>OZ007579.1:37679565-37877343 GCA_963931925.1 Onchidella celtica | reverse complement strand
TACATACATATAGTAATGATTTTGCTCTCAATAAACAGCCGATAGGAAGAAGAAATCAGACACAGTAGGAGAAACACATGTAGATGGAACAGGAGAGAGAAACACTTTACATATATATAGTAATGATTTTGCTCTCAATAAACAGCCGATAGGAAGAAGAAATCAGACACAGTAGGAGAAACACATGTAGATGGAACAGGAGAGAGAAACACTTTACATACATATAGTAATGATTTTGCTCTCAATAAACAGCCGATAGGAAGAAGAAATCAGACACAGTAGGAGAAACACATGTAGATGGAACAGGAGAGAGAAACACTTTACATACATATAGTAATGATTTTGCTCTCAATAAACAGCCGATAGGAAGAAGAAATCAGACACAGTAGGAGAAACACATGTAGATGGAACAGGAGAGAGAAACACTTTACATACATATAGTAATGATTTTGCTCTCAATAAACAGCCGATAGGAAGAAGAAATCAGACACAGTAGGAGAAACACATGTAGATGGAACAGGAGAGAGAAACACTTTACATACATATAGTAATGATTTTGCTCTCAATAAACAGCCGATAGGAAGAAGAAATCAGACACAGTAGGAGAAACACATGTAGATGGAACAGGAGAGAGAAACACTTTACATACATATAGTAATGATTTTGCTCTCAATAAACAGCCGATAGGAAGAAGAAATCAGACACAGTAGGAGAAACACATGTAGATGGAACAGGAGAGAGAAACACTTTACATACATATAGTAATGATTTTGCTCTCAATAAACAGCCGATAGGAAGAAGAAATCAGACACAGTAGGAGAAACACATGTAGATGGAACAGGAGAGAGAAACACTTTACATACATATAGTAATGATTTTGCTCTCAATAAACAGCCGATAGGAAGAAGAAATCAGACACAGTAGGAGAACACATGTAGATGGAACAGGAGAGAGAAACACTTTACATACATATAGTAATGATTTTGCTCTCAATAAACAGCCGATAGGAAGAAGAAATCAGACACAGTAGGAGAAACACATGTAGATGGAACAGGAGAGAGAAACACTTTACATACATATAGTAATGATTTTGCTCTCAATAAACAGCCGATAGGAAGAAGAAATCAGACACAGTAGGAGAAACACATGTAGATGGAACAGGAGAGAGAAACACTTTACATACATATAGTAATGATTTTGCTCTCAATAAACAGCCGATAGGAAGAAGAAATCAGACACAGTAGGAGAAACACATGTAGATGGAACAGGAGAGAGAAACACTTTACATACATATAGTAATGATTTTGCTCTCAATAAACAGCCGATAGGAAGAAGAAATCAGACACAGTAGGAGAAACACATGTAGATGGAACAGGAGAGAGAAACACTTTACATACATATAGTAATGATTTTGCTCTCAATAAACAGCCGATAGGAAGAAGAAATCAGACACAGTAGGAGAAACACATGTAGATGGAACAGGAGAGAGAAACACTTTACATACATATAGTAATGATTTTGCTCTCGATAAACAGCCGATAGGAAGAAGAAATCAGACACAGTAGGAGAACACATGTAGATGGAACAGGAGAGAGAAACACTTTACATACATATAGTAATGATTTTGCTCTCAATAAACAGCCGATAGGAAGAAGAAATCAGACACAGTAGGAGAAACACATGTAGATGGAACAGGAGAGAGAAACACTTTACATACATATAGTAATGATTTTGCTCTCGATAAACAGCCGATAGGAAGAAGAAATCAGACACAGTAGGAGAACACATGTAGATGGAACAGGAGAGAGAAACACTTTACATACATATAGTAATGATTTTGCTCTCAATAAACAGCCGATAGGAAGAAGAAATCAGACACTGTAGGAGAAACACATGTAGATGGAACAGGAGAGAGAAACACTTTACATACATATAGTAATGATTTTGCTCTCAATAAACAGCCGATAGGAAGAAGAAATCAGACACTGTAGGAGAAACACATGTAGATGGAACAGGAGAAAGAAACACTTTACATACATATAGTAATGATTTTGCTCTCAATAAACAGCCGATAGGAAGAAGAAATCAGACACAGTAGGAGAACACATGTAGATGGAACAGGAGAGAGAAACACTTTACATACATATAGTAATGATTTTGCTCTCAATAAACAGCCGATAGGAAGAAGAAATCAGACACAGTAGGAGAAACACATGTAGATGGAACAGGAGAGAGAAACACTTTACATATATATAGTAATGATTTTGCTCTCAATAAACAGCCGATAGGAAGAAGAAATCAGACACAGTAGGAGAAACACATGTAGATGGAACAGGAGAGAGAAACACTTTACATACATATAGTAATGATTTTGCTCTCAATAAACAGCCGATAGGAAGAAGAAATCAGACACAGTAGGAGAAACACATGTAGATGGAACAGGAGAGAGAAACACTTTACATACATATAGTAATGATTTTGCTCTCAATAAACAGCCGATAGGAAGAAGAAATCAGACACAGTAGGAGAAACACATGTAGATGGAACAGGAGAGAGAAACACTTTACATACATATAGTAATGATTTTGCTCTCAATAAACAGCCGATAGGAAGAAGAAATCAGACACAGTAGGAGAAACACATGTAGATGGAACAGGAGAGAGAAACACTTTACATACATATAGTAATGATTTTGCTCTCAATAAACAGCCGATAGGAAGAAGAAATCAGACACTGTAGGAGAAACACATGCAGATGGAACAGGAGAAAGAAACACTTTACATACATATAGTAATGATTTTGCTCTCAATAAACAGCCGATAGGAAGAAGAAATCAGACACAGTAGGAGAACACATGTAGATGGAACAGGAGAGAGAAACACTTTACATACATATAGTAATGATTTTGCTCTCAATAAACAGCCGATAGGAAGAAGAAATCAGACACAGTAGGAGAAACACATGTAGATGGAACAGGAGAGAGAAACACTTTACATACATATAGTAATGATTTTGCTCTCAATAAACAGCCGATAGGAAGAAGAAATCAGACACAGTAGGAGAACACATGTAGATGGAACAGGAGAGAGAAACACTTTACATACATATAGTAATGATTTTGCTCTCAATAAACAGCCGATAGGAAGAAGAAATCAGACACAGTAGGAGAACACATGTAGATGGAACAGGAGAGAGAAACACTTTACATACATATAGTAATGATTTTGCTCTCAATAAACAGCCGATAGGAAGAAGAAATCAGACACAGTAGGAGAAACACATGTAGATGGAACAGGAGAGAGAAACACTTTACATACATATAGTAATGATTTTGCTCTCAATAAACAGCCGGTAGGAAGAAGAAATCAGACACAGTAGGAGAACACATGTAGATGGAACAGGAGAGAGAAACACTTTACATATAATATATAGTAATGATTTTGCTCTCAATAAACAGCCGAAACTGTTTAACAGCGTCGTAAGTTCGTGGGGACATTCTGTCTCCCTGTTCTAAATAAACCGAGCTGAACGAAAACGAACTCCGCCCTAGTGATAGGCGTGAGTATTTCGGCATGCAGATAAACTCACTGATCTACTCTCTGTTTCCCCAGCGTGTGGCGTTCTATCATGACCACCGGCACGGAGCGATGTTTACCTACACCAGACATTATAACAATAATGCAAGACCTTTTGACCTGGTAAGTTCATTAAACACCAGATTGAAATGTCAGTCAAACAAGACGTTATCCAGCTCAATATCCCCTTTCTGCGGAGGAGTGTTTCAAATTTTGAAAAGATTAAAATTTCTTATGTACAGACCAACATGTGGTAAAACATTTTTGTTTATTGGTTTTAAATACTAAAGGTATTAATTGGTCATGTAGTGAAAATATAGATCTCACTATGAGCCCTATCTCAAAACCACCGTCATCGATACAGGATGGCCGACTTTTTGCCCTTCAACTTGCCCACACGTGAAGACAACTAGAGCTCCACCCCAGCCCAACCCCATCAGGACCAGGGGACGTACCCGAGCACAATAGTGAAAAGCTGTAGGGAACTACAGTTCGTAAATGTCCTGGTGTCCAAGCTCCCAGCACCCGAATACATTTATACCTTTCTCTTTCAACCACCCGAGAAACACACACGTAACTATGTCTTTCTTGGACCCCCTGCCTCCCTTCCTACTCGCCCAAACCACAAAGGGTATGTGGGCGTCTGTAAACACTTCGACTTGGGTAGGCTATGCTTACAGTAGACCCCAGCTGACCTTAGGGTGACTAAGAGGGACACCCGGCAGTTCTCCAATGATACTTTCTATGGCAATGTGTGACCCAGGTCCTGTTTATGGCAGGTGTTAGGTCAGACTTGAGTTCGTTATGTCATTTTTTTTTCTTCTGTTGTTTCTTAAGATTGTTTTTCTTCCTCGATACAGTCATAACATTATACATTTTACAGTGTGACATAATCACAGGCGATGACCCCAAATCAACCAAATGAACAGAAAGAAGTAAATCACCTGTGCTTATCCGAGTATGGCTGTGACTATCTTTCTCGATCGTTCCAGTGATCACGGCCCACTGAAACTGAAGTACCCCGGGATTCTCCAGTTCTAAATCCGACCCTGCCAATCATTTAACTTTGAAGACGGCATGGGAAGATGTCATATTCTTGTATCAAAGATGATATTTTCTTGTCTTCATGATGACGTACCTCAAAGATGGCACATTGTTGGTATCAAAGGAAGTTGGGAGTTTTCGACGAGCTAAACTGAGACTTTTCTTAGATCGGAAGCACATGAAATTTGGTCTAATATCGTCATTACTGCTGTCTGTTGTTGGCATTAGTGCACTTGAAGCAATAGAATAATACACATCAATGCAAACAGACAGATATAGGAGATCGTTTTTACCACCTGCAATTCGCCTCAACAGCGCATTCTAGCTAGATCTGTGCCATGTATTATTAAAATTCCATGTCATGTAACTTCATGTGTTTGTTGTGTCTGTTACTGAGTTATGAAATGTTCATGTACCAGTAAGAATAAGATAATTAGGTGCGTCATGTATGTGCTCTGAAACGCTCTGAGATAATGAATTTCCCCCCACGGGATAATACAGTAATTCATATCTTTTCTAATTTATCTTATGACCAGAGACAGACCTACATTTTTGGGGCCCTGAAGCTTGAATTGTTATGGGATCTCTTCACAGCCAGTAACAATAGGATATAGGGGCTAGGGCTTTTTTAAAAAGTTTCTTCAGGGCCCTTCCAGAATTAAGAGTCTCATTAAAAAATTTCTTCAGGGCCCTTCCAGAATTAAGGGTCTCATTAAAAAGTTTCTTCAGGGCCCTTCCAGAATTAAGGGTCTCATTAAAAAGTTTCTTCAGGGCCCTTCCAGAATTAAGGGTCTCATTAAAAAGTTTCTTCAGGGCCCTTCCAGAATTAAGGGTCTCATTAAAAAGTTTCTTCAGGGCCCTTCCAGAATTAAGGGTCTCATTAAAAAGTTTCTTCAGGGCCCTTCCAGAATTAAGGGTCTCATTAAAAAGTTTCTACAGGGCCCTTCCAGAATTAAGGGCCTCATTAAAAAGTTTCTCCAGGGCCCCTCCTGGACTAGAGGCCATGAAGCTTAAGCTACACTAGTTTCATAGTAGACCTGCCACTGGTTATAATGATGCTATTGTTTTATTGTTAAGTCAAAAATTAGGCCAACGTGATGCCCCGGCGCGGACTCTCTATTATAGCAAAGCCTCGCGTAAGAAATAATATCCAAACGATACAATGAAACGCAAACTAAAAGGGAAGACAGAAAATGGCCGATATTTCGGCAACGCTGCGAGGCCAGTCTTTCTGTGGTTTTTATACTATATTGTTTTATTGTTGTAGTTGTATGATAATCACTGTAGGGGAGATGGGATCTGTATCGGTTTCTTGTTGTTAGACTAAAAATACCCGATATTTTACAAAGTTATGAATTTGTTATTTGTACACCAGGAAGGTTCTTTATTCATCCATGGAACGGAATATCTGATGACCCCAGATACTTCATTCATACCCGTGGACGGAAGTTGGGCTGCGCATGCGCTGAAGAGAATGAAAAAGCAATTCTCATTCGGGCACGATGGGATTGACGAACGGGGTAAGTGACGTCATGGGAGCTTATCTGACTATTGTTTTGTCAATATTTTGCTATTTGGCTTGTTCTGTCCCAGTCGCTGATTGGTGGTGGTGATTTATTTAGGCCACATCAGCTGGACTCTTTCACTGAAAACGTAATTTTGTGGTATTTACTTAAAGAAAACTGTAAAGTGATGACATTGACAGTCAGTATAGGTGGTTATGGTGGGATAATAATACTGAGAAAAAAGGAGAAAGAAAGAAAAAACGATGCTTCGAAATATCGACTTTTTTTTCCTTGAATATATCGCATTGCATTATTATGTTTTCTTTTACGTTTTAGTGGTATATTTTAAAATCTGTTTAAGAAATGTAATTAATTTTGAAACCGATGGACACTTAATGTCTCTCGTAAGATGTTATGAATATGATGATGATAATGAGTATGTCAAAATAATGATGAAATAAGGTCGAAGATGATGGTGGTTTGGTAGTGATAATCAGGGTGAAGAGGATGATAATGTTAATTTTGGTAGTAATAACGAAGATCAAAGCGGCTGTAGTGATGATTATTGCCATGATCATGTATATTATGTCAAGAAAACATTGATGACGTTCGTGAATATAACATCTGCCCATATCTACAGATCCGATAGCAACCTTTGCTGCCCGTCAGCGAGAGGGGAGAAGGAGAGAGAGAAGATTGCAGAGGCAGAGATATGAACAAGGTGTAGGGAGGAAGAGACGTCAAGCCACAGACGCAGATATATATTACGTAGAGCTGTCTATGATTGCCGATTTTGCAGTTTGGAAACGGTAAGATTTCGCTTGACACTCACAACTACTTTCTTTCGTTGCTTAATTCTTGTGAATTGTTATTTTTTATTTTTTAGTTTGCTCCATATTTAATGTAAACACCGCAGCCATTATGCGTTTTTGGAAAATCGCTAAGAGACAGCGTATCACTCATTTTACGTAATCAAAAATGCAATATGGACTATGATATAAATTGTGATGCAATACTCTTCCGCTATTTTAGGTTCAAGAAATTTAAAAATTCGGAAACTTTTATAACGTCATGATGAAGCAACCATACTGTAGTGATCAATTTAAAATGGATTTCGATATTGTTTATATTAAAACTGTACTGATAAATAGTCAGGAATGTAGAGCAATAGTTCGGCAGCTTGAAAAATTAAAGGTATAGCTATCTTTTGTGCGACGGATTACTGGTGCATTTCCTACATGTACTGTTGATTGCGGGTACAGAGGTTCTTCCAGTGTGATAATATTAATGTTCAGGACATGATAAATAGTTTCCCATAATGACACAAAATAAATCAATTAATGTAATTCGTATACGTGCAGATTCTCTCATACCATTCTAAAAATCAATATGCACGTGAACATATTAGGTTACATGTTAATATATGCAGATGGCACAAAAAAAAATTAAAAAAAATAAAAATCTGTTATGACAATAATGCCCAGGGGCGATATGCATGGAAAAACGTATAAGTCTATACGCGTTTAGTCCCTAACTGCGGTTAGCTATACGCACACTATGCGCGTTTATCTTTTATCCGCTCTTGGTATGCACGAAGCACTAAACGGGTCCGTTTAACTAACAGCGCATAATCCAATGTTCTATATTTAGATATCGGGAAAACGTGTTTGACTCCAATATTTTTGTCAGTGCTCTACAGTGCGTTGTTTAAGCTATAGGCAAGATGGATCTACGAGTAAATCTAAAAGAGACAATATCGATGAACTGGCAGTTCAGAAACTGCAGTTGGCAAAAATAAATCAAGCCAAAGTTCAATTAGAGATGGACAAATTGACAGTGGAGAAAGAAAAATTACTCCTAGAGGTGGAAATGATAAAGGAACAAAAACTTCTTACAGGGATCAAAAGAACAAATGCCCAGCTTAAACAAGCAGTCTTGTATTTGAAATTGAGAAAGGGAGAGAGGGAAATGGGCGAGGATTGGGCTCCAGCTAATGTCACCCTTGACATCTTTGAACATCGCACACCCTAGTTTGTATGAATTTCATGTCATCTTTTGAAAATATGTTTCTAACAATTTGAAATAAAGTTGATAACAATATTGTTGTTTTTTTTATTAATCTTGAGTATTGGGTGTTGATTATTATTATTATTATTATTATCATTATTATTATTATTATTATTATTATTATTATTATGTCCAATTGTTTCAGGACCAAATTTATCATCTCCCCCTTTTTTGACACATACACATATGTTAGAAAGATAATGACCACCCCTTCCATCAATGATAAATATGCTCTGAAAATCTTATTAGTCTAACACAAAAGCTCGGAGGAAAATATAACATATTTTTAGAGTTCAAATACTTTACTCCACCACAATGGAAGAAAACCCAAGGTTATGCTAGGTAATATGTATGTGCTCAATCTCTCAGTGATTCAAAAATAGTTTGCAATCAGTCTACGTCTGGCAGCAGCTCCTGCAGCATTTCGGACCCGTTCAGTCAGTCTGGCACTGACAGCAGCCGATTCTTCCTGATCATAGGTATTATCGTTGGGCTGTGAGGCAATGTCGAAAGTCATTTCATCATCGCTTTCATCACTGTCGGAGTCCGCAGAATGGACATTTAAGCGTCGACAACGATTATGTAGAGCAACACAAACCATAATTATCTTGTATGCCTTTGTGGGCTGTACTCGAAGACGTCGCAAACAATGCCACCGTCTTTTCAGAACACCAATTGATCTTTCAATTATTGATCTTGCCGAACTGTGCCTAGCATTATACGCCCTCTCATTAGCTGTTGTTGGATTTGCAAGCGGTGTGAACAGCCACTCACGTAACATGTAAGCACTGTCGCCAAGAATTATTCCATCAAGTGGCTTCTGAGCACTTTCAAATGCTTCAAAGAGAGGACTTTCACGTAATATTCGTGCATCATGTACACTCCCGGGCCATTTAGAGATGCAGTGAATGAACACAAGGTCGGCATCGCAGATAAGCTGAAAAAAAATTAAATAGAATAGATTTAGACACCTCTCTCCCCCCTCTCTCTTTATTCACCCCCCCCTCTCTCTCTCTCTCTCTCTCCCTCCCTCTCCCTCTCTCTCTCTCTCACACACACACGCAGACACACACAAACCAGACACAGACACACATACAATTTAGGCCTAAACTGAAACTAAAAACGTACCTGTACATTCATTGAATGATAGCCTTTTCTGTTTACAAATTCGTGTTCCTATTCATAAGGAGCTTGGATGAGAATCTGTGATCCGTCCACACAGCCCACTACATTGGGAAAAACCGTACTGGGTGAATATTTTCTTCTTTGTCTCATCTGCTTCCTCCTGATTTGGCCAGCGTATATGGCGATGGGCAGTTAGGAACAAAGCATTGATAACCCGCGTAACAGCCCTACTTACTGTAGCTTGATCTACCCCAATAAGTTCACCACACACGTCTTGAAAACTTGAAGAAGCAAAATATCGTAAAGTTACCAACACTTGAAGTAGTGGAGTTGGAGAGTTCTTACGATTTGCAATAGTTATCACATCCGTGATTTCATTTGCAATATCCAAAATATCCAGTCGCCTAAATCTAAATTTTCTATAAAGTTCAATATCATCAAACACTTCGAAAGGGTGCGTTTTGTCCCTAAACACTCTGTCTCGTCTTTAAAGTCTTCTCTGTCTCAGTCTAAGAATATGTAAAGTCGCCATCTTCAGCCACTAACTAAACGCGTATAGCCGACTTAAACGCAGTGAGAACGTCCAATAAAGTTATACGGGTTTTGGAAATGAAGTCATGCTAACCGCTGCTTCGTGCATACGACTTTTTCGGGAATCCCTCACCTTATACGGAATTTTATACGCGGATAGGAGATAAACGCGTTTAGTCAGCTTCATGCATATCGGCCCAGGAGTATATCATTTAACCCTGTAGTTCCAGCGTTCCCCATTTGAAACATTTTATCTGTTTACATGGTGCCCCTAGCCCCCTCCCCTTTTTCTTTTTTTGTTTTTTTAACACTTTCTAATTTATGAATATATCAATAAATAATATTTCGTGATAAATATTCATACTTCTTGCGTTGCTTTGACTATTTTATATCAGTTTTTGTATGTTTTCGGAAGTTTCAGATAAAGTAATTTATGTCTGGGTATTTTACTTTTAACAGAAACACTAACTCTGCCACATGATCTCCTTGCCCCACTAACTCTGCCACATGATCTCCTTGCCCCACTAACTCTGCCACATGATCTCTTTGCCCCACTAACTCTGCCACATGATCTCCTTGCCCCACTAACTTTGCCACATGATCTCCTTGCCCCACTAACTTTGCCACATGATCTCCTTGCCCCACTAACTCTGCCACATGATCTCTTTGCCCCACTAACTTTGCCACATGATCTCCTTGCCCCATTGACTTTGCCACATGATCTCCTTGCCCCACTAACTTTGCCACATGATCTCCTTGCCCCATTGACTCTGCCACATGATCTCCTTGCCCCACTAACTCTGCCACATGATCTCCTTGCCCCACTAACTTTGCCACATGATCTCCTTGCCCCACTAACTTTGCCACATGATCTCCTTGCCCCACTAACTTTGCCACATGATCTCCTTGCCCCACTAACTTTGCCACATGATCTCCTTGCCCCACTAACTTTGCCACATGATCTCCTTGCCCCACTAACTTTGCCACATGATCTCCTTTCCCAATTGACTCTGCCACATGATCTCCTTGCCCCATTGACTCTGCCACATGATCTCCTTGCCCCACTAACTTTGCCACATGATCTCCTTGCCCCACTAACTTTGCCACATGATCTCCTTGCCCCACTAACTTTGCCACATGACCTCCTTGCCCCATTAACACTGCTACATGATCTCCTTGCCCCATTAACACTGCTACATGATCTCCTTGCCCCATTAACTCTGCTACATGATCTCCTTGCCCCAGATTTCTCGAATAGGCAGCTGGAGACGCGGACGACGCTTTCAGAGCTCTACAACATTATTATCTATTTGTTGCTGCTATGGTAAGAGTTTTGATATTGTTACGTTAATGCTTGAGCAAATTTATTATTATTAACGTCATTATCATCATCATCATTATTATTATTATTATTATTATTACATCTCAGCAATTTATGCTCCTGATCTGACAATTTCAAACCCTGATTACTGTATTAAAAGACGTTATGATCCTTGTGTGACAAAATATTGCAGACGACATTGACAAAAAGAATTAGCAGACAGGAATACACAGATACAAACAGACTCACAGGTAAAATTCTTGATTAATTTTATGAATTGGAAAAACAGAAGGAAAATCAAAATAAGAGACTGAGTCATCTTAGACAAACAGACAGACAGACAGACAGACAGACAACGTATAAAGAATAAAATAATGTATAGGTAGTCAGAAAGGCAGGATAATTGATGCATGGATAGATGGATCGTATAATGTAATTGATGGTACTGCCCCCAGATGGACGTCCGCTACCAGAGTGTTCCAGAAATTGACCCCGAGCTCATCATCAAAGTCATTCCTGTGTCACTCATCGTCACAGATGTGAGTAATGGTAAATTCAGCCTTAACCATCTATCCCAACCATTGGCGATTTTACAATCGTCCTCTTGCCACTAACAGCATCACTTTGTTTCACGAGTATATTATCGTTTAAGAATCTGTACATGTACTTTGTTCTGTCTAGAAGGAAATTCTTTTGACATACACATTTTCAAATATATGTCAAAGCAAAGGTTACGGGTTGTTGTAAATAGCCCACAACTGCCATAGAATTTAACCTATTTTAATTAGTCACCTTGAGGTCTATTTATTCGTTCATTCATTCATTCATTCATTTTTTTTTATTCACTCATCTATCCATTTACTCATTTTTTATGCACTTATTTATTTATTTATTTATTGATGTTTATTTATTCGTTCATTTATTTATTTATTGACGTATTCGTTCGTTCATTTATCTATTCACTCAGTTATTTATTTATCTTTAAAAATTTATTTGCGATTATCATGGTGGTACTGGTTGGCCACTTCATCCCAGTACAAACAATGATGAATTCTTGATGATGAATTTGAATTTGAGTAGTTATTGGAATTTAATTATTTGTCTCATTTATTTTTGTTTAAATAAAAAAAAAAAGAAATGAACTAAGTAAAGAACGTGACTTTGACATTGAAACATTTAGAAATACATGCTGGTCTCGTTAACTCAGCACAATAAGTCAAGGAACAAAATTTCAAAGAACACAATTTATTCATTTTTTTCCACAATCTGTCTTTGAGACCATAGATTACATCTGTGTGATTTGAATTCTAAACGAGGTCGCGATTTTGTTTTAACAAGAGTTCACGACAGTTTGGTTGATTAGACCTACCGGGTTTGCAAGATACTGAAGTTTTATTTTGACATGTGAAAATGTAAGTTGTTCCTTGACTTGTTGTGCTGAGTTTATTACTTTCCTGTCAAAACATTTTATATTAATCTGTCGTTGTTTGTCATCGAGGTTTTAAAATAGATATATATATCTGTGAATTGTAACAATCAAATGTGTTTTAATTTTTTTTCTATACCTGTAGCTGTTTTTAATTGGTAAGTTGCGTCCCTTGCACTTGTAATGAGTTTTATCCCCTTGCTGACCCAGATTCGCAATGAAGCCTACTGGACAGAGCAGTATCGTGTCCGGGAATCGTTCATCCAGTCTGTCTACTCACTCTACACTCTGAGAGACTGGGTCAGGAGTGGCAGAGGCGTGCCCCAAGCCGACCACACCATGCTGTTCACTGGGTGGGTGCAGCGGTCAATTTCACCATCACCACAACTGTCACTATCACCATCACCACAATACCATCACTATCATCACAACCACCATTATCACTACCACCCTACTGCCATCACCACTATCATTAACATATCATCATCATCATCATCATCGCCACCATCATTGCAACACCGTTACCATCACGAAAACCATTTCCATTATCATCACCACCACCACCACCATCATCGCCACCAACACCATCATCATCATCATCATCATCATCATCATCATCACCATCACCATAATTATTAACATCAATTCTGAATGAATGAAGAAAGACATGCATCACTCGATTCTTAATAATAATAAATTTTTAAGAAGCGAGTATGAAAATGAATTATTGAAAACACGATTCATTTATAGGGTTGCCTACAACTGAATCCGAGACTTCCTGCTTAGAGGGAGAATACTTACACTACCTGAGCTATTTTGCGCCCCTTAGAGGAGGACATCCAGTTCCAACAAACTCTAGGCGGCCACAAACATCCAGTTCCAACAAACTCCAGGCTACCACAAACCCCAGGCTGCCACAAACATCCAGTTCCAACAAACTCCAGGTTGCCACAAACATCCAATTCCAACAAACTCCAGGCTGCCACAAACATCCAGTTCCAACAAACTCCAGGTTGCCACAAACATCCAGTTCCAACAAACTCCAGGCTGCCACAAACATCCAGTTCCAACAAATACCAGGTTGCCACAAACATCCAGTTCCAACAAACTCCAGGCTGCCACAAACATCCAGTTCCAACAAACTCCAGGGTGCCACAAACATCCAGTTCCAACAAACTCCAGGCTACCACAAACCCCAGGCTGCCACAAACATCCAGTTCCAACAAACTCCAGGTTGCCACAAACATCCAATTCCAACAAACTCCAGGCTGCCACAAACTCCAGGCTGCCACAAACATCCAGTTCCAACAAACTCCAGGTTACCACAAACATCCAGTTCCAACAAACTCCAGGCTGCCACAAACATCCAGTTCCAACAAACTCCAGGCTGCCACAAGCATCCAGTTCCAACAAACTCCAAGCTGCGACAAAAATCCAGGGTGCCACAAACATCCAGTTCCGACAAACTCCAGGCTGCCACAAACTAGCTCTGAACTCTCAAGAACATTTTTATACCACAAAATATTGAACATCTTACCTGAATTAAGCGGTGGTAATACACAGCGGTATGGCGCTATGGTAGTAGATGCTGCCAAACTTTCCTCTCTGAATGGAAATAAATCACCCATGCCGGTGTGGGGGAAATGGGATGGTTTGAGAATGGGATTTGGGGATATCATCTACATCATTATTCACTTAATCATCGCTACCTTTATCTTCCATATTATAAGACACACAGACAGACAAGCCGGCAGAGACAGACCAGAAAGACAGACAGATAGAGACACACACACAGTAAACAGGCAGATAGACCAATAGACACACCGATAAGCAGATAGATGGATAGATAGATAACAGGCAAGCAAACAGACAGACAGACAGAATGAAAGGCGACAGTCAAGCAGACAGACAGACAGATATATAGAAAAAAGAACAAGATACCAGTGAAAGGAAATTCCGCCCAGTGCCAGCACATGTCAAATTAACCATATTGTTTCTGTAAATGAACTACTAGATCAGTGTAAAATGTTCAGGTCTCTATCTGTGAGATTAACATGTTCACTTTGTCACAAATCCCAGACTGGGAGATGTAATAATTATAACAAGACAACAATCACGAACGAACAAGTATAACACTTAACAGAACAACCCATCAAACTCACACATTTATTATACATAAACATAAAGATAATAGCGCAAATACATTCATTATATTATTCAATTCAACGGCCGTACAACGGCCTTCTCCCGTACGCACACTTCCTCGGGTCCACAACCCGGTAGTTACTTTCTAAAGACACTTCGGTCTCAGCTTCTCCTCTCCATGTCTTAATAGCACATTAATATTTCAATGGCACCGCAGTCTCTCAATAGCCCCTTCCTATTGCCATAACACATTAGCATTCCAATAGCACATCAACATGGCAATAGCACATTAGCATTTCAATAGCACATCAACATGGCAATAGCACATTAGCATTTCAATAGCACATTCACAATCAAATATACATCCCTGTCTGTGGCCAGACTGCCACGACTCATGTGCCTCTACTGTCCTGCACCGACAGCTTCCCTCCTGGCCTATGTGTGGCCTCCGGCCCTATGCTGGCCTATCCCCTGTGCTCACCGTAGGCGGCTCTTCGGCCCGTCCCCGGCACCTACAAGAATAACATTACATTGGTATAATACCATACCATTTCTAATCACTTCACCCCTCATTATAACTCATGAAGCGTACACACAATAGTTCACATTTCACTCACCAACATCTTACGGTAACACACCTCCACCGTAGTACCCAATACTCACTCTCGCTACAAATCCATGAAGCTAACGTCCATCTATCGCTCATGGCGCACATTGCTATATACAGTATCAAGGACTTCCACATTCCTCACATATACTTATTTACCTCATGCTAATAGACGAATATAATACATCAATCATAATTATCAATCATCGTTTCACCTACCAGTCATCACTGGAAAAACACTACTCCCAAGTCTTCCGACTGCTCTCCTTATGTTCGCCCTCTGGGGCTTTCTCCTGCGTCCGTTCCCTAGGACGTCTTAGTGTGCAGTGATAGTAATACAGCGCTCTCGCCTCATTCAGACCCCCACCACTCACAACATGCACGCTTTCCCTTACCCCGTGGCCCGTGGGTTAACTTTATTCTAACCCTCTTCTCGTAACTACTGATCCTCGCTCACCCGCTCGTGACATCATCCCCCACCCCAAAAAAATTAATGCAATTAATTTCAAATCGCATCAAGATGACTGTCAACGAGTGAGCGTGAGCAATACTGTCACGAGTGGAGTGAGCGATAGTTAATAATTACGGGGGGAAAGGAGGAGAGTAAAATTAACGCACGGAGACAGGGAAGAAAAGTCGTGCATGTCATGAGTGGGGGGTCTGAATGAGGCGAAAGCGCGGTATTACTATCACTGCAAGTTAGAAGGTCCTACGGATCGGACCTGTGAATAAAAGCCCATCGGGCGGACATAAAGTGAGCAGTCGAGAAGACTAGTGGAAGTCTTTCCAGTAATGACTGGTATGTAGAACGTTGACTGATTATTATGATTGATGTATTATATTATATTCGTCTATTACCATGATGTGAATAAGTATATGTGAGGAATGTGGAAGTCCTTGATATTGAATATAGCAATGTGCGCCAGGAGCGATAGATGAAAGTGAGTTCATGGATTTGTAGCGCGAGTGGGTAGTGTGTACTCCGATGGAGGTGTGTTACCGTAAGATGTGTGGTGAGTGAAAGGTGGACTAGTGTGTGTACGCTTCATGGATTGTAAGGAGAGGTGGAGTGAATAGAAATGGTAGGGTATTATACCAATGTAATGTTATTCTTGTAGGTGTCGGGGACGGGCCGCAGAGCCACCTCGATGAGCACAGGGGATAGGCCAGCATAGGGCCGGAGGCCATACATAGGCCAGAAGTGAGACTGTCGGGGCAGGACAGTAGAGGCACATAAAGTCGTGGCAGTCAGGCCACGGACAGGGACGTAGATATGAGAGTGAATGAGATACTATGTTGTTGCCATGTGGATGGCTATGGAAATAATAATGTGTTATTGCCCTGCTGAGGTGCTAGGGGAGTGTTAAGGTGTATGACAATAGGAAGGAGATGTTGAGAGACTGCGGTGGCCGTGAATCATTAATGTACTATTAAGACCCTGAGGGGAGAGGCTGAGGCCGAAGTGCCTTTAGGAGTAACTACCGGATTGTGGATCCGAGGGAGAGTGTGTGTGAGAATAAGGCCGTTGTACGGCAGTCATTTCAATAATATAATGTATGTAATTGCGCTATTATATGTATAATTATGTTTAATAAATGTGTGAGTCTGATAGGTTGTTTTGTTAAGTGTTAAACTTGTTTGTTCGTGATTGTTGTCCTGTCATACTTATTACATCTCCCAGTCTGGGATTTGTGACAAATACTTACATAAAAATGACCCATCAATGCCTCTAGCACATAAAATACCGGAATCAGGGAAAAATATGGGGATCAATATGCCCTGCACTATGCATATATGTATCATATCATCAATAGCTAACTAAACACAATACCTAGTACAGAATCAAAACCACTCAATCTATCAACCATTCTTCATATACTATTTATAATGTCAATATTTTAAAGTCGACGACTCGTTCACACCGATCCTGTCAATGTTCCTGTCCTCCGATGTATAAGCTCCTGAACTCTTCCCTTAGGCTCGACTAAGGTAGTCGGCGATATGATTGCTGGTTCCTGGAATTGGTTGAATAACGAAGGTATACGGCTGCAAAGCCAATGCCCATCTAGACAAGCGTGGGCTGGACGAACGATTCTTCGACAAAAACGTTAGTGGCTTGTGGTCTGTCTGGATACAGAATTCTCGTCCCATGAGATAACGTCCTAATTTCTGGACGGACCAGACAATGGCAAGACACTCCCGCTCTATCACAGAATACTTTCTTTCTCTCTGCAATAACTTCCTACTGACATAACATACAGGATGTAAACATTCGTTCTTCTCCTGTTGAAGACAAGCGCCGACACCAGAGTCCGAGGCATCCGTTCTGAGGATAAATTTAGATCGAAAATCGGGTAATATCAGAATGGGTGACGATGATAATGCTGTCACCAAATTATCAAATGCTGTCTGACATTCAGACGTCCACTGGACCTTATCGGGTTGTCCCTTCTTAGTAAGGTCAGTAAGAGAAGATGAAGAGGAGGAAAAATTTGGAATGAACTTTCTGTAATAATTTTTAAGAACCCTTTCTTTGGTTCTAGCTATTCCCATATGACCCGCTAATGGGACATCATGTGCCAAATGCAATACTGTTGCGATTAGCAACGCTGGCACAACGACCTGCTTTAAAATGGAGGCCACCGTTACATACTTACGGAACAGAATGCCCGCCTGAATAACAAAGGAAGACGACCCGTTCTTATATTTCCTCGTTTTCTCTGTTCGCGCCTCCTCAAAACATGGACTCAATGATGGATCCTCCTTTTGTAATCTCGCCAAGCGTTCTGGTGTGATATCCAGGTTGACCGCTGGCGTTGCCAAAGGTCTAATTTTACCCTTATCACCTACCTGTCGACGTGTCTCGACTGCGGCACAAAAGTCAATACCTTTTGATTGCGACCATGCCTGCACATTCTCCTCGGAAGGGGAAACTACCCGAGACACATTACCAATGATGAGCTGGGCGCCTGGAAAACAACCAACGACTGCTTCGACTTCCCCGCTAAGGAAAGGTGTATCTATCACTATTCTTGCCATGGGTAATTTCTCAATGGCCCCTGAAAATTGGACGCACGGGACAGTCTCACCTGTAAGCTGCGAATCCCGAATGCAGTGACTATGCACTCCCACAACGGTAGATCCTGTAGCTCGTAAAACCGAGACCGGTTCGTCCCCAACAAACCTCGGATAAACCCTAAGACCACCTCCTGTATGACATGAATTTATAACGGGGATCTTTCTCCCACAAGGTAAAACACCGGAAGATAATAACTTCTCACAACTGGGACACTTAGAATACTGTCCGCCTCCGTTGTACGATGTAACACACGCGGCCGCATGATGAAATTTATTAGGGGAACATGGACTGGCGCCACTGCGATTGTCATCCCCGTTCGCCGCTATCCTACCTGCAGGGCAATTCACGCTGATGTGATCTGCTCTGCCGCAGTTCCAACACTTCGCGGCCCTACAATCGCGTGAAAAATGACCTACGCGTCCGCAAGTCCAACACTCCGCTCCCTGTGCTCCGCTAGACCTGGGTCCCCGTGACCCATCGCGACTGGAACTAAAGTCCCTATGCCGTCGGTCATCGGCAAAGGTCACAAATCGCCCTCGGCCATTACCGCGACCTAGCCCTCCTGCTCGGTCAAACTTACCGGATCCATATGCAGGTGATTGGTGATACCCCCTACGTTGCCCCTGGGCTTGCCCATTATAGGCACCACGCTGACGCGACCTGTCTTTATGTCCTGCCGGCGACCCCTCAACCACGGCGACGTAACCAGCATCCTGTACGTACGCCCTCGCGACTGGTTTGGACGGATGTGCCGTACGGTATGCTTCCGCCAACTTAGACGCCTCCTGCACCGTCGCGGGTTCGTTTTCTTTCAGGAAAGCCACCAGATCTTTATGGCACGACGCGTACAGCTGGTCACGGATCATTAGGTCTTTCAATTTAGCAAAATCCGCGCCCACATGCGCCAAGTCTACCCAGTTCGTGAAATATTCTGCTAGTCTCGCGACGAAGGCAGCAAAGTCCTCCCTGGTATCCGCACGTGCTCGCCTAAACTGCTCCCGGAAATATTCCTCCGTACGCGCAAATCGGCGAAGCAGCAAAGACTTCAGCTTATCATAATCATGTACGTCTTCGCGCTGTAGCTCTTTAAAGTAGGTTAACGCTCGCCCCTGCAACAAGGAAGCCAGGTACGTGGACCATAATTGTTTATTCTCCCCCCATTGCAGTTGTGCGTTCAGTTCGAACCTGTAAAGGAAGGCGTCTATGTCGTCCTTCCGGTCGTCGAACGTAGGCAGCTTAATCCTAACGCCACCTTTGTTTTGTCCCTGCCGCTCAACTGTTTCTGTTGGCGCATTCTTTTTGATTTCCAATTCTGCGATCTTTACTTGCGCCTCTATCTCCTTTAACTTTATCTCCCGTTCTTGAGCTTCTATCTCCCTTAACTTTAACTCCCTCTCCTGAGCCTCTTTTTCTCGCTCTCTATCTTTAGTACGCTCATCGCGCAATTCCGCCTGCTGCTCTTTAATCCAGCCGCGCAGCTCCTCTCCCTCAAGGCCAAGTTCCGTACCTACCTTCATGAGCTCACGGAGATCCGCCATTTCACAGATTTATGGTTATGGTATGTATTATGAAAAAGACTAACCTGTCGGTATGATCACTAACGACACGACCAGAGACCTGAGATCACACCAGATATAACAACACCCAATTGTCTCAAATACAATTCAGAAATTTACCTACTGAACATTTTATAACCTACTTCCTAACTAATTCTATATTCATTAAATGTATAGCACTATTAATAATAAAAAGAGAAAAGAAAAGACAAAAATGAAGAACTTCAGAAGAAGGACCACAAGGACATCGAGGAACAACGAACCAGACTAGGACAAAGACCTAAAAAAGAAAATATAATGGAAAAAAAAATGCAACCTAACTACGCCGATTACACTACAAGGTACGAACAAGAACAGAGTCTGAAAAAAAAGAACGTATCTACAGATAGGTAAGAGAGGGACAAGAGAAACGTCTTCCTAAAACAACGAGGAAGATGGAACGGCACAATCTAAACAAAAATACAGGTCCCTATAGAACTGTTCACTGTGATGAACGAAGTTCCAAGTTTCCCACACCTTTTTTTAAAAGGATAAACTAAGTTCACCACAGCAAACCCGCGCCACCGCCCGTATAATCAATTACAACAAAAGCAGCAAAACAGAGACAAAGACAGATTAAAGGAACAGCCCACAATCCAGGGCACAAAAATTTTGAATTTTACTTAACTTTCCTCTAGACTTAAGTTCCTCCCCTTTCTCGGAGCTCTGGCTGCTTGACCTCTACAGGCTGGCACACACACTCTCTGCAGAAATTTAAGTACACATTAATACATATTCATCAAAATACATGCATCAATACATATTCATAAATATACATAAATTATACCATCATGAAATTTCCATTCATGCCACGAACAAAGACAACACAAATTCCTACCACAAGATAAGTACTACGTGGACAAAAACTAAAGTAACAAATGCCCACTGACAAATACCTACTAACTAAATATTACGAAAATGGACGAGCCCCCAGTGTCACAACGGACGAGCCCCCAGTGTCACAAATCCCAGACTGGGAGATGTAATAATTATAACAAGACAACAATCACGAACGAACAAGTATAACACTTAACAGAACAACCCATCAGACTCCCACATTTATTATACATAAACATAAAGATAATAGCGCAAATACAGACATTATATTATTCAATTCAACGGCCGTACAACGGCCTTCTCCCGTACGCACACTTCCTCGGGTCCACAACCCGGTAGTTACTTTCTAAAGACACTTCGGTCTCAGCTTCTCCTCTCCATGTCTTAATAGCACATTAATATTTCAATGGCACCGCAGTCTCTCAATAGCCCCTTCCTATTGCCATAACACATTAGCATTCCAATAGCACATCAACATGGCAATAGCACATTAGCATTTCAATAGCACATCAACATGGCAATAGCACATTAGCATTTCAATAGCACATTCACAATCAAATATACATCCCTGTCTGTGGCCAGACTGCCACGACTCATGTGCCTCTACTGTCCTGCACCGACAGCTTCCCTCCTGGCCTATGTGTGGCCTCCGGCCCTATGCTGGCCTATCCCCTGTGCTCACCGTAGGCGGCTCTTCGGCCCGTCCCCGGCACCTACAAGAATAACATTACATTGGTATAATACCATACCATTTCTAATCACTTCACCCCTCATTATAACTCATGAAGCGTACACACAATAGTTCACATTTCACTCACCAACATCTTACGGTAACACACCTCCACCGTAGTACCCAATACTCACTCTCGCTACAAATCCATGAAGCTAACGTCCATCTATCGCTCATGGCGCACATTGCTATATACAGTATCAAGGACTTCCACATTCCTCACATATACTTATTTACCTCATGCTAATAGACGAATATAATACATCAATCATAATTCATCACTGGAAAAACACTACTCCCAAGTCTTCCGACTGCTCTCCTTATGTTCGCCCTCTGGGGCTTTCTCCTGCGTCCGTTCCCTAGGACGTCTTAGTGTGCAGTGATAGTAATACAGCGCTCTCGCCTCATTCAGACCCCCACCACTCACAACATGCACGCTTTCCCTTACCTCGTGGCCCGTGGGTTAACTTTATTCTAACCCTCTTCTCGTAACTACTGATCCTCGCTCACCCGCTCGTGACACACTTTTTCCTACCAACATCGACAGCTATGATCTGCTTGGCGATGATACTGACGCAACGACCATTGGTGAGTACTCACTTACTGTCTGGCACTCTTTGAGCTGCGGGGTGAGGGGTTGGAGAGTCGAGTCTAAAGTACAGGAAGAGAGATATAGAATAAAAGCAAAGGCTTAAGGTGGACTGTAAAGTGAGCTGCAAACTTCATGTTCGAATATAATATGCATGTTTCTGTTTCTGCCTTTTGCCTCCCGCCCCCCCCTCTCTCTCTCTCTCTCTTTCTCTCCCCCCCCCCCTCTTTCTCTCTCTTATCACAGATGAACACTTTTCCTTCTACTTCATTATCTTTAACATAAATATATTCCTCTGGTAAATTTACGTATTTTTCCTAGAATTTCTGTCTGCCTGTTTGTCTGTTTGTTGTCTTCCATTCTGTTGATTTCATCACAATTATCGTTCGTATCTTTGTCTCTCTCTCTCTCTCTCAGCTCTCATTCTTTGTATCTTAAATTGCCTTTTTTTGGATCTTCCTTCTGCTTTCTATCTCTCTGTCACAGTGACAGACCCCCATCTTTCTGTTTCTCTCGTACTTTGCATTATCTGGGCAATGCAAAAATTATATCACTGAAAATTACAGATCCCTCCAGGAGGCCTCAGAGACCAGTGCCTATCTGGCAAAATGGGAGCTATAGTCTTGTTGTCATGGAAAATCTAGGCCTGGTGGGAAAGTTCGCGGCCAGTTGCTTTGAAATTTTGTATACGAAAATAATTAAAATTTGATTTGAACATGCCATTTTGCTTGCCAGGTGTTGCTTTCATTGGAACAGCCTGTACTTACAACGGCGTCTCATTGATAGAAGAGCAATTTACTGGGGCCACGGGCACGGTCAGTGCACATGAATTGGGTCATAGGTGAGTACATGTTATTGTGGTGTGTTGATGGGTAAGTGGATATAGACAGATGGAGAGATAGATTGATAAAGACAGACAGGCAAACAAACACAGACCAAACTAACAGATAAGTAGATAGATAGATAGATAGATAGACAGACAGATAGACAGACAGGCAGACAGACAGACAGACAGACAGACAGACAGACAGACAGACAGACAGACAGCTAGATAGATAGATAGATAGATAGATAGAGAGACAGACAGACAGACAGATAGATAGACAGACAGACAAATAGATAGATAGATAGACAGACAGACAGACAGATATATAGACAGACAGACAGACAGACATAGATAGATAGATAGATAGATAGATAGATAGATAGATAGATAGATAGATAGATAGATAGATAGATAAATAGATAGATAGATAGATAGATAGATAGATAGATTGACAGATAGATAGACAGACAGACAAATAGATAGATAGATAGACAGACAGACAGACAGACAGACAGACAGACAGACAGACAGACAGACATAGATAGATAGATAGAGAGATAGATAGATAGATAGATAGATAGAGAGACAGACAGACAGACAGAGGCAGGCAGACAGAGATAGACAGACAGACACACAGATAGATAGATGCCTTGGAGCTTAAACTGTGTCATGGGGCCCTTTTTCAACCAGCAACAATAGACATCCAAAATTCACTCATAAAAAAACGTTTCTCTGGACCCCTCCGATTTGGGAGGCCCTGAAACTTAAGCTTCATTCGTTTCATAGCAGATCCGCCCTTGGCTAGCTTGGTGGATGAGAGGGAGTGAATGAGTGAGTACATGAGTCAATGAATTGAATGATCATACGAGTGTGAAGAAGCGAGAGAATGAATGAATGAATGAATGGGAATAGAATGAGTGATTGCATGAATGAGGCACTGAGTAAACCATTTAATTAGTAAGACAGATAGGACGTCAGTCACTCAGTGAGTATAGAGAAATACCACGCCTTGACTGCCTATAACCCCATGTATTTTTTCCTTCAGGCTAGATGCGGAACACGACGGAAGATACAGATTCTGCAGTGACCTGTCGGCCAATGTGATGTCCACTCAGGCTATCTTCCCCAAAGACACCAGATACGTGTCCAACCCTTGGAAATTCTCTGCCTGTTCTGTGGACGCATTTGGTTCATATCTGGAAGAGTATGTTAATTAATCTTTCATCTTTCATTGGATAATTAAAGTGGTTAGTTCAAGAACGAGGTTAAGTCACATTTTGCTAAAAATAGAACTGCGCATATCAGTGGAAACTAGACATAAATGGCTAACTATTTATAGTTACATCATCCTTCTAACATTAACCAGAGCGGAGAAAATCTGATTTGAAAGTGGGCTACACCAATGAAAGAACAGTGTTAAGTCCAATGTTTTTTTAAATTTTTTCTTCAAATGACTCAAATGTGATTTAAGCCTGGTCTTGAACTATCCTCTTCAATTAAACCCGTGGCTAAACAGAATTGTCCCCGTCCGAAACTAACAAATCATCCATCATATTGAGCTGGGTTATATATTTTTCCTGATTGCCTGACAAATTCTGTAACAAGATGAAGAAACAAGTTCAGACAGGAAACCAGAAGAAAGAAAACAACAATGACAGCAAGAAAAGAGAAGCTCTAAAGCCCAATTCTACAAAGAAAAATCTTGAACTAGGCATTGTTCATCCACTGCAGGATGAGCTCTCCGACGATGAATTTCCATTTTCTTTCTGTCTGGCTTTCCTCAGCCATGATGTTCCTCTCCTCTGTTTCATGTCGTCTAGCAATCTTTTTTCTGGTCGTCCTTTTGTTCATTTTCCTGTCCTCTGTTGCCATTCAGTGCAGTGTTTTGCTACCTTTTGTCATTCATCCTTCCCACATGTCCACAATTCCACTTTTGATGTGGCATGAATTTTACTATGTCAGTTATTGCTGTTTGTTTGCGAATTTCAGCTAGGGGATTTTTATCTTGCAGTCTGATGTTGAGCATTCTTCTTTTCCTTGCCCTTTGGGCTGGGTGGTTTTTAAACTGGGTGGTTTGCGTCGTTCTCGTGATCTTTAATCAAAGCAACAATATCTATAACCTGTTTGAAAATAGAGAAGTCAATACTCCAATATTATTATAGTGGGTTGAAATTACATTATTTTCGATTTGTGTAAAACATTTTGCCATATAGTATAAGGGTCCACGTAGTTCTGTTTAGCGTCAATCCAGGTACCGCTGTGGGAGATGAATTCACAGAATGATTGTCTGTCTCCTCAAGTGTAATCTGCAGACCATTTTTTCATGAATTGAGCCACTCGACTGGGGTTTCGTAACAAGACACTGTTAATCCCCCTCTCGTGTAAGTCCCACGATACTCCTTGGCCCATATTGCTTTTACGCAGGTCATGTTTATTGCATTCCATTTGCTTGTTTGTTTTGTTGATTTCTTCCAGTATAGTATAAAGGAATGTCACAGAATAAAAATGAATTGAGTAATATCATCAAAACAGAGCCAACTGCACCCGAAACGTTCCGCAAAATCCGATTGAGACGTCAAAAGTGGGAGGACTTTACTTCAGCGCTGACCATCAGTGTCAACTGGCTATGGGACCCAAATCTTATTTTTGTAGGGTGAGTCAGATTTGGTATTTGTAACTTTCGTGTTGCAAATTGTAAAAGTAATGGTAACATTTGTAGATCAGTGGTCTTTTGCAGGATAAAAGGATGTGGTAATGGTAATTTTTTGCAGGATACCTGTTTGATGCAATAGCCAGTTTTGCAAGGAAGATTTTGGATAAGGGAGGTATCATATTAAGACCGGTGACACACAGTCAGCTTTTGCCATTATTTCGTGCTTGTACAATCTGCTGGCAGCATTTGGCTGTGTCTGACCAGGCTTGGTATGATATCGCCCTAACAGAGGGCTGGGAAAAGGCAGGTGTTAGATCAGCAAAGAATAAAAGATTTTGACAGAGAGAGGCGAGGAAACTGTTTACCACCGTTTTCAGTCTTTCTTCATAGAGTTGTCTCCTTCTTTGTCTGTCTGATAAGATAGATGAGAAAAGAAAAGATAAGATAAGGTAAGATGAAACTTTATTCATCCTGAGACTGAAAATTTGATTACACTGCTTTCTCTATCCGTATTCATTTTCTTTTCATTTCCTCTTTCTGTTTTTTTTTTCCTTTTGTTATTCACAGTGACAATATTTTTTTCTCTTTGTGTCGTCTTCTATGTGCGCATCCTCCAATTACTCTTCTTCATCGACATTTTTCTCTGCCTATTTATGAAACAGCAGACACCATAGCCAAAGAAACATTGAAACATCCGCCAGACCAGATGGAAATACCACACACTGACTTTATAACCGCTATTAATAACTTCATTAAATTGTGATTGCAGGAAAGATGAGATACACAAACATCAAGTAAACTACACTTTATCCAAGATTAACTTGGACCGTGGGCCCAAACCTCCCAACGGAACCGTAAGGATAAAATTGTCATTAGTAGACTCCGTCAGGGTCATACCCACCTCACACACCGTTTTTTACTTACGAAAGAAGATCCCCGTGAATGTGTGGCATGCAATTGCCAACTATCAATAAAGCATATTATTTTGGCTGAATGCGTAGATTTCGTGCATATCCAAAGCAGGCACTATGCCTGCGGATCCATGAAAGAATTATTTTCTGACGCGGACCCACAGAGCTTCTTGTCCTATCTGATCTACAACTTGATTTAAAGTTTTAATATACATTTACAAAACTATTTTCAGATATGGACAAAACAACTCCTAGGAATTTTGTCACTGTAATAAAATATAATTATACGGAACTATTGAATTCTATTTGTGACATTTAAATTGACGAAGCTCAAATATATACCTAAAGTACCTGAATAGACCGTGAAAGGTGCAGAGTGGCCGTTGTCGTGGCGACGAGTCGTAAAACTCCAACTCAAACCCCTTTCAGTTTTGTATTTATCGTATTACTGTAATGTTGTATTGGACAGGGCGCTCAGACCCGCAAGGGTTTTGATATCATGTGTCGAAGTCTCTACTGCTTCCTGCCAGACGAGCCTGGTTACTGTGGCACCATCGTTGCCAGCGAGTTCACAGTATGTGGGGATCAGAAGGTGAGTGTGTAGCATTATTAGCCTGTTGTTCCTCATGTCGGTGAGTGTGAACGCGTGTGCTTTAAATCATATTTTTTATAAGAACGTACCTCAGTTTAGCTGTGGATGTGTCCATGTTGGGTTTTCAATCAGTACACATGTACTTGTGTGATTCACCCAGTGTTTCATTTACTTCCAAGCACCTTTAGGTCAAACATTCAATGTCACAATAATGCTATTTAAATGTCCTAAATATTATGATGGTATGAAAATACGCGCGGTCTTGGTATTGTTTCGCTCTTCGTTCCTCGTTGCACAATTAATTCAGCTGTGTTCTCGTGTATACAGAAATGGAAAGGGCAACGGCGTTCTCGTATGCATGAATAGCGTCTGTGTAATTCTCTACCGACTAAGTGCTTTCTACAAAATTTTACAGGAGACCAAAAAAAAAACAAAAAAAAAAACAATTTATTTCCTTCACTGAGCGGAATTGGGTGATTTTTTAAACATATTAATCACAAAATCATATCTTCAAAAAGACGACAGATATTTTTTGTCAGGACATGTAATACATGTTACAGATTCATTTTGGAACAAGAAAGATTGGTCCACAAAAAGTGAAGTTAGACGGTTAGAGAATTATACCGACGATACATTTCTTCTCTTTCACTACTTTGACGTTTCCGTTGCCGTTTCCGTTGCCGTACATGTGAAAACCCAGCTTTAGACGGCAATTTTCTTTCTTTGAGACATCACACGAAAATGATGATGATTGTAATGTGATGTAATGACAAAGACGGTTGGTCACCATGACTGGGCATGGTACCCGAGGCTGATATGCTAGAGCTAGTCATGTTGTTCATATTGAGCAGGGTAACGTAAACTACCTTTCACGTTTTTACCGCATTCTTCGTGAGTGTTATTTTACACCGATCTGTACTTTTACATCTTGATGGCGCTCCTTAAAACTTGTTTAAACATTCAATGACATTTCTTCCCCCCCCCCCCCCGCCCCCAAAGCCGACCGGCGCTGCACTGTGGCGGCGACGTGTCTGCTCCAGTTGTAACTGGGCTGCACTGACACTAAGGCTAGTTTCCCAAAATGGGATTAAAGAAGACTGTATACTAAATACCAAATGACATATCAAAATTGTAGACAGTTTATCTCTTGTGAGATTGTTCTGGATATATGTGGAGGATGATGTATATGCCAATTTTAAGGTTGTTGATGAAGCTGATGATGTTAATTATACGGATGATGTTTCTGCAGTGGTGTCAGGAAGGACGATGTGTGGAATCTGCCGAGGCGCCTCCAGGAAATGGTAAGTAAACAGTTGTTCTTGATTTGCTGGTGGTAGAAACGGTGACAGACCAGGCAGATGTTGTAAAAGGATTTGCAGTATAGTACAGAGCTGTGAGACAATGTTGATTTTCCCTTAGGATAAATGTAGGCTAAATATGTTTTTTTTTAATGGGAGTTCTCTTCCTCTGAAGATCTCTTATGGTGGGCTGTCGCTGTCTTAAACGTTTCAATATATTTTTTAAAAATTATTTCTTTGTTTGTCATTTTAGTATTTTTAATTTTCCTTGTTTTTTTTTTTCGGGTGGGTTGGGTGGGGGGGGGGGGGGAAGGGGGTTGTCAGCAGAGCTGTCTTAACGCAGGGACACACTGGACAGTTGCCCTAAGGCTCCAAGCGTTTAGGGGGGGGGGGGGCCCTATGCATGCAAATCTACGTTGGTCTTTTAAAGGAGGGCGGGCCGCAGCCTATTGCTTTGGCCACGGGCCCATAATGATGTTAGACGGCCGTAATTGTCAGTATACTTAGGGACAAAGTGGTCTAGAGGCAAGGTGCTCGCCTCTCATGCCAAGAGTCCCGGGTTCAAAACCCGGCCGATGCAGGCATGTTGGAAGTTTGGGATTTTCTCATATTTTCGTGTCCCTGGTCCTATTGGGGGATAGCATCGAGTACCTAGTCCTCTCGGATAAGGACGAAAATATTCGGAGGGCCCGTGTGCACGTTGCGCACGTTAAAGATACTTTGGCAGTTGGAAATCGAAAAGAGCAGGCCGAACAGGCCGCTGCCCGGGCAAAATTAAATAAATTCATCCATTCCCCCCCCCTCCCTCCCTCATCTCCCCCCCCCCACCCAAAAAAAACAACAACCGCCGACCGGCGCTGCACTATGGCGACGACGTGCCTGCTCCAGTTGTAACTGGGCTGCAATGGCACAAAAGGCAAATTTCCCAAACGGGATTAAAGACTTATACAAATACAAATAACGTTAAACAATAATTATTAAAACCGGAGTTCTTGAGAATAAATAAACGCCTGGA
The DNA here is from genome assembly GCA_963931925.1 of Onchidella celtica. NCBI lineage: Eukaryota > Metazoa > Mollusca > Gastropoda > Systellommatophora > Onchidiidae > Onchidella > Onchidella celtica. The sequence continues at coordinate 37,847,872 of OZ007579.1, read as the reverse complement.
GTAGTTCTTATGAATGTGAGTGTGTGGGTGTTCGGGTGCTAGCCTCTGCACTGCTCGCCATCATAGTGTATGTACTGTCAATGTTAACACTGACCACTGCAGACACGTGCCCTCAAGGCGATATGCCCAACTTCAACTGTGCCCAGGCAGACTGTGAGAAGCCGCGTATACGGAAGGTGATGTGTTGTGACTGGTGCAATAGAAACAGTTCGGAGGGTGAGTACATTAAAGCTGTGTGTTTCATGTGTACGGAAACGGAAACGTCAAAAAAATCCATATGCCGTTTCCGTACACTTTAAAATATTCTTTTTACATAACTAGTTGAAGAGTTTTTACCTTTCCGTTTCGGTACACATCAAAACTCAACTTAAGGGTGAGGGTAGAAAAAGCCGTGATATTTTTTTTTTGGGGGGGGGGGGGAGGGGGGGCATAGCCGAATGAGGAAAGTTCCCGGCCATAGAAGTACTTAATTACACTGCTACATTTGAAGATGTCAATGATTAAGAATTTTACAGCATCCATTTGACTAATCTCTGGGAGGATATTGGGATATGGGGACATTATTTAGCATAGTTTATTTGTTGGTGTTTATCCCCCTTGCATAACAAGCTCGGACACCCAGAGTTTAGGGTAAAAAATATGGACCTAAAAAGGAAAGGTTGGGAGAGAGGAGAGTGTAGCTCTTTGATGAATGAAGGAGGAGTGAGTGAGTGTGTGAGTAAGAATGAGTAAAGGAGTCAGAATACGAATGAGTGAATAAATCATCACGGTTCCCTAATACTGTAGTAACTCAAATATTTGAAAAAATCATTACATGTATTTATATATGTTCAACTGCATTCAAAGCTGCATCGAATAATTTTAGTTCTTGACTACTAGGCACAATCAACCGAATAGCAAACTTTCAAAAAGTCATCATTACTAAACCAGTAGTGCTAAAATAAAACAGGTGTTTTGTGTTTTTTTTGTTGCTTCTCCTGAAAAATAGCCAAAACCAGTTACGACAGTTTTAGGGAACGGAGATGAAATGAGGTCGTAAGACACTTACGACCTCATTTCATCTCCGTTCCCTAAATGAATGATGGACTCAACAAAATAAAAGGCAATCCTAACAAAGACTTGAGTGCTAGACAAAACTCTTAATTTTGAAGTGAATGGACAAAATCGTGGGAGACGACAGGGAGTGATTTTTGACCTTTGACATACACACAGCACTGCTACAACATCTGATACAAATTCTGTACCATTTTCCAACAGCCAACACTACCACCACCTCCACCACCACCAACACTACCAGAGTTCCGCTGTCAGAGGCGGCACTCGCGGTGGAATCAAACTCTCCTCTACCGACAATTCAAAGCCTGAACACAGCATCATCTTCAGCAACAACGGATTTAGAAACTACGACAGCCAGGATTACAACGACCACAACAACACAGCAAATGACAACGACGGTGAATACCATCAGTGATGAAGTTTCTACAGCGGCAGCCACTCCATCGGCATCAGAGATGTCCAGTGGAGCACCATCCACAACCACAACTGCACCAACACGCCTCACATCTATAGATGTACCACAAACAACAACAGCTGCAGCGTATACTACATCAACAACATCTACTAACATCTCAGGTCAAATTGCAGTTGAGTCACATTCCACATCATCAACATCAGCGACACCATCCATGACAACGACAAGTACAACACCATCAACAACTACTGCTACGACAACAACAACAACACCATCAACAACAACAACACCGACAAAAACCATAACGACTACTACCACTACTGCCAGAAAAATACCAACAACCATACCACCATGTAAAAGTATACAGTGTATGTGTCAGCGATGCTACACATGTTACAACAACATCTGCTTCCTCTTTGTGCCTGGCGGCTTGTACTACAACTCAAACTTGGGTTAGAATCAACACATCTCTATTCTTTTCCCGTTTGGTTTTTTCACTTATTATGACACACCACCATCCCCATCCCCTTCCAAGTGCAAGGTAGTTGAGAAAATTCACTTGCAAACATTTGTTGTTTTGTTGTTGTTGCTTTTAATCTCAGTGGCTGAGCATGCGCACTATCAGAAATTAGCTGTAATCCAAAAAGAAGAAGTGGAACTTCTAGGAGAACGAAATGTGGCCATGGGACTTCTGACGAAAAACGAAATAAAATTCAAAATCTGGTTGGACCACAAGCAAAGACATAGAGATACTATAATAAACTAGAGTCCGCACGCATGCACAAGTGCAACGCGTCGCAGTGGCCCCAATTGGCCTACATGCGCGCCATGTTGACTTGGGAAGGATTCGCTAGCGAGCAGGCGCTGGCTGTTCGACGTCTCAAGGAATAGTAATCCCATCCCCGCCTATAATTATGTCAAAGCCATAATAGATATACTACAAATACGATGCAACACAGGCTGTTGTTGCTGAGACAGTTGTTTTTACATAGAAAGCTAAAGCTGAACAGTGAACACCGCAATATTTTCTGTTTGGTTTTGTAATCAGACTACGTCCCCCAAACAACGTTCTTCAAAATAACAAGTTCATAAATGGTAAAACTAGTAAGAGTCATGAAAATTACAACATGCATAGCTTTGAAAAGAAAATCATGAGAAGGGCATGTTAGTAGTATATAACAAGGAAAAATGTTCACCTTCACACAGAAACAAATAATATATATATTTTAGAGGTATAACTGGATCATATAAAGAAAGAAAGAAAGAAGAGAATAGACATGAAAACTTTCAATTTTCTTCTCTCTCCGCACCAGCTTTTTCTTGCTATTTCTTAATTCAGCGGCCTTTACACCGCTTTCTTTTATTTGCATAAATTAATCTCTGCCTTTGTCCTCTCAAGATGATCTTCGATTGAGTGGTGGGCATATGAGTGATCTAGATCATACATACATGCCTTGGCGGGGGGGGGGGGGGTGTTCAGCTCTCAGGATTTTTCCTCTTTTTGGGAGATGGTCTTCTTGGAGTTGGCAGTTTCTGCTTGATGGGAGGATAATTTTCGAAAACGGATGGAATTGCCTTTGGTCTTAGTGTCTGTTTATCGAGCCCAGCGTAATTGTCAGAGCTTAGGAAGTGAGCACTACACACTCAGTCATTCTTGGTTGGATACCAAGGCTTCCCATTCTCATTTTGTCTACTTATTCTGGCAATCCATTTAGCCAATCTCTCAGATTCCTTTCACGGAAAGGAAAAAAAAAAAAAAAAGCAAAAAAATAAGTCACAATAAAAAATTGTTGTTCTTGTTTGATAAATAATATCGACTGGCATTTTCCACATTGTTGTATTATGTGCATCTTTGCCTTTTCAGGAAAATGAGGATTGAAAATTCGAAGAGTTGTGTAACATCTGGGGTTTGTTCCAGACCTTTCAAAATCGAAACTTAAAGATTGGAATGACACTTATAATGAAATGAGGAGTGAGAGAACCACTTTCATGACAAAGGCTAAAAAATCAGCACAGTGTCGCAAACAACAATATGGCAATGCCCCACGATATACTCATATTGATAAATATATTACAATAGGTTTTGATCTTTAGCCCTTCCCTATTGTCAATCCAATGCACTAAATGATCAAGTTGTTTGGACGTACGTTTTATTCATATCAAAGAGGAATTAGGCCTATGGAGATAACCTTGCCACACAGTCCCACCATGGCTGTCTGTTTTAACTGAGACAATCCAAAACACAAAGGTGATGGGGGTGGGAGGAGCATGATGCAGTACGATGACACGTAAATCTAGACATTATTAGCCCAGAGCATTTAGCATCCTATCTCCTTGAAACTGAGCCATCACTGTGCAGTCAACTCGGGGCCGCTTCGGCACTTGTTCATAAAAGACCCAGGTCTTTGATTCTCTTCTGCCTTTCCTCTCCCCCCCCCCTCCACCCCGCCCCGAGTCTTTCCTGTATTTCTTCGCAAGTGTGTAATTATAATTAAGACAAATGGATGTACAAATCACAGATGGCGTGCGTGGGAGAGATTGAAAGACGTTGTTTAATATCGTAAACTGGGCTTGCTCAGCCTTAGATGGGAAGGACAGAAGGATAGAAATGATTTATGGAATTCTGAACCATCTTGCATACAGAAAAAATAACCCTCTGACTTCCGAAATCGCCACCCCAAGTCAAAATGGCCGCCACGAGACTCTAATAGTTCCACGTCGTGTGACACCGTGCGCACTCTAGTGTAATAATATCTCTATGAGCAAAGATACCAAATATGATAAGATGATACACTGTCTTCTTCGCACCACTAAAAAAACCATGCACACAATTTGCGCGCTGATCGGGGGTGGGACCCATGGCGCATTATTTTGAAAAGAATGCTTGATATAATGGTAAATTTATGATGCAAAATTGTGACAGTGCTACTGCGACCAAAAAAAAAAAAAAAAACATAGCCAGAGTTTCCCCACCGTGATTGAAGTTACAATTCCACAGCAAGTTACGTCAGCGATGGCTGAACAGTGAGCAAAATTCAATATTTTCCCTATTTGGCTTTGTAAACTACGACACTTTTTATGACCTCCGCGCGTTTGCCGCTAGGTGCACGCTAAACGCACTAGCTGTCTTATCTTATCAATGCTAGTAAGTTCTATAATGTCAAGTGAAACGAAACAATGGAAAAAAATGGGAGGTTAAAAACAACAACAAAAAGTTTATATTCCAGCTTTGATCCATAGCATCAATATGACGTGAAATAAAATGTCTAACGGCAGCCTTGTAATGTCCATTGTGGTTCAAGCAACTACTGATAAATTTTTTTTCATTTGAAATACATGTACATCTTCCTTGTGATGGAAACATGGCAACACCCACAGACTCAAACAGTGTCTAATGTATAAGTTTTGTTGGTCAGACAAATGTAGGCATTACCAATGTATTCTATCAATGTCGCGATGTGGGTTAGATGGGGAGAATTCGACTGACACTCTTTCGAGGTCCGCTCCCACAATCGACGAACACACACACAAAAAAAACTTGCACTCTAAAAACTAAATAAATCAATTGCTTTGATTTTTAGCAGAACTGTAGGGCAGTTTAATTACAGGAATTAATGTAACAAATATAATTATAAATATAAATATCAATTCAAAGGCAACTGAATCTAGCTAATGAAACTACAGCTTTCTATAAAGACTAACTTATTCACTCTAACTACTTGCAGGTCATATGAGTTAGATGCCAAATAGAATCCGCGCACGTGGCGACGGATATAACAGTTTAAATTCTATTAATTCAATGAGACATGTTATGATATGGACATTTCCTCTAGACACGCCATGGAGAATGCTTGTACAACCATGCGTTGTCTGGCGGTAGCTCTGAAACTGTCTTCAAAAGTAAGTAGAACTGTTCACTTTCATCATTACAAATTAGTATGAACTCTCACCATTAGGCCCTCACTGGGAGTGAGAGCGCTGGATGTAAACGCTGTGGGTTCATATCAAACCAAGTAGCTTAGGCTCTGGAGCTTTAAATCATGGCGCTCCTCACAATATGGACTGCTCAACTGCGTCTCTATGTCTCTCATCTGGCTGAGGACTATCGCCGTCCACCTCGTAAATGGATTGTCTACATGTGGCCTCTATCTAAGCTCTGCACGGGTTTAAATACTAAAGCTATGTCTCGACCTTCCGTCCAGATTCATACATTTGATTGGTGCAGTCGCTTCAGCTCAGCCTGCAATATTAATTTATGCTTGTCATGGCCTTGCGCCAAAATCAAGGTCAATTTTACCTAGACAATTTAAAATGCGAAACATTAACTACTAAAATCTTCAAACCCCGTGCTTTCTACTCTTATGCACGAATTTCCGAACGCCAACTAAGCGTCTAAATAAACTACCTTTACTCGCCCCTTATCTATGTTAATCAAAATCACGGGGTCGAGAACTGCTCTGTCATTCCTAGCTATACATTTATTCTGTCTCGCCCCTCCTTCTCTCCATCTATCAGAAAAAAGGTGTTTCAAAACAAACTGTTCACGAGAACAGCTCAAGGACAAATTACGCTGGTTATAATCAACAAGATCGTAAAAATTAACTCACTGACGTCGTGACCTAGTACGGCATTTATGATCCTAATGTGATCATGACAATCAATGCCCCCACAATTTGCTTGAATTTATTTAGTTAGGTTGTGTATTTTGAAATTGGTCATAGATATTGATCCTTGCCTGATAACGGAAATATACTGTATCAGTGTTACATGCAGTAATAAGAGAATTTATTAAGTCATTGATAATAGTTGTTTGTAGTTTGTAGTGAAGGATGGGATAGGCTCTGTGAGATGGAATAGGCCCAAAAAGACAGAATAGGTCCAGAAAGATAGTTTCAACTGTAATTTGTGATAGCAGAATGTGAACAGTGATAGGCACTTAACAATGAGAAAAGTGTGAAAGAAAATCAGAAATAGTGAAAATGAAGAATTCTGGGAGGGGGGGGGGGGGGTGAAATTTTCAGAATGGATCAAATTCTTCAGATTTTTGGAGTTTTTCTGTTTAATTTTTCATCGCAGTTGGGTGATCTCGGTGACTATACTGTCCCTCCAGCTTGCAAATTTTATTTGTTTATTCCTTTATCTATTTTGTAATTAATTTAGTTGTTTATTTATTTATCGTTTCGTTCATTTATTTATTCACTGATTTACTCATTATCCAAGAACATAATTTTTTCTTATCTTCCTAGTAACTTACTAACATTTTACTTTCTTCTTCTTCTTCTTGTTTTTTTTTGTTTTTTTTTTTGTTGGTTCTATTCATTCACTGATGTAGTCAGTATAGCAGGCCATACAAGTATAAATATCTACTAACTTATTTATGAGCACCCAGCCAGGAGTTTATGACTGTATCCATATGGTTATTTGACACCCAGCACATAATTACTTCCGTGTACTACATTTAAACGTGAGCCCACTAATCACAGTAAAAATACACAACGTGTTTTTTTTTTTTTAATGTTTATGCATGAAGATATTCATTATGATAATACATGTATTGATAGCGAGATAATAATAATTTCTGTTTCGGCTCCTCTTTAACATATTCTTTGTCTGCTGTTTCATTACTTTTGGATTATTCGCATATTTCCTTGAATTATCTGATCACACCAGTGAGACGCTATTTATAATGTAAGTCATTGGCTTGTACCATCAAGCTCCACTCAGTTTATGATTTGCATTTATTTTTTTTTTGGTGTTGTTCATCTGCTTTTTTGAACTCAGCTGGTTCCTGACAGCTCTGTAAAACTTTTATTCATATTTAAGCTTCATTAAATACTAATTCTCACTTCTGTTAACGCCTAATCTTAACATTTAGTCTATTCTAACAAATTGTGTTAACTCTTACTTATCTGTAGCACTTAGTCTGAACATTTAGTCATAGAGCCCCCCCAAGTCCCTTTTTACGTGATTACGAAAATGTCACTCAGATGACGTCAAGACCGATGCGTGACGTGCAATATATGCTGAAACTCTCTCGATGACAATAAAGAAAATGGTCAGGGTTTTTGATGTGTTGTGTTCGTTATTTTGTTTTGATGTCTCTGGGAAAATGACGTTCTTGTGTCAATGTCTACTCTGACAGCGGGTCCTTATCTTATGTCTGTAACTGACAACAGTTACAGACCATGTTATTGCACTCATGTCTGTTGTAGATAGATAGATAGATAGATAGATAGATAGATAGATAGATAGATAGATAGATAGATTGATAGATTGATAGATTGATTGATAGATTGATAGATTGATTGATAGATTAATTGATTGATAGATTGATTGATAGATTGATTGATAGATTAATTGATAGATTGATAGATAGGTAGATAATAGGTAGATAGATAGGTAGATAGATAGATAGATAGATAGATAGATAGATGATATTTTAAAATTTAGTATGGTGATCTTAACAGTCAAGATATGGTGGAAATATGGCAAGAGAAAGAGAATATGTGTGCTTTTGAGAGCGAGCGAGCGAGAGATAGATAGATATAGACAGTGAGAGGTGGGAGAAAGGGGAGAGAGGGGGCAGAGAAGAGAGAGAGGGTGTAGAGGAGAGAGAGAGACAGAGAAGGAGAGAGGGATGACTGAACGAAGAAGTGAATAGATAGATCTAAATAAATATCTTCTAACGTGTGCACCATGACAAAAAGACTCCAGATAGAGTGATAAAAGGGGCAAAAAGAGAAGAAATTGAGAAAGCGAAACAGACGAATACGCCTACTTATAACTGATTGATTTGGTCCATAGAAAAATGCCCCCCCCCCCTCCAACCTCCATCAGACAAATGATTTGCCCCTTGGCTTCCTCACGCCTTGCCGGTGAATGGTCGGCGTTCCTCACCAGATTCCTCATGTTTTTTCCAAACTCAAACCTCTTACGCCCTATGAGAGGTAGGGCCACATCTAGGTCACCCGTCCGGGTGTTCTTTGCGGTGATCAAGTTTTTCACACACTACATTGTGTGCTCTTTACATACACGGGTCAATAGCAACAACAAAGTCAACAACTGCAACATAGACCACACCAACAAAGTCAACAACTGCAATATAGACCACACCAACAAAGTCAACAACTGCAACATAGACCACACCACCAATGTCAACATCTGCAACATAGGCCACACCAACAATGTCAACATCTGCAACATAGACCACACCACCAATGTCAACATCTGCAACATAGGCCACACCAACAATGTCAACATCTGCAACATAGGCCACATCAACAATGTCAACATCTGCAACATAGACCACACCACCAATGTCAACATCTGCAACATAGGCCACACCAACAATGTCAACATCTGCAACATAGACCACACCAACAGAAACCAAAGGCAGCAACCTACGGAAATCCGATCCGTGAGATCGGCGTCAAGTTTGCTCATACAAATTACATTGTTCCTACGTAGATCCGCTGGTTAAGACTGTGCATCGATATCGGGTTAATGCAGGGAATCTGCCCTTACGACAATTCTACCAACCTGACTGAAAACTTATACAAATCTACGTCAGACTGACGTAGGGATGCAGGCTGGGACATCCTCAACATTTCATTTTACACTATCATTGACGTTTAAAACACAAACAGTAAGTTGAAATGATGGACAAACAAGGAAATAAAATCTGACTCAGCGTTTGGAAAGATATAGGAATAGTTTTATTTTTTGTTCTACGACATATACATGTCGTTACTGCTCTACGATAATACTTAATAGCGTATGTTCGACTTATGCCAAAAGGCAACTGACTGTCAGTTGTAGGCATTCCTGAGTACTGGGGCTATCAGATAATATTATAGAAAAAGAAATGCACCAGTAGGAAAATGTAATAATCTAAATAGAAATATAATGGCGTAAGTCACCAAATGACAGGAAAGGAAATTGTTTTTTTCTTATTTTCTCAAAAGGGTCCAAAAATGGCTAATGCCATTAGCGCAGAGCAGTTACGATATTTAGGTGAAAGAAAAATAAAAAAGTACATCATTAAAAACAAGTCAAAAATCGTCACTCGGTTGATCTAAAGACAGACTTTTTATGGCAGAAATGTTTTAAGTATTTTGATTTAGTGCATAGACAATATTCATACGCCATCAGAGAGAAAAATGTGCTGGGTGCTCGGAAAGTCCGGACTTTTTTTTTCACTTGAAGACTTCATCAAGGGACACAATGATCCATATGATCATTTCAAGTGTTTAAATATTTCATGCATTACCTCCCTGCAATTACTGGTAATGATTTATTTTATAATGTACTGGAATTATATCTGAAGACTTCATTATTTTTAGACTGAGAACTGTTGCCAGCGATTTGATTGCTTACATAATGATTAAATTTTTGATTCACCGAAGGATGTCTCCTTAATTGTCCATCGAAATGTTATTGGAACTTTAAATTGAGGGGGTTAGAATCAGAAGGGGTCGAAGTGCCAATTACGACTTGGATTCCTTCTACTTCCAAATCTACATCAAATTGAGGGATTTAGAATTGGAAGGGGTCTAAGTGCAATTGGCACTTGGACTCCTAATTCTAACCCCCTCAACTGAGAGAAGCTGAAGAAAAGGTTTGGACTGAAATATTCCAAGCAAATTAACGTATGCGGTTTTTTTTATTGCGCTAGCAAAACCAAATAATTCCACGTGCAGTGTAGACGCAAATTTCACGTGAGGAGCTAAAAGTGAGAGATAATTGCACTCTTGTAAACAAAATCTGTGTGAGAAAAGTTGAAAAATGACACACCAGAATTATGAATAAAGAAATACGGTAGTTGAGTCTTTTTCACAACATTGTAACAAGATTATCAAGTAAAGAACTGCGGGGTTTTGTCACTGTTGCTTTGGGGGGGGGGGGGGGGGAGGAAGAGGGGGCGGGGGGATAGAAAGGAACACAGTGTCACCCTCGTTTAAAAATGATTTTTTAAGCTTCACAATTTCCTATGTGTCCGAACTGTCAGGCGTTTGGGGGTGGAGATAGGGTGGGATCATTGCTTGACAGCTTATGAATAGCTACAGTTTCTGACATAACGTGAGCAATGGACGGTCATAACTTCCCATGTCCTCCAATCTCTCAAATGTGAAAATCAATATTTCAAATTTTGCTTTGGTGATCAATTTAAAAAAACAACCAAAAACAACAATAAATTTTCCATCTCAAGAGAGGCCTCAGAGAATAAACTTCAATAATCGTTGATCAACTAAGCCAGAAATAATGGGCTGGATGTAATCCTGTTTCAAGGTATTGTGAAGTGACTGCATCTTCCAAGTTAGTACTCGTCACCTCCATCATCCTCCTCCTCTCCCTCTGCTGAGTCCACGCCGACCTCCTCGTAGTCTTTCTCCAGAGCAGCCAGATCCTCGCGGGCCTCAGAGAACTCACCCTCCTCCATACCTTCGCCTACGTACCTGCAGACACACAAGACCATTAAAATTTCACTCTGGATCAGATTAGTCGAAACAAGGCTGTTGTAACTTGTACTTACGCACCCCAAGCGTTTTGCACTAGGGGCGTACGTAATCGTACCTAACCCTAATACCACAGTTATCCTCAAACCTAAATCGTATCGAATCCCTAAGCCTGCCCTCTACCATATCAAACAAATAACAGGAGGAAAACAAACTGAAAATCTGAAAGAATAATTAATTAAGGCTGTTGTTAGGAGTATTATTTCGGGAGGAGCTTTCTAGCTCTGGAGTCACAAAGGGCTTTAGAATACGTACCACTAGCTAAATAAAACTTGGGGGACGTACGTAGCCTATTTGTAACAACAGCCATGAAACAATGACGAAAATAAGAAAGACAAGGGTAAAGGCTAAGCAGAATATTATAGAAATAACCAGAACAGTTTCCGTGGAAACACAAACAACGGCGATGGAAATAACCAGAACAGTTTCCGTGGAAACACAAACAACGGCGATGGAAATAACCAGAACAGTTTCCGTGGAAACACAAACAACGGCGATGGAAATAAAGAAAACAAGGATAAAAGCTAAACAAAAGATTATAGAAATAACCAGAACAGTTTCCGTGGAAACACAAACAACGGCGATGGAAATAACCAGAATAGTTTCCGTGGAAACACAAACAACGGCGATGGAAATAAACAAAACAAGGATAAAAGCTAAACAAAAGATTATGGAAATTGTCACGAGTGGAGTGAGCGATAGATAATAATTACGGGGGGAAAGGAGGAGAGTAAAATTAACGCACGTAGACAAGTAAGTTAAAGCGTGCTGTTATGAGTGGTGGGGGGTCTGAATGAGGCGAAAGCGCTGTATTACTATCACTGCAAGTTAGAAGGTCCTACTGAACGGACGCAAGAAAAAGCCCAGTGGGCGAACATAAGGGGAGCAGTCAGAAGACTAGTGAGAGAGTCTTTCCAGTGATGACTGGTAGGTAGAACGTTGATTGATAATTATGATTGATGTATTATATTATATTCGTCTATTACCATGATGTAAATAAGTATATGTGAGGAATGTGGAAGTCCTTGATATTGGATATAGCAATGTGCGCCATGAGCGATAGATGAAAGTTGAGTTCATGGATTTGTAGCGCGAGTGAATAGTGTGTACTCCGATGGAGGTGTGTTACCGTAAGATGTTGGTGAGTGAAAGGTGAACTATTGTGTGTACGCTTCATGGGTTGTAAGGAGAGGTGGAGTGAATAGAAATGGTAGGGTATTGTACCAATGTAATGTTATTCTTGTAGGTGTCGGGGACGGGCCAAAGAGCCGCCTCGGGAGCACAGGGGATAGGCCAGCATAGGGCCGGAGGCCACACATAGGCCAAGAGTGAGGCTGTCGGTGCAGGACAGTAGAGGCACATAAAGTCGTGGCAGTCAGGCCACAGACAGGGACGTAGATATGAGCGTGAATGTGATAGTGTACTATTGCCATGTTGATGGGCTATTGAAACGATAATGTACTATTGCCATGTTGATGGGCTATTGAAATGATAATGTGCTATTGCCCTGCTGAGGTGCTAGTGGAATGCTAAGGTGTATGACAATAGGAAGGTGATATTGAGACACTGCGGTGCCAGTGAATTATTAATGTGCTATTAAGACCCTGAGGGGAGAGACTGAGGCCGAAGTGCCTTTAGGAAGTAACTACCGGGTTGTGGATCCGAGGAAGAGTGCATGTGAGAATCAGGCCGTTGTACGGCAGTTAATTTCAATAATATAATGTATGTAATTGCGCTATTATCTGTATAATTATGTTTAATAAATGTGTGAGTCTGATGGGTTGTTCTGTTAAGTGTTAAACTTGTTCGTTCGTGATTGTTGTCCTGTCATAACTTATTACATCTCCCAGTCTGGGATTTGTGACAGAAATAACCAGAACAGTTTCCGTGGAAACACAAACAACGGCGATGGAAATAAACAAAACAAGGATAAAAGCTAAACAAAAGATTATGGAAATAACCAGAACAGTTTCCGTGGAAACACAAACAACGGCGATGGAAATAAACAAAACAAGGATAAAAGCTAAACAAAAGATTATAGAAATAACCAGAACAGTTTCCGTGGAAACACAAACAACGGCGATGGAAATAAACAAAACAAGGATAAAAGCTAAACAAAAGATTATGGAAATAACTAGAACAGTTTCTATGCAAAGACAAAGAACAACAACAAAAATACTCACAGGCCGAACCACCACTCATTTTGAACTAATTAAATGAAGTTTGGGTTCTCCAGAAAAGTATGACGTGTGTGTATACGTCTGTTTGTTTGCCGGTGTGCCCACTTGCGTGTTCGTGTACCTTTGAGTGAATGGCTTGCTGCCTGCTCTTTCGTGGTGTCGAAGTACCCAAAGACGTCCCATCGGCTCTAATGGTGGCAATGGCTGTGCTGACGTCTTTTGGGACCACGTCACCACGGTAGAACAGGCAAAATGCCCTGAAGTTGCCGTGACGTGGATCGCACTTTACCATCTGATTTACCATCCCGTGTTTTTCTTAGGCCTGACAAGTGGTCAGTTGTACTCACCAGTGGACGAAAGCTCTCTTGGCATACATCAGATCAAACTTATGGTCCAGTCTAGCCCAGGCCTCAGCAATTGCTGTGGTGTTGCTCAGCATACAGACAGCTCGCTGGACCTTTGCCAAGTCGCCTCCAGGGACAACAGTTGGAGGCTGGTAGTTGATGCCAACCTGCAGAGTGGAGGAAACAGTGGTGGCGTGACGAATTCTCACTGTAAAAAGGAAACTAAATCCTGAATTTTATTATGCTCGTTTTCCATGTGTACGAGAACGGAAACGGCGAGGGAAACGTCAAAAACCCTCTAAGAAAGGAAATAGAAAGAATGTTTTCATATGTACTACAACGCCGATTCCGTAAACATGGAAACACTCTCTCCTTTTACTACTTGATGGATTTTTGACGTTTTCACTGCCGTTTCCGCTCACTTCAAAACACGACTTTAGTATTTTAGATTGTTTTCAACTCCACAAATCTACTCCCTATAATCATGCATAGCCCAAGCCCCCCCCCCCTTTCCCCCACCAGTTTACGAACATGTTTTAGTTAAATAATGGTTACTGATGAAAACAGGCTAGCTTGAGGGAAAAGGAAAAGGAAAAAGCAACGAAAACGTCGTTAAAAGACATCTTTGCATTTTTCTATGTGACAAATGCATATTTCCTGTGCCACGGTCTGCTCACGACTCTGAAACTCTAAACTGGATCTCCATCGCTATTTCTGCATTCAGAGATAGCTACAGAGCCGCGTCTGCCTCAAAACTCGAGCGATCCCCCACCATTTCTATTTTACTGACCTTGAACCCAGTAGGGCACCAGTCAACGAACTGAATGGTCCGCTTGGTTTTGATAGTGGCAATGGCTGCATTGACGTCCTTGGGTACTACGTCACCACGGTAGAGCAGGCAGCACGCCATGTATTTTCCATGACGTGGATCACACTTTACCATCTGATTGGCTGGTTCGAATGTAGCGTTGGTGATGTCAGCAACTGTCAGCTGTTCATGGTAGGCCTAGGTAGGGGAGGACAGTCGGTGATAATGATGAGTCTTGTTGTTTAGTCCTTGGGGTTTATGATCTATTATAAACATCAATTTGTTTATCTATTCATCCATCCATCCATCCGTTCGTGCGACCTTTCATCCATCCATCCATCCATCCATCCATCCATCCATCCATCCATCCATATATATCCATTCGTCAATTCGCCCGTCCGTCCTTCTGTCTATCTATCTATCTATCTATCTATCTATCTATCTATCTATCTATCTATCTATCTATCTATCTATCTATCTATCTATCTATCTATCTATCTATCTATCTATCTATCTGTCTGTCTATCTATCTATCTATCTGTCTGTCTATCTATCTATCTATCTATCTATCTATCTATCTATCTATCTATCTATCTATCTATCTATCTATCTATCTATCTATCTATCTATCTATCTATCTATCTATCTATCTCTCTGTTTGTTTGTCCGTCTGTCACTCTGTCCGTCCGTCCTCCCATCCATCCAACCACCCATCTCTCGTCTGTCTGCCTATGTTTGTTGGTCTGTCTATCTCTTTCACGCTTTCTCTCTCACTATCTGCCAGTAAGTCAATCAATCAGTTTGTCAGTAAGATTATAATCAATCTGTCTGTCTGTCTCTCAGTCTATGTGTCTGTCTGTCTGCCCGTCTGTCACCTTTTCGGCAGACACCACGGGAGCATAGGTTGCCATAGGAAAATGGATACGTGGATAGGGCACCAAGTTGGTCTGAAATTCTGTGAGATCCACATTCAGGGCACCGTCAAACCTGGCAAATCAAACAAAGAGTCAGAAATGGCGTCAGCAACAGTGACGTCATGGTACAACCACCAAGTCGATCCTCATAATGACTGTATGATGGTGATATCAATAATGCTGATAATAATGATAAAAACAACAACCATAACAACACATGTAATTATGATAATGGTGAATACAACAACATAACATAATGTAATGATGATGATGATGACAAGTATGATAATAATAATCATAATAATAGTAGTAATAATGATCATCATCATGATAAAACTTGGCCCACTTTGAAAGACTCGCCTTTAGGATTAATATAGGACTGCACATGTTGTGGTTTGTTTGATTATTTATTTTGTTTATGATTTTTGGTACTTGTATGTACGTTCACTGGGTTTTTTTAAACTGAGGCTATGTATTTCAAAGCTTTTTGTGACTCCAGAGCTAGGGAGCTTTCCCCGAATTACTCCCGACAACAGCCTTAATTAATGATTCTTTCAGATTTTTTTTTCCTCCTATTTTTTTGGTTGAAAGTGTAGAGGCCAGGGTTAGGGATTCGATAGGATTTAAGATTTACGCTTGGAGTACTATGTACAAGTAACAATAGCCTTTGTTTATACCTGAGCGAAGCCGTGATGGACGAGACTATCTGACCAATCAAACGATTGAGGTTGGTGTAAGTAGGTCGGCCAATGTCAAGGTTACGCCTACAGATGTCATAAATGGCTTCGTTGTCGACCATGAAGGCACAGTCGGAATGTTCCAGGGTGGTGTGGGTGGTCAGGATAGAGTTGTAGGGCTCCACCACAGCAGTGGAGATCTGGAGATAATGGCCAGGGGAGGGCGAAAGTGTTATTATTTAGTAGGATATTTGCCATATTGTTGGACGAGTGTATGTGCATTTTTGCATTTTCGAGAAAATGACAGAAATTTGGTCGGCGAAAGGGCTAAAACGCATACAACATTTCGTCACAAACACATATCTCGAAAAGTTTTTAACCAATTGGAATGACACTTACACACAATGAAGCTAGGCGTGAGAGAACGGCTTTCAAGACAAAACTTCAAAATCGGCAAAATGTCGCATAGGCCTACATCAATATGGCAAATACTCCTCGATTTATAATACTTGGAAGCAGAAGAACAAGAGGAAAAAGATGATGATAATGAACTCGAAGAAGAAGAAGAAGAAGGAGTCGTGGTTTTTTAAGGACGTACTTGCAGTCCGACATGTCAACCCTCTGAATGATAATGGCATGCTTACCAAGCCAATACTTTCTTTTTACCAAAAACCGTCTCAAAATATATCTGTAACTAATTAATAATTATATTATTATTCGGTTAGATCCCAAATCCTATCTTCAGTTCTAACAGTAGCACATCTGAATGTGTCGCATTTTTTTTAGAACCAAAGTCAAATGGTAAATACATTCCATAATATATTTTGAACATAGATATGTTAGACTTGGACAAAAATCCTAATCAGCTTCGACAACTCTTGTTCATGTTCTAAGTATTCTAGACCCCAAATCCTAAATTCACACCTCACACTTCTGGTTATTGTACCACAGTTTTTCAGACCCCAAATCCTGACAACTAACTACCATCTCAGCCTATACAACAATCTAATACATATGTGGTCAAACATTCTATACCAACGAGTAGACCATTTTTAGGATGTGAAATCCTCGTGAATGAATTTTGAAATGATTAGTTATCTTGTCTGTAAAATTAGGGGTTAAGGTTAGTAATGAGTATACCAAAAAGGATTATAGTATTCAGCATAAACAAAACAATAATAATAAGAAGAAGATATATTAAGGGACCTTTCGGCATTTACACTCCGATAATATCAGGCTTAATAAATATGAAAATAATTTAGTGTAGTTTAAATAATATTATTCCCCGCCGTGTGTGTCCATGTGTGTTTTTTTTTTAGAGGGGGGGGGGGTAGCTAGGGCTACATTGTGAACGTAAAATCAATTTTTAGATTGACATGACGAGTGGTGTTTCAATATTTACCAAGCTAAACCAGAAACGCCAACTCACTTGAGATCCTCTCGTATTATACAAAGCTTTGATATGATCAGTTCTGATAAGTAAACTTGAGTGTTTGCACTCCAGTGCTTAATGCTCTCTTTACTTTCCTTGTATGATTGATTTGAAATGTAGAGATCACGTGTTTCATGGAGGGTGGAGTATTTACAGTGGGGTGCAGAAAGGAGGTGGGGGAGGGGGCGGAGCGGGCGATGGACCCGGGCATCCATTTCAGGAGGGAGGGGCATCCAATCAAAGAGCGAAACTAAAGATTTAGATTTTTGAAATTTGAAATTATCGCTGTTAAATTTGTTGTACAAGCTGCCCTACAGACCCACAAGCTGGTGTAAATGTGGATCTCTGTTTTAGTAAGCGAGACCAGACTATACTTAAGACTTTAGGCACAGGACCGAGGAGTTGGCCCGGGGCATCTCCAAAGCCCTGCACGCCACTGAGAGTTCTGTTGGTCCCTACGTCATGTCAGGCCTCAGATGATGCAAAATTTGCCGAATTCACCTTTTCAACATTTTTTTTTTTTCTTTTTTTTTTTTTTTTTTACAGAATGAAACATGTTCTATCTTTCTATCTGGGTTATAATTTTTTGCCACCAATGGTTTCCTTTGGTCATCCGAGAATGGACATCGAACAAACGATTATGCAAAGGGCAAAGCACAGAGCTGTACAATAGACGAAGGCAAACCTCTGCGGCGCCGCTCTTACTTCCACTAAATAAATGATGGCGGCAGTTCGCATGGCCACCCAGTGCGGCGCCATTGCAGACAAATAGGAGGGCAAGTGACTATTTATTTTATTCACAGCCCACACTAACACTACGCAACGAGCGCACACCATTTTAAAAACGTTTTTGGCAAAATAAACACCGGTAATGATTCAACACTTGCTGAAGCGGAGCCTCGCGCTGTGAGTGCATGCGATATCTTTGTCCTCTTTTTGCCTCGCCTCGAGGCATCATAGGGTGCACAGTGACTTGACCTGCTTCCCGCTCTAGTCTGTCCATAGAGCTCTGAAGGGCAAAGCGAAATGTTTTTCGCGTATCCTGTAAACTTTGGTTTTGGAGCATACGGCGTTTTTCCGTAACACGGAGGTTTAAAAGTCTAATGTAATGATTATTAACCTACCTGAGGAGCCGGGTAGATGGCAAATTCCAGCTTGGATTTCTTGCCATAGTCTACAGACAGACGCTCCAACAACAAGGATGAAAAACCTGAGCCGGTACCGCCTCCAAAGCTGAAGGTGAAACCAGAACATTTAGAATGGATTAGGTAATCAGGCCAAAAAGAGGGAAAGTCTGAAAAAGCAATAACATGGTGTGAAATCAGATAAGGTACCAAGGATACTGATGCGTGCATCATTAGACGTAACAAATTATACCTTCGCAATCGTATTTGCTTCCAATATTAACTGACTCATTATTATAAGCCGCTCTGAGCGGTTCATCCGAAAAACATACATTTCATCCAGGATTGGGAAACTTACATTGGGAGATATTCTTTGTTAAATTACCAATGATCTTGCATTTTCCACATTTTTAAAGCTCCACAGCAACAATCACGGTCGTTCAGAGTGGGTACTATGAAAACTTGTTCTCCGAAACGAGCTGTTGGGAGTGAATCTGTTAATCGTTAACTTTTCTGCTCCCCCTAGGGCACACATACAGATTAAACTATTTTACACAAGTCTTTTCTTGTTAGATTCTTATTTGTGAAATTCTGAAAATCAAACTACGGTATGCCTCCACCCCCCCCCCCCCAAAGAAATAAAACGTGAATGGCTCAAAGTGGCCGTTAGAATGCCGACACGCCGTCAAACTCAAACTCACATTTGCTTCCCTCGCCCTCCCCCTCCCCTCACCCCTATGCCCCAGTCCCACCAATTCCCTACCTATGAAAGAGCAGAAAGCCTTGCAGCCCGGTGCAAGAATCGGCCATTTTCCTAATCCGGTCCAGGACCAAATCCACCATCTCCTTGCCGATGGTGTAGTGACCTCTGGCATAGTTGTTGGCGGCGTCCTCCTTACCGGTCACCAGCTGCTCGGGATGGAATAGCTGGCGATAGGTGCCGGTTCGAACCTCGTCTGTGGGAAATTCGTGAAATGAGTTGATTTTCTTCATTCTCTTTTATTTGGTTATATCAGTTTAATTTAATTTAAGCAAGTGCTTCGGTAAGGACAGTATACGATCTTAGTTCTTGTTTGTTCTATCTCCATTTTCTAAAAAAGGCTTGAGATCTTTCAGCTGAAAGGTAATCTTTTTACACGCTGAATGTCCATTTTTAGTTTTTCCTGAGTATGCCTGTGTATTGTGTGTGTGATTTATACCATATAAATGTTATAAAGCGCTTACAGCCTGGTTGTTAACGGGATGAAGTGCTATATAAATGCTGTGTATTATTATTATTATTATTATTATTATTATTATTATTATTATATGCAGAAAAGATATAACAGATGCACACTTTGACACTTGTGGCACTTACCAAGCTGTTTCACAGTTCCGATTTATTCTAACTCCTTATCATAATACGAAAGCCTCAAACTTTTAAGGTCGAATTTCTCAGTTGTGCAAAATGTGGAGTTGGAATAAACAAGAACTAAAGTCATGAAATGTAAGAAGAAAATGTCCAGATGAAACAAGATCATGTGTGAACTCACCAACAACAGACGGCTCGAGATCTATGAAAACGGCTCGTGGCACGTGCTTGCCGGCCCCAGTCTCACTGAAGAAAGTGTTGAACGAGTCATCTCCCCCTCCAATGGTTGTGTCCGAGGGCATTTGACCGTCAGGCTGGATGCCATGTTCCAGACAGTACAGCTCCCAGCAGGCATTGCCAATCTGGACACCGGCTTGACCAATGTGGACTGAGATCACCTCACGCTGGATACAGGGGGAGACAATAGACAAAGTTTTTAAAAAAAAAAAAACGTAAAAAAAAAGTCTTCTTAAGCTGAGTTTTCATGTATACACAAACGTCAAAAATCCTTCAAGTAGTGAAATAGAAAGAATGTCTCATTTGTATGGAAATGCCGTTTCTGTACACATGGAAACACTCATTCTTTTGACCACCAAGACTTGTTGACTTTTCGTTTTTTATTCTTAACTTGTAGCATTCTTTATCTCTTCTATTGTCATTCCATCTCACATGCGATTAGACAGTCACGCGCGCGCACACACACATACACACACACATATGCAAATAGGGAGAGAGGAGAAGACAGGGGGGGGGAGAGACACACAGGGAGGGAGAGGGGTGGACAGAAAGAGAGATGGGGGAGAGGAAAGAAAGAGAGAGAGAGAGAGAGGCACAGTGAGGAGGGAGAGGGATGGGAAAATAGAGAGAAGGAGAGAGACAGAGGTGGAAAGAGAGAGAGAGAGAGAGAGAGAGAGAGAGAGAGAGGGGGGGGCAGGGGCATAACGACATTTCAGATTGTTTTCCTTTCTCGTCAATCAATACTCAGTATAAAACCTTTAACTTTATACCCACCCCATTGACGATCGTTTTCCGAACGCCGTCACATAAAATTCACCCAAACATAAGAAACAGAGAAGATGTCCTTTTGAAGTCATGATCATCTTCCATTTGTCCCTGACTGAGACTGCATTTATTGCACAACACTCAACAAATCATGTGCGTGATCGCTGAACAAAATTAATATTCACCGCGCACACTTGTTGCGCACAGACTCCCTCATATTTTTCCTTCCAATTCTGGTGGAGTAATTAGATGAAGTCGGTGGAATCCTCAATCAGTCAGCTAGTTCAAAAACTGCAAGATAACCTTGGGGGTGTTGGCTAGCATACATATAAACATACTCACACACACATACCATTATAACGCATTTGCAGACCCAACCATGTAAACACCCCCACAAACATCATACCCGCGTCTTCAAACTAACAAAGCAGTGCATTCAAGCAAAAAGTAATCGATAAACGAGGTGTATTGAACCGTAAAGTAATCGATGCAATTATCGCCAACACCATCACCGAAGCCGCGCTTCTCATGAAACGAAGCACTGAAAATTTTATGCCATTACTTCGTTCCAACCGGCCGCTGTTGAGACGTTTTGCGAGACCACTTCATGTATGATTCACTAGACCTGCAATTACAGAACAATGCCGGACCCTCAAGACAAAGCCATAAACATGTGTCCCGGGACCTTTGAGGCGTTTAGAATATCTTAACATCATTAATAGTTCGATCAGTGGTGTTCATGTTTTTGGTCTAGTGTGCCTCGCAGATCTCCAACACCCTCTCGCCCCTTCCTAGTCTTTCACTGCCTATGCTTAATTTTTTCATCTTTCAACACTGCTGTCGGAGAGCTTCACGTCCTATGCGCTTCCCGCCGACTTACCTAAGCTAGAAGGTAAGATAGAAGAAAAAACAACCTATGGAATCTGATGCTTTGAGAAGAGAGTGATATAGACTATTACAATGAACCAATCAATCAACCAACCAACCAACCAACCGAGCACCAATCGATCACTCACTCACTCACTCACTCTATCAGTCAATCGATCACTCACTCACTCTCTCAATCAGTCAATCGATCAAGATCGATATCGATCAATCAGTCAGGATCGAAATCGATAGGTCAATCAATCAATCAATCGGTCAAATCGATCAATCAATTAAAAAAAAAAAACATCAAATGTATTAAAACTAGTTATCTCAGGCGTCCATGTTTGAATAACCCTGTTACTGAGCAGCCAATATTATTTTAGCTCACACCCCGCCCCGTTCCCTGCTCTGTCCTCATCTTTGCTTCTCGAGTATTGGTGGGCACAGTGACGTGATACTGTTATACTTTAATACTAGATCTAGTACGTCACTGTAACGGTTAAAAAAAAAAGCCCAACAAACTCGCGCTGTTTGGAACTGCGTGAGATCGTTCAGACAAGAATGTCATGATCGACACAACTTCAAGGGGTGGAGACATTGTACTCTGAAAAGGCTTCAAAGGAAATTTAGGATGAAGCCGGGACGTGGTGGGAAAGGGGTGGATGAGGGGGAATAATCAAGATGATACAAACATTTGATTACGGATATAATTGTGCCTGATAATCATGGTGATCTATTTTTCTTTCTGTCTATGGAATCGATGCATTCGTTTTGTTTCTGTTGATGTCGCATAGTAATAGTTATTGATTATGCTGGGCGCAAAAAGGCTTTAAAATAAAACCTACTCTTTTCTTTAATTAAAGTTATTGGTTTAATTTTCTACCCTGTTACATTTGTTTTCCCTGAAGAAGGTCAGCGGGCCGAAAGCTTGATTTGACTTACCTTTTCCTTTGCGCTCTATTGTATCGTTTTTGTTTTATTTCTTACGTAATTCTTTGCTTCATACAACTTTTTCTTTTTGCCACATTTTGACTTTCCATGCGGTGATACTTTATCAGGGTGGATGGTGGTGACGGCAGTGATAAATGAATTAGCAATAAAGGGAGAGCAATCGCGTACGGTTAGCGTGGAAAATGTAAATTATTCAACCAATATTGGGTAGAAATATGAACAAATCCATTCAGCCAAAGTTCGAAAGGAAAATACCAAAGAATCAGAAACAGTAGCCGACTGGTTATACTTTGACAAAATATGGCAAAAAGAAAAAAGTTGTATGTAGCAAAGCCTCGTGTTAGAAATAATACACAGAAACGATACAATAAACAGCACATCCAAGGCTTTGCTACAAGCAACGTTTTCTTTTTGCCACATTTTGATTTGCTTCAAGCTTTGCTGAGACCCCACAGATTTTTTTTTTGTTGTATTATTTGGTAATACTATTTGGTGCCATTGTAACTTTTTTTAAAAATGGAAAACAAAAAAGAGTGAGTGAAGTACTCAAATGTTGACTTATAACTTCTTATCTGTCGAGAATCGTTCCCATGAGGACACGCTGGTCTAGAGGCAAGGTGCTCACTTCTCATGCCGAAGGCACCAGGTTAGGTTCCCAGTAAGTGCAGGCATACTGGATTTTTTTGGGAAAAAATCCTGTCCCTGATCCTTTTGGTAGGTAGGATCGAGCACCTAGTCTTCTCGGATAAGGACGAAAGACTTGGAGGGCCTGTGTGCACGATGCGTACGTTAAAGATACCATGGCGGCTAAAAGTCGAGAAGAGTAGGCCTAACAAGGCCGCTGCCTAGGCAAAATTAAAAAAAACAACTAATTCTTACCACAAAAACATACATACAACAACAAAAAGGGAGGTGCAAATGCCAAAGGCAGAGGTCCTCAGACAATAAAGACCTTAACACCAGAATCGTTCCTGACACAAAGATACAAAGTACACGATAGCATCAACATGGTCCTCAACCTCATCTTTATCCTCAACAAACAGGCCCGAGCGAAGGAAGATTCAGCATGTCACTGGCAGACAGCAGACCGCAGGAAAGAGAAAACAAACATGTCCTACACATTTTAGCTTGGTTGGTGCCTAAGTTTATACGCTTCCATGGAAATAGACCATGTTAAGATCTCTCTCTCTCTCTCTCTCTCTCTCTCTCTCTCTCTCTCTCAGTCTCTCTCTCTCTCTCTCAGTCTCTCTCTCTCCCTCTCTCTCTCTCTCTCTCTTGCTCGCTCGCTCACTCTCTCGCTGTCTCTCTCTCTCTCTCTCTCTCTCTCTCTCACTCTCTCTCTAACAATCTACATTCTTGCTTCAGAACTCGTGCACGCCACTATGTACTACGCACTAAATTGAACTCTTGATACGGTTACTTTTTATGACATGTACGATACTGTAACCATTATACTACATGACTGGCCAAGACGGAGAATGAAAATTAGAACTGTTGACAGCAAGATGAAACAATACATTATTTTCTATAAATTCAAGAACAAAACCAATTAAAAAATCCACACTTTGGTGCACCCTCCACGGTATTTAAAACTTACATGCAAAATCTGGTAATAGTAGGTTAAAAAGCCTTCTGCGTTCAAATGTGGAGAATTTGTGAATTATTTGTACAGATTATTATTATCATTATATGTATTACTATTTTTATTATTACATGATTATTATTACCCCTCTTCTGCTTGTTTGAGTACAGAAATTGAATGACATTTTAAACATGGAACTCAAATTTATGACGGGTATTCTTCAAATATATTCCAAGCTGGTTGTGACATAACGCCGGACAGCCAAAATTAATGTCGACAGATTAAGCTCACGGCGGATAAATTTGGAAACATGAATGTATAGAATTGGCACTTATCAAAACATCTGACGACTAAAAAAAAAAAAAAATTCTTAACATTATTTTCAACATTTTCGAAATAGATTAAACCAGAATGTAATTTTAGGTAACCGATAAATTAATTCGTTATTGCCTATGAAACTGCGCAGTTTTTGTAGAGTCAAGTATGAGCATCAATTAAACAAAACGTCAAGACAAATGCATGTTCGTGCATAACCAAAAAAAAAAAAAAACGTGTATATTTAAGTTTGTATTGTAAATTGGATGTAAATTTGAAATTCTATATATAGATCCGTTCGTGAAGCTACACTATTTTATTCATTTATTTCTTTTTCTTTTTCTTTATTTACTTACTTATTTATTAACTTGTTGATTGATTGATTGATGGATTGATTTATCTATCTATTTATTTATTGATCTTGTGGGTGCCTACGATTTGATTTTGTTCTGTCTGCATTCGGCGTTTTTATCATAGAACATTTAATGGCATAAATGTGAATAATATTTTGTTAAACATATTTAAATTTAAATATAGAACAGAGGAGATTTAAGACATTGATTTTTCAACATGAACACACTTATTCTCATCTTACCATTTTGTCTGTTTGTGAATTTGCAAATACAGAAAATCAGCAGTAAAACCACACAAGCACTTGGAGACCCGCTGTACGCCGCTCACACTGACTCGATGTGTCAATTCAAGGGCACGCCAATGAGCTCATCCCCCAGCATCCTGGCAGTTTATAAACTGTTGTCAACTACATCGTCATAAGATGTAGCGTCCCTAGCAACCGCTCAATGGCCTGTCACGCATCTTGTTGCGTCCTATTTGACAATACCCAATGTTCTATGGCCCGGTTTGTACACTGTGATGACAATGAATAGAGAGCTACATTATTGATGTCGCAGTAACAAAATGTTCCAGGGGAGATGACTAGGAAATCGTGCATTTCCACATGTTTTGGCGATCGTCATAACAACAGCAGTGACAACATCAGGAACGATAACAACGTGAACAATGGTACAGTAAGTTGATGACGGGTGATCTCGGGTTCAATTACCGCCCCTAGCTAATGTCTTGGTTTTACTTTTTATTGCGTCTTCTTTGATCAATATATATTTTTTTTTATAATTTACTTTCGTTTTCTTTTGAGAGTTTTTGCTTTTGCGTTTATAGCAGATCTCTCTCTCTCTCCCCCCCCTCTCCCCCCCCCCTCCCCCCCCCCCTCTCTCTCTCTCTCCCCCCCCCCCTCTCTCTCTCTCTCTCACTCTCTATCTCTTTCTCGTGCTTCCTTTCTCACCCACACAGTCTCACTTACTCACTCACTCATTCACTCATTCACTTACTCACTCACTCACTCGCTCCCTCCCTCGCCCCGCCCTCACTCACTCACTCACTCACTCACTCATTCACTCACACACAATGATACACAATCAATTTCTCGTTCACCTCAGACCGTTGTGACTTCCACTATCCGTACACTGTCTACCATACGTGAAAACTGAAGGCTTTTGGATGCAACAATATTCGAGAGATGGGTGCCTGTAAGTAAAGGAAGACGCTATGTTCACTTCTAGTACTGTGTATGCGTGGCCAGTAAGTGCAGAGGCGTTGATTGTTCAGAGAGCTGAAGACAATGAAATACAGACTAGAGAATGTACTTAGCGTTTGACAAAACACTGACATTTAGCAGTCAGCGATGTGTCTTTGTCTTTGGTCCTTCAGCCTTTCCTTTTTTTTCATTTCTTTTTCTTCTTATTTTCCCACAATTCGCCCCTCAGCAGTTTATTCTTCAAGTTTGTGTTTGTCTTCGCCTTTTCTGATTTTTTTCTTTTCTTTTTATCTTTCTCGCTTACTTTTCGGGTTGTTTTTTTCTGAGAGCCTTTTCCCCCACCGTTCCACCATTCCATTTTCATTTTTAAATTTTCGACGTCGATCTTCGAGTTTACCTCTGCCTCTCTTCTATTGCTGCGGTTATATTATTTCTTTCATTATTTAAAAGGCCACGTCTATAGTCTGGTAAATGTTCCATGAATTTCTCTGTATTTGCCTGAACAACTATGGCCTCCATTATTACTTAACCTGAAGCCCTTTTGTCTTGCCAGAACATTCATTTCTCATTAAGACTCTACTTTCTCAGGTGGCCGGGTGCGGCGTGGGGGGTGGGGTGGCGTCAACCATTTTCTTCTCCATCAAAATGCCTGGTTGGTCACCTGAAAATGTGTGGACTTGCCAGAGAACCGAAACAATGAACGAGCCATTATTTCTACATGGAGACAGCGGTTTTGCCAGTTTGGAAAGGCATAACCCTTGACTTGAGACATA
This sequence comes from Onchidella celtica, assembly GCA_963931925.1. Lineage (NCBI taxonomy): Eukaryota > Metazoa > Mollusca > Gastropoda > Systellommatophora > Onchidiidae > Onchidella > Onchidella celtica. Next base: position 37,821,011 of record OZ007579.1, on the reverse strand, counting down.
CAATTATAACAGACTTTACAGCATAAATAAACGTTAGAAGACGGAGGAACAATAAGGTGTGTGTCTTTGGTATTCCATATTGTTTTTTTAAATAAATAATATTATATTGATGTTGTCGTATAAAAGTTGCCAAGAATCAGAAAATCTGACTTTACGGTTGTTTTTTGTTCTCTCACTTCACGTTACAAAAATTGCGCTTACCATATTCTTTTTATTTTTTTTTCACGTCAGAGATCAACAAAATCAATAGTATAGAATCATTGGCTCTACTGCTTCAACATAGCAGATTTGTTTCAAAGTCTTTCCATCGTTCCGAGGCGACATATTTCCCCCCTTTTACAACGTGCGGTTTAATTGAATTATCGTAAACATTTTAAGACCCTTCACCCCCCCCCCCCCCCGATGTTGTGGAAAGGGGCACGTAAGGAAAAAATTCAGACAATGGGTGGGTTTAACTTGACGTCACAACTTGGGCTTTTCCTAATGTTTAAACTACTTTCACTCAAAAACCAGTGACCCACATATAATCATAAAATTGCATATCAGTGCCAAAACAGAGGTGGAGCATGGCATGGCGGCTCGGGGCCTTAATTTTAGTGACATAAATAAAACATATCTATATGAACTGTCCAGAATCAGCGATGGAGCAATGCACGGCCTGTCTTAACCACAGAACTATACGATAGTCGAGAGAGGGGAGAGAGCACCCCCTCCCCCCCCCCCCCTGCGCCTCCTCTCTTTCGACCACTAAAAGATGGCGGTAATTCGCGTGGCCATTTGAGGCTAGCCTATTGCAGACAAAAGGAGCGCAAGCGACAACTAATTACAGCCCACACTAACAGTACTCAACAAGCGCACACCATTTTTCGAACTTTTTGGTCAAAACCGTGCTCTCCTCTCGTCTCTAAACACCATAAGGGGCACAGTGACTTAACGTACTTCCTGCTCTGGTCTATCGAACTCCGTGGTATAAACTCAATAAAACAGGCTTTGTCAGGTCCTCAGGACACCCGATCTCAAGCAGGTTGAAATCCCCCTATCTAAAGACTTTGCACTCGATAAAACTTTTATGCCACAGTTGAAGTCTTGCTTACGTGGCAGTAATACCTGAAGCCTTGATCGAACACCTTTTTATGTTCAGGACGGCGCCAATGTCACTTGGACAAAGGAAATAGTTCAGCCTGTTTGGTTTTGATACCAGAAATTTTAAGGAAGGGCAGTTACGCTCAGGGGCGTCAAGGCGCCAGAACCTTGGCGGTACTGTTTTCTGTATTCTAGGAGGTAAATACTTTGGCTGGGTTTTGTCATTGTCAAGAACAGATTTAATTCATAAATGTTTCCACTGACTAAATTTTTGTGAGAGAGCAGTGAGTAATTTTTACAAACGTAATTATTGTGCGAGCCAGCATAACTTGGTCTCGTAAACAATTTGTTTTGAACAGTTTTTTTTTATAATAGATAGACAGAAGATGTGGGGAAGGATAGACGGACAGCGTAGGTGTGCATGACTGAGCACTTTTTATATCTCGTGTTTTGAACTAGGTTTAGTAGAGAGGGAAGGGGTGAGTAGGAATTAAATGTTATTGAGACGTCTGTTGACGTACAGAAAATACCGTGATCCAGAGTAAAAGCTCGGGGTTTTGAACATGTTAAGAATTTATTGCTATAAAATTACATTATATTGTATGAAGTAATTCGACCTTTGATGTCGACCCAAGGTCGTTGCGTAGGGCTGTTACTTAAAATAACTCAGTTCGGCAGCTGAGCTAGAAGTGGTTGCACCAATCACAATCCAGGAATTAGACGGTAAGCTGCAGATGCAGACCAGTATTTAAGGCCATACAGAACTTAGTTCTGGGCCACATGTAGACAATCCATTTACGAGGTGGTCGGCGATAGTCCTCAGCCAGATGAGGGACATAGAGACGCAGTTGAGCAGTCCATTGTGAGGAGCCTGATTTAAAGCTCCAGAGCCTAAGCTACTTGGTTTGATATAAACCCACAGCGTTTACATCCAGCGCTCTCACTCCTAGTGAGGGCCGCATGGTGAGAGTCCATACTAATTTGTAATGATGAAAGTGAACCGTTCTACTTACTTTTGAAGACAGTTTCAGAGCTACCGCCAGACAACGCATGGTTGTACAAGCATTCTCCATGGCGTGTCTAGAGGAAATGTCCATATCATAACATGTCTCATTGAATTAATAGAATTTAAACTGTTATATCCGTCGCCACGTGCGCGGATTCTTTTTGCCATATAACTCATATGACCTGCAAGTAGTTAGATTGAATACGTTAGTCTTTATAAAAGCTGTAGTTCCATTAGTTAGATTCAGTTGCCTTTGAATTGATATTTATATTTATAATTATATTTGTTACATTAATTCCTGTAATTAAACTGCCCTACAGTTCTGCTAAAATTGAAAGCAATTGATTTATTTAGTTTTTAGAGTGCAAGTATTTATTTTTGTGTGTTCATCGATTGTGGGAGCGGACCTCGAAAGAGTGTCAGTCGAAATATCCCCATGTAACCCACATCGCGACAGTCATCTATAACCAGGGGCGTAAATAACCCAATAAGGAAGAGTGAATAATTATTCTACCGAGAGGCTTTCTCCTGGGAGGAGGAGGGTAAACGCATGAGCAAATTGATGATAATTAGTATAATAATATACAATTTCTATACTTCACTCCACCCACCCACCCCCCATTTCTCCTGATCCAGTGACATTTTCTGTCAACACAAAGACAAAATGTGACGAAAAGGTTTTCTTGTTTTTCTTTTTCTTTATTTTGTTATAATATTTTGTCCATTTTCTGTCACCCAGTGACACCATAATCTGTTTCAGACCATGTATTGAATACAGGAACAAGAAGTTGATAACTGTAACGACAACAAAATAAAATCGCCAATGACACTACAAAAAAAAAATTACTTAGATAACAATGGTATTACATGTATTAGTAATACCGCCAATTCGTTTCCAGTGATTCTCAAAGAAGAAAAAAAAAAGCCTCAAATTTGTGACAGTACTCAGCCAGCAATCCCACGTCAATCCGACGTAGTATTTGAATAGGACTTCCGAAATTTTTGGTAAGCTTACCGTGGGTGCCGGTTCCCCAATTCCCTATAACTAACACTTTAACTGCCAGAGAAACTGGATCAAATGATATTTTTTTTAATTAGCTTCTATATTACTCTAACCAAAATATAAATTGTATTGAAACTGTGATATTTGAATAACAATTCTGAAATATTTTGAGGCCCCTTCAGAGTGTGAGGCCCTAAGCCTATTGGTCATGTAGTACATCAATGTTCTAGACAAAGGTACCTTGCCAAATTGCCTTTGGCAGCTTTAAAATTTCAATGCACGACTACAAATGGCTACAGTCTTTGTCGTTCGTTCATTTGCTTTGTCCTGAATAAAAGAAACACACATTGCCAAATTGCTTTTGGCAGTTTAAGTTTAGTTCACTTGTTTTGGTCGCTTCTTGCCGCACAGCACATATCCCTGCCGGGTACATTATGCCTCGATCGTTTAATATCTGTGATTTGAAATTGTTACAGGTCAAAGAAGGAATAAATGATGTAGCTTAAATCAGAAATTTGACAGAAAAAAAGGAAACAAGTAAAAGCCGTATTTAGAAAAAGAATTAGCTGTCAGTTATTTATTTAATTATTTATCTATTATTATTGTTGTTGTTGTTGTAGAACTTGTTATATTATTATTATTATTTGAGATTGCTATTAATTGAGCACTAAAAATCATTTGTGGATGAACAGACTGCAGACTGGCAAGCCGTCACTCCTCGTCTCTGAGGACACTGTGTGTGGTCCTAGTTAATTCCACTTTTTTCGCTTTGATTTACGCAGCCTACTTGGAAACAAAGAATTAAATGTCTGTTCATTTTATGCTCCCAATTTTTTATTTTTTTTATCTGTGTGTGTGTATTGAGGTCTTTGTTTTTGGAGGGGTCGCTGCCCGAAGCACTTGCGCATCTCTTTTTCTTAGTTCTCTTCTCTGGTTCTTCTTTTTCTTGTTGTGGTTTCTGTTGTCCTCTTGGCCACCATAGCCCTCAGAATGGCTTCCCAATGGATTGCCTTGTTCTTGTCGTCTTGGCCTTCTTTTCCGCCTTGCTTTCTTAGCCCCCTTGTGGGTTGCCTTCTTCTTGTCGTCATCTTGGCCTTCCTTTCCTTCTTCCTTGATTAGCCCTCAAAAGGCTCCCCTAATGGGTTGCCTTGGCCCTGTCGTCATCTTGGACTTGTTTTCCTTCTTCCTTGATTAGCCCTCAAAAGGCTCCCCTAATGGGTTGCCTTGGCCCTGTCGTCATCTTGGACTTGTTTTCCTTCTTCCTTGATTAGCCCTCAAAAGGCTCCCCTAATGGGTTGCCTTGGCCCTGTCGTCATCTTGGACTTGTTTTCCTTCTTCCTTGATTAGCCCTCAAAAGGCTCCCCTAATGGGTTGCCTTGGCCCTGTCGTCATCTTGGACTTGTTTTCCTTCTTCCTTGATTAGCCCTCAAAAGGCTCCCCTAATGGGTTGCCTTGGCCCTGTCGTCATCTTGGACTTGTTTTCCTTCTTCCTTGATTAGCCCTCAAAAGGCTCCCCTAATGGGTTGCCTTGGCCCTGTCGTCATCTTGGACTTGTTTTCCTTCTTCCTTGATTAGCCCTCAAAAGGCTCCCCTAATGGGTTGCCTTGGCCCTGTCGTCATCTTGGACTTGTTTTCCTTCTTCCTTGATTAGCCCTCAAAAGGCTCCCCTAATGGGTTGCCTTGGCCCTGTCGTCATCTTGGACTTGTTTTCCTTCCTTTCTTAACCATCAAAAGTGGGCCGTTTTCTTCTTTTTCTTCTCCTTTTTTTTCGTTTTTGTTCTTGACTCCCATTTTATCTGTCTTGCACGACCTGCTTCATTTCAGGGTTGGACAATGCTTCATGAGATCCAAGCCAGCACCAGGATCACTATCCCGGCTTTGTTTTGAAACATGACAAGAAAACAAAGAACAACTTTTCTGTCAAGTTGAGACATCCACCCACTCTTTCTCCTCCTCCTTCACCCCCCCCCACCCCTTTTCCCAAGTTCTTCCAAGTTCACCAATGCTAAAGATAATATTGTGTCTTCGTGAAGTCAGAAAAAACGTCAAAGTCAATCCCCAGCCAGCACTCAAACCAGCACAAACAGTGCTTAGATTGCCTTGAAAAAAAACAGGGCTTATCTTTTGCTACTGACTACAAAAACAATCCCATTATGTACATTAAAGATTAATTTCTCAAAACTCACCACAGATTCGGACATTTTCATGTGGTCGTTAAACAAACAAATACAACCAAGAAAACAAACAAGCAAAAATCCAAAACAGTTAGAAAAATATATAATGCACTTAGTTGTTTTAAAATAAAGTGACTTTCAGTGGTTTTTGGCTGTGTTTAACGGCAACGTTTCAGAAAGTTGATGTGGTATCCATGCAACCGCTGGGGCACATTTATTGTCTGAATGTCCCGGGGCTTTAGAGTCTTAATTATGCTTTTGTTAAAACCAGAATTGTACAGTGCACCATGGCCAGTTTTTTGTCGTGTTTTGTTTTGTTTGCCAAATGGAAACTGAACATCAATAATGAATTTTATTTTAAATGACACTTTTGTTTTGTTTTTGAACGCAATGCTATATATTTTCCATACTATTCTTTTTATTATTATAAATCACGACTTCAGTTCTTGTTTGCTCAATATCCATTTTCTGGAAACAAACACACACCAAAAAAAAACTGGAGATCGTTCAGTCTGTAAAAGAGGTAAAACAATCGAACACTTTGACACTTGTTTAAAATGCGTTGTGGCACTTATCAAACCGTTTCACTGATCCGATTTATTCTAACTCCTTATCATAATAATAAGGCCGCAAACGTTTAGGGTCGAATTTCTCAGTTGTGCAAAAAGTGGAGTTGGGACCAACAAAAACTAATGTCGCAAAACAGGAAATGTTGTGGGGAGCTTACAACCCAATCAAATCCCACCAACTGACGATGCCTACTCTCGACTCCATTGGCATAATCAGAGAGTATGTATGTATAGAGAGTTTTCACTATTGGTCGATTTGCACTGAGGGACACGTGAGTCGCCGCGAAACCACTGTTAGCATGGAGCGGAAAGTAGGTCGCTGCGGTAAACAATACCCGTTTGTGTGTTTCCACGGGGCGTAGGAGCTTAAAAACGGTTCTAAATAGTTTCAAATAGCCCAAAAATATGAATAGACTACAGTAAACAGATATGCACGCTATCTTTGGTGAAGGCGGTCTCTTTCAATTCTTCAATTTCTTGTTTACCGCAGCGTCCTAGTTTCGCCATTTGGCGGAAATGAGACCTCTCTATATATCTATACTCTCTGGCCTAATTATATACATCTGATGGAAAGACCTCAACAATCAACAAAATTTATCGGTTATGAATCTGGACCTCAAAATGTTAGAATAGGCATGTCATAGAGCCTAAATTGTGTGTCTTAGATTTTAGATAATTTAAAATCAGCCTCTCTTTTTTGTTTCTTCTTTTCGTTTGTACTCCTTAGGTAAATAATTCATTAATTGATAGATTGGCTTACTGATCGATTTATTGGTAGATCAGTGGATTGGTTGGTTGATAGATCAGTCAGTGGGTTCACAAACTGATTGACTGACTGATTATGACAGTTTTTTTTATTGATTTGCACTTCTTAGTCTTGAAAATAATTTAACTGTCAGCGAGACCTGTGTTTCTTAAAACTTATTTTCTGCCCTTTGGAAGCGTGTCGCCAGTCCAAGGCCACAAGCGAATACCAAAGTTCGGCGGGATACAGCAAACAAATAGACACAGGGTTTACTTAAAAGCAACAACGCACAAAAACCAAACTACCGGCAACGTGCACAAAACAAAACAAAAAGAGGCAAACTACATCAGCTTTGTTCCTTTTCTTTTGATGCCAATCCAAAATTGATTCTAAAAAACCCTGGGACTTTTACAAAGTAAATGGAATTGAATTATTGATTCTATTTATGTCGATAAAATCAATGGAGTTTTCAAAGGGAGACATTTCAATAGCCATGTGCAGACGACAGGACAGGTCTGGTCAGGCACAGAGTTTCAAATTACTGTAAAACCTGTAGCCTTCTGTCTCAATAAATTTACGTCTTTCTTATTAATTTTTCTACCGTCTACCACCCAATGTTCGATTTCAGAAACATGTCTACTTGAAATCGAGTAAAACCTTATCGGATGGGGGAAAAAATAAAAAATTGCAATCAGTAACACAAAAACGACAGCAAACATAATAATCTGTCTAAACAGGTCATAATTTAAAATTGCGCATTTTGAGCCCCCAACTGTCGTTTTGCTCAGTTTTCTCATCAATGGCAGCTGTGACATAATAATAAAGATAATGAAAAAGTAGATTTATCTAGCTCGCTTTTCCTGACAGCTCGAAGTGTTTTACAGGGAGAAAAACAACATAATGATCCACTCTTACATGCTCGTAATTATGCATACATGCAAACAAACACAACTACATACGTGCACCATCTGATGCAGACACGCGCACATACACATCACACAGCCCATTTATTAAGCATATCGGACAGAATGTCCATCAACAGTCAAAACAATTCTTAAATAATTAATGGCTTTTTAAATCATTTTAAACCTGATGATGGATTCCAGCTCCCTGATGTTCAACGAAAGGTCATTCCAGATACTAGGACCAAAAATTGAAAGGAACGGCAACAGAATGTTTCCAGATTATAATATGGCTCGTGTATGGGCACACTCCTCGCATCGTCAAGGTTCCTGATTCGGACTGCTTTCTAATTCATCAACAGAGAAGTTAATCATGAAAAGACAAAATTGATGTCACTATAATCTCACTTGCACTGCTTATATTATACGGTTCAAGTGATAGATTAGAAATTTTCTGACAAGCTTACGAAAGCCGACGGTGACCTATTCATTTCCCTGTCGACAGTTTTGTTTCACTAAGTTGATGGCAACCATTTATATCAGCAACACAAAGAAAGACAAACATAACGATTATTTTGTTTTCGATCCAATTTCCCCGGTCTATGGAATTTCCAACAAACATTTTGCTGATCATGTTGTTAATACCAATCGAATTCTTTTCTCATTGAATTGCTGATCGATAATAACACGTAAATCGAACGTGAGTTGCATTGTCTGTAACAGCCAACGTTTTGTTTTTGTTCTGTGACAACTAAAAAAAAAGGCAACAAAAAAAAAAAAGAAAGAAAGGGGGGGGGGGGGATAGAAAGAAGCAGAATGTGTGTGTGTGTGTGTATGTGTGTGTGTATGGGTAAACTCGTGATTTCAAACACAACCTTTGATGTCTTCAGCAAACGGTGTACCCTCTTTCGCGCTGGTCACAGCGAGACACAATCATTACATTTAACTCCTCCCCCCCCCCTCTCCTTTTTTCCCCACAGACTCTAAGACAGTGTTGTCTATACAACACGCACACATACATACATACACACACAAAAACAAACACACTGAAACAAAAGTTGAAAAAAAAACAAGCAGACAGACAGACAGACAGAAAGACACCCACAAGCTTGTAATGTGTATGAGCCGGTGTCCGTAATTTTTTATTTTTCGTTTGTAATTTCTGATCGGTCAAATATTGGAAGACTTTTTTTTTTTCAAGAATAATCGTGATTAAATTACGGGTAAAACTATATCGAATGTTGGTGGGGTGTGGTGCATCATTGGTGTTGTAGTAGTGCTTGTTGTAATTATGGTGGTGGTTATGGTGGTGGCAGTGGGTAGTGGGGGAATGTAACCATGCTATTGATGTTGGTCACAGGAAAAGTAAGCCACATGGAAATTACATTTTGTTACTGTAAAACCTCTGACGTTTTTTTCAAGTACAAAGGATTTGTAAATTTGGTCAATTGTCTCAGATTTAGCACGATTAAAAAGCCCGCAAGGGAGGCAAAACCATTTTGTCAAGGCGCTGAAACTCAAACATTACGGTATATACATTTCGTGGGGGAAATGGGGGAAGGCGCCGTTTCACAGCATGTTTGTGCATGCATTATAAACTTCTGTACAGTTCAAAATGCAGTTTCCGCCAAATGAGACTAGATTCGACCCAAGTTCAAACACAGAAAATTACACATCGTTGCTTATTTGTGAACCAAATCGTTGCCAAAGCTGAAGAAACTTACACTTTCAACCCTTTACTTTTTTTTTTTTTTTCGATTAAACCAAATTGCATATATAGGCTTGCCACCTAGGATAGTGGGAAATTTCCGTCAGGCCATCTAACAAATGTCAGGTCAAACCTATTAATACTATTATTCGATCTCGTTCACCCCCTTACAGGAGACCGGCTACATTGCTAAGTAAAACTGTCCACATCAGTTTATTAATTGAAATATAATTATGCGCTATAAATTGTAAAGTCTCTGGGTTGTAGCGACACAGCTTGAAAAGGTAGAATAATAGTTGTTAGACAATGCCTTTGGTATTCAAGTTTGCCCAAGACCAAAAGTTAATACGCTGGACTGTACATGGCCTGTTTAGACCTAAGTAAATGCAGGTAATTAATTATTTCTTATCGACCATGTTATCGTAGTCGTTATGGCACGAGCAAGCTTCGGTGCTGGTCTGTATTGAAACTGGGTGGTCTCGGCTTGGCCATTTTATATTTCCAGAGATACGGTAATCGTTACTCACGATTCCAACGACTGTAGAAAGAAATAGATTTTAAATCTAGTACAGTATCTCTGTTGTTTAGTTCGCTTTGTTGTGTTTACTGTATAGGATTTCAAAGTCGGAAATCCCTTTGGCAACTTATATAAAAACTGCTGCCTTGTGAATTATTACTGTGAGAGGATGAACGACTTTCTATTTTTAATGTGCTTTCATGGTAGCTCTGGTGCGTGAGTGAGGGACGGCCACTCATAGTAGTTTATGGACACTTGGCCGAGTACCATTAATTGGATTATTTCCCTTGTAATAGTAGCGCGGGACCCGTTATTCACATCACGGTGAAAAGCGCGCATTTTGATTGGTCAGTTGGAAATGTTGACCACCGGGCTTCCAACTCTTATATCATGGCTTTAAGTTTCTTACAACTCGCTCCTTCGTTGTTATCCACCGACAGAAAGACGGGAACCCGAATTCATTTTTGAGAGTAGACAATACCCTATCGGTAAAAAATAGGTACTCATGATAACGTTTGTTATCAATGGAGATACGTCGTATTAATGGACGAAAGTATCCCGCACAAATTTGTCCAATGTTGTTAGTCCTGACACTTTGAAAATTTATATTAAAACTATTACCGGGTTTCTGGTATAAGTAGTCAGTTAGAATTTTAGCAGCAAGTTTCTACTTTATAATGGTACTAATTTCGTTGTACTTTGATGCACATGTCCTATTGAAATAATTAATAAGAGGGTCTCGGATTTAAAGCAAACTATGAGTTAGACGCATGTTATCCCCGATAATTCCAACCTGGGTCAAATTTATTCAATTATAGCTGGAGGGGACGATAGAGTAATTTCTGCAGTTTACTGGGATACCTAACTGACTTTTGTGTGCACCCTTTTAACCGTACTGTAAATTCAATTGTGTTAGGACCCTAACCGGTTATGTTGTTCGGCTGGACTCAATGTCCGAGCCTTTCACTTGTCCAAAACTGGACTACGTAATAGCTCTCTCGGACGTCCGCGCTGGCTCATAAATAAGATGCGAGTTCGAGTGGTCAGCACACTCCATCAAAGACGCAGAGACAAGAGCCGACAGCACAGTGAACCCAGACCAGCAACCCGGGCCCGTAGAAGCTCAGAGGCTTGCCGACGCTTGCCATCGCCACCCCGCCCCATAAGGCATGAAGCGGTAGCACAGGACCCGGAGAAACTTTGGCTTATGGCTGGTTGGGCTTTCTTTTTCTTGGTAGGGTTTTCCCTATGCCTTTTGGTAGCGATACCTTTGTTAGGCTTTTGAATAAATAAGATTGCCAGCAGAACCCTGTGTTTGTTAATCCTGTGTATCCTTAAGGGAGTTACTATTGAACCCACGCAGTAACCACATTAGCCACTCGTAGTTCACCCAACATTACATTTTCACTGCATACTGGTATCAAAATGCAAAATGTTTTTGTCAGTTGTCGGGGAAAGATATGGAGAGAGAGAGAGAGAGAGAGAGGGAGAGAAAGAAAGAGAGAGAGAGAGAGAGAAAGAGAAAGAGAGAGAGAGAGAGAGAGAGAGAGACTGGCAAGGAGATAGATATAAAAAGCATGATTTTTAGTAGTAATCGGATCAAAGTTGGCAGCCACAAAAACGTCTGCGATATTGCCAGTAAATCTGGGTCCACTCAGTGCAGATAGCATCCATAGCAACTAGATCTATAACTTCACCGGGAGATGAAGTAGTCTTAATTGGGCCCCAAGATGAAAGCTCTTACAGAGTCAATAAAGAGAAGCAGCAGTGTCTTTGGCGACATTGTGAGTCCGCAGGCTAAGCTTATAATATTTAAATATTCAGAGGTCTTTGATCTTGGCTATGAAAGAATACATGTAGGCCTATATGACTCGTGGATCCGTTTATCATGTTTCTGTCCCTCTGACTCCCGCCTGCCCCCCCCCCCCTTACCGTTTTTTCCTCTCCGTGTTTTCTATAAATATTTTAGTGGTAGGTCTCTGAATTCACAAGAAGGGGCAAGAGCTTACATATATACATTGAATTATTCAGTAATCAGTAAGGGAATGGAACTGCTCTTAAGAATATTTTGTCCGAGAGTCAGACATGAATAATTAATGACTCTGTTTTAGTAAGTTCGTTACTGGCTGACAACACAAGCAGGTTAAAACTTGTCGTGGCCAAACTTGGGTCAGCATGGCTCTCAAATTTTGTTTCCTTCATGGTCATAATAACAGTGAAATGTTGAAAATTTTTGCACTGAGGAACAGTTTTCCTCGCCTCCCAGTTTTATTTTACTTTAACGAGAATTTTGTTGTCATATTATAGATAGGATTACTCTGGGTAGGAAAACGAAACGGCACCGTTCACAGCTGCAATATCGTTGAGATCAAGTCATAATGCCCCGACCTTCCAGTCTGTATAAATCAAGGTATATAACCCTTATTGGTTGTCAGATGAGAAGCCTAGTTTATTTCCCCTGCAGTAACTTGACACCTTCGCGGAGAGGATTTATCAACACTGCAAAAACGCCAGGTAAGAGGGCAAACAAACTCAAATTAGGGGCAAGCATTTTTGAAAATTTAAACCTTTGTACTAATTTTATTTCAATCCCACTACGTAGTGTCCTGTCCCATGCCTTTGGCAAGATGCCCGGTTCTCTAGCTACGGTTCTCTAGCTGTCACTATATTTATGCACCCACCCACCAATCCCCACCACAGAAAAAAAAAAAAAAAGGTCTGGAACCTTTAAATTCAGCCATGCAACCTGAACGCCTGTAGAAGGTGACTTCAGCTTCACAAACACTTCCCAAGCCAAATTCCCCCCCCCCCCCCCCCATTACAGCATTTAATCAAATGAATTGAAAGGAAAGAAAAATTCTGAAAAATAGTGCTGATTCCCTCCGCCCCGGTCCTGTCTATCGATGGCTGAATATATTTTACGTCTGTCTGTCTGATTCGTGATATATGTTTGTATCTTTATTTCTGCAGTTTAAGACACTGTCTTGTATAAGAATTTTTTTTAATACACAGAATCAAACTACAAAAAAAAAAAAAAAAATACGGCGCCGTTAAACAAATCACTAGCTGCCCACTAAGCACATGGCGTAGGTGCATACAATCTATTTCATGCCGCTGCCACCCAAAAGTCTTGTCTGCGTATGTGATCTGGGTGGAAAAGTGAACATCCTATTTCAAAGACCAGTTCAAGCCGTGAAAAGTTGGAAAAAGAAAGAGAAAAAATTGAGGAGAGATAGTATGAGGAATTTGAGAATATTATTGTAAATAGTAAATTTCTTCACCTTAAAGCAATGTAACATAGACCAACAGTGCATCATCTGGGGACTTATATCACAAACTAGCTGAGGTCCCCGGCCCTGCCCGGCATAAATCGGTTTGAATATTGGTTTCAGTTCTGGGTGGTTATTATGGACCTGTTTCAGCTGGCCTGTTCCTATTTGTTTATTTTATTTTTGTTTGTTTTTAAATAAGTCTTACTGCTCTGTCTTTGTGAGTTGACACCCTGCGCATCCCGTACAACAGCATGATTTGCGCACGGGTTAGTGTGTTTGATAGTGAACACATCGCAGGAAGTGATAACGAAACCTTAAAATGGCGAACCATGACTCGAAATAGATCTAAATGATGGCGAAACAACAAATTGCCAATAAAATAAACTACACCGATTTGAGACTTCTATTAAAAACTGTGCACCCTTACATCCATTCTGATGCACCATATAAAATTTGAAGTTTGAGTGTTTCAGAAGCCTTTTGCAACGAAAAATCTCAAGTCCACAAATATATGAATATAGTATAGATTAGAAAGTTGTAAAAATTGACAAGGAAAGCCAGTACAATTTGTCAAAGGAGCTCCAGCAATTCTCAAAAGCAAATACACTATTCCAAATATGCTAGTTTTAATTATAGTCTATAGCACCTGCTTCTACACCCCCCCACCCCCCCCCCCTGTTGTACATGTATTAAATTTGAATAATGTGCCATAGGAGAGTAGCCTGTGGCCATCGCATGCGCTTATACGTCATTAAAATTGGACCTATTCTCAGCGCCCCAAATTGGATCAACTGCAAAGGGCAGGTTGACTTGGTGGCAGCCGAAGTTGACAGGTTGTAGTTGGCCTAGCTTGCCAAAGTCGCTGTGACAGACTATAATTTCCCCGTCTGTGTATACTGGAAGCACCATGGAAACGCCGCACGGAGAAATCTATAAAAAGTGCCTCGCGGAGGCGCAGTGTCGTGCAACGCCAACCGCATTGAACCGCTCTGTTCGACTCCTTGCTGTAGTGATAAGAGGGACCACACAGAAAACCTTTATTTTCACCGCTAAGTCGTCATCCACCATTCAAACCAACCAAAATGGTAAGTTTAAAGTGTTAGTGCAGTGTTTTGAAAATGTTATAAATGTGTTTTATGCCTCAACAGTTTTCATAAATGGAACGTTGTGTGATTTTTTTTCTTCACCCAGAGGCGCTAGACCTAATCGCCAAGGCCGTTCCCAGGGTCACCACGGCTCGTATGTCATGTCTCGCCGCCCCATTTAAAATTTGAGATATTAAACCAATGCACGACCATGGCAAACCATTTGCAGCCAACTGTCGTAGAGGAAATAATTACGTGGGTGTTGTAAAATGTTCTTTGCCGATAAATTAAAGGATTAAATTTGAATTCCTGTTGTCATTGTTGCATTGTCATCGAGCTACAGGCCAATGACAATATGACAGTGACAGCGGTTTCATCCTTCTCGCTCAGGGGAGGAGTACCTTACTCGAGCGCCACTTTGTCAGACTGTCAGATTGATAAGTAACGACGTGAGGGTCTAGTCAGTTTGTATCATCGAGGCCGTAGGCCGATGTTCGTCTGGGCAGTATATAATAGTCAGAGTCCCCGGGGTAGCTATGTATCATCTCTTTTAGTTAGTTTCTGGTCTTTGGCGCTCGAGTACGGAACTCCTTCCGTTCACAGATTTAGAGGAAAATGTTGTCTAAAAAATAATGCACAGCTGTTTCCAGATATTCAGCAAAGACTTCCTTTCTCTCCTTCCCCTTCCCAAAACTGAATTTGCTGTGTGCATTTAACAGTATATGTACCATAAGGGCATTTTCATTCACAATCAGTAGGCATATATATAGGCACAACATAGATCTACATTGTGTCATTGTAGATCTAATCGAGATAATTTTTTATACTTGTTTTTAAATTTAATTTTTTCTTCAGCGTGAATGTATCTCCATCCATGTTGGCCAAGCTGGTGTCCAGATTGGCAATGCCTGTTGGGAGCTGTACTGCCTGGAACATGGAATTCAGCCAGACGGTCAAATGCCTTCTGACAAGACCATTGGAGGAGGCGATGATTCTTTTAACACCTTCTTCAGTGAGACAGGAGCAGGCAAGCATGTGCCCAGGGCTGTGTTTGTTGACTTGGAGCCTACAGTAGTAGGTGAGAAGCATTTGATTTCAGTTTGGCATGAATGAGAAAATGCACAAGTATGAGAATACGCAATTAGATACATACAGTGGAAGTTTGAAATTGACAGTCATTAATAGCTTTTCATTGTTCACCAAGCATTCAGAATCTCACTTAATTAGATTGGTATACTTTCTCCCATGTATTTTCATGTGTGACATCAAACAGGAGCTCGCTCAGCAGTGGGTACTAGTAGTAGTCAAAATCCTTTTCTTTTTATGTTATTATTAGTGTACAAAATAATTATTAATTAGGTTTTTTAGACTTTTGTTTTTAATGTACAATACCAAAATTAAGTATCAGCCCATCTCATTTCAGGTGGGTGTTTTAGGGGGAGGGGGAGGGTCACTTCCTGTCCGTATGGATCTGTTATATTCTGTCTAATGTACATCTTGCTTTTTCGTATCACAGTGTGACTGTTAGTGTTATCGTATTGATGTGCTTTCTACAAACTCAAACTCAGAAACTCAATTTGAGTTGTGTATTAAAAGTCAGAATTACTCTGAGTTTAATCTAGAAACAGAAATACAGTGAAATCTGCTTAAGCAGAAATTCAGGAGAGCCACAATTGTAATTTGTATAAATAGTATTTTAAGTAAAGAACAGTTGGCACTGTTGGCTTAAAATCACAATTTTCCACCAGTTTCAGTCTCTTAACCCTAGTCCTGCGGGAGACCACTTTATTGGCCTCCCTGCGAGGCACGGGAGGCCATTATTTTGTCCGACACGCATAACCGCGGGTCCTGCGGGAGGCCACATTTTTGTATAGCAACGGTGCGCCTCGCGCTTTGTTTATTCGGTTGCCAAGGCTGTCGTTGTTTGTTTTTTTTCACGTATTTTTTTTCCACACTATTTTCGCGTGTTTATCTATCCTGTCACCCCTACTATATCTAACAAAATGGTATCGTCCGATTACGTTTATTATGATGCAACTATTCGCAACTATTTGTCATACTCGTGTAATCGTACTGACGGTCTGAAGTTTGAACTGGGGAAAATTTTGAGGAAACTTTTACTTTGATGCTGGTTGTCGTCTACATGTGAAATGAGAAGAAAGGGGCCATGTGCGTATTTGAGACGCCGTTCTACGTCTGTAATTATGAATTCCGAGGTAATATTAGGGCATGCTGCATAGGGGCGTCTGTCAGTAGGTTTTTCATCAGGGAAAACTGGGAGAAAATGACCGACTTTGTTGTTGGTCGTTGTCTTTATTTGATGTGGTAATTCGAGAAATATTGTTGTGCTCCTTTGGTTAAACCGCTTTTCAGTACATGTATGTGCTCTACGACCTGGAGCTGGAAATCAAATCTCTCGCTAAAACTAACATTATAGTGAGTGGACGCTTTACATAGTAGAGGAGGGAGAAGGCAATGTCACAATACATGTGGTTAGTAAATTTAGCGAATGGCTTAAAAAATAATTTGTTCACCTGAATGGCCTGACTTCATCATCATCATCATCATCATTGCCTTTCTCACCCTGGATCAGGGTATAGGCCACCAACAAACGCTTTCCATCCCTCTCTATCATGGGCCAGCCTCTTTACATTATTCCAAGTCTTTCCGCTTCGTTGCACATCATTTTCTCTGGCTCTTCTCCACGTTCCGCGCGGCCTTCCTCTTGATCTCCTGCCCTGGGGATTCCAATCCAATACCTTCTTCGCGATGCTGTTTCCTGGCCTCCTGAGAGTGTGGCCGATCCATCTCCATCGCCTCCTACCAATTTCCTCTCTGACTGGGCTCTGTCTTGTTCTTTTCCAAACAATTTCATTGCTGACCTTGTCTGTCCATCTGATCTTAAGTAGCTTCCTCAAACATCTGTTGATGAAAACTTGGATTCTCTTTATGCAGGCCTGGGACGCATTCCAAGTCTCACATCCATACAACAGGACTGACTTCACGTTCGAGTTGAATATCCTCAGCTTTGTTTTTAGAGATATATAAAACGTGTGTTAAACGACATGTAAATGCAGAAAATTCTTGATTTGGGCCTTCCATTTCACATTAAAACCTACTGCATATCATCACAAGTACTTTATCCAAAAATTAATATCATAGGGGTCCCTTACGATGAATTTTATCCGCCACTATTGTTGTTATTGCGTCCTGAAATATACGCAATACACGTGTTCACCAGGACCCGATTGACCCGACCGCCGAGGTTATCGGCAACACGCGAACGATCGGCTGACTGGCCTCTGGCTATCCTCGCACGGGGCGTTACGTGGACGAGTTCACTCAACGCGGGACGAGGGTTAAAAAGAAGCAATTTGTGGTAATTTTACTTTTATCTCCCTTGATGTGCTGAATCCAGTAACTATAACCCCATTTCTTTTTCCATTTATGTGTGCATGTGTGTGTCAATTGAGTGAGATGCCCCCTTATGTAGGTAATAGGAAAGATCTGCCAAAACGGTGGATGGTGATTGACTGATTGTATGGAGTAATATGTACTTAAACTGCCCGACAAGTACTGGAAGTAATGAATGTAATGGGGACTTATAACTCATTCATAACAGCCCACGGAAGGGTGTATGTATGTGAAGATGAAAGGATGACTGGTAGAAAAAAAAAATGGTAATGCTGCTCTCCAGTGGGTGTTGCGGTATTGTCTTGGATCCTTATGGGCTAGTTAAATGACACTGTCGTCTCCCCCACTCCCCGGCAACCCCACCAAGTAGTTGGGCATAAAATAAAATTGACATGGTCAGACTTTTTGCTTTCACTTCAGAGGCAATACAGTTGCAAGACTGCACCCTCATTTGACCAAGTAAATGAAAGAGAATCTTTTGGTTAAGATTAGAAGGGATCGACATGATTTTCTTTATGTAAACAGACGAAATTCGAAAGAATAAAGAAGGAAAACAACAGGACTGTAAAAATTTTTCGGATAAAAAAATTTACTATCCACTTTTGTTTTAAGCAGGTTCCAATGTATTCGAAAAGAAATTTGATGATGTCAGTATGAATTAAGGTTTCTATTAAATTAGTTATTAACATTTCTTGATAGATGAGGTCCGAACTGGTACGTATCGACAGCTCTTCCACCCTGAGCAACTGATCACAGGGAAAGAGGATGCCGCCAACAACTATGCCCGTGGTCACTACACCATTGGCAAGGAAATTGTTGACCTTGTGTTGGACCGAATCAGGAAACTGGCAGACCAGTGCACGGGTCTTCAAGGGTTCCTCATTTTCCACAGGTAGAAGAAACAGTTGAAACTAAAAATTTAAAAGAAAGAAGCGAAAGCGTGCTCTTGTTAATAGTTGTAAGTCATAAGTATTTTGAAAATCATTTACCAGCCAATATATAATCTCTGCTTTGTAAATATCAATGGCATAGGGCAAAAACTGATGAAGTCGAGAAATGTCGTCTTTAGAAGAAGAAGAAAAATTGTCTACATGCAAAAAGAGGGGAATTGAGGTAGATGGTTTGGTCACAAAAGTATTTTTATGGTAGCCCCACTGTGCACTAAGGTAATATATTTTTACACATGATGCACAAGGGGGTCTTTTTTTTTTTTTTTTTTAAATGGAAAAATTTGGAATTGGAGTTAGGCATTACGAGATTTGTACCCATAACCCCCAATATGCCCTTTTTTCGTATGTCATAAAAGGCTGATGTTATCTGTTCATTTCACCATCCAAGTTTTTTAGGACATTTCATCAGGAAAAATGTCAAGTTGTGACTTCTACCATTCTTATACTCGACAGCTTTGGTGGAGGCACTGGTTCCGGATTTGCATCCCTCTTGATGGAGCGTCTCTCTGTGGACTATGGCAAAAAATCCAAACTTGAATTTGCCATCTACCCAGCTCCTCAGGTTTGTTTCTTATCAAATTTCTTCTAACCTGGTAGTAGTCTCTTGACAGCAAATAACAGTTTTACTCATGCACAGTCATTTATTATTTTTTTAAGAAGTTGTACAGCATTATCATGTGAATTGTGTTGCATTGTAGAGACAACTAACTTGATATTGCGAAAAATGTCTGAGTGAGATTATTGAAGGATAGTATTAGTTTGCTGTCCTCTAATTGAAGCAGTAGGGACCTTATCAATTGTTTGTCATTTTTATGGTTTAACTTTACTTAAACTGTGGAATGCACCACTGCAGAATTTCAGAAAACATAAATGGTTTTGAACCCATGATGATAGATTTGCTTGGATAGAGCAATCTTTATTTTTTAACCAAATAATTTGTCCAACCTCAGAAATACATGTCATGTTTTTTTTCTGTATTACCAGATCTCCACTGCTGTGGTGGAGCCCTACAACTCTATCCTGACCACCCACACCACCCTGGAACATTCCGACTGTGCCTTCATGGTAGACAACGAAGCCATTTATGACATCTGTAGGCGTAACCTTGACATTGAGCGTCCCACCTACACCAACCTGAATCGCTTGATTGGTCAGATTGTCTCTTCTATCACGGCATCTCTCCGGTAATTTCAGAATTTTCAAGCTGGTTACTTTATTTGTTGCCTATAATATTTTGTAGTGGTAGGACCAGATTTAAAAAACGAATTGAAAGTAGTAAAAATTCATGCTGAAACTGTGTTATTGAGGAGAGAATGGTAAACAAGTTTATTGCAAGTCTCTGTGAATCAAATATCATCTGCATTTTGAAAAATTTTTACCGAAAAATTTGTTTGCTTTTGTAATGTTGAGAGTGGCTTATATTAAGCAAGGAAGAAACAATACTTCGAGTTAAACAAATACAGTAGTCTCCGTCTAAGAGCCCGGTCAACGAGAGACAGAAAAAGCGGGTTCTTAGGTGGATGCCAAAGGATGCCACCCATGACCACGCATGTCTATGGCTTATCCCCCTTAATTGCTCAGACCTGGGTCGTGACCTCATAATGAAAATTATGCATTGGACATTTTTATTTTTTTTGCAAATGGTAAAAGTTACAACTTATGGCTAGCAGAATGTTCTTTTCTTACAATGATGTGTAACAAATGTAATGATTCAGACTGAGCAATCAATTTGGGAATCACAGATGCTGATTTCAGACAACAAGAGGCCCAGTGATACCCTGTGTAATAACCACAATCAGCCCTAAGTACATGTGTCGTGCAAACCAAGCATGTGGTCAATTACATATAAAATTCTGCCCCTTGAGTCAGACAACAATAGATGTTAGGTAATGACTATGCTAATTTAGTCTAGGAGTGGCCTGCTTGCACACGAAAGATGTACTGGGCTCCATCCTTTGTACGGTTCGCCTCCCCCTACCTTCCCTCCACCCATTCTCTTATTTCACTGTACTGTGTGGCTTTGTTCTATCCCGTCTACTTGAAAGAGAATTTTGCATTTAATATAATTATGGACATTTTATGTAAAAGTGTGCTCGTCTCTCGGTCAGATGCCGGGTTCTTAGGCGGATTTTTCGTTTCAGAGCGGGTTCTTACGCATGTAAATTACAGTGAAAAAGTTCAGTTTCCCGGCAACAGCGGGTTCTAAGGCGGCGAGTTCCTAGACGGAGACTACTGTACTGAGAGATCAGCACTGGGGAAATCAAATCGTGAATGGCCAAAGCTTTATGCCAGGCATTGTTATTTTTATTGGCTCTGATTGTATTGTGTGAACTTAACAGGTTTGATGGTGCTCTGAACGTGGATCTGACTGAATTTCAGACCAACTTGGTGCCCTACCCACGTATCCACTTCCCATTGGCTACCTATGCCCCGGTTATTTCAGCAGAGAAGGTATGTGGCGTGAATTTTTCACCTATACACAGTGCAAAATGTCTGTATAATGTATCTTTCTTTGGAATGTATCTCGTGATATAAATGCTGATTTACAATTACCTTGAGACTGTATATTCACCAACAGTGTTTCAGGAATTGATAGTGACAGGTTTAGTCTAATGGCCTGTAATTTACTCTTTATTCTGAAATTTCACAATTTAAATGCATTGTGATGATCTGGTGTCATGTTGATTTTTTAAGGTTCCATACACATGAAAGTCTTCACTTGAGTCAATATGTATGAATATAGACTGACATGCTGATGATAATTTTACATTGGAACAGTGGCCATTTACTCAGTTGATTTGGGTTATACCCAGTATCTTTGGTTTTTTTTTTGTTGAGATTATGAGTAATATTTTATTAATAATTTCTTCACAGGCTTACCATGAACAGCTGTCTGTCGCTGAGATCACCAACGCTTGTTTTGAGCCAGCCAATCAGATGGTGAAGTGTGACCCACGTCACGGCAAGTACATGGCATGTTGCATGCTGTATCGTGGTGATGTGGTGCCCAAAGACGTCAATGCAGCTATTGCCACCATCAAGACTAAACGCACCATCCAGTTTGTGGACTGGTGTCCTACTGGCTTCAAGGTATGTGTCGATACTGAGTTTTGTATTGTGATAAACTTATGAATCACTTGTTTTGTGATACTTACCAGCAGCTAGAGAATTATTGGTAATTGATCTGATGGGTAGCCGTTTTGCATTTTTCATGTTACATTTTAATATTTAGTCCTTTATTGTACTGGGTGATCAGTTATAGACCACAAGTGGAAAAAATATGTAGTCACAGAAAGTGAATTTTGCCACTGTTCCCACAATGCACAAGCTTGTTCATATGCCTTGTTTTTGAGAAATCAAAGTATGTCGAGAGAAGAACAGTCACAAACTGTAGAAAATCACCCTGTGTTTCGCAAGAGGGAAGTTTTGGACTTGCAACACTTTTTGGTGAATGTGGTTGTTTTTCCCATGTGGTCCTTATTAACCCTCACGCTGCGCAGGGCGACGAATGTCGGTATGACTTCCCAAGCGCTCATTCCGCACGGGCGGGTTTAGTCGGCAAGGTCAAGCTGACCGTGTTTTCACGTGTCGGGTCACTGACCTTTTTGAGACGTAACCGCCGTCTTATTGTTCACTGTATCTCTTCTAAATCAAAGGCATTGTGACATGGACATGTTAACAAATGAATCACTGGTCGGAATCACAAAGACTAAGCTTTCAAAGGTTCTCCCCACGCTATCAAAAGATGTAACATCGACATGTGAACTGTTGCTCAACACAGACCTGTAAAATTTCCGACTATTTTATCACGTCCAAAAAAAAGTCACCTCGGGATTTCCGACAATTCTGGTTTTATGCTGAAATATAAGTACTCACATGCCCATGTATTCTTGCTGCGCTGCTATCCTACTGAAAAAATTTCAGACTATTTTGTCACCAGCCACTTACAGGTCTGTCAACAAATTTGCAATATTATCTCATTTTCTCACAAGCTGACCACCATCTGGCGTTGTCTGTATCTAAGAACCAATCAGAAACAAGCTCTGAAATGATCTTTGCCCCAAATGCCCACATTGGTTTATTAGTATGTGACAGTCAGGATGAAACCATTTGTGTAGGCTTGGGAGGGCGTGGCTAGTTATCATGCTTTGTTCTCACGAAAACTACAGCCGTCAGTTTGGAATCATTGGTTAGAGATGTGACAGACTAAGGTTTTGCTGGTTAATTCATTATCAAGCGTGATAAGGCATAGCAGCGAATGTTTTCATACCGATCAATAAAAGCTGAACCATGTGGACAGCGGTAGTGTGGACATTGTACTTCGGCAAGGGTCAGTGACCCCAGATAAGATTCTCCGTGAGTAAGATCACTGACCGGACAGCGGGCCTTAAGGCGTCACACGCAAGGTGAGCGTTAAAATTTGTTGTTCTTGTGTCATTGTCAGTCTCAGACATTCATCTGCTCATGCTATGAATCCAGTTATGTTCTACTGAAAAAGACATTTTCAGTCTTTTCAAAATGGGAAGATGAGATTTTTGCAGATTTTGATAGGAATTTATTTCACTGTTATGTCATTGTGTATGTGTGTGCAGGTTGGCATCAACTACCAGCCTCCAACTGTTGTCCCTGGAGGTGACTTAGCCAAAGTCCAGCGTGCTGTCTGTATGCTGAGCAACACCACAGCAATTGCTGAGGCCTGGGCTAGACTGGACCATAAGTTTGATCTGATGTATGCTAAGAGAGCTTTCGTCCACTGGTGAGTATCAGTCACACACAAAATCCCTTCTTCCATCACCACTTACTGTTACAAGTATTCATGCAGATTTCAGCTTATTCCTGAGTTTTCGTTTTTCAACCAACTCACTTCACTTTTCTACGCTGTGTCTGAATGCTGGGAGTTAACTTTCAAAAATGCCCCAAACTACTGACACTCACGTTTTGCAACACCAAGGAAAAAAAACAACCATGTTCTGCATGAAGATGTACTAATAGTTTAAAGAGCATGTATTCACAGTGCAATTCTAATATTTTGACAGCAGTGCAACCATCGGAATTGGGTCGAATGAAGGCTGAAATAACAGAATACAGTCGACTCCACTTAAAATGAAGTCGCTTAAAATGATCTTCTTTCAGTATGATGTTTTTCTTTTATCCCTTCCCCAATGCCTCATTTCCGTGGAAAAAAAACGCATAGTATGACATCTTTCTATCCGTTTTTACTCTTTGTGTGATCTCATTTTGAAGTCCCAAAGAGGAAAAAAAAATGCTTAGTATGATTTTCCTAAACCGTGTCATGGTCAAAATACACGCCGTCATCTTTCGTAATCGTCGTTTCGCTACAGCTCGTACCTGCCATTGCTCTTTGTTTGCCTCGCCTTGTTTGCACCTGTTATGTCACCTACCCAGCGTGCGCCCGAGGCACCATGAGTACGACTGGATGTGGTCGCTTTGTCCATGAGTGTAGGATTTTAATTTTATTCTGCTGGCATCACTGATCCCTCGCACTCATGCGAGCTCAAATATGTTGCCATGTATTATTCATCAGGTGGATCGATAATGCAGTATAATAGTAAACGGTGCATCTGATATCGTAAAATTCACAGGGCCACTGATTTTACTGAGGTCGGGCATTGAGAGCGGAGGTCACGATAGAGAGAAAAAGCAAAGGGTTACCCACGTGGACGTACTGTAATGGTACGTTCTCACCAAACCGTCATGTGAACACGGCCGAGCGCCCGTTTTGAAATGACTCAACATGAATATTTACCCAAAAAAATTCTTTATAAAGCGATAAAACGCCAAGCCTTCCCGCCTATACCTAATTTTGGGTTGCTGAATTCAAATCTGTGCTAAAAAATAACACTTGATGAAAAAATTGTATTTTAAATTTTTCTTCAAGCATCCCGCCCGTGCTTTTTTAAGACGCCATGGGCCTGGCGGCTTGGAGTACGCGAAATTAAAGAAAAACAATCCCACGGCTGAGTGTCGTTGAAATTTTACTGCAGCGGTAAAAGTGAAAAGTCGCACGGGCGAGAGAAAATGACTCGTCTGTTGTGAGTAGGTTGGTCTGAATCCGATAATAATATGATTTAGAGAAACTTTGTACCTTTGTCGCTCGGCCGTGATTGCACGTCCGTTGTCGCCAGTTTGGTGTGAACGTACCGCGACACGCGTGGCCTTTTTTTTTTTTTTTAAACTACGCAGTAGAGATTCAATCGTTTTCACGGGACACGGAGCAAAGACAGTCGGCGCCAGCAAGTCCACGAAGGTGTCAAATACCTTGCTCACTCGGTCACCGCGGCTGGGCGATGTTTATGTGTTAGTTTAGGCTCAGTGCTACATGATGCGAGTGTGACCAGCGGGAGGGTCTTGTATGATATTCACATTTAAATAAATTTAATAATACAGGAAAATGCAAGCTATGTTTGGTTGGCGTATCTTGCATGCTGACAGTCATATCAACATAATGTTAAGTTGACTGACAGGTAATATTGTGTGCTAATTTTTGCCCTATGGTTATAATGGAAACAGAACATTTTGCTTAGAAATGTTCAGACACCATCGCTTTGGGTGAATATTTTTTTCTTTCTAAACAATATCCCCTCACACACCCTAATACACATTGGCCTGCACACAAAAAATACCCCCTCCATAGAAAAAAACAACCAAAGGTCACCTACATAACAATATTGCTTCCATCATTTATCAACATAGTTTATATAAGGTAGATAACTTAATAATGCTTAAGATGATTTAACGGATAGCAAGATGTTAAATTTTATGTCCCCTGGACATCATCTTAAGCAATGTCCACTGTAGTGGTGATAGAGAGAGGATAAGCAGGGGAGATCAGAGATCACCATTATGGGAATAATGTCAAGTAAATACTGCAGTTATGGCCTTTGCTTCTTCTGATGTGCAGCATACTGTCACACATACCTCTAGACTTTTTCTTATGTGGAGCAGTGGGGTGCCAAACTGTTTGCCAACATCATGCGGTAGCTGTTTCATCAAATGCCCAGTTTCAGGTTTTTTTTTTTTAACCCAGACATGGCTGCTTCTCAAGAAAGAGTGGTGATACTGATACAAGTGTATGACCAATGACAAAGCACATATGTTTGTACTTCAACTGCCATGTGGTTATGCATTGCGCTCCACACTTCAGTTATCTAAGTCATTGGTCATCTTTTTTGCCCACCCAATCCCTCTCCCACTTCTCCTTGCTGGCACTGTGAAAAGAAATAAAGACCTTCAATATGTGGGGAGAAGTGTGGGCTTTTTCAGAGCAATACAATACATTGTAGATCTTGCGCACATTTTGTGCTTGATTGGGGAGAAATGTGTCGATATAAGTGGAAAGAATGGAATGACATGTCGAATTACAAGGAAACATTTAGTGGCATTAAAGGAGCACGTTGGGATTTTAAAATTGTGTCACATTATGCGGAATGTCAACTAAAGCTATGATAAGATATGTGCATTGGACTATGTACATGTATCTCATACCCCTTTCGAAAGTGAGACCATTTTCATTGTGTGTATTGCTTATTTTGTCATTGAGTTCTGATTTGTGGGTATGAATTGAAATTACAATGTGGTGAAATATAGCTTCTGGTTTTCTCTGTTAATAGTAATAATAGTGTTGAAAGATCTGTTAAAATAAATTCCTGCTTTCTTAACTCATTTCTCCCCGCGAACGGGGAATCCCCGTTTTCGCCTTTCAGGCCGAGCTGTACTGCGAATGGGGAATCCACGTTTTGGATTCTGATAGTGACAAAGAAGCCATTGATGACTCTGACGATCTATTTGAAGATGAAAGTGACTGTAGTTCTCGCTCTAGTGATAGTCCAAGTAGTGATAAGGATGAGCAGCCAACATGTTCTAGTTCTAGGGGTCGGAGTAGGGGCAGAGGCAGGGGTACTGTAACGAGGGGGCGTGGTCGCAGCATGAAAACTGCTAAATTTACTTGGGCCAGCTGGAGCAACTTGGCCAAATTTACTTGGGGAGAAATGAGTTAATATGTTGTTTTTGCATGCCACTGCTTGGATGGTGTTCAGAATAACAATGGTTAATTCTCTTCTCGATACAGGTATGTGGGTGAAGGTATGGAGGAAGGTGAGTTCTCTGAGGCCCGTGAGGATCTGGCTGCTCTGGAGAAAGATTATGAAGAAGTTGGTGTGGACTCTGTGGAGGGAGAAGGTGAAGAGGGAGAGGAGGAGTACTAATACTCTGCACCAATCACTTGACCTAGGCACAACAGAAACTGAACAAATTTAAGATCTAAATAGCAGTACTGTTTATTGTGTTTTGTTAAAATTTTTAATCGCAGCATGTTAATTTGAGTTTCTGATATGTTTTAATGAACAGTTTTGTGATTTAAATTTTTACAAGTCATTCCCAAAATTCAAACTTCTGATGAGTATTTGCACAGAATCCCAGAATGGTAATTTGAATTTTTGATCAAATTCACATGTTTTAATGAACAGTTTTGTGATAGATATTTTTACGAGACATTCCAGTATTAGTGCCAGTATTCGAACTTTCGACATGTATTTGCACAGAACAAGAATAATCTGCGGCTCAGACAGTCATGAATCTTTTTTAAACACCTTGTTTTCTTTTTGCGCCTTGTTTTCTAATCCCTGTGATGTACAGATGTCAGGAAGGACTAGCAAGAAAGTCAAAGTAACTTGGTTAACATTGCTGCCACTGTTACTGTTGCAGTCCCTCTGGTTGATGAACAGCTAACACCCAAACCAATTCTATCAGTAAACAATCCACTGTTTTGAATCATAAGTTTCTCTACAGATTTTAAGAATTTTTTGTTTTAACATCATTCTGCATTTCTTTCGGTTGGTGGAACCAATGTTTTTTAAAATGTTTTTTTAAAATTTTGAATTGGATCTATTAAAAAGGCCAGAAATGTGAGCGAGCCTCACTAGCCTCAACGGAAGTTGCATTTTTTCAGTTTTGAATTATGAATATCATCATAAAGTATGCAATCTCATCTTTAATTTGGTGTAAAAATTATTGCAGTGCTCCTTTTTATTGCAAAGTTATGCCTTTTTGAAGACACACACACACACCCCCGGTCAAAACCGGAAACACACTTCCGAGAAAATACCATTAAAGATGGAGGAGTGATTTTTGCTCTCGGTGAGATGGGTGGCCTTACTATCTCCCTAGCATTGGGTACTTGTAATTAACTTACAGCTTTGCAATTTTGCATGTTTATGCCAATGTAAATGATACACGCAGTGTCAAAATTTTGTGACAATAGGTTTATTAATTTTGAAGTTGTCGGGAGTTCAATGAATCCCATTATTGCTGTGGTGTGAAAGGCAAAATTAAAGGCATTAAAAGCAATATTTATCATATTTAGTGACTGATTTGAGACATAATATTTTTACAGAAAAATGGTTGAATCGTCAAAAAGTCTGTGTTTCATCGTGATTTTCTTCGTTTGGTCTAGTGCGGCTTCCGTTGAGGTTAGTGGGACTCGCTCACAAATTTGAGGTTATGGCAGAGGATTCCTTTCAATTTTGTTAAAAACTTATGATGTAGAATCCAACTTACCAGCAACATTCCAGTTTGTGTAGATAAATCAAATACCCATTCCATACTGTGATTGATGTATGAACATGTATTTTTAGCCATTGGATTACATTGTTTTAAAAAAAAAAAACAAAAAAAAGTATGATGCTGAAGTTGGTATTTCTGTATTTACTGGTGGTGCCATCGGTTTGTATGGTGTTTTAGATGTAGATCAGCAGCCAGAGTTGCCCTTTGTGAATCAACCGTTATTAGGTTTTATGTAAAAAAAAAAAATTCTAAAGTAATGTTGGTCACACTTTTGTAAGTTCTGCTGGAGTTCTAAAATTTTTGTTAAGTTGAATGGAAACAATTTATTAAAGATTAATTTAGCGAACATTTATGTCATTGTAATACTTTTGTTTGAATGATGGGTGTGATTGTTATTGTGTAATTAATTGTAGATCTTTATTTAAGGAGGATCGTTGCCCTGGCATTTACACCTCACTCTTCTTGTCTGTTTTTTACTTGCTTACTTTGTACAGTTGGTATGGACAAATTTTTGACTTCAGCCCATCCTTATCGCGTAATAAGAAAATTGGCTGAAATCGTCAATCAGTCCTTACGTCTGTACTCGCACCCCGAAAATCAGGCAGTTTTTGCACCCAGACTGTCTGACGGAAACAGGAAGTGGTTGACGGGTGACATGACTTTGAAGTTTTCCCTGCTGGCGATAAAATGTCCATTTACAAACTTAATGAAAATTACGTCCTGTTGTAAAAATATCAAATTTGGAATCAGCATATCAAAATTGACCGAACGACTCGCAATGGACTCTTTTTATTGCTGTATTTTAAGGAAAAAAATTGTCTTTTTTTTCTTCATGATTGCATCATGTGTACAGTGATCGCCCTTGTCATCTTGTGTTCATCGCGCTTGGCATATAATATATGTGTAGTAAAGTGCTGTCCTTGGAGGTCTATTCTTGTGACTATATAAAAACGATTGAAATACAATTTACATTATGGCGTTACCGTGCAAAGAATCAATTAGTCAGTTCATCAAAATCTGCCATTCTATGGCGCTAATCTCCTCCAAAAGATTTGTGTGTGAGAGCACACTCCTTTTTAAGAGCCAGTCTTTTGCTCATATGTAGTTCTCTCAAAGAACTACCAAATCTATGTGTAAAAAAACAGTTGCTTGTACTTTAGAATCTATGCCAAATTAGATGTTTTACTGTAGCACAGAAGATGTTCAGGTATATGACAATTATTGTTTTACAGACTTCAGGATGAACATCAATTCAAAATCCCATTGCCTGAAATACAGGTAGCCTACATGTAAACTAGGAGTAAATTTTAGAATGACTTGAGTAAATTTCCACTAATGTAGACCATTTTATGTCTCCATCAAGACAGTAAGATTGGAAATATGCACACCAGAAAGTTTCATTTGGAAACTCCAGCGATAGGTTTTATTCTATAAAAATAGTGTGTGTGTATTATTGAAGGTTAGAGAAATGATAATTTCGTTTATGCTACTTAGGGAGTCAAGAAGAGCCCTGAGCAGTGTTTGCGATGTGATGCTTAAGTTCTGTGTTGGAAAAGATGGAATATGCATGTATCTGTTGTTCCATCTCGCCACACATGAACAACACGAAGAAGCAAGAGCTGGTACAGCAGTGAATAAAAGAACAACAGAACACACAAAATGATGAAAATCAAATGTTTCTTTATGATCCATATATACTTCCAAACAAAATCTTCACATTTACTACACAGTGTGTAATCTACATCTTATCTTCTGTTGTCTCAAATCAATCAATTCTACTTCCATGAAATGTCGTGCATGGGAATAAAAATTCAGTAACAGTAACACTGGGACTGCAGAGTTGCCAACTCTCACGCATTTTGCGGGAGACTCCCGCAAATTCGGTGAATCTCACGCTCTCCCGAAAATTCGAGAAATCTCACGCATTTCTGTGATTTTGACGTAAATTGAGTAAAAATCGGGAAAAATTATTCTGGTGTGATACAATTTTAACTTTACACCGGTTTTAGGAGTGGCCTTATCAGATACGATAAAAAGTTGACCAAATTTAATTTGTCGAAAAGCCGAATGTGGAAACTGATTATCAAGGCCTACTTCCGCCCACGCCTTATTAATTCATCACTATTAATACTCTTATGTGGTTTTGTGTACATTGACGGTAAAATGAAAAATCTCCCCCCAAAATTTTTTAAGAGGTTGGCAACTCTGGGACTGACTAAATATGGAGAAAGTTTCCCTGCTTTCTACTGAACTCAGATGTGCAAAGGTTATTATCTGCTTACAATAAGATTTGACCTGCTTTCAATAACATGAGGTAAATTCTGCCCACATATCTAGATTTACAGACAAAATACACCAATAAGTGGGATGAAACTGAAAGTTGAACGTCAACTTACCACTACAGCCACACATAAAATTTTTAGAAACACACCATGTATCAGTATGAGATCACCTATTCTCTTCATCAACTATCTGGATTACAAATGTATCTTTTTTATACTCAGGAAATAAGTATTTTCTATAGAAAAATCAATTTAACAAAATGAAATTGCACCTTTTGTACATGTCACATGCTTGTTCGTCATATGCAGCTGATTATGGGAAAAATGACATCAATGACGTTATCCATTTTGCATGAAAGGAGTCAATTGAAAATGTAAATAAAAAAACAAAAAAGAAAGAAAAAGTTTGTAAAGCGTGCAAGGTCCAATCATGTCAAGAAGAAATTCAAAATAAGAACAAAAAAAATGAAGCCATGGTTACCACATTGAATTCTACAGTCCAATATTGTCTAAACTGTATACTATTTACTATCTGTCCATCCAAAGATAATTGTAGGAATGACGTCAGGCTTTGTTTCATAATTTCAGATTACACTGAGTAAGATTTCCTTACCACCAGAAATGTCTAGTCTATGGGATTAAAAAAAAAAAGAAAAGAATCTACACCATGAAACTGAATGAATATTTGTGACTACATAACACCAACCATTGCACTCAGTTCAAACAAATCCAACTCACGCCTCTGCCTTGTCCTGCTTGCATGTAAACCAGATAGAGAAAATAATGACAGAGATGACAATTTCATTAAAAAAAAAAAAACCAACAGAGAATGAATATTAAACGACATTCTACAATGATACTTGGCGGTTTCCGATAGTGATAATGATCTATTAACATACATGTATGAAGTGTGACTGCTTTATTTGTCTGGGTTATAAATTGAACTATCATGCTTTGAAACAAATATTTCGAAACTCAATGGTGTTTTAGAATTTATTGTATGGTTTTCTTGTGATTGTTACAAATTATTTGCTTTACAAAATCAAAATTTACAAGCTTGTCTTCCCACATTTCAACTATGCACCGAGCCCAACTGTGATCCAGAGGCTTCTCTGTGTGATTTTTTAATTGTTTCTCCCTCTCTCTTTACATCGCTTGAGTCACGTTGAATCTATCCACATTCTGAGTTAATCACATTTAGTCTCACAGAAACATATGAAATGGCATGAACTGAAATACAGAATGAACAGAACAACGCTTTGAACAGTTAATATGTATAAATTAACATCATAATATAAAGTATATAATCTCCATGCTAGGCAGTTTCGCTTGGTTTAGATAGCTTCACATATTCATTACTCTGTTTAACGTACACACCATTTTGTTTCTGTGGACATTGTCAATACATTAATTCATGTTCCTCAAGTCTAAAATATTTTACAAAGAAAGAGATATTAAGGAATGTATTTTTAACACAACTGTCTGCTTTACATAAAATTTGAAAATACCAGTTGACAGACTGATGCATTCAGGTAGATATTAATCAGATGTGGATGTTCTCACATGGTTTCAAGTCCTTCCCATATCAGAAATCACTATTCCTTGATGTGTGTACGTTAGATGTTACAAGGACATTAAATTTTGGAGTATTTCAGTATGAAATCTGTAATGCTAAAGAGGAAATCCAACAAACTAGCGCACCAAAGGTGTTTGCTTGAGCTGCAGAAGGATGGAGCGATAACGAGTCACATCTTTCGTGCATTTTGAATTTTTAGGGTTGAATTCACACAAGCGTGCAATTTTTTCCCATGATTGGCCAGGTACAGTTTCATCTCGGTCCTTGATGAAGGCATTTTCTGCCGCTCTGAGAAATAGAAAATTGAATTAATCATTACCAAAGAATTTTTGAACAATTTCAAACATAAACCTATCCCCAATTGTATCTGACAAAGATAACGGAAAGGTTAGTATGAAATTCCGTTCACTCAGTTACTGCTGTTTTGTCCTAAAGACAAAGTTACGACTGCCTGGTTGTTCACTGAATATGCTGAACAATTTTTGTCCAACAATAAAGTGCATCCATGGATCTGTCTTCATATCATTTGGGCATTCACTAATTTTTACATGCGATAACAGACAGTTACAAACCTCACATGGACCACCAGAGTGATTTTGTCTCTGATCTCTTCGATTTATTAAAGTACATATTATTTAAATAGACTTTTCACAAGATGTTCACCACATTAAATGTCAAGAACAAAGTCTCATATTTGTACACATCAGGCAGCTTGGACATCATACAGGAAAATATAAACTTTTACTTGGTACAAACACTTGACATCATCTTGGCTACAACTACTCACATACATAAACTTACAACATTCACAGTGCAGTGCATATATCTACAGGACAATACAGGAAGCCACCCATCACCTTCCATATTATCTACGTGACTGGTTGAAAGAAAATCACGACTAAAGAAATTCAACATATCAGAATTCTCGTGTAGTTTCCAAAAAGAAGATGAATAACTCATAAACAAGTTGTCAATTTAACCTTTTCACATCATTCCCTACAACGCCTGAGCAACACAGGCTATAACGACTGATATCCTACACACTACTGTTGCAGGACTCCTTGCCGGTTTGCCCAACCTTTCACACCGCACCGCTCAAACCCAGATTAAGCAAAGTTTCCAGTTAAACACTGTCCAACAAATGTTTGCATACAAAAGATACATGTACTTATTTCTATCTTCTACTACACCCTGACACTCCAACCATATTGTGAGTTTATTGGGAGATCTGATTTTGGTGCATTCTCTTCAAACATACCCCAAATCTGTATATCTACGAGGAACACAGGACTCCTTGCGGGTTTGCCCAACCTTTCACACCGCACCGCTCAAACCCAGATTAAGCAAAGTTTTAAGTTAAACATTGTCCAACAAATGTTTGCATACAAAAGATACATGTACTTATTTCTATCTTCTACTACACCCTGACACTCCAACCATATTGTGAGTTTATTGGGAGATCTGATTTTGGTGCATTCTCTTCAAACATACCCCAAATCTGTATATCTACGAGGAACAATTACTATGAAATAAAACGCTTTCAGGCGGAAGGTGAAAAACAAACCGTTCGATGTGAAAAGGTTAAATCACAAATATAACAAAATCACTGATCATGATTAAAATGTTCAGAAGGTAATTTCCTGTTGCGGGAAAGGTATTCTTGTTCTACCTGCTACTCTCCACTGAGCTGATACTGCCCAGTGACACAGTCTTTATTTCAGATCAGTTGTCAACTGGTCACGTATTCATATGTGCAGCCTATATAATGTATTTCTGGGGTATAGGGTGGATATTGATTGACACAGACAAAACAATAAAACAAGGGGCATTACAAATATGCATACAAACACAATGTTTGAAGAACAGAATGACAGCCACCTGACACTTACCTTTAAAGAGATAGAATACGAAACACTGGCTGATCAAAAATTTATGCTCAAATTTATGTATTCCCTTTATTACAGATATTATTCTTCCTTTTATTAACAGTAGCCATTGACTTCCACATTTGTGCCATGACTGATATCACACTGCATGTATATTAATTAATACTAGGAATGTTACAATTTTGCAGCCTACATGAACTATGGATGATAATACATGATGTGCAATGCTTGGGCTGTCTTCACCATCAATACTTTGCCATTATGTACAAGTTTGCAAATCACTTCCACAACACAAAACACCAACAACTACAGTATGAGTATGAGAACAAAATAACTGAAAGGCATGAAAGGGAACATCTGTCAAGCTACCATCCACAAACAAACCACCGGTAGATACCCCATCAGTTTCTATGCGTAGCCAAATAAAAAGGTCTACTGGAAATTTCATTATTTCACAACTCAAACTTTATCCTGCAAAACAAGGCTTCATTTCTAGGGGCAACTGTGGTTATCCTTTATAATAAGGGCACCAAATGTCTTAACAACTGCAGGCAAATAGTGAAGTAAACCTACTGCACTCTGGATGATAGTTTATCAAAGTGAGGGGTGAAACACACCAAGACTGGGGTAGGTGCCAGGCCGGTCTCTCAAAGCCCCACAAATTTTGCTTCACCCTAACACAACAGGCACTGTCCACACCTGACTCAGCAGGATGTAGCGGACAGTGCCTACTGTGCTAGTGCAATGCAAATTTTTGGGGCGGCAAGCCACCGGTCTTGCACCCACACCAGCCTTGGCCTGTTTCACCCCTGACAGCGAGTTACAAAATTTATGTGGCGGAGAGCTCCCAGACAACAACAAAACTGAGAAACATGTGGTTTTGACCTAAATTCCTTAAATATAATGCAGTCTTCTTCTAGTGTCTAATGGGTTCCAAGCCTTTGCACCGACTGGCCAGTCCAGAAATTTTTTTTTAGATTATTTCATGGATTTAAGACTCTTTTGGCCCTGTGTACAGAAAGATGAAAACAGGTTTCCCTCCCACTACTGGTCCAAAAGAAACCCTCTAGGCCGCGGGACCAAAATCCTAGCTAGTCTCTAAAGTAAAGTTCGTTACGCACCCCCTAGGGAAAATCTAGGTATGGTTTTAATATGTTTCCAGTAACCATCTTTGACTAAAAATCAAATGTTGTCATCCGTAACTGTGCACATTAATAACTTATTCTTAAAAAATAACAATGTTTATTGCTATGTAACATCTGTATTTTTGCATTTTTGTTTCGTTTTACATAATTATATATTTCACAAAATCTCCACCTTTGAACGCAAAACTGGCAAAAGGATTTTTTTATTAGACCACCTATACTAACCCAATTTTACATGTTCATTTCAAATACGGCGGAGGGTGCACAGAAGTTTTTATTATTTTGATTAGTTTGGTTCATGAATTTATAGAAAATGCACTGTTTCATCGTGCTGCCATTTTCATTCTCCATCTTGCCTCCATTCTGTTATAGTACCGTGCAGGTCATAAAAAGTAACCATATCAAGCTTGCTGCGCAGTGTCCTGGCGCGCATGAGTTCTAGATCTAGATCATGCTTCTTAATGAAAACCCTTGCTAATGAACCTTCTGTAGTGTCTAAAGATGACCACAAACCTAATGATTCTCGAAATTTCATCCAACTTTTCAAAAAAAACTGAATTATATTGTTATTTACATCTTTCTTAGTGTGCATACAGCATTCCATCATGGAGGCAGCCATTTTGGATTTCGCGGCGAAAGGCTCAATTCTATTGGTTGATTAGAATAGCATTGTTTAAATGGTAAACTCAATTCGCATCATTAATTATTATTTATTGGCACACTTTACATACAAATTGTACAAAAATGTGCAAGACTTGAAATGACAACATTGGTTTTTTGTGAAGGGGAGATGCATAAGAGCTTGCATGCAAAAAATCAGCTTATCCCCTGAGGTGCGTAATGGAATGACAAGCTACAAGTTTGGTCCCACGGCCTACTCTGTCCAAAATGGTGAACTGGTACACACTACAGCCACTTGGCAAGGGGGAAAAAAATGCATTGATGCAGCACAATCATCTTCACGTTTTGGTATCAAATGACAACGGATGTATTTTACAATTGGCCACTTCTAGCCAAGACGTTCTCTCTCACAAACGACAACAGTTACAAACATTTGCCTCATTTTCCAACAGCTACACTGTAACTGGGGTGCATGCCACAGACACAGATGAACTCAAGCATAAGGCTATATGGAATATGTATAATGTTGCTGAAGAAGGATTTATTTCATAATGTGTAGGATCACTCCTTTCCTACTTTCACATTCACTGGAATAGTAATCCCAATTTCATTCATCAATAATAGATACAAAATCACATCAACACATGTATCACCACAAAACAACATATTAACGATAATAATACAACTACATCTACACCACTGTCTGCAGGTGGACCAGGGTTTTCAGCTAAAGATGAACAAAAATAAACAACAAAAACACGGAAATTAAAAGCAGAAAAAAAAAATCATACCCCTGAGATTCAGTAACATCATTGTGTTTCCTGAGAAAGTAAATGTGAGGTCAGGAACAATGTAGGAAATGTTCCTTGGAACTCGTACTTTGTACACCTTCGGAGAGAGTGTTTTGACAATTTCTTCAAGCTGAATTCTAATAACGCTGACCCATCCCCCCTCCTAATCCAACAATTGATTGCAATACTGTGATTATTTTGATGTAGCTTTTCTGCTCTATGTTCTATTTTGAAAAAGTTGAAACTCTAGGGAGAGCTCAAGTAGGTCTACAAGACAACTTCAGGAGAAATGAACCCCTGTCACACAAAAATGTCTGTCTTTTACTTCTGTATTGTTGCCTATCAGAGATCCTCTTGGTGTAGCAAGTGCAGAAATCTTTTTTTTCAAGGGGGTATCGCAGCCTTAGGCATTCCAACCCCACCTCATGTGTGGCAGCTGATCCAGTTTGACCACATAACTCATCAAAAACGATTCCTTCTTTAACTCCTAATGTTTGGCACATCAGTTCAACTGGCATTTGTATGTACTCAGTTTGAAACCATATTTTTATGACAATATCCATGATCTTCCAATCTGACTTTTTGAATGAATTGCCACCAGAAAGTAGATTTATTTTTATTCTTGATCTTGATAAATAAGGAAGTTACACCCACATATTTGCAGCGTCTACCCATCAACCCCAAATGGCTTACATAGAAATGTAGAATGGGCCGGCGGATACCAAGAGTTAAGAGCTTAGTGAGGCATGCTTTATCATGCTCACAGCACTTTAATTCTAGGAATCACTCATAAACTTATACAGATTAGTGTGTGATGCTTTATGAGCTTTCTTCTCATGATAGTATCTTGGACTAATTGCCTTTAACAAATGTTTAAGTTTTATTACAGGGGAAAAAAAGAATACTGCTTTTGTTGTCCGTATTATAAATCCAATTCAGATAATTCTAGTGACTAATCCAAACCTGATCAGCATGGAAACCTCCTTCCCTGTACCTCATTTG
Organism: Onchidella celtica; assembly: GCA_963931925.1. Classification (NCBI taxonomy): domain Eukaryota; kingdom Metazoa; phylum Mollusca; class Gastropoda; order Systellommatophora; family Onchidiidae; genus Onchidella; species Onchidella celtica. The sequence continues at coordinate 37,783,698 of OZ007579.1, read as the reverse complement.
TTTTATCTGCACCTGTAAATCTTATTCTACTCTCTGTGCCAATCAAATGGGGAAACTTTAAAAGTACGCTTTATCTGGTGTAGACAGATTTTTCATGGGAAAACAATTTTCAGCACCACAGTCCCTTCTTGTGTTCATGCTTACCTCTTGATTTCATCCAAAGCTTTTAAATATCTTTTATAACATATGGTTTCCATAGTTTCCAGCAGAGCACACAATATGTGATCTAATAACCCCTCAATCTAACTATCCTTTGATTACCTGTTGTTCTCCTTGGTCTTCTCTAACTGTTCAGCATGATGTTTGTACCAATCATCCAACTCTTTCTTGGCCTTTTCCTTCAGCTCTTTCTTGCGAGACTCTTCCTCAGCATCTGCATGTAACAAATAGATGCAATGAAAAAAATGGGAAGGCATCACTAGATGATGGGTTTTTATTCATCAAATACAACTTGCTGTGTCTTTCTCGGCAGTTAGTTTGATAAAAATTAATCCTGGCTAGGAATGAGCTTCTGAGTTTGTGCGTTACAATATATCAGCTCACTGACAGTGATGGTACCTTACTTAACTAGGTCCTAGGTAGCCATAACAGTTTGTTCTCACTGTGTCCCAGATTCCATTGTAAGAATACAGTGACAGTGTATAATTCTAATATGCTCCTATACTGTATTACAAATTAGCAATCTCCTCAACCAGTGCATCTGCAAATCTGCATTTCACTATTTCTGATTGTTTCATTTCTTATGCCTTTCACACCACAGGTATTTAAATCTAACCATAGTTCTTTTCTTTTTCACAGTGCGGTCTACTGTTGTTATATCTGAGTGTGTAAAAATATGATACAAGCATTCATTTCAACTAGAATGTTAGGTGTGTCACTTAGTGTGAGTTGAATTCGGCGCAGGATTTTAAGAACATCTGACCTTTTTTCTCCAGTCTCGCCTCCTGTTCCTCTCGCCAAATTTTGATTTTCTCTGGCACCGCTCTGGCAGTATCTTGCTGCATAACTGCTTCGTAGATATTGCTTGGTCCGTTAGTCTGGAGAAGACAAAATTGCACCATATAAAAATGTGATATGTCTGAAAGTGCACACAAGATTTCCATCTACACCGAATATTATGCTCTCATAAACAAAACACACCAATGCATGGAAAGGACTTAAGGAAGACTAAATCAAAATTCATTATGGACAGATAACTGATGGCAGATGAGACGTAAAAAGGGGAAAAAAAAATATCACAATATAGAAAGGTTTAGTTTATAATCAAGATTTTGAAACAGAGAAAAAAAACTTATTCATTTCCGTGATTAAGAATAAAACATATATTCTTGATCTAAAAGTTATAGTTAAAGATCCAGTCCAGTTTAAACCAGTCCTGCTGATACCATCACAATCACCAAAAAGAAAACAAAGAAGCAACAAAAGCCAACATATTTCACCCTTTAGGTTACATTGGCCAGGCAAAGCTGCCACCAATCTAAGCACTAAAATTGTACTTGAAACTAGTTAGAACACTTGTTGTTGGCATGTTAGTGTAGAATATGAATATTAGAAGCTTTGGTCTCGTTGAACAGGAAACTACAATATATAAACAACATTACTTGATGTGCTAACATAAGAACAGTAATGGCCTACCAACCAAGACTTTTACTGAAAGTGAAGAATTACATGGGTGAATACCATGACTGTGTTTCAGTTCTAGAAAGAGAGCTACATTTTACAAATATTTTTGCCAAATGTTTGCCAAGTTTCTCTCCGATTCTCTGCAGGCGGCAAACGACTGAAGTCATGATGAAAATATATAAATAGTCTCCTCATCTACTCTCCTCAATCTCTACCAAATAAAGATAAAACAATAATGTAAGAAAAGATGAAAAAGTACAGTCTGATACTTACTGCGGTCATGCATATTTTTTTTAAAATTACCCTAATGTAAGTAATCTCAAAAAGGGCTCTCTGCCAATATTAATAAAAGAGAGTCTATGACTACATCCCTATTCCACATTAATAGCAATGATATGCTACAACGCCATGACTTGCAAAATTTTTGTGTGCTTTCTATCGATTCAAATCTTAAGAACTATAAATGGTTCACTTTATTTTCATTTCTGCTAACTAAACTCACTATTTGGCCTTATGTTAAAAAAAGCACAATCAAGTCAATGGACAAAAAAAATTTTTTTTTTTTTTTTTTTTTTAAAGAACAAATGTGGATACAGACTGCAGAATCTTCTGATCTAGTATATTATTTACTCGTATTTCTAACTTACTCAGGCCAGACTTTTGTTGTACAAGAGGATGAGAATACTGTTGAGAGTTCACACCATCAGAGGTCACTAAGTACCTAATGGACTTCTCAAGATAGACACTGGAAATTCCCTAACATATCATAAACTGACAATTTTTGTTTAATTTTCCCAGTTGACAGCACAACATCTCATAACTGTCATTAAATTAAGAACTTTAAATGTTATGTCAAGGTTCCTGCTTCAAACAGCTGACAGTCGCAGACCTACCAACTGAATGACTTCTTCAATAAGGGACACCATACACCATAGCCATGACCTATAAAGGCAAACTGAATTCATCAGTTTGTTATGATTTCAACAGAAAGGAAAACAAATTTTAAAAAAACAACAACACAGTAATATACTTCTCAGATCACAATGTCATTACTGTCTTTCACTTTACCAGACTGGCCTTTATATAAAAAATAAATGGCAGGAATTGTCATTATGGAGAAAAAACATTTCTCAAGTTCTTCTCAACACCCCAAATACACTCCTGTAAAATAAGGGGTAGTTGGCAGGTCTGCAGTTGTCAAGGTAATTAGAAACACCAGGAGAAATTATTTTTGGTTCACAGGCATGGATAATGTTGGTTGGGAGCAAGATATTTGACACACATATAACATAGTATGGGAGAAGTGATAGTTTCACCTGCTGTTCTGCTACGAAAATCATGGTGACAGAACATTAACAAATCATACATGACCTATCACCATTCAACGAGCTCACCTTTACAGACACAAAACAAGCCCTGGATTCAATACAGAGACTAAGCCATGTCTTAAAAATAGTCAATGACAAATAAGACCCACATGTAAAATTGTTCATCCCTTCTCCTTTTGCATAGGATGAACAAATCTGCACTGCTGCACAAGAACCCCTTTCTTTGGTTGTGGAGAGTATAAGCTAAGAGTACCATATAAACTTACAAGGGATGATTCCAGTGTGACTGAGCCTATATAACATACATTATCCAAATTTTCTGATAAGTATGATAGTTTTTTCATCTCCCACAATATTATTATACATGTATATCAAAAATGAGAATCTAGCTAACAGATTAATTATGAAATACGATAATCTGAAATATGAAAGTGGCATGTTCGCATTATTTCAAAAACCATTTGTTAGGGAAATCAGAAATTAAAAGCCTATATTTGTAACGACAACAAAACGAAGGAAGTGGAATAATGTCTTGAAACATGAAAGGTTATTTTTTAGAAAAAGAGAGACACAACTGCGATGTTATTTAAGAGGTGAAATGGGAAGATCTTACATAGTTTTAGTTCAAATTCTTGACCAGGTCATATTTTAACAGTTAAGGGGAGTACAGTAGAGGGCATTGTGAAATTCTATGCTTAAAACAGCAATAATTTTAAGCAGTAAAAGTGCATCAACAACAAATGAATTTCCCCACTGTACCACTCTCTCAAACAGTCTTACACTTAAGACACTTCCACTGCTCTAGTGAGGCAATTCTACAACTTTGTGTGATCCCATACAAGAGTATATCATATATGTATACACAAGATCCCATACAATCATATTCTTAAATCTATGTCTACATTCTAACCTCATTGACAAAACATCATAATAGGATAATACATATAAATATCTTGACATACATAGGGCTGAGACTAATGTATAAGAAGAAGGACTGCACTAGGGTGTATGAAAGTGAAACAGAATTAATTGTTTTCAGGCAAACTACAATATTTTTAATATCAACATTCTTTAAAGTTCTTTCTTGAAGAGACAAAACAAAAAAGAAAAAGCAACAAGCAACTGGTTAATTCTAATAAAGCCTGAGACTAAAAAAGATTGTTGCTTTGTACAATGCGTTTTATTCCAAGGCAACTAAGTGTTCCAGAATGAAGTATAAAATTCACTGGATCTTCAAAGTTTAATAACCTCAAATTCTAATGAAAATCTGTTGTTGTTTTTTTTTCAGTTGAGAGGGTCAGGATTTGGTACACCTCTCACATAAACCTTATTGGTTGGGTGCAGGGTCTATTTATATTCTAAAATTCCAACTCCATCACTAATGTAGGCCAACCAAGCAATAGACCAAAATAAATCATTTTTTCACATGAAACAAACTCACACTCTTGAGAAAATATATTTTTCTATTTTGACACTGCCATATGGCATTCATAAATCAAATAATTTGTACTGTAATAAAAGATCAAATTGAAAAATGTTTTGCTACTTTCTGTAAGTTTAAAAAAAAACTAATTACATAGAAAGCAGTGGAGAAAAAATAAGGTAAAAAGGTGCAGAATATACGGGGGTGAGTGAGAGAAAAGGGAGGAAAACCAAAAAGGAGATAAATAAAAGGTAAATCTCACAGAAGGTTCGCTTTCTTCAGGGGGCTGGCTTTCGCCCCCATCCAGCAGCCCCCCATCATTTCCACCGAAGTCATCATTACCACCGCCTAACATTTCAAAGTCTGCCATTCCACCATCTGAAGCGTTCTGAAGTACAATGGTTGGTCGTGAGTGTAACACAACGATTAAGCACAACAATGCCAGAGTGTGCCTTGAACTCTACTTGATATATGATTCAGGGTGAAGCTTGTGAGACACTTTCAAACATTCTTTTCTATAACATACTCCAATGAAATGTGTCCTATTTTAATGTGATGTGTGAAATAGTCAATAAACCTGCGATGCATGAACTAAAATAGAAGCGGGTGAATGAAAGAAAAGCGGGGAAAACTCAAAAGGATAAAAAGTAAGTCTCACAGCAGGCTTGCTTTCTTCAGGGGGCTGGCTGAAGCCCCCATCCAGCAGCCCCCCATCATTTCCACCGAAGTCATCATTACCACCGCCTAACATTTCAAAGTCTGCCATTCCACCATCTGAAGCGTTCTGAAGTACAATGGTTGGTCGTGAGTGTAACACAACGATTAAGCACAACAATGCCAGTGTGCCCTGAACTCTTACTTGACATATAATTTAGTGTGAAACTTGTGTGACACTCTCAAATATTCCTTCTATAACATACTCCAATGAAATATATCTTATTTTAATGCAATGTGTGAAGAAATAATCTATAAAACTGCAATGCATAATCTAAATATAAGGGGGCTGAATTAGAGAAAAGCGAGGAAAACTCAAAAAGATAGAAAGTAAATCTCACAGCAGGCTTGCTTTCTTCAGGGGGCTGGCTGAAGCCCCCACCCAGCAGCCCCCCATCATTTCCACCAAAGTCATCATTACCACTGCCTAACATTTCAGAGTCTGCCAATCCTCTATCTGAAGTGTTCTGAAGTATAATGGTTGGTCGTGAGCTCAACAATGAATGCCTGAACCTGCCATGAACTCTGCTTGGCGTAATAAATGATTTAGGGCGAAGCTTGTGTGATACTGTCAGACATCGTTTCCTATATTATAATATACTCTAGTGAAACTGGTCCCCCTTTACTGCAATGCATGAACACATCTATACAAATTTTGCTTGGAGTTGGAAAATGATCAGTGGTATGCAATAAACTATAGAAGTCTCAATGAGACAAGTCCCCCCGAGAGACGTTAGGTTAAAATATAGATCTTCATATTCTCTCATTCCAATTTCATTTTGCTTTAAATTCAGGCCTGCAAAAAATTTTGACAGCACCTGCACAAAAGGCAGAAAAAAGCCTGTGCTTATCTAAACATTGTGATACATCTATTTTAAACTTCTCCATACCATCAATCATATAAGTCACTTATTAATATAAAATCCTATTTCCAAATCAACCAATTCAGTCGGGGGTTTTAGTTGGACATCTGCCTTCCTGCTTTCTATGTCCAACCAAGCTTTCTGCAAAGTTAGAAGTCAGCTTATGTATGTATATGTTATCCATAACAAAACCTGATGTGCTATGAGAGATCTTTTTCGTACAGGAAGAAAATACAACAATAAAGAGATGTTTGAGGTCACAGAGACTGAGAAAATAGACACAAAATTCATAGGCACTTTGACATGTACAGAGCTGTGTGTAGGAATAAACATCAACACCTCCAGTTTGTAAACCAGTTATGCGATTTATGAAATGTGGGTTTGCAATTTGGACTTAACAAATCAGGTGATTGAATATTAGCTTCAGACAAACTTCAATTTGCAGCAACCCAAGAAAGTGGATGCTCGTTTTTTATCTACTGAACTATCCCAGTTTGTCATGGTATTTAAAATGCGAAGTATTGTCTAGTATTTTGAATTAACATCTTAACAGGTCAAATTTAACAAATAATGCTAAGAGCAATATCAGTTGAATAAAACGATATGCATTCAGCATGCATATGATTATGCTAAGCTTCAATAATCATAGGGCAAGAAATTAAAGGGTATAGAGAAACTGTCGAGTGACAGCAGAAAAAAACAAAAATTTTAAACACAGAAAGAAAGTTAAGAATCAGTCATATTAATTATCATTTTCAGTTTTTTAAGTTGTTGGATGGAATCATTTTAATATAATGCCCTTGACATTCAGGACAGAAAACGAAGGGAGAGAGAATTATGAGCATCCTGAAATACAAATGAAATTGTCTTGTAGTGAAGAACGCGGAAGCAAAATACACTCAAAATGAAAATGTTACTGTGCAAGGGACATTACTCCAAACATTTAGAGAGGAGAGTGACACATGAACATAAAAAAAATCACTAAAAACGTCATTTCTTCTCAGTGAAAATGCAATTTAAACTCATGTTCACATTACGGAATCACAAAGGTTACACAAACTGCACACTGATTAAGTTAGCTTTGTCACTGCAGTGTCAAGCATACAAGGGCTTAAATGTTTAGACAAACAATTATTGCACAGTGATCACTGAGACACAATATCAAGCCCTCTGTTAATACAACTGCACTATGTACTTTTATAAGGGTATCCTAGTTTCATTATAGTGTTTCCTATTGTGTTTTCCCCAATTTTTTTCCTTATACCTTAAATGCATCTGCAATAAAAGCAGTGGGGACTTTATATCACACAATGATTCTGCAATAACACAATTCCTACCACATAAGATTTCACCATTCAGTTAATATTACACTTTCAACATTTTTACACATTCACTTTGGACCACCAGGCTCTCTCTCACAAATCATTATTTACCTGCTGGACTGGCTCAGCACTTTCAGTGGGTTGTTCAAATCCATCAATACCTGCAAATTCAAAACAGTGAAATGCTCTGAAGAACTGGATCAATGACAAGAAAACCTATAGGCCAATGAATAATAAATGAGGTCTCTGTGACATTTTGGGGGAGGATTTCCACATGCATTTCAAAGCCAGATTTTCTTACTCCATTGAAACGATATATTCCAAATTGGGGGATAATATAGAGATCCCCACAAGGATGCAACTTTAGGAGCAGTCGTGAAGGGAGGGGGTTAATGGCGAATTAGACCTCTATAGCCAGCAATTAACTGCTGAGTACACTAAAATATAATGCAACCTGGCAATACTGACATGCGACTCATTCAGAAGTCTTTCCCTCTTCGGGGACATAAGATGACACTAAATCAAAATTAATCCGAGTGGACTAAGCCCAATCAATTCAGATGTTTATTTTCGTTTCCTTGTGTCTCTTCATCACATGCTTTTGGCATGCTATCAGTATTTACCTATCAAAGGGGAATCCAACCCGGTGAGTAATGCTGCCTATTTTTACCTGTCAACCTTTGTCAGGTGACTTTCTTTTTCTCACAAAAAGGCATATCCTGTGACGCTTGTTCTTTATTATCACACTCATACAGTATTCACCTTAGCATGAAAAAAACCAGCACAATCTGGGCATACATGACAAGAGAAAATACGTAAATAATATACAGTGGACAACCGTTAAACCGAAATCGGCGGGACCACGGGTTTGTCTTTGGTTTAGACTGAGTTTTGGTTTAGCGATAGGAGGCTTGAAAATGCCAGTTTCAAGAGAGGTAGCCCAAATCACTGTCATAGAGGACAAAATAATGTAAGCGCACAGGCTAAACAGACTCAATACGTCCTAACTCCTTGCTTGCTCTGTGTTTTTGACTGAGAATGAGGATGAGGAAGGTCTTCCCCCCCGTCCGTGCCACTTACCAAAAAAAAAAAAAAAAACATAATATGATGAAGACCTCCCCTAACCCGCGCTTTCTTTCTTCTTTCTGTGTCCCATAGAAATACTAAACCCAACCTTTTGATAAGCCTGCTCAAAAGTCCCCTCTTTAGTGTGTTTTCTTGACTGGTGCAGACGGGCGGAGGACCTCCCGAGGATGGGTGATTGTTCAAGCCTAGGCACACTTGAAGCATGGATATGTGGGCGAATGTGGACTAACTCTCAGAACAGGGAGGCATGCATTTTGGCGGACAGTACAGAACCGCCATCCCGCTGATCTCGTTACCCGTTACCGTACGCGATGCCATGGTATGCGCTGTTTGCGATAACTAGTGTTGTCTCTCTGATGTCACACATTTTACATGAAAGTTCAGTCATGATGCGGCAAACATAACGCCTGCTGCCATCTGATTTCGGACCCGTGCGGTTATAGGCCTCCCTCCCTCTCCTCTATCCTTGTAGTGCTGCTGCTTCCATGTAGGCCTATACTACAGGGCAGAGCAGAGCATGCTGTGCTTTAATTGGGGTGGGTGGGGGGGGGGGGGTGTAGTGGGGTAATACAGTGACTTGACTCGATCTATGGCAAATCCAGTGGACTGGCCACTGTATCCAGCAATTTTTCTTTTTCCGGTTTAACCATAGGGTTATTTCGGCTTAGTGCTAGTTTGTTAACTAAGATGAAGAGGAAAAAATTCGGAGATTCTTAATTTCCTTCGGTTTAGCGCTACTTTCGGTTTAACCATCTTCGGTTCAACCGTTCTCCACAGTAATTAGGTCATAACAGCAAAAATCTAGGGAGGGACTTTAGTCTGGCACATATGTGTGGTGGTCTGGGAAAAGCACGCAATTGTCACAAATTTCACTTTGTTAGTTTTTTGTGGTTTCTGAAACTAGATCTTTTTCTGAAGACTGTGGTTTTTAAATTTTTTATTTATCTTGTCTATTTTTTTAAAATGAATTTTTTAAGATGCCAGGCCACAGAACATAAAAACTGAGAAAACGGACTTCAAAGATTGTGCAAACTATTTATTTTGCTAAACTAGCAAAAAATCAACAATACACATAGCTGCCAACTTTCAAAAACCTAAAAACAGACTCCTGATATCGGACCAGACACCGACACCCCCCTCCCCCCCCAAAAAAAAACACTGAAAAATCATCATTTCCTCACTTTGTTACATTATGGAATATTATTCCATTTACATAGGCCCAGTGTAATACAGCATAAGATTTTAAGAAGCAGAAAACAAACATTTTGCTTCAAATGCTAATACATGTGTTGTTATCACCAGTTTCTGTTTCTAAAGAAAGAACTGATTATTATGATATGAGCTGTCCTCATAATTGTATAACTCTTTCATACTAACTTGTTCTGGCAGTATTGAACAATGTCAGACTTGCCTCCATGTGACTTGTGAAACTGGTGAAATTGGAAGTCACGATAACGTGACTTATGATTCACAATGCATTTATTGGACAAGTTTGATGTTGATGCAAAAGGAAATTCCTTTGAATATTTTGCACTAAATGTCGACTCACGGCTTCATGACTCACGAGTTGGATAGAAAAGACTTCCGGTTAAAAATAAAATAAATTTATCCATTATCGCAAATCATGTTAGGCATAAAAGATGACAGACGTAATAGATCTAGAACTGAAGCCACTTCACAAGCCATGTCCATATTGTTCTAGTTCTAGAACTTTTTCTATTGTTTTACCAGCCCACGGGCTCTAGACTTCAATTTCTTACGTCGCTGAAACACCCGTACGGCTGAGCCTATGCCATAGATATACACTAGTGAACGGCCTAGGCCTAGTTTATCCGTGATCGCCAATTACGTTCAAAATTTTAAAAGATGGCCGATCTAGATCTAGATCCACCGGGAGTTACCACCGCCAAAGATGATTGTAAGCTATGTAAAAGTGAAAAAAAAAAAAAACCACCAAAAAAGATGTAACAGCGAAATAAAACGTAACCTCTTTACAAAATGTGTCCACTGTTCTTACTCACTGACCGCCATCGTTTACGATACAATACGCATGACCTACACGATGTGCTTACGTACTCGAGCTCGATGGACGACCGAAGCGCGTGGACACTGGCGAAGATATATGCAGTGATAACTTATTATGCAACATTACTGTTGCTTGGTTGAGCGGGGCCGTGGCGGGGATACAGAAGTTATCGCGAGTTCAGGATTACGCAGTACGGCCAGGACACAGTACGGTAGGACTGTGATTACGGTTGTGCCCATTGAATCGCTAGGTCCAGCACTATTAGCGGTAGGCCTAGATACAAAAGTTATGGTTTTGTTTTCTCCTCTCGAGTCTATATGTTTTCTCCGTATAAATGGGGAAATTCTTCAAAAACGTAATTTTCACCACAAAAACGTAACGTACTTGAACCAAAAAAACGTAAAAACGTATTTTACGTACTGGTTGGCAGCTATGAATACATAACAATTTAGTATACAAACATGAAGCAAAAGTTACTATTTAATACTATAATAGTGGCAATAACATCAAGCATGCCATTTCTATTGGATGTATTTAGGTTTTGATTGAGAAGACCGGCAATGAACAATTCTTCTCTCTCTCCGGTCGCCATTTTGAAGAATGTAAACAAATGAAAAGTAGTGACCAAAATAGAGCCATGTTTTTTATAATTTCAAACTTTAGTAGAGTACTTTTTGATTTCTTTTTGGATTTGAAAAGAATAATTTTTACTAAAATTATACATTTGATATTCAATTACAATAATAATGATTTATTGACGAAAATTGAACAAAACTTTCGAATTTTTTTTGAAGCGGAAGTCGATCTTCCACCTTCGGTTTTTGAATGCGCAGTGAATCAGTGTGTACTGGATTCATGCGCACGTGTGCCAGTTAGAATAGCGATGAAATTTCCGACCGATTGATGTGCAACATGTCGATTTGTGTGGGTTCTTTTCATTGCAAAATTGTGGTGCAATGTCCACACATCAAATCAGAAATCCAGATAATCAATAGGCCTCGGAAATCTTCAGTTCAAATTAAACACATTTACAGTTAGTGTTGCAAGTTGATATTTTACAGATCATTAGATAAATGGCTTAAAAACAGAAAACAACCAATATCTCAAATTCGACCTCCAACCCCAAAATCTACTTATTTTGCCTATAATCTCTGCAAGCTGAATTGCGACAATTCCCTGCTTTGCCCAGACCACCACACATATTATATGTCATGTTCTGAATCACCATTTACTGTAAAAACATCCATCTAAAGGACAACTTGCCAGGGGTGCTGCCCTCCTGCAACTCCCCCACTCATGGACGTTCCTAAAGTCGTGTCCTTGTAGTTGTAATTATCCCTACTAATACTATAGGCTAACTCCAATGGAACTACTCCTCAAAGTAGTTAGTTCCCTTTGGGTCACACAATAAGGCTATTACAAGGACGTGAATTCAGGAGCGTCCGTTTAAGCAGGCAGTCACTTGAGTCACAGGGGGCAGCACCTCCCCTAGTGAGTTAATCTAGTCCTCTACTCCTCTAGATGGGTCGCCTGCTTTTTTTTGTGAACGCAGGGCTTGGCAAAGGAAATATGTGCCTGTCCAAAGTTGTGTAACTCGTATTCCTTCCTAATCTGAAACAATAATAGAGAACTGGGTGCTATGCACGGAACTGAACGATTAGCTCTTAATTTTTAACACAACTGATGACTTCATCAGCGGAGGGGCTAAAAGAGGGAGTGGGCGTGTCGTAACATTGTTCCAGTCGATCTATAAGCGGGGACTGGAATTTCATTGCCGAAAGTACCAACCTTGATTACTGTCTTGTGGAGCTTCACAGAAATTATCATCTTCCAAGCCAGCTAGCTCTGACTGCTCCCGGGCAAGAAAGTCAGCAGCAGGATCCACTTCCCCACTAGGTGCCGATTCGAAAGCATCAAAGTCTGCCATCTTTCTTTCACGTTCGTCATTAACGGAAATGACAAATTGACTGTCCTGCAGAAAGAGTATTATTAGGCGTGGTTCCATTCACTTATATATATTTGTCCGCCCGACAGGCTATTTAAACTTAATGCAGTGGTATCATTTCTAGAGGCTCTCTGATGCTTGAAAATGATTATAGAAATACAAATAGTGAAGATGGGTGGGGCAACTGAATAACAGCCTACCTATTTTGTTTCTGGTGGGATTTGTAGAATTTCACGTCTTCCTCTTCCTCAGTGTGCCTGAGCAATTCTTTGAGTCACTGCCCAATGATAACATGAAGACTTTCATGGAATAGCACAATTTCCAAGTAGACCTATGTTACATTTTGATTAATCTATGTCTTTTAATTAGTGTCCTTGTGTTCACCAAAGTTTTATTTAAGTCGTAGCCTGCAAATTTGTTCTCCTTCTACATCATTCGTATTCAATAATGTTGAAGATATTATTGAAAGTTATTGACCCAGACACTAAATAATAATTGGTTAGTTTGTGGTAAACCGCCTCGTCTCTGGTCAGCTTCATTTTGCAATTAAGATTTAAAATGATAACTGATTTATAACATATTCTCCAGTTGGAATTTGTTTAAAATTTATGATTGGGCTTAGGAGTAGTTTTCCTGAATTATGCCGGGATGTGTGGGAATAACTTGGGACTAATTTACCATCACAAGGAATAACCTATGTATTTAAAAAATATATATATATGTATATTATATATAAGTTTGTTGAACATTTAGTTGTAATTAGGATATAATGTATCTTGATATTATTTCTGACAGTTTTATTACATATTAGCTGCGGAATACTATAACGAACTTTTCGGAGTGCATCGCGATCACAACAAACCGACGCGACACAGTTACTAAAATTAGCAACATTACCCCATACGTAAACATACCAAGCGAAACGGTTGAAGTAGAAGTCAGACAAAACTGTCTGGGATTTCGCAAGCATGGAATGCAAGAAGAGCAGGGTCAATGAGAAGCGAGCAAGAAAGTGGAAGAAATCATTTACAGAAGCTTTGAAGGAAAAATATTGTGTGGAAGATGAACAAAGTTTTGATTTTATCATCGTCAGTCCGAAACGGAAGAGCAACTCAGCTGAGCTGGCCCATTTGCAGACAGTCGTAAGTGTAGATCTAAATTTTTATGTTATTCTCTCTGTCAGTCCGTGGTCATCACACAGTATGTTTCAGTTTTCTTTTCTCCAAATTATGCAGTAATTATAAAGTTATAACGAATTTGAAAAGTAAATTCAAAATGAAAAAAAAAAAGCAAAAGGTTTCAAACTGTCCAATTTATTATCATTGGAATTGGATGGATTTTACTCTTTGATTACTTTGAAACTCATTAGACCGCCACTAGGCCAATGGACCTCTTTCTTGGATTCACCCATCAATGAATGGAATGCTCGCATTTCTAATGAAACAACTAGACTAGATCTAGATCTACCACACAAAATCATGATTATGATGATAATGGTGTAAAAATAAAATGGGGGGGGGGGGGCTCCTAATGGATCTCGGGAGGTGGGGGGGGGGGGCATCCTAGTAGATCTCATGACCAGATTTTTCTTTTATCGCAATGAAATATTCCAAACTGGGAAAAAGGAAGGGGGGGGGGGTATGGACCGCCACGAGAATGTGACTTGAGGAGCTATAATATCCTTCGAGTTAGACCTCCAGAATGTTTTTCATAGTTAATGTATGGTTCAGCAGCTAACTGTTGAGAGCATTAACCCCATGCACCACTGCTGGTGCATTACCTAGATGTGTCAGGGAATATTAGAATTGGTATGGTCCACACTAAGGTTATATAATTATAAGGAAGGTCTTCCGCCCGTCCGCGCCAGTCAAGAAAACACAACTACCCCAGCCCCTTTTTGCCTGATTAGTCAATCTGACTACCGCCCATTGATACAAACTGACTAGACCCTCACGCCCCCAGGTCCATCTGACCATTCCAATGCAGGTTGTTTAAATCTTAATCATATTATGTTTGTTTTTGGCAAGTGGCGCGGACGGGGGGAAGACCTCCCAATTATAATACCCATAATTATTAACAAGAATATTGTCAGGCAGTTTTCGCATGATGACACTGTCCTTTCATCCTTTCATCACAAATTCATTTTGGAGGAAGGAAAATATAATTTCTTCAACTTAAGAACAAAAGTACAGAAATACCTCTAGATCTAGTGCCTCTGCAAAACCCCTCTCCCTGCTCTTGCCCTAGGTCCAACCGAGACTCCACCTCCAGCTGCTCTTTACCTATTGCTTGAACTAGATCGGGATAGATCTTGATCAAGATGTCAGAATCATTCATTATCTCTTCAAGTGCCTCAATTGCAGATGGAGTGGATCATTAAGTTGGTTGTGTGTCAGCCATGGTGAAAATTCTTGGTTGAAATCATATCACTTTGAAAAAAATTCACTGTAATTGTAAACATTAGGCCTAGAGGTGATGCTTTACTCAAATATAATAATTGGAAAAGGATTTACTGTGTGATTCCCATTCTATTATGCTAGTCATAAGCCCTTCAGTGATCCCATTGGCACATGGCATAATTATTAGGTATTTCACAGGCTGGGCCAGCAAAGAGGTTCAAAAAGATCAATTTGACATGACATGCATATTGGAAATCTTTCCAAGATAAAGGAAGGTAACAAGATCAGATTATTCTCATGGCAACTCAATACTAGGATGCAACTTTAGGAGTGTTTGTGTGTTTATGTGCGGGAGGGGATAGAGGGCAGGCTCATGGCAAATTTGTGCTCAGTGGATGCCTATTCATTCATGCATGGCTCAGCGATTAACATTCACAACATGACATATGAAATTAACCTCAGAATGGAACTCGACCCTTCTCTAAGAGTAAGATTTGCTTCTGTCTGGCAACTGGGGATAACCTGATTTGGTCATCTTTAAAAAAAAAACAAAAATATGAAAAAGTGAGGAAGGAAGAATGAGAAAGTCTGCACTCAGTATAGATTTAAGTGATATATTATGTAAAATCATCATGATGAACTGGTACGTTTTCCCCGTGTCAGCAGACTGACTGCAGCTGAAGTCTGGGCCCAGAAGATTTGGGCTATAAAAGCAAAATTGGGAAAAATAAAATTCTTCTAAGTCTAGGCCTTTCACTGTCTTGCCATATTATGTAATTGTCGTCACATTTTAATCTTGATACAAAGGTATCTGTTCAAGTCACTCTTTTGCCTTAAATACTTTCAGGAAATATTCTTTCTATGTAGCCTGTCTTGTTTTGGGGTTCCCAATGATTTGTTTTCTTGACTTTTGACTGGTTGAAGTATTTACATCCACAGCTGAATTTGACTGCAGTGGTCAGTGTGCAAGCTAGTAACTCAGTTTCTTGAATGTGCACTATGAATCCCTGCTTGTTTTTCAAAATTATTTTCCACACAGTATTTTGCTGACTAATTGTTTTTCATGAAGGATTACAATTGCACCTTTTAACTGGTTTCTGTGACTGACCACCAGCAGGGATCACTAGGTAGTTTGAATCTCTGTATTCTCCAGGGGTTACAGCACTATGTTGGATGGAACTCCATCACTTTTATTCTGGATGAATAGATCAGACATGGGCAAATTTTCATAGGAACAGCCAGACTTAAAATATATAAGGATGCAGAGTGCTGGATTATTTCATCTCATATTCAAGTCTGTCTTTTAATGACATGTTATTTATTTGGATGTTGATTCTTAAAGAAAATTTCTTTTTTGATTTGGATGGGAGATGGAGTGGGTATGTGTGTTTTACATCTCTTAATGGCACAGTGATCACTGTGTAATTTTCAATCAATGCCAGGGACCTGCCAAAATAGCTTGGCAGGCTGGATTAGCCCCGCAGGCTCTAGGTTGCCTATGTCTAGTTTAGATAAATGTTCACCAGGGCTGTTGTAGCAGGCTGTGATGTCAATTCAGAAAAGAAATTTCAGGGTCTTCAGAGGTCAGCTTGCCTGCAATTTGGTGTTACGAACAAACTGGATATAAAGTAGTTTTCTACTCCAGTGGTGGAATTTTTGTTTACAACTAATATAAGACAGTAATAGTTACTACTAATATTATCTCAGAATTAGATCTCAGGACAATTGAGATTCAATTATGTATATAATCCTACAAATAAAAAGTAAAGTACATGTATTTCTGTTTTATTTCAAAAGTTTTCTGCAATGTCTGTAACATTTTCTAAACTGCAGAGAGATGTCCCAGGAAACTTGAAAGTACATGCGCAGGAAAAATCAAAATCACAAAGCGATTTGTAGACGACATAATATAACACTTGTCTGTCAAAGAAACAAGCAGTCTGCCAGAGTTATGACTAGTAGGAGTGACTTAGTAATGTATGAGTTTTTCTGCTCCAACTTTTGCAACCCCTGGTATAGCCACATTTTAGGCAATATGACTCAAGGCCAGATTAGGTTAGGTGTATTTATCCACAAAGGGCAAGCCAATAACCAGTCAAGCTAGACCCAGTCCCTTTAAACCATGAGTCATAACATGATCTTTCTAGGTAGTCTGGCACTGTTCCAGTTCATTGGCTTGTCTTTGTCACCACAAGATCTTTGTGGATTACTAAATATAGAACAGTGTCATGCTTCAGGCTTGGTGATAAAGTTAATGGTGTCGGGCAAAGCGTAGATTCCTTGATAATAGGACAGAACACCTAAGTTGTTGTTTAAGTGGTACTGATGGCAAACAGTGAAAAAGAAAACTAATTGCAAATATATATACACATTTTCTGGTTTGAATAAAAATTAATGGCTTTTGAGGTCATTCAGAATTAATCTTGGTTATTTAAGTGTCTTTCAAATAAATCTGATCTTTGTGTAAAGAAATTCAGACCTGATGATTTTCCCCTGCGTTTTTTGAACACCCTGTATGTGTAGAAAATATTGTAATCTATTCTAAAACTGTCACCAAATGACTCAGTAATTTGAATAAACTTGAATCTGGTTTTGATACTTCATGAAAACATTTATTTAAAAAAATGTTTTATCACTTTTTTTTTGGTGAACTGAGCTACTTGGACTCACATAAATAGCTCACAAAGAGGAACAGACAGACCCTATGTCATTAATGCTGCATATGGTGGTAGAGGGAGAGACTTTTGGTCTTACCTGTAGCTCGACCGTTTTTCCTTGACATAAAGCTATGGGTAACTTCGGTTTAATCTTCAAGGCCATTCTTCTAAGAGTTTTGATAACTCCAGATTGTTCACCTCTGACATGTCCATTTTCATTTTAAATGTAGAATTTTAGATGTGGTGTTTCTACTTGATAGATTTGACTTCTTATCTGTCTATTATTACATAACAAAACAGTTCCAAACTACAGTGTCTAGGCCATGCCTGTTGTTATCTGATCATTAATGGACCATGACATCAGAAATTGAATATTTATCATGTTCTGTTGTTGGAATAGAGTGGATGATTTGATTACTGATTCTCAGTTCAGACTTATTAGTGTGTGACAATGAAAATAAAGGCTGGCTTACAGGATAGCCATGTTCTTTCTTTGTCATATCTGTCGTGGGGGGGGGGGGGGGGGGGGGGAGTGGGGGGTGGGGTGTAAATGAGTGCAATTAAACCTAGGAGTTCTGCACAGAAAGACATGATCAGACAGGGCAGGGGGGATGCAGAGTGAGGAGATAAAGAAATGAACCAATACTGACTGATATTGATGTGGGGGATCATGAGTGGTTTGGTGTAATACATGTAGTAGTTGGAATATAGGTTGGCTATTAGTTGAATATACGTCTGTGTATGGAGACTGATTTATCTCTTTTCACCATGAATGTAACAGTCTTTGCCCTGTATAATACCCGCTCAGACATGAATTTTTAATTTATTCATTTTTAAAAAAAAACAGTTGAGAAACATCTTTGAGGAGAAGAAGAGAGATGGAGACTAATCAAGAGACAGAGACCCTGTATCTGATGACCTTCAGAAAATTTGAAGTTCACCCTGCTCTTGTCAGGGGTTCTGCCCCATCAACCCATCACACCTTAGTTAGTTGATGCTTTTTCTGTTGTCAAACACTGTGTCAACATGTTCTGTTTTTTTTTTTTGCCATTGCCCAGGTTCTGAATGAGATGAATGTGACCCGAGCTGACATCCCCCATCAAGGCTTGACCTCTTTGTGTCCAAATGTCGTGGACCTTGACCTAGCCAACAACCTTCTAGAAAACTGGTCAGAGCTTCTGGACATTCTGAGTCACTTGCCCAGAGTCAAGTTTGTCAATGTCAGCCTGAACAAATTACGTTTAAATCCAGTAAGTCATGACAGTATGGAAGCCAAGGGATCCTTTAGATTGGTCTCTCAAAGTTCCAGAATTGTCCTTTGCCTGGACACAGGAGCATAATTGTGTGGGCTGAACTTTTAAAATTTTTATAGATTTTTATTTTAGTTTTTTATAATGTGAGGCAATTTTTAGGCTAATTTTCTGCATTAATATATAATTTATGTAATATCTTAGGTGAAATTTCAGATGTCAACTTGAATGTAACATAGGGCTTGCGGTGTCATGCTGAAATGCATAAAGGTAGTTGTAATATTAAGTGTATTTTTGCCGAATTTATAATGTGGTTTCTGTATAGGAAAGTATTGCTTTGTTGATAAAAAGTTACAAGACAACTGAATTACCAATTCCATTGCCTTGCCCTGGAATCCAGGATGTGGATTTTTCCAGTGAAAGTCAGGCGTCTTTCTGCTTGTATGATTTCAAACACAAATATCTTTTCCATAATATTTGACATGGTGTCAGTTAATTTTTAACATCTTATAAGAAGAACTGAATTTTTATGTATTACGTCACGGAAAATGTAGAAACAAAGCAAAGAAGTTTCTTATGTACACATGAACGAGATGGATAGCAGCAGAATTATTGTTTTAGTAATATAACATAGATGAATGTCATGATGCTGCTGATAACAATCCTTCATCTTATCATTGTCATGGATTTTTTTTTCAATATCAGGCTGACACATTACCAGATGCAGAACTGTCAGTGGAGAATTTAGCTCTCAATTACACTGGTGTAAAAATTGAAGAGATGGTGAGACTGTCACAGATTATGCCTGCATTGAAAGAACTTCACTTATGTGGCAACAGTGAGTTCAGGACTGTTGTGAATTTCTGTACCTTTTTTTTTTATCTTTGTCATTGTGCCATAGCATTTTACAGCTTGGCAGATCTTTGATGCAGTCATTTGGCCTGGATGGGGAATCTGCCTGGGTCAGATTCTTAATCTGTGTAGCTTCCTGCTGGTAACAAACTGTCATGATTGATTTAGTGCCACCATCTAATGGCACTTTTGCAGTACAGTATGTGTCTTTTTCACAGCTTCTTATAAGTAAAGAATAACACTTGCTTTTATATGTTTACTTTGGACCAAATGTTCAGTGACATTTCTAGAAGTCTCAACTTGTGTCTTGTTTGCAAGGTGGAGAACATAAAGAACCACCAGCAGTCAAAAATACAGTATATAAACAAACCCTCCCAAAACCTTTATGTTTCTTTGTGCCCTGTCTCATGTCATAGGTCAGTGAAATCTGTCCATTTCAAATGCAGTCCCTGCATTCGCCACTTTCTCAAACACAGACTTTGATATATAGTCTCATCCTAAGTAAGTTTAAAAGTCTTGATCCCTTATCATTATTTTCTGAATAAATCCTAATATTATAATAGTCAGACTTTTACGCAGCTCTCCGACCAATTGGCCACTAAGACATGCAGGTTTAATTATCACTAGATTTATGTTCTTGAGTTTGAGAGGGATCTATCATCCAAATTTGGGTCGAGATTTAGACTTATTTAGCAGTAAGAAATCCTTTTGAGTCTAGAGCAGTGGATTTTTATGTCATAACTTTTTGTTTTTGTTTGTCTAATCAGGTTATGCGGAGTTGTCCAGTGTAGAGCACAGTATCAGAGATGGTGCATTTTCATGCCTGGAGTGTCTGAGGCTGAACAACAATGAAATATCTCAGTGAGTTGGTAAATTGTACATACATCAGTGGTTTGAATATTAAAAATTTGAAGATTTTGTTTATGTTAGAAAGTATGTATGAGTATGAGTATTGATGTATATGTGTATTTGGTTATTATTGGTGTTTTTGAATTTGTCTTGGCTGTGCAGCCTGTTTGTCTGTGTGTTCTAGATCTATTCACAGGAAAGCACCCTTTCGCTTTCAGAATTTTTTAATAATATGGTTATACTGATTATTGCATGAGTTAAAGAGCTTTCATGGATTTGTAATGCCAGAAGTTTATGAAAACATTCTTTGAAAGTTTGAATTAGTCCTTTTTCTTCATTAGAATTTTACTGATTGTATGATTTTCATTTCTGCCATGACCAAGCCCTGTAATGAAAAACATTTTATTTGATTATTTTTGGTGAGCTTTGCCAGTGATTTGTTTTCTGTCCCTATTTTTTGCACATCTGTTTGTTTTCTTTCCATTTCTAGACCATAGTGTTGTTGGTCAGTCTTTTTAGTGACCGAAGACCTAACTGGTTTTATTTAAACAGGTGGTCTGAAGTATGGAAACTACGTCATCTGCCCCATCTGAAGTACTTAATTCTGTCTGGGAATCCAGTCAGCAATGTTTTCTACGATCAAGATGGTGATGATGTGGAAAAACATGGCACAGAAATCCCAGTCAATGCCCAAAGCACGAAGGAGTTCCAGATGTCAGAACAATTGACCTCAGTTCCAGAGTCAGACAATGATGCAATTTTAGACAAGGCAGATAACAGGTGTAATGTTGATCACCTGGATGGCATAGACATTATTGGTGACTACGACGATCACATGGTGCCTGATGATCTGCAGAATTCAGATGATGAAGAGGAATTGGACGTATATGATGATGGTGACAATGAGGATGATGATAGACCTGTCAGTAGATTTGGTCGCCATACAGAGTCAGATTATTCGAGTGGCAGTGATGGAGAGAGTGATGGTGCTACAACTCCTGAAGCAGATGATTCTCTCAACATGTCCACAGGTCACTGTGATGATGGTGTGTCCAATAAAAATTTCAACAACAGCCACAAAAGAGAAACTAACAGGGCAGCTTTTGACAACCCAGACTGTAACACTTTTGCATTTTTGGGTCCATTTAGTGATACATTTCTGGATGATGAAAGTGTGAATGGTGACAATAACAATGAAGACACAGACGATGAGTCAGAGGACTGGCATAGAATAGCTGCTGAAGCATTTTTATATGACATCATCAGCAGCATCAACTTTGATGAGGAACCCCCTGGACCTACAACCTTTTCCTCCCAGCCAACACTTTCACATTCAGGTTCTGCACATGTCACTGTCGTCAGTTCCCACAATTCTGATGTTCGGACATCAGATGTCCACACAGAAACAATGAATGAGGCACATCAATGGCACAGCACATCAGCATTGAAAGCGGAAGAGAAAAGTTGCGCAAATCACATTTCACAATCAGAGGAATTGGATGATGGCCCTTTCCTTTGTACTTTCCTTAACGGTGGTGCAGATTACACTCCTCGTGCGGTCATGATGTTTGATGAATTAGATCTGACCCCTGTCCAGTCCACAAGTGATTCAGCTGTGCTGGCATCCCACACTCAGGACCAGCGGTTTCCACAGTCAAATCTCAATACGAATAACAACAATGGAATGTTGGAAGGGACTGACTTCACATCTGATACTTGTAAACCTGAGAGTGACACATGTACAGGCTGTGAGACTGAACAGCAGAGAAGTCCTCATGGTGTGAGTAATGAGGAGTCAAATGCTTCAAGTCGGGACATGGTCAGACTAGATAATAGTTCATCTTTACATTCCTGTGTACAAAGTAGCAAATTAAACAAGACAGACAATTCCACAATGTCACAAAATGCCATTTCAGGGACTCTAGCTGGTGGACATGACAACAATCAGTTGGCAGACAAGAAAGATGGGACAAGTAACACAGATACAACACTGTTACACTGTCGTCCACATGACAATAAAACCCTGTTTGGTGTACAGAACAAATGTGATACTGACCATCATCAAGACAAGCACCACCACAACCACCAGCACCATCACCACCATCATCATCATCATCCAGTGTCAACGGATACAGCACAGGAGAAAGCTGCCGAACCATTCCAGCACCTCCAGATGCTGTGTCTCAGCAGTGCCAACTTGAACCACTGGACACACCTGAAAGCATTTTCATTATTCCCCAAGCTGACCAACCTGAGACTGAAGGTAACAAGATCTGGGATCTAGTAGAGCCACCCTCCTTTCCTCCCCAACTGACTCAGTCTCTGGCTTACTCACTTAGCTAAATATCAGTATATATCAGTTGTAGAAGTCTGCATGGATGACAGAGCACTGAAATATTTCATGTTTGAGTTGAGTTTTATGGCACGTCAACGGCCACATTGTGCCCTTCACGGTCTCTTTGGGTACTCTGTTCATGTTCTGTATTCAGAGCATCTAGATTTTGAAATGTTGAAGAAGTATATAGGTAGAATGCGCACGATGTCACTGAGTGTTTTTGTTTTGTTCTTCTACCGCTAAAGATGGCTGGTGGATCAGCTGATTAGTGTAACTTCGAGATATGTCTAAGCGGTTAAAATGCCTGTTAGGTGCATTTTAGTTGATTGCTGTGACAGGGGTGGAAAGGATGGATCCAAGCTGATCAGATTCCCTACCATCCATGTAAACAAGTGAAAGAATTGACTGAATGTTTCCCATTGAACATGTACACACGTGGCATTGTTCACTGTAGCGACCTACTTTTAGCTTGCCGCCAGTTGGTTCATGGCGCCTCCTGTGCCTCGCAGTGAAAATCAGCCAACGAATCAAAACCAGTGCCATAATCGCCATGGTGGTGGGTGGGTCCGGACACTAAAGATGGCGGATATGCGCATTCTACCGTTATATGCATATGTGCTACAATAGTTAGGTAGCACCAGAACATATTTTCTGTCCAAAAGAGTAATGTTCGTTCGGATTTTCCATGAAAGGGTAGCTGAAAAATGGGCAGACATGTATCTCATTCATTCCCTGAGTCAGCACGTGGTTAAACTCATCCAGGACTCTTTCTTGAATTTGGGTCAGAACATGATTCTACACAAGTATGTGGGATCAGTTGTGCTTCAGCTTGTATGATTTTATCTGGAAAAGCCAGTGAAATGATCTTATGTGGGATATGGCCATACATATTTTGATTGTGCAAATTGTAATTAGATTCAGTCATAATGACAGACTTGGTACCGAATTTTGTTAAATACCAGTAGGAATACACTGGACATGTCCACTGCTTTCTAAATTTCTCTGCTTCTGGACTTCTTTTCTCTTCACGTTCCAGAACAATCCATTGTATTCCAGTGTGAACTCAGATGACAGAAGGAAGCTGTACATTGCCAGGTAAGACATGTATAACCTTACCGGGCCGGAATATCTTGAGTTTGGCAGAGTTTGTAAATGTCCTGTTGTTTCAGTGATGCACGCAGATTTATAGCTGATTGAAATGAATTAGGGGCCCATCTTAAAGTGTGTACACTTCATTTTAATGATTTTAAGACAAAAAAAAAGCTCATTTTGCTTGGTCTGTTACATCAGAAACATTTCCTTTTCCCCACAAATTCATTGTGTAACATATGCATTCCTCTTCTTTTTTCACCCCCTCCTTGCCTTTTTTCCTGCTCAGTTTTAATTCATTACCATATCTGAAAAGCTTATGTACACTTCCTTCCCCCCTCCCCTCCTCAAGTGTATATACTCTATGGAAGGACCCTTGTGACAGTTTGGTATTTGTTTGTACAGTGTATCTCATTCAGAGGGCTTTGATTGTTCTCAAATCAGCAAGATGCAACTTGTAGATAAGAGTGGATTCGCTTGGTTAAGACAAATAGATTTGTTGCCACTGGCTCCATTATTTTGCTCTTAATTTTTCTCATAGCCAGGCTTGAATGAAGAGAAGCCAAAATTATCTGCATTTATGAGGAAACTCAAATATGTAATAAACATGATATTAATATAGATAAATACTGATTCCTAACTTTGATATTTCAGTCTTCCTGAAGTCAGTGTGTTGAATGGGAGCGAAGTGTCTAGCATGGAGAGAGACAAAGCAGAAAACTTTTATCTCAGACATTTCATGGATAAGGAGGAGAAGCCAGAATTCTATCATTCACTGGTGAAGAAACACGGTCAGTCCCCTAACATCTTGTTCATGTTCATTTTTTTCTTTATCAGCTAATAAAACTGGTCACATCCAAAGAAAGATCTGTATCTATCTAATATATATGTAACCCACAAATTCTTGACCTTTGAACACGAAAGGTTTTTTTATTAAGCCACCAATTAGGCAAACCGAATTTTGCATGTAAGTTTCAAATACCGTGGAGGGTGCACCAAAGTTTAGATTTTTTTATTGCTAATGTTTTTTCAATTTTTTTTAGTTTACTTTATGTTGGTGTCTGCTCGCTACCGACCCCTTTTTTCACGAGTACATGACCCATGATGTGAACACTTCCTGATGTATGTAGGCCACTGCTGTCAGCTGATATATGCTATTCACAGTGCTTGCGGCTAAAATTAGACCACAGGAATACCGTGTAGAGAGGGTACAAAGTGACGGGCGGGGCAGTGGTTGGTCTGGGGTGTCCATGCAGGGTGTGACTTTTCAGCTTGTATTATAGGCCTATAGTGCTGGACTCCATTTTTTTTAGTTTTTGCTTTGTGCCACTGACTGCTCACCTCCGATCCCTTTTTTTCACAAGCACATGACCTGTGGTGTGAACACTTCTTGTTGTATGCAGGCCCTTACTGTCAGCTGACTTGAACCCGAGACTCACTGTTCACCGTGCTCGCAGCTAAAATTAGAAGAAGGAATACTTGAGTATTCTGTTTCTCGGGGAATACCATGTATAGAGGGTAGAAAATGATGGGTGGTGCAGTGGTCAGGGTGTGGCTTTAAGCTTTGTATTGTATGATGCTGGATTCCAAAGCTAGCAATAAGAATACCTAATTATAACATATTCCAGGTGCATTTTATTTCTCAAACCACTCTGATATTCAGTATTGTCCTTGAAACCCTCACCATGTCTCAGCAAATCCTTTCGTTCTGGGCTGTAACTTGTGGTTTCTATTGTTTGTGTACAGGTCCTCCTGTCAAACTGGTAGACATTGATCTAAGGGCAGGTTACCAGGAATGGGCCGACCTAAAGTTTTTATGTAAAGGTGTGGAAAAATTCACCCGTAAAATTCATCTGGTGGAGCCTGTTGGGAAACTGAGGATCTTGATCTCTCAGACCTTGGGATTGCCTCAGAGGTGAGTGATGGTGGTTGAAACAGAAGAATAAAGTGATGAAATGCTTGATTATGCACCTAAAATGAAATTTTTTGAGTTCCTTGGCTGTACATTAGATATGCATGTAATGAAGCAATTTTTTTTGTTTAAAATAAATTTGTTGTTTTTAAATGAGTAAAATTATTCAAGCTTCAGATTTTGACACATTGGAAAAAGGAACAACAAAGCAGACCATTTGAGCTAGTAGTCATGGCTTGTTAATATTTGTTTTTATTATTAATTCATATCTATTTATTTTGAATAGTGCACTGAAGGTATGGACGCAAAAATTGAACTCAATTGTAATTTGGTAATAAATGTCAAGTATTGCGTCTTGGCAGTTAAATATTTTCTTCTTTAATCAGTTTGCATTGGGTTTGAACACCTGAGCACATGATCAGAGAATAGATAAATGGATGCAAAATCAGATGTCCTTGTATTCCATCAGTCAAGCTCCACATCATCACTGCTCTACGCAAAAGGCCTAACTCATTTTTGACACCATTGGGATATTAACCCTCACCTTGCGTGGGGTGGCAATAGTCGGTATTGACTTGCAAGCGCTCACGCCGCACGGGCGGCAAAAGTCGCCCAGGTCAAGCTGACCGCACCACGCGCAAGCCGTATGTTCACGCGTCGGGTCACTGACCTTTTTGAGACGTAACCACCGTGTTATTGTTCACTGTATCTCTTCTAAATCAAACGCATTGTGACATCGACATGTTAACCAGTGAACCACTGGTCGGAATCACAAAGACTAAGCTTTCAAAGGCTCTCCCCACACTTTCAAAAGATGTAACTTCGACATGCGAACTGTTGCTCAACAAATATGCAATATTATCTCATTTTCTCACAAGCTGACCACCATCTGGAGTTGTCTGTATCTAAGAACCAATCAGAACCAAGCTCTGAAATAGTCTTTGCCCCAAATGCCCACATTGGTTTATTAGTATGTGTCAATCAGGATGAAACCATTTGTGTAGGGCTTGGGAGGGCGTGGCTTGTTATTACGCTGCGTTCTCACGAAAACTACAGCTATCAGCTTGGAATCATAAGTCAGATCATTGGTTAGAGACTGACAGACTAAGGTTTTGCTGGTTAATTCATTATCAAGCGTGATAAGGCATAGCAGTGAATGTTTTCATACCGATCAATAGAAACCGAACCACGTGGACAGCGTATGTGGTCATCGTCTAGCGGCACGGGTCAGTGACCCCAGATAAGATTCTCCGTGAGTAAGGTCACTGACCGGGCAGTGGGCTTTACGGGTAGCGCGGGGGGTATGGGTTAAGAAAAAACTTTCATGTCATTTAGTGACTTATGCAATTATGATTTTATTTGATGGTTAATTTTCCTATTGGTGCATTTCTTTTTCTTTAGTATTATCTGATAGGCTTCAAGTACAGGAATGCAGTGGACCATCAGTTGCCTTTGGCAGAAGTCTGACATATGCCATTATCACAAAGCAGTGATGACATGATTGTTGCATTGGTGTACGACAGAGAATGGCACCTTAGATATTGTTTGTTGGAGTTGATGTAACTGAGAGCCTCAGTGGATATAGCAGGTCAACTGGTTGCTTTAAATGTGGTTTAATTTGTGGAAATTCAATTTTAATTGTGGTTTCCCTTTCCGCAGGTGTTTCGTCATGTACCATCATTCATGTGGGCCCTCCCACCCCGAGTACGAGAGGGAACTGATAGAGTTACGCTGCGAGTCCCTGCCTATGTCCAGATTTGACTTTGCTGATGGAGATGAGATTCATGTGGATGTCCGAGACTACTACCTGAAGGACAATTTCATGTCATAATTCACTGATAGTGATTCATTTTCTTATTGTTTATGTATAAATTGCCTCCGAAAACCCCATGGCCGTAAGTGGTGGATGGACACCAGACATTCAGTGTTTACCATTATAAAATAATAAATAGATGATTTGATTTTGTTAGTTTGGTATTGTTCAAAACTTTAAGTGTTACATGACAAATGTACACACGAAAAAAAGATTATTTTTTTTCAGCGTTACCAACAAATGCTCAACTTTGGTCTCCTGAAACCCTGTTTTATTTTTTGTATCCGGGGAATAGTGCATTTGTGAAAGAAAGTATTTTTTTTTTCCAGAGTAATGGTTGGTTCCTTGTCTTTATTTCAGTCCCGGATACATAGACTGGACTGAAAAGGTGCAATATGAAAGATTGATGGTGACTCACTGCAGCCATTTGGTTGTAGGATTATTTTTGACATAATGAATGGTCCCTGCAAGAGTGGCTCAGTTATGTTGAATTGTCTCACTGAATGAGATATGACGAAACGAACTTGGATGTTTGATTGTGAGGGCAGTGAGAAACATAAATAACCATAAGGTTTGGAAAATGGACGACAGTCGTATAATTTTGTCCTATTGTCGTTGACAAAGTGCACTTTCAATACTTACTACCCCCTTCAATACGACTATGATTATGGTGCAGATTTCTTACAATTCGGCCGTGCAGAGGCAGAGTGACGTATGTGCTCAATTTCATACTTTTGAGAAAAACACAAAAAAGCGTGTGGCATAGCCATATATAAATGCTTTTGTTTATGAGTTTGGCTACACTAGAAACTACTGTATCGTTAGCAGATACATCCATCTGCCTTTGACGTAAAAGAATTATGTATGAGACAAGTTCATAAAAACAATAAAGTAGGAAAAAGCCATGCTGTCAGTTACGTTGCTCTGCCTTTGTGTGGCATAATTGATCAGTTGTGATTTTGTACCAGATATGCAATGTAGGTTGTATTGAAAGGCAACTGCTGCATAAGGACACTTTCATTACAGTTCAGTGACAGTCAAGGCAGAAATGGCTGTAGCAGGAATTATTAGCCACACACTCACCTTTCTAGATTCTTGAGATTTTTACCTAACACCGTGACCAGATTGAGGCTGTATTTCTCCAGCAGTTGACCTCCTGTATAGTTGTGCATGATGTGGAGAGTGAGATTATTATTTTGTAGATAGTGGAAAGTGCTGTGTCAGTCAGCCATCATCAAAGGTATGTTGCATATAGACAGCTTGCTTGTTTGAGATAATAAGTTGTGATTTCATGAGAGATCTCTTACACCTACAGGGTTTTTGCAGTTAAACAAAATCTTTAAATGATCTGAGAACACAATAATGATAATAATAATTTCTAGAGAACAATGAATTTTAAAGGATTTTAGTCATCACTTTTCTGTAGCAGGAAGGGCATTGATTTATGAATGGCAATTCTGAAGTTCAAAGCACTCTTGTTTTATAAGTCTTCATTTACAGGAATGTGTCTTTTTGAATGACAGTTTGTACATTATTTCATATACACACTATGATATTGGTACCCAAACGAACTGATGGTGGTTGACCTGCCATTTTTACACTCAGTCAAAACATTTCTGGTTTGAGAGACTTCAATCAGTTAACTGTATATTGAGAACACTGACATTTTCAACAGTAAAACCTGTATTGATGGATGGAATTAAGAGAAATACCAAGGTTTCTTTTAACTTCTGCGATGATCAAACAGAGACGCTGCAATGTGAAAGGATTTGGGTACAGAAAGTGATGTTACAAATACTAAAATAGCCTATGCTAATCATGCTCAAGTAGGTGTTAGAATGAAGACAGAAATTTAACGATGTAGGCCTACTCTCTTTCCTTTTATGAGGAAATTCTCAAACTTCTCGAATCCAGTTATGTGCTTTATTTCAAACTTTATCAATGTGAAGCTTTCTAATTCTTTCTTCATCTTGTCTATTTTTTTTTTTTTTTTAAATCAGAAATGCCAAGCTGGGTTTTGCTTGTGGTGGGCTGTTCTATTATTTTCCACACATGATTTCAACAAGCATGCAATATGACAGATATATTTTACAGAACCTATTGTGACTTAGTACACAGTGAAATGAGCAAGATGAGGTTGTGATTTTTTTTTTTCCAAAGTTGTTTCTGGGCCCAGTTTTGTGAATGTTAACAACAGCATGACTGAACAAGATACATGTCCATAATTGCGTAGTGACATTTTCAGCCATAACATAAAGATGCTTCGAATTTTGTCAGGAGACACAAACATCATTTCAGGCACCAATACCATTTTATCAGCACAATATAATTACATTTAGTAGATTACATTCCACAGTGCATTTATCTGGCTACATTTTCCTCTGTTCCACTTGTACATGTAACACATAATGGGAAGTGGTAAAGTTCCATCATTACAATGGCACCAATACCAAATGTAGTGACAAACTTGAAGACTAATACATGCAACTGCACAAACCTTAGTTCAGTTTTAGATACATCTTGCATTCATTGCATTGCCAAAACTTTATTCATAATAAAATATTCATTGTCAGGTCATCAACATGCACAGAACATAATATTATGTCTGAGTTTGCTAAGACATCAATCTTAGACATATAATATATATATGACTGTAAAAACAGGAAAAAAATTTTTTTGACAGTATGTGATACAGAGATGTTGGCTTTGTTATTTTGCCTGAATATTTTGTATCAACAGAGGCTTACAAAATAAAGATTTTTTTTAGCAGAGATATGTTGCTGTATTATTCATGTTTTTATTTTCTTTTTCTTTTTTTTTTTCAAAACGCAAATGATATTTTACATATCATTGCCTTCCATTACCAACAAAGTGAAGAATTAAATTTTACCTCAAGTTTACCTCAAATTTCTGCAAAAATGAAGGAAAAGGCAAGCTTGTTTTATTTCAACCAGAAATATATAATTTAAATTTATGTTTATACAATTTTCATGTTTTTCTCTCAAAATACAGAAAATGTATGCACTTTGACAAGACCTTTCTTGCATTCATGTGACTGGCTCAAAATGTTCTGTCACACTACATGGTAAAACTTCTTTAAAATCATTTAGTCACTGTTCATCACTGTTAATGACCTTAAAACATACTTAAACAGCTATGGTGAATTCATGCGATAGTTTCCTGATGACTCAGACTGCTATCCACTGCATGCCAGAGTAATGACAATTTTCTACCCTCAACACTGAAGGTATTTCCTTAGGCATTTCATTCACTGAATTCATAGTTGATGAAAAGTTTTCGTTCTTGGTCGGTATAAATGAGTTAACAATTAAGATTGCAGTATGTACAATGGATAAAAAAAAGAGTAACAATAAGTATTCGCCAACACTATTGTGAGACATAGAAATATTCCTTCATTTTTAAAACCCACTTGTGATAAAACAAAAATAAAGTTTGCATATCAACAAAAGTAGAGAATGACAACAAAATCCTCCAAAATCAGACCTAATTACACTATAAATCAGATTTCTAAGTTCCAGTTCCTGTAATCAGCCAAGGTGAACAAAATGCCTCTGTCAAATGATGTGGCTATATAATGAGAGGTTGGGTCTACCGTGGATGTCACAGTCAAGTTGTCTCCATTTACTTGGGTATGTCATAAACGAGACATTGTTGAGTCAGCGTTTTCCATTATGGGAGGAAATGTTACACTAGTTTTCCTTTGGATGCCAGTATATATAGATTGGTAGTTTTTATAGTTAAAAGGATTTATTATACTGTTAACATTTTACAAACTTGACTTTGTACTATTGATATTGATATGTTCACACAAATTTTATACTTAATATTATATATTAAAAGTTGTTAACTCATTCATTTCCAGTGGCTTCATTAGCATGAATTCTCAGTTGTTTTATTTCTTCAGTGTTAATTGTGTTGTATGAAAATATTTACATATTTAGTTTGTCATGTTCATTTTGTGATTTTAATCCCTTTCCTGTTCTTTATTCCTCAGAGTTGGTCATGCTTTCATATATATTATATACACAATTATTTTTATAATGTTGTTGGTTCAGTAGGAACTTTTTTTTTGTTATTCCTCTGACTTCAAGTCCCCAGATTTTATACAAATATGGCCCTTGTCAATACATTAATTATCATGGATGGTTTACATTTACAGTCACAAATTCAAACTTTTATTTTTACAAATTATTTAAAGATTTTTTTCCCTCTGTATTATTTCAGAGTGTATGGAGCGCGCGAAATGTGCCACTTGTAAGCAGTTTGAATAAGAGTCATGTACAATGTATGTCATGTATTCTAGATGGTTTGGGGAAATCCTGTTATCAGTTCTGATTTGTTCAATTGCCAAAGGTATATTCTACTGGTACCACAGGTAAGAAGGTCATCAAACTTCTCGAAGCCAACAGAAAGTCATGCCGAAATGCCACAGATACCAAATAGTAACATTATGTAATCACAGTGCAAAAATAGTTTTATAAACATGTGTTGTATAGGCTTTCGGATATCCACTTCATATCACATGCACTCCATCACATGCACTCCTATGTAAGTACTGTAGTTCAGGCTGATCAGTGGATATTAATGGTTGGGATTGCAAGGATCAGATTGTTTGAGATTGTAGGGGACGCTGGCCGTATCAGGGCATATATTCTTGACATTGAATGGTAAGTGTGTCCCCATAACTGTTGATAAAAAAACAACAAAAAAGTGGGAGTTATCGTTGTTGCGATTGAAGATTAACTGGGCCAGATTATGGAGATTGAAGGATATGCGGATCTCATTGTTGAAAGCGGGTGATCTGGTTGAGACTGAATATTAAATGGGTTAGATAGTTGAGACTGAAGCCACTGAATTCATGGAGGATAAAATGTGTTATATTGCTGAGACTGATGGACAAGTGAAGCATATATATACTGCTGAGATTGAAAGGTCACTTTATGGTACTGCTGAGATGGCGGCTGGGAATGTGTACAGATCTAAAATTGTCTTCATAGGCTATAAACACTTAGATCTATGCAGAGTTGTGTAAACAAAAACAAAAAAATTCAAACAATGAATTTATATCATTAAAGCTTATTTCTACCGCTGGAGTACTGTTATACATTGTAATAGAATCTATTAAATCTGTGGAATTTCCAGCATGTTTGACCGGACATACAGCATGGGCCTAGGGGTCAAACTCTGGGAAACAGAAAGAAAAAAATCGGCCTGTTTGCAATTTGTTAATACATGTAATTAACTTAGCATTGTCATGTGGTTCATCATCATCATCATTGCCTTTCTCACCCTGGATCAGGGTATAGGCCACCAACAAACACTTTCCATCCCTCTCTATCATGGGCCAGCCTCTTTACATTATTCCAAGTCTTTCCGCTTCGTTGCACATCATTTTCTCTGGCTCTTCTCCACGTTCCGCGCGGCCTTCCTCTTGATCTCTTGCCCTGGGGATTCCAATCCAATACCTTCTTCGCGATGCTGTTTCCTGGCCTCCTGAGAGTGTGGCCGATCCATCTCCATCGCCTCCTACCAATTTCCTCTCTGACTGGGCTCTGTCTTGTTCTTTTCCAAACAATTTCATTGCTGACCTTGTCTGTCCATCTGATCTTAAGTAGCTTCCTCAAACATCTGTTGATGAAAACTTGGATTCTCTTTATGCAGGCCTGGGACGCATTCCAAGTCTCACATCCATACAACAGGACTGACTTCACGTTCGAGTTGAATATCCTCAGCTTTGTTTTTAGAGATATATCCTTGGTTCTCCAAATCTTGCTTAAGGACGTGAAAGCTGCCTGTGCCTTTCCAATTCGTGCTTTGACTTCTGCCTCTGTTCCTCCCTTATTGTCAATGATACTACCAAGATAGCAGAAGGACTCTACATCTTCCAGTGGTTCGTGTATTGTGAATTCTTGTTTCAATTGTGACATTTTTTTTTTTCGACATTGCGCTGACATGCCTGACTTTGTATTAATGTGGTTGTGTCAAATTTTAGTCTAAACAACAAATGATGATGTTTTACACTTGTGTGGATCTTAGGCGTGAGATATTAGCTGCAGTTTGTTTTATACTGCATTTTATCATATTAAATTTTTTCACTTTACACACAAATATATTTTATCCAATTTATGTAGAAATGTTTGTAGCGTGGCCAATCTCCGTTTGTCTTTTGTGTAATTTGGTGTGGGGCATGTGAAAATTAGTTATACTTTAGTGCCGATAGAACTAAGAAGACTTATGTAAAGTGAGAGGCAGACACGAGAGAATGATTATTGTACTAGATTAAAAATTTTTGTTTGTGACAAGGTGTTTTACAATATAATAATGGTAATGTACATAAAATGGCAGTGTACATATAAAAAGATATTTAGCAAAACCCAATGAATGTAAGATTCACATACAATCATTGAATCAATATCAAATTTTATACATGTACAGGATGGACTGTTAAAAGGAAAGAAAATTGGTACAATACACATCTCTAGAAATTTAGAAGTAGCTGCAAATTTTGCACATTCTTAGTACATGTATAATATATATATATATACACATTTGGAGTTTTATTAGCAGGCCTACGGTAGTTCAACTGGAAAGAGCTTTGTAAAACACTGTGATGTGATGGGCATTTTTTCTATTGCTTATCAACACTAGATGTAATTTTACAGACTGTTACCGGTACCGAAAGTTTAAACAATATGGCCGTCGTCAACAGTTTAAATATATATTACATAAGCTCTTTCTCAACCCAGCTTGTATAGGGAGGTTTTCAACGAACCACTGTTATTGTAATTACTACATGTATTTATGTCCAGACATTGCGCTGGTGTCCCTTTATTGCGTTGGTTCTTGACATTGTAAATGTATACTTCGTCTGCCTTTGTAGCGTAGGCGAGGGATGAATAAATCAGTTGAATTTGGGGCTCAGAGACTCTGAGCTCATCTGAAACTTAGAGGATGTTATCTTTTTCTTGTTGATTTTGTGTGTTTGATTTGCGGTGGTCAGTTGGTTATTAGATGGCCAACGGCATTATAATTTTGGGATGCAATACTGGATGTGAATGTAGTGGTACATTAGTTGATAGTTGATAAGTTTGGCTGACAAATAAAGTGATTGCTATAGTTCGTTCTCGGCGTTTATTGATTTATTTCCTAGACTATCATTGTGTACCCACTGCTATCCCACGTCAGCCATGTTCTAATCTACCTCTCTGCCTACACATGTATTTACCTAACAACCTGCTACAGTGTACTAGTCTACTACCCTGCCGACCAGCGAGCCAACCATAAGGTATAATGCCTATCTTGCCAGTTGCCGTCAGCAAAATGTACACCCAAGTAATAAGAAGCTGACTGTGTCTGACCGGGCTTAGTATGAAAGGCCCTTCTCGGATTTGCTACGAAAATATAGGAACTTTTGGTGTGCACTTCTTAGCAGCAGACTATGCCGTTCCGGGCTTAGTATGACTCTCCCTCAACTGCCAGCAACTCTTAATTCTTTGGTTCCAGTCATGAGAAATGGTGATTATGACGCACACAGTAATGATAATGAAGGCAGCTTTCGCTGGATTCCAAAAGTAATGGTTAATATTATAATTATATATTAAATTCGCAAGGGAATACAAAATTGAACAATGCGAGAGATATTTCACTGTGAAAGCACAGAACCAGAAAGAAGGAAGGGGAGACGGGAGGAAACTATTCAAGATGTTCAAACCCTTGGTGTTTTTTTTTTTTTTTGCTTCTCTCTGACATGACAGATTGCTATAATTGAAAAGCAGTTGTAATGCAAAACTGCAAGGTGCAGCTGTATCAGGGTCCACGACAAAGGATCCCCACAATAAATGAAAAATGAAAGCACTTGTATTTGCATATAAGGCTCACTTTTTTCCCTTTTTTTTTTTTATGTATCAATGTATCTTATAGTTAATTTTTATTTACATTTTGAATTACATACATACAGTTTTTAGGGGCAGCAAAATTTTTAAGTGCTTGGGGGGCTCCAAAGGTCTTAATCCGGCCTTGCGGGTACGGTACATAAGTAATAGGCATCGGGACAGATGGAAACCTTAGGACGCCCCTCCCCCACTCCCCATTTCAAACTGCTTAATAAGTATTTTAGTTTTCATTCAATAAAGAGATATTATAAGATCGTTATATTCGGCTTTGAATATAGTCGAATATTAAAAATAATTATATTGTTCGAATTATTGAGTTGCCACAGTTTTAGGGGATTGACGAAATATCCTATTTAGATTCAATATATTTCATATTCAAATCTTTTATTGTTCGATTGTTTTATGTGTTCAATTTTCTAATTTTTTTTTTCTGTTGTTTTTTTTTCCTTGAAAAAGGCTGTTGCCGAAATATCGGCCATTTTCTGTCTTCTCTTTTAGTTTGCGTTTCATTGTATCGTTTGGATATTATTTCTTACGCGAGGCTTTGCTACATACAACTTTTTCTCTATGCCAAATTTTAACTTAACAGTCTTACGGAATGGTGACGATTTGGAATAGACCCATAAGTTGATTTCTGTGGCTGTGTCTGCGCTAATTTTTTTTATATTTTTTTAAAATCTATATATCTATTCTAATCTTTTAAGAATTTCCTTTAAAATAATATCTTGTGCTGAAGGGTCCCCTTTGATTCCCATACCAAGACTTTACCAAAGGGTTCCCCACCCTTATTGTACTGGCTTCTTTAGGATCGTACCCCCCCCCCCCCAACACTTTTGTGGGTTAAATATAATCCATGTGAATGCCCACTAGAATGGCAACAGCATCGATGGCTGGGCATTGTGTGTCGTCCATATATCACTGGAGTCAGTGTTAATCATGCTAACAGGCGATGGGGACATGTGATAACTGAACTTTAATCTCAGTTCGCATTGTGCAAGAGGGCTTATATATGAACAGTCATTTTATAACACTGGATCTCTACTTCATTTTTTGTTTGTTTGCTTATTCTGGCAATCTCAGTGGGATAAAGAGTGAGATCAAATGAACGTAAAACAGGTTTAGACAAAAATGGGATAGAAATAAAGACGAGCTTGTGGGGAAAATTCAAAACTGACTCACTTTATAAAAATTAACGATAATTTGCTAATCAGAACTTAGATCTAAGTGGTTTTGTTTCGCTTATCATCCGTGTTAAATTTGAGAAAAGGCACTGCTGCGCTCATGGGATACCAAGATGGCTGCTGTTTACAAGTCTACGTGATGGGTTGCCTTTCATAGACAGGCATGAATGACATACTTTCCGTAGGGGGTTGAAATGTGATTATTCGATATACTTGATGTTGTAAGGTAATTATGTGAAACTCTTTGTTGTAGGGCAACAAACGGAGGTACCAGTCTCTCTTTGTGGAGACATTTAGACAGTGAGACATCACAATTACAGTTACACCAACTGCACATCACTAGGTTCTGTTTCAAGCGTCCCTGGTTACGCACGTTTCTTTGTATTTCTCTTCGGTGTCGCTTTTGCTGTCTCAGACCCAGGAAAATATTACTGCTGGTGTCGAATGTTTACTACTTTCAGAAATTTTATGACTGCATTCACAGGAATCAACTATTAATGTGATTTAGGCCAGCAAATTGATTTAGATCTAGAGTCTAGATCTACTCCAGATCAGATTCAACATTTATTCTTCACTCCTCCTATTCATATTCATGGTGTTGATGGCAGCTCTTCTGCCGGAGCTGGACTAATCCTGGCTGTAAACTTATATTTCATGGAAAAATTAATGAGAGCCAAATTTCAGATAAAGATGTAACAAGTTAAATATCAGCAGGAATAGGCCTATAGGGGGCTCATGGAAAGTGCTGTGGTGAGCTAATCCTTGTAAAATAATACACAAAGTTATCATCTAATGTTACCCTGAGCACGTTTCTTCCCAAATTCATTGCAATTTTCCTATTAGACAAGTGGCCTTCACTTGTTATGTTGGGACAAAGAACTTAATGGCTTCTTATCGTACTAGTTTTATTAGTGAGTTAACCATTCATTTGTCAAAAGTAAACTAAAACTTAACCTTTTATTTTAGGTCAGAAGGGAAAATTACACATTAAATGGAATTTATATATATTTCTTGTGCCATGGAGAATGAATTAAATCATATAAAGATGAAGCTATAATAAGGAGCCAAAGTCTGTGTGCAATGAAACCAAAACATCAACTAGTAATACTGTAATTTCCTTTTATGTGAATATATATATAGAGAACTATTGTTTTCACTATCTTATCTAAACATTGGATGCAGTCATTGTAATAAATTCTGGTTCCATCAACTGTTACTAATAAAATGTGAAGACAAAGAGACTTCGCAGGTGTACTTCATTTACACACAGTTCTTGAAAGTTTTAGGAAACTGCTTTTTGACAGTAAGAAAAGTAGAATATATGGCGGCAATGAGCTGAAATATATCTTTTTAATAAACTGGCTTTCCTGTGAGTTTATTTTATTACTGTCAGATTTCATGTAACTTGTCCAGATGACAAGGATGTAGTGATCTTGCTGAGAAATGGTAGTGGCTGCGTACACCCATTTGTTTATTTTTCTGTGACAATCTAGCTAAATATAAATCAGCTGCACCAAATGCTTTTATTGAAACTTAGATAGAAGGGAAAAAAGTGCCATTCCATGTCTGTTTTACATAATTATTCACACATAACTGTACCACTTTGCTTACTTTGTACATGAATGTTGTCAGGGGCTCTTGGTCTAAGTACAAAGCCAAATAGACTGAGTGCGTGAGTGGTGTTCACTGTTTAGCAATGGCTTATCATACTATACTGAAGCTAAGGGTGAAAGTTCTGCCCTCAAAGGCCCTCTGTGGGAGGGCTCCAAAACTCTGGAAGCATTCTCATCGCCTATAACTCGTCTTATGGTGATGTAAGAGGATACTATAAAAATGCTGCAAACTGTGGGTAATGAAGGACTTATCATGTTCATAAGATGTTTATTGAGCTCTGAGCATCAACACATGATGTAAAAGACAAGATGGACATCTGACGATGAAAAGAAATATAAAACACTGTTACATAAGAATAAACTAATTAAACGC
Source organism: Onchidella celtica (assembly GCA_963931925.1). Classification (NCBI taxonomy): domain Eukaryota; kingdom Metazoa; phylum Mollusca; class Gastropoda; order Systellommatophora; family Onchidiidae; genus Onchidella; species Onchidella celtica. Next base: position 37,745,132 of record OZ007579.1, on the reverse strand, counting down.
ATAAACATACAGACAACTACGTACATACACATATAACCCTACAACCCCCCCCCATGTTTATGTGTCTAATGCCCGCCGTCGAGGCCTTCCACCGTGCTCTGGCGCTAAAATAGTTTCTGACTTCCCCGTCGAGTTGAATGGGAAAAGACGCTTCAGCATCGCAGGGACCCTATGGTTCGCAGGAGGCTGCTCTTCTTGCGCTTTGGCGGTGTGGGGTGGAATAGCCTCTGGTTCAGATGCACCTGACGGGTAATCATCTACTTCGTCCAAAGTACCAGTAGGGATTTCTGGTTGCTCATGTATGACAGATGAAGTAGGTTTGAACGAGTCTTCCCAACTCCGGTTAACATCGGGAAGGGCATCGTTCATAACATCCTCATGAAGTTTAGGAGGAGGGGGGCTATTCATAGACATTGATGCTGGTTTGAACACCCAAAGGAAACGTCGGTTTCTCTTCGTTACACGTCCAGACCCATCGACCTTAATGATATACTGGTCATGCTCACGTGCCTCTACCATGGAACCAGTGCGGTGCCACTTGGTGGGGTTTTTCCCAGTCTGATTCTGGATGAAACATTTGTCCCCCACATTGAGAGGTGGTAGTGATTTGGCGTGCTCGTTTAGGGCCTCAGATGACTTAGTGAAACGTGTGCGAAGTGCTTCTTCTTTGTTGGCCCATGCTTCACGCCACATCGGACGTACATGAGGGTTTGAAAATTTTTCCAAACGATTTATGAACGAAAGGGAATATCCCGAATGGGTCGGCCAAAGATGATCTGGGCTGGTGAAAGATTATAGTCTGGGTCAGGGGTGTTGCGCAACTGTAGTAGGGCTCTGAGAAATTTATCGTTATCAAGAGAGCCACTGGGGCCAATGTTTGATCGTAATAACCTCTTCGCAGATTTCACAGCAACCTCTGCCCGCCCGTTCGATTGGGGGTTGTATGCCGATGACACACGTGGTTTGACGCCCCATTTTTTCAGGAAATATTTTGTGAGGCTTGCAGTAAACTCCGGTCCACCATCAATTGACACCTCCTCAGGGATGCCAAATGTGGCGAAGAGGGAGCGTAAGCAGGCGATCAGGCCACGTGCCCCTGACCATGCGCTCCCAGTAGGGGTTGAAAAGATTTCTGACCAGCCTGATAGCCGGTCCCCAGCCACGATATAATGGTGACCTCCAAACTAAAAAAAGTCAGCGAATATTTGCTCGAAGGGGGTGGAAGGTGGAGTGGCTGATTCAGATGGTACAGGGGCCTGAGAAGGTGCGTTGCGGTTGCAATCCCGACACCTTGACCATGTCTCCTGAATACTTACAGTCATGCCAGGCCAAAAGACAATCGATTGTGCTAATAGCTGCATAGACGAAACGCCCTGATGGGCTAAATGCAGGTTCTCAAGAACCGTGTGGCGTAGTGATGAAGGAACAACCACCCGGTCTCCATATAGCACCACTCCATCGGTGACATAAAGCGAGTCTTGATACCTCATGTAGTCTGATAAAGAAGGATATTCTTGTGAGAAGCCTTCAGCAATGGCTGTCATGAGCACAGATAGGATACGATCCTTCTTCGTCTCCCCTGCTAAGAGCGACCAGGAGATTGTGATAATCTCTTCTGCTTCTTTGCTTATTGAGGCTGCGATAAGGAACTCTGATTGGTCAGCGACTGTCGGTCTCGACACTTCTGTGTCCGATGCGGGGTACCGGGATGCAGCATCAGCTGCGAGATTGGCCTTTCCCGGTAGGTGTTCTATGCGAAAGTGCAACGGAAGGGTACGTTGTTTTAGGCGGAAGAGTCTGGTGTTGTGTATTTCATCGAGGGTGCGATCGCCGAAAATTTTAGTCAGAGGCTTATGGTCTGTGACGACCACAAGGTCCTGACAGCCCTGTATGAAATACCTAGTTTGTTCTAGCCCCCAGGCTATCGCCAATGCTTCACCCTCAATCGTGGCATACCGTTTTTCGGCGCCTGACAGGAAACGAGATCCCGCCAGGGTAACTCTCCACCTGTTAGGGCAGCAATCGGGTAGACATGTAGTGGAGGGGCAGTGCTTTTGGAGGAGGAAGTATCCTATACCACGTGAAGACCAATCAGGTCGAAGGCATGTGAGTTTTGACATGTCAAAAATCTCGATCCCCTCACGAATGGATTGGATTATGAACTCTTTGGATTCCTCAAATGCCTTGTCCGGGACCTGGCTCCAAAAGAATTTGTACTTTGGACTAAGGAAGGGACGGAAGATTGTCATGAAGTCCCTAAGCCGAGCGTAATTGGACACTTGGTTTACAAGCCCGAACCAGCTCCGAATGTCCTTTGTGCACTTTGGGGTAGGGAATGTCCTGATGGCATCTATGTACTTGGACAATGGTTCGATGCTGGTCTCGGTAATGCAAAATCCAGCAAAATCTACCTCGCGCTCCGCAAACTGGAATTTGTCTGGATTCATGACAGCGCCGGCAGTGCCCATTGTGTACAATAAGTCTATGGTTCTCCACCAATGGGTTTCCAGATCTTTATTGTAATGGATGGTGTCATCCACACATCTTTCCTTCCTTGGGAAATCAGACGAGATGGCATTGAATCGTCGATTGAAGCCATCGCCAGATGAGAGAAACCCTTGGGGGGCACGTGTATACCGCCATCGACCGAATGGTGTGATGAATGTCGTGAGGTGTCTATCGGACTTCCTAAGGGGCACACTATGGTACCCGATCCACGCATCGGTCACCGACTTCCATGTCTTCCCAGGTACCCGACGGGCAAGATGGAAGGGCGTTTCTGCTGGGAATGTCTCTCGTTTACAGAATTTGTTTTGGGGTGACAGGTCGACTGTCCGCCTTGGGCTCCCATCGTGTTTGCGAGTCACCACCATGTGGTGGCACCAGGTCGCCGGGACTCCGTGGGGCACTCTTTCAATTACGCCCAACGCTTCATCTCTGAGGAGGTCCTCGTATACGCGCTGCTGCCAATGCAATGGCACGGGGGCAGGTTTGTTGCATACTCTGGGAGTGGCAGATTCATCGATGTGGATCTCCATTGGTGGCCCAGACATGCAAGGTAGGGCGCGGTGGGGACATGTATTGAACGTTGAGCTCGCGTACCGATCAAGCAACCATTGTCGCATTTTGGCATTGTTTTCAGGGATAGGATTAAAAGGGAGGGGTTGGGGTCTCCCGGGGAAAGATGTTCTCTGCGGACAGTCGCATGTAATGAGGTCATCATGAGGGTGCCCACAACCTGAGGATAAAGCTCTCACACAAGTATCTTTAGGTATGTCAACATTTGAACCATTGGCACAACTACCAATAATAGGAAATTGTTTATCAATAATAAGAAGGTCCATCATGGTGTCACATGACAGGTAGAAGCCTCTAACAGAACCAGAAATAAACACCATGGCTTGGCAAGTTATCTCATCGCCGCTGGGAGAGTGACCCCTAAACAGTCCCCTAAATTGTCCAATTATACTCATGGGATTCGCTTTTGCTGCGCGAATCTTCAGGGTCGATGGGTGGAGGTCCTTCACAGAAAATCCTGCCTCCTCAAAATCATGCGATCCCCATACGTTCGATTGGGCGCCAGTGTCAGCGATGGCCTCCACAGATGCCAGGCGGGGTTGGTCGTGATCCGCAAATCCGATTTCGAAAGACGCCTTCCGGTGTCCATGAGTTTTAGTTTCTAGTGCTGAAATTTGCGATATTTGGTCTGGGTCTGCCTCAATCGCCTTGATGTCTGAGTAATGGGTATTATTGTCTTTCTGGGAGCGTTTTTGTTTGTCGGCACGCCAGCATTCTAAGCATTGTTTGTAAGGCTGTTTATTAATGCCACCACGTGGCCTTTCTCTGTAGCGCAGGTAGGGCTTCCTGCAATCAGGACACGGAACCGTCTTGGAGTAGTCTGGCTTAGACTACTTGTCACGCTTGTATGTGGACATTGCCGATACTGATGACATTGGTGTGGCGTTCCGGGCCATTTCTCGGCCTTCGATGATCGCGATGACATCATTTGTATTTTTGTCTTGAATGCCTGGCATGCTCAAGGCTTCCCTTCGAATGTCTAAGTCGCAGATTCCGGCAAGTAGTATGTCGCGAATCACTTCTTCAGTGTAGTCAGCTGACGCTTGTTGCCCACAATGACACTTTGTAGAGGTGGTGAAACCACAGGTCTCTGCCTTTCCCCTTACTCTTGCAGCGAAGGTTCTTATGGGTTCATCGTTAGATTGGCACATCTGGGTAAGTTCCGCTCTGCTGACACCCCGCGCAACGGGTATCACCGCTAATGAGCGCATGACTGTGAGTACGTCCGTTGTTGATTTTGCCGTTACTGTTGGGTCTGATTTGAGGAGTAGGTCCCCTAGGGCCTCGCTGGCGCATTGGAACAGCTGCGTTGGTACTGCAGTGTCGCTGATGTCTGAACCAATTCTGAATGTTTCCCATCGCCTGACGAAGGCGTTCCATGTTTCTTCGTTGACGCCGATGTCAATGATAGGTCTCCTGAGTTTGGGGCCCTTTTACATGAAGAAGGACTTATCATGTTCATAAGATGTTTATTGAGCTCTGAGCATCAATACATGATGTAAAAGACAAGATGGACATCTGACGATGAAAAGAAATATAAAACACTGTTACATAAGAATAAACTAATTAAACGCATAAACATACAGACAACTACGTACGTACACATATAACCCTGCAGGTAATTTGTTCATTTTGCATAATTCACACGTAAAATTTGTAACAAACACTTCCGAATCCGTGCTTTTTGAACAGGGACACCCAATTAAGATCTACTTTTAGTACCGTGGTGCAGTTTCCTTCATCGTTCATTCGCTGAAGGAAGCATATTGTGGATTACTGAAAACATGGATCGCATGTACACTTTAGCGTAAAAGGGTAAACAAACTCCAGAGTTGGTGCGGAATCCAAGTCGAAACTGATTCTGTCATTGTATTTCTTTGTCTGTGAAAGGCACTTTACTTTGTGCCCTAGATCTAGGTCATTGTAAGTAATAAAGATATTTCTCCCGGGCAGTGCCGGGTAACTCAGCTAGTACCTATAAGGTAAAATACTATGCGCCCATAACTGCAGTCAATATGTAAATTCTGATTGCTTAGTCCGTGGCCTTTATGGAAGAATATATATCAAATTATTCACTTGTTTTGTTTTTCGACTAGTTAGACTAAGTTGAATGGGTTAAGTAAGCTACATTTCATTATCAGTGACCACAAGAAATGGTGTGAAGCTATGGAATATGTGAATGAGAAAGGACTTAAAATTATGTCTCCTGAATTATGCTCAAATTGCTAAAAAAAAAATGTTCCACATTCTTTACAGAATATCAGCAGCCAAGTGAAACATGAGTTCTCCATTTCATTCCTTGAAAAAGAACAAAGTGCCATTGTTTCCAGGTCATATGACCGGCAACAGGCCAATTCCGTTTCGTCACCCAGAATATTCTGAAGATGAATGTCGTCTTCTTGAAGAAATAACAACCAACATGGTCCAGGAACGCAAAAAGAGAGATCCATTTGCTACTTTGCCCCAGCTTAGCTCATCGCCAAACCAGTCGAAGAAAACAGAATCATCACCACCTGGTGTCACGAGTGACAAAACAGAAGAGAAAACAGCACCATCTGACAGTGAACTAATGAGATTGATGATGAATAGAATTGCTGTTCTGGAGCAACAGGTAACAAGTCAGGAAAACAAAAACATCTCTGTAAAGTCCTTACTCGTTTCTTTTGTTTGATTCTTTGCGAAAAATATTTGGCGCTTTTTCGGTTGTTCCCACCCCAACTTACCTGGGCTATATTACTAATATTAGTCGATTGTCAGATTGATATGTAACGACGTGAGGGTCTAGTCAGTTTGTATCATCGAGGCTGTAGGCCGATGTTTGTCTGGGCAGTAGTCAGATTGACATATCAGGGAAAGCCGCCGGGGTAGCTATGTATTGTTTTCACTCGGACTATGGAACGCATTCGGAAGTCCTTCCGTTAACTAAGGAGGGGTGGGAACAACCGAAAAAGCGCCAAATATTTGTCTCATGAGTTGGAATTAACATGTAATTCACAGCATGAGTACCGGTAATATAAAATTGTACCACTGATAATGTTAATTACTAGTAATAGTATTGAATTCTTCACTTATAGAAGCCTGGTACTTATAGTCTTTAATGTACTGTCAGTTGCACCAGGTCGTAAACATTTGTAGCACAGGGCATGCAGCAGCTGCTAAAATAAAAAGAAATATGTATTTTGCACAAGTTGGTTTACATATATGTCCGCAGCTGAAAGCAGATTAAAATATAAATTTTGACCCCATACATAAATGAATTAGACATGAGGGCCGGCATGGAAGCATTATGTGGTTTGTGGAGTGTTCACTCAAATTGATGTTTTCTTCTGTTTAGTGTTCATAGATTTATTAAAATTCAACTTCTTCTTAAATGCAGTGGTACATGAAAAGTTTTTAAATAGATCTGACCTCTTATTGTTTGATGAGGTTCTCATCAATTTTAGGGCTTTCAAAACAAGTCATATCTTTTCAACCTGCATTTGTGTGAAAGTGGATTGATGAATTTTGATATTTGCATTTGTTTGCTAGCTATACAAAAAACAACAACAAATAGAATAATAAGAGTAATGTACAGGAGATAAGTTTTATTGGATTGTTTCTACAGAACCAGAGCCAAGAGAATGAATTGAGAGTCAAAGATCGTCAGATCAAGGTGCTGGAAGACAGACTGCGTATCGCAGAGAAAGCCAGGAAAGACAACACAAATGTCAGTGACACAAAAGACTTGGAGACACATTGCTTGCTGTTACAACAGCAGGTCAGTTTGCCTGAAGAGTTTCTGTAGTTTTTCTTCACAGGAATTCTTCTCCACCGGGCAAATCTCCAGTTGCCCATTTTTTGATTTTCCTTGATAGTAATGAACTTTCTTTTCCAGAAGATATTTGTAGGGATATGTGTCAGTGTATCTGTCCAATTGATAGCTCTGAAAAATACCTCAGTAGCTCATCCGTATGGTTCTTACAGCATAGGAATTTTATTATTCTAATTTTCTGGCAAACATTTTTGAGGTGATATGTACATTGTCCGGTTACTTTGAGACGAAGGATTTCTTTACCCTTAAAATCTGGTAGCTTAACCCTTTGAATGCTCCACAAAATTTTTTCACTCTTGAAGAATGCGTCATAAAATCTAAGGTTATCGTCAAAAAACGTGTACTATTTTATAATCTCAATTTGTGGATCAAAAACTGCTTTTTATACCAGTAAAAGTATATATTTTCTTGAAGGTAATTGGATGGAGATCACTTTGAAACAGGACAGAGCATTGTGAAGTGTATGTAAGATATTTTAGATTTCATTTACCAATGATGTCCTTGCACACTGGCTTGAGAAAAAAACATCATCATATTCATTTCAGCTGCCTGTGCTCCAAAATCTCCACTTCAAATAAAAAGTTTCACAATGAAAATGTCAAACAATATGTTTGTCAAACACACAGAAAGTTTCATTGTAATTGAGGCACTACAAGGTATCCTAGGTCTGATTTTTTTCCTGGTGGTAAGGTGTGAAGCAAACTGTGCATAGTCCAACACCACAATTCTGATACCTGTATCTTGATCTGATCCTTCCTTCATGTCTATATACACACTTTCTTCTGTATTATTTATATTATATTTAGATCTAGGTCTTATTTCTTCATAACTGAGGCTAAACATTACAGAAATAGAAGCAGGAACTCAATGAACATCATGATGAGGTATGGGCCACGCCCACACCACGCCCCCAGTTTGATTATGCCCATCAATCCCATCCCAAATTACTGAATTAGCTCCGAGAAAATTCCCCTACACAAAGACAGGTGAAAGTGAAAGTAGATTTCGATCTAGGTCAACTTGCCTGATGCCTCTGAATCATTATCAGACAGTGATTCCTCACTACACTAGTATCTCCATCATGGTTTTCGTTTTCACAATCACTCTACTCACTTTCAGAGTTCATTTTTTTCATAAATATCGCTTTAAAATTGATAAAACCACATTGAATAGCACAAGAAACAGCGGAACATCAGCCATGCCAGATTTGGTGTTGCCAGATTTTTTGGTGTTTCATGTCAAATGCGTTGGAAGCTGTGCCAGGAAGGCACATTTCGGGCCTTCTGCACTCTATCAGGGAGCCCGAAATCGGGCCCACTGCATGCAAAAGGGTTAAAATTCTCGAGTCGACAATTAATTTAAATGGAAAGCACTTGTTTGTCGTATATAAATGCTGTATAAGCTCACATACTGTCAGGTCAGAAAAATCTGCTACTGGTAACATGTAATCCAGTACAACCTGTTTCATGAACTGGTACGCTAGCATGGTATCAGTGGGTGTGCACTTGTCGGTGCAAACGGCCAGGGCGGAGGAGGTTTCATCTAACCCAACGGCCACATGCTAGGGCACAATGTGACCCTCAGTACTTGAGTCCTTCATATTGGCCCCCGGTAGCGGTGTGGTCATAGGCTTGTTTGCCTAAATCACAGACGAAGAATTGAGCAAACTTCCCGGACGCAGCTTCGAAGCTGGCGGCAGCAGGCCAGTGGTTGATTGATAGGGCAGATGGCAATATACCGTCACTCTGGCCTGGATATCGTGACACAGAGCATCCACCAGTATTGGTGTTCTTTGGTTTGGGTCTTTCACCCTAGTCAGTTGGGACTGCGAGGCTGTGGAGTAGCCTACAGGCAGCCGGTCAGGCAATATGACTGTCCCTCTGGCATCCTCCTGCACCTGGATACATTTCCAGTCGTCTTGACCCTGTCTTGCCACTTGGATAAGTTGTGTCCAGGCGAGAGAGTGAGTCTGATGTTTGCGCAGCTCTTTCTCACTAAAAACAAATTCTTTGCGCCAGTCTTAACACTCACCTCGTCTTCTTTCATCTTTGTCTCGTCTTCTTTCCTCTCAAAATTCCAACGGCGATGGGCGAGTGCGGTGGCAGCAGGTTTGGATAGACTGGAAGCTGTTAGCACAGACCTACACGTTGGTGGCTGTGGGCTATGGTCGCTTCATCGTCGATTGAAGTGGAGGCGTGGGGAGGCAGCACCCACAGTAGCTGAGCAGCCTTATTTAAGGATAGCACTGCTCACCTCAACTGAGGAAGGGGCTAGAAAAGGTGCCCTAAAGAAAGCCCACTTCACATCACCCTGACTGGTATACCGCGACCAGTGGGGATCCCTTTTTGCGGTCGAAACTCAAACAACCCGGAAAGACGCACTGCACTTATTGCCATTGAGCTCAGCAGGTACAACCTGGACATAGTGGCACTCAGTGAGACCAGACTCCCTGATAGTGGCAACTCAAAGAGCTCAGTGGAGGATACACCTTCTTCTGGAAAGTTAAGGGTGCAGTCGAACCGAGACAGCATGGTGTTGGGTTTGCAATTAAAAATGACCTTGTCAGAAACTTGCAGTCCATGCCAATTGAAATAAATGACAGGCTAATGACACTCAGGATCCCAGTTGGGAAAAGCCAGTCAGCCACCCTCATTAGCGCATATGCGCCCACCATGACAAACCCAGATGAAGCCAAAGACAAGTTCTATTCTGATCTAGAATCTGTCATATGCTCTGTCCCGGCAGCTGATAAGCTGATTCTCTTGGGGGACTTCAATGCTAGGGTTGGCTCCGAAATCTCAGCGTGGCCAAATGTTTTGGGCCCTCATGGAGTTGGTTCATGCAATAACAATGGGTTGCGCTTACTTACTTTGTGCGCTGAATTTGGCCTGTTCATTACCAACACAAATTTTAGTCTCCCCGTGAGAAACAGAACGTCATGGATGCATCCCCGCTCAAAGCATTGGCATCTCATAGACTATGTCATTGTGAGGAAGACTGACAGAAAGGATGTCCTTGTAACAAAGGCGATGTGTGGTGCCGAGTGTGGAACTGACCACAGACTCATTGTTTGCAAGCTCAGACTAACATTGAGGCGCAATAGACGCCCTCAAGGGAAAGCGCCACCTAAACGCCTAAATGTTTCAAAACTCTGCTCAGCTGAGAAACAGAGCGAGCTCTCATCAGAACTCTCCTCAAAATTGGATTGCGTGACTTTTGACCCTGAGAACATTGAACAGAGCTGGACTGACCTAAATACGACTGTACACTCTTGCGCCAGCAGCACAGTTGGTTTTCCTGTCCGCAAGCACCAGGACTGGTTCAATGATAATGATAATGAAATCAAAGTGCTCATCAAAGAAAAAAATAGTCTCATCCAAGCTCACTGCAGTGACCCCTCTTCCACAGCAAAAGCTGATGCACTGCGTGCATGTAAGGGTGTACTCCAGAAGAAGCTGAGGAAAATGAAAAATGACTGGCTTGAAGAGCGAGTAAGAGAAACTCAGAAATATGCCGACACAAACAACACTAGAAAGTTCTTTGAGAGCCTCCGAGCTGTGTTTGGACCATCCTGCTCTGGCACTACGCCACTTCTTGCGTCAGATGGTTCAACACGCATTGTTGAATTGAATGCCATAATTCAGCGTTGGGCAGAACATTTCGGAGGTGTGCTAAATCGGCCATCAAATATAAATACTGAGTCCATTGACCGCCTCCCTCAGACTCCTATTAATGCAGCTCTTGCCAAGCCATTCACAGCAAATGAGACCCGAACTGCCACAAATCAGATGTCCTTTAACAAATCACCAGGCGTGGATTCAATTCCTGCTGAGGTGTATGCCTTCGGTGGAGAAAAGCTTATTGAAAGGTTGACCGAGTTGTTCAATCATATGTTGAAAGCAGGGAAGCTGCCACAGGACTTCAAAGATGCTTCAATCATCCATCTGTACAAAAACAAAGGAGACAGCCAAGTCTGTGACAACCATCGGGGAATCTCTCTACTTTCAACTGCTGGCAAAATATTGGCAAGAATGCTTCTGAATCGCCTTCTTGATCACCTCTCGTCAAATGACTTGCTTCCCGAGAGCCAATGTGGCTTTCGTAAAGAGAGGGGAACGGCGGATATGATTTTTGCTGCCAGACAGATTCAGGAAAAATGCATGGAACAAAATAAAGCGCTGTATATCACATTTGTTGACCTCACAAAAGCATTTGACACAGTGTGTCGTGAAGGCCTCTGGAAAATCTTGGCGAAGTTTGGGTGTCCACCCGAATTCATCACAATAGTGCGCCAGTTTCATGATGGCATGCAAGCTGCAGTCAAAAGCAACGGCAGTGTTTCAGAGCCCTTTGCTGTCACAAATGGGGTAAAACAGGGTTGTGTCTTAGCCCCAACTCTGTTCAGCATCATGTTCTCTGCAATGCTACAAGAAGCCTTTAGCTCTCCTCCTCAAGGGGTAAGCATCAAGTACTGAACTGATGGCAGTCTATTCAACCTCAGGAGATTTCAGGCAAAAACCAAAACCAAAAGTACTCAAGTCTGTGACCTACTATTTGCTGATGATTGTGCACTTCTGGCACACGATGAGGATAGCATGCAAAACTGTGTTGATAAGTTCTCTAGTGCCTGTGACAACTTTGGCCTCACAATAAGCACAAAGAAGACGGAAGTGCTCCATCAGCCTACTCCAGACGACAAGTATCCTGTGACCCCAAATATCAAAGTCCATGACAGTCTTCTGAAGGTGTCGGAGAACTTCACCTATCTTGGTAGTACACTGTCTTCCGCGGCTCGTGTTGATACTGAAATTCTCTCAAGAATCAGCAAAGCCAGCTCTGCATTTGGCAGGCTTCGAAAGAGAGTATGGGATGTCGCCGGCATTCGCACAGACACTAAGCTGAAAGTGTACAATGCTGTGGTCCTTCCCACCCTACTCTATGGGGCTGAAACCTGGACAGTGTACCAATCGCATGCCAGAAAGCTAAATCACTTTCATCTGGCCTGCCTTAGAAAGATCCTAAGGATCAAATGGCAGGATAAAATTCCAGACACTGAGGTCCTCAATCGTGCCAAGGAATTGAGCATCTTCTGCCACCTGAAAAAAATTCAGCTACGTTGGGCAGGACATGTTGTCAGAATGCCCGACTCCAGACTCCCTAAGCAAATCTTCTTCTCTGAGCTCTCCAATGGAACGAGGAATGTTGGGGCCCCAAAGAGACGTTACAAAGACACTCTCAAGCAATCACTGAAGGCCTTTGCCATTGATGTGAGTGAGTGGGAAAAGCTCTCGCTTGATCGTGCAAATTGGAGGGCGGCCCTTACCAGAGGCAGCAAAGCATGGGAAGCTGACAGAGTCCAGCAGGCTATCAAAAAAAGAGAACGGCGCAAGAAAAGGCCCAGTGGTACTGAACCAACGGAGCACTCTTGTCATTTATGCGGAAGGGTCTGCAGGGCAAAAATAGGACTTATCAGTCACATGAGAAGCCATAAGTCATGAAAGAACAGTCTTTCCATTCTGTCCTCTGTGTCCTTTAGTTCTCTTTATTGTCCATGTGTTGAAATTCTCAACAATTTCTGTTCTTTATTCCTCTGGTGTTGTTAAGGTCATCATCATACCTGATGGACGAACTATTATAAGCTCACATACACCCTTATATAAAAACAAAGAATTTATAAAGAACCCAAGTGCATTTTTGAAGTCAAGGAATTTTTGCTTAGAATCATCTACATGTTGAGTCTGTGTCCTCCTTCATTACTGAGTGCAACCATTTTGCATTATTTCTTACTCAGGGAATAACTGCGACATAATTTAAGAATCCTCATTGTCTGTTAGACTGAAAGTCATTGTGAAGAAAACCATGCCCTGTAAAGATTATGACGCATCAGGGAAGGAGTGTAAATGATCTCAAGTGTTTGTCTAGCACTGATTACCTGCAAAGCTTTGTGAGTGTGTTAAATATGACTGCTTTTCTCATCTGGCCAGGTACACGAAATGGAGACATTTTTAGCTGAGTATGGGATGGTTTGGGTTGGCGAGCAAGGTAATGAGAACTCGGATGTGTATTTGGATGATGATGTGGATGATGAAGAAAACAACAATCTCACCGAGACAATACGGAGCGACTCACCTGGCAACTCTATAGCCTCTTCAAATCCATTCGGCATTTGGCGACAAGACACGTCTGTACCAGGAGCACTATCACCCAACATTGATTTTAATCAGCTGATCGAGAACATCAAAGACCTGAATGTACTGGCGGGAGAGGGTGTGGCTCAGATCAAGAAGACTACTGATGGTGCGAGATTTGAGGTCCCAGAGCCAGTGCAGTTCACGATTTATGCCAATGGGATCCTCATGTTTGATGGTCCCTTCAGACCTTACACAGATCCCACAACCCAGCAGTGCATACGGGATCTGATGGATGGTTACTTCCCAACAGAACTACAGAGCAGGTACAGGAAGTGGAGAATTATTATGTATACAGTTGGCTGAAATAATCAGGTGTATTTTCGGCAAAGTCATGGTACTTTGATTTGCAAATGAAAATCTTGCCTGAAGTATTTGAATATAGTTTCAGCGAATGGTGAAATATTCAGAGATGATATATCACAATAACGGCTAGCCTTTGCACTATGGCTAGATTTGAAAAAACCCACACTGTAACTCATGATATAGGAGAGAATAAAATACCTTGTCGATGTGGATAGGGTTGTGTAGAGAGGAGACAGCCTGTGACACATATTTTTTTGATTAGAATAACTTTGACAACTCTATTTTTTTTAATATATACTGAATTACAGTTTCAAAATGATTTTTTTTCTTTTGTTTTTGACTTCTTTTGACTACTAGATATCCTGATGGAGTTCCTTTCCTGATCACGGACCTGAGAGAAACCCATTTCCTGCCCAAGCAGAGCCCTCTTGTGTTTGCCGGGGAGGGGCAGACTTTGGGAGGGGAGATAAAGCCATCACGACTTATCCCGACTAACTTACAGGACGCCACTAAGAAGATTCCACTCCCTAGCCTCGGTGTGGCATCACAGACTTCTGATACTGGTATGTGATCACTGGACCATGCCTGTAAAATTTCCGACTATAGTCGGATTTCCGCCTATTTTATCATGACCAAAAAAAAGTCGCCTTAGATTTTGGTTCGAGCAAAAAATTCAAAAAAAAATAAATTTCGACCTGATCTTAGACAATGTCATTTTTCCGATGCGGTACTTAATAATAAAAGGTAAGCCGGCGAAAATGTACGAATGCTATTGACTACAACAGCCATGTTTTGATATGTGGTACTTAATAATAGACAGGCGAATGTCGGAAAGGTAAAGCGGCGAAGTTAGTTATGGTTTAACTTCTTCTTTTTATTTCTACTCATCAAACTTCTTTACATATTAAAAAAAAAAGTATTACTTTAACATGTTTTTGTAAATTAATTAAGAAAAAATAGCTTTCATTCTGATTATTATGAAGTGCTTGCCATAATGGGGATCTTAGTTCCTGTTTGCTCCAACCCACTTTTTGCACAATTGAGAAATTGGAAGTTAAACAATCGCAGTTTTAGTATTATGATAAGGAGTTAGAATAAATTGGAACTTTGAAACAGCTTGATAAGTGCCACAGTGCATTTTAAATAAGTGTCAAAGTGTGCATCTGGTATATCTCTTCTCCAGTTTTCTCAGAAAATGGAGATATAGAACAAACAGGAACTAAGATTGCGAGAACCAGAGAAAACTTCCATACCAAACAATATTCACATTTCGTAAATTGTTTCTTGTCTTTCACTCACAGAGCCAGCTAATGTAACATCCAAATTGCCAGGAAAGACGATGACTCAGGCTCAGTTCCTCAACAAACTGCCAAAATCTGTCATCAAGGATGGAAAAATTATTGATATTCGTGACACCGTTGGTAAAACTTTGACTGGAAATGAAACAGCAGAAACTTCTCTGAAACCTGCAGTCACACTCATCAACACCAGTGTAACCAAGGAAATGTCTGACAGCATGGCGTCTTCTGATACTGCAACAGAAAGGCCAAGGTCATACAAAGGTCATGGTGATGTGACGACACTTAGAGTTGTGACAGCAAATGGAGCCCATACTTATATTGTCAAAATGAAATTCAAAGAGACAATTGGAGACTTGCGAAGTTACCTGGACACCCAACGACGCCCGACAGTGCCATATGATATTGTGTCCACTTTCCCACATAAAGTGCACAAAAATAACACAATGACCTTGGAAGCGAGCGGTCTGACACCCAATGCAGTCTTACACCTGAAACCACATAAGCAGTAGGGTAACTTTTGTCATACATCAATTTCTGAACACTGGCCTCACACCAAACGTGGTCTTATGTGTCAACACGTATAGATAAGAAAATAATGTGATTAAAACTTTCTACTGATTAATTTTATTTTTCCCCCCGCAGAGCCAAACTAGTGCCAAAATTATACTGAAATTATGGAGCCCTTATCTTGCACACACTATCTTGTTAAGCATGTGTTTCTTTCTCACATTATTTTTGGTGTAAATAAAATGGCATTAGAATGATAAATATGTTGAGAAGTTTTAAGCATAAATTGTCAGGAATGAAAGATAAACTTTGCATTGAATGGAGGATGACTTGCATCTAGACCAGTATTTGCCAAGGTGGGGTGTGCGACTTCAGAATGGGCCATAGGGATATTTCATAGTGATTTATGGCTAAAACTGATAAAAGTGGTCCATGGAACCAGACAAATCTGCAGCCAGTGTCAAGGGCAAGGTTCCCATAGAAGTAAGAAACAAGTGAATATAACTTTTTAAATAAAGTTGTAATGAAAGCTTCTTTTGTTATGTACAATCTGAACATATGAATATTTTAAAAAATCTTTTTGTATCTGATCATGGTGGGATGTACGTTTTTCTTTTACGATTGAAGCAGGGCTTAGGACGAAAAAAGATTGAAAAACACTGATCTAGTTGGTACTTGATAAGTCCAGTGCTCACAACTTGATTTGTCTACATTGCATAGCAAGGCTTGAGACTGTTAGTCTTGATGATGATTTGATTCAGTGACATGACAAGTTATCCCAGCGATCCAGCTCTCGAGACAGTTTGACTTCTGTGGACAGTTTTTTAACAAAACTTCTCAAAATAATATTGGAATCTCCTCAACGATGTCATAGATCTGACAATTTTCATGTAATATTTGATTTTTACAAGAGGGATCAGTAATTTTTGTTCAGCTGCAGTGGTCAGTACAAAGGAATCATGTTGATTTCATGTTATAATTAGAAAAGGTACCACAAGTTTCCATGAAATGGAAAATCTTTCGACCAAATGTAATACATGTACTTGAAAATTACAGGTTATGTATACAGACTATGAAACTTTGCCTTTTATGGATCTTGAAACAGTATTGCACATTTCACGAACACAAAAACTGATTGGTGTAAAATTTGCGCCTATGGTGATGTTACTGAATTAATGTGATGCTTTAACTGGATAGGGGTAGAGTAATTGGATTGATCAGATCTTCAACACATATTGGAGTTCAGTGGTCCAACTTTTCTGATACACTCTGGAATTTGATCAAGGGGTGACATTGCTTTAACACATTGTGAATACTGATGTTTGTCAGATTGTTGCCGACCACGAAATCTGTTGTGTATCAAAATCACTACTTTTCAGAAGAAGCAGTTGTTGAGTGTGTTGACAGAACCATAGAACAAATTGGTTCCCAGAATTAGGAAGCAATTATTGTCTGCTAGTTAGATCAGAAAGGTGAAAAATTATAACAAGTCAGATTTCCTATTTTTGGAAAATTAACGTACGGTATGACACTTTCGTGAATGGCGCTGAAATGATGTAAATTTAATGATGAAATTAAATAATAAATTCTTAGCATAGAAGATGAAAAAGTTACCTTTGCTGTGACCAGAAAGAAAAGAAAAAAAAAATGTCAACCTGTATGTAGCTAATGGGAAAGACTTTGTTTCAAATGTGAAATGTTTAACATCAGAAACTCTGAACCATTTGAAGAAGTTTTGATTTGTGTCAATTTCAGTCATTTGTTTCACCAAAAGGCACCTGACTCTTTTATTGAAATTGCAAGGCAGTTTTAGTGCAATGTTTTAGTAATGTCTTGAAATCATCAGTAACTGGTGAAATGCAAAGTGGGAAGGTCTTGGGTTAAATCTGTTGTAATGTTTTACATTATAAGCTGAATTTTAAATCTTCAGTATTGCTCAGCCAGTTGCTATATATACTAGAAATTTTTGCTCATGGTAATTTGTGATATTTCATTTTCTACAATTTATATACTGCATTTTTTAACAAAATTCTGTATTCTTTTGTTAAGGTTGTTAAGAAATTTGGTTCGGCATTCATTTGAATTTATTTTGCTTTATCTTTGTTTGAAAGGTTTTTATATGAGGTTGTTATTCGTTTATTATGGATGCACCTGTTGAAAGGTAAATGATTTTGTTCTGAAACTTTCATTATGATTTTCTAAGACCAAAGAACAGACAGACAATTTTTATTTGTAGAGATATGTGTTTAATTTTTTCATTTCAAGGGATATCATGTAATTATCCTGCCATAGATAGTGTGATATGGAACCAACAGTTTAATTTTTGGACCAATCTGTGGACTGGCCTAATACTGTGATATTTAAACTGAATTTTGTTATTAGATTTTTTGTTTTTGCATAGTGAACGGAAGTGGCGCAATGCCGGAGAAAATATTCTTTTGAATTTTGACTCTAGTAAGCAACCACAAAAATTTCTACCAAGAGTGATGTAAAGTAGATGCAAAGAAAAATGGGAATGAATGATTTGTATTAATGGATAATTCACAATGCCTTGAGTTTGAAGCCAGATTGGTAAGTATATGTCATCACTGTTTCCTCAAACTGTAGTAATCGGTTTTGACTACCTTTAAGAAGAAACTAAAAATTGTTTTATTTTGGCACAACTGAATTTTTGAAAGTTTGCCATTCGACCATTTTTCGGCATATGGGTCTATAACCAAGATCATTCAATGTGGTTTGGAATGTAGTTGGATGTTTATGAAAATAGATTTGTAGAATTTTTGAGTTACTGCAGTGTTGGGGAGTGGTGAGGATATGTAAGAACATTTCAAAATCTGGAAAACCTCAAAGAACTGGGGTTAGTCAAATTATCTTATCATGTTTATGTATGACAGTTTTGACGAATGTCCCTTGATGATTGTAAATCTACCGAATGCTGTGTATGAACAGTTCTAACCTCTTTGCAGTATTGCCTGAGACAGGAGTTGTCTGGGTGGAGAGAAAAATCCTGAGATTTCACATTTTATTGTTGTATTTTTGTCCTGTCAGTATTTCAAGCAGTTTGCTAAAATTTGACCTCTGTGATCCATTTTTACACCTTGACATCGTGTTTACCTCTTGTCCGTCCTGATCCATCGGCCAGTTTGGTCTTATTTTTCTTCCCTGACCAGCTTATGTTTTTTTTTGTTTTCAGTCTTTGAAAGCATAATGTAGCAATATCCTTTGAAAGCTGAGAGAAATGTGGGATCAATTTTAACTTGGCCAAACATATTTTCAATAACATGAGATTACCAGACATGTACACAGTGAGAACTGTTTAACCCTCTAGTGCTGAGACAGAGATTAAGTAATCCAAACTTCTTAAACATGCACTGTAGAAAATGATTTAAAATGGTCAAATCAGTGCAATAATATAAGTATTGATCATGCAAATATATTTTTTGGTGAAATAGAAACAGTATTCCAAAACTAGGCAGTGACTCAAAGTGATGTGTTCCAAATATTGTCACTGCTCTATGATTATGGCATCTGTCAGACTTGTGCCAAAAGGCAACTGACGGTTCACTGTAATCCTGAACCTGAGGGCTATCAGGTAACATTTCTAGAAAAAGAAATATGCCAGTAGGAAAATGTAATAATCCAATCGAGTCATAATGGCACAAGTCACCAATGACAGAAAAAAAAACGTTGTTTTTCATAATATCTCAAAAAGTGTAAAAAATGATTTAGGCCATTAAAGTAAAGCAGTGGCGACATTATACTCACTGGATATCAGAGGGTCAGCATTGTGGCTGAAAGTCATCATATCAGCATTAGCTAGTATAATTTTAAAGTTGTACAGGGACATTACAGAAAGTTGCTCTGCGTTGTGGCAGTTTCAGGAAAAATCCTCAGTTCTGATCTGTTGTTTGTTGCAGGGATTTCTGTCTCTTCTGTTGTTGACATGAAAAAGAGACTTGGTTGTTTTTATTTACACACAAACATCAGCTTTAAATGTCATCAGTCCACTGCTGAAAAAGATAGTTTTTGTCTATGTAACCTGACAGGATTTGCATGCCTGATGTATTGATACAAGCAATATCTATTTTTATACATGTATTATGCATGACCCAGAGAATTGTGCAACTTTTTTTTTGTAGCATATTAAACAGTTCTTCTGCTAGTTTTATTGTGTGAAGTGTCATGACAATATGATGTTCTGATGATTTTGTGGGGGAAAGAAATGCGCACACTAGTCTAGGCCAAAGTCACTTTTTCATATCATTATGTAAAATAGAATTATGTTCTCTAACTTTGTATGTAGATTATGCTTTTGTATGGCCATTAGTTTTTTTTTTTTTTTAGTCATCACACAATGGATATTGGACAAAAGAATAAAGTGGTGTGCAATGCAAACTGTTTTTTACTTCGACTGTAACATTTTTTTTTTTCCATTTGGGGCCGTTTCCCATAATATGTCAGTGTTCACCACTCCCATCAAGAGCTAGATTATGTCCAGTCCACTTTCGCCCCTGAAAAAAAAAGGCTGCAGGTGGGCCAGAGACATCTGCAGGCATCACTGGCCTCTGCACTCACTCACATATTGAATGTGGTCATGACTCCAAACTGATGCAGTCCTCACACTCTGCTCCCAGTGGCCGCAGGAATGAATGATAAATGCTCAATTTGTCTGACAGGCACAATAGGCGAACAGTACAATTCACAAATAATGTCTAGCCAAGTGTGTGTAGCAAATGTTTGCAGTTGGAGAAACTTGGGCCTTATCTTGTACTCTTGGTGTTGTTGTCATGGTGACCCCCCTCCCATCTCTCATATCCTGTTGTACATTGAACATTTTACTTCCTTCTTTGTTCTTTCTTTCCATGTTCCTGTCCTTGCTTGTCAGTTTCACACCTCAGTTTCTGAGAAATGGCTGATTAAAAAGAGAGAAAAAAAGTGAGTGGAAAACTAGTTAGGAAAAAAAACACCTGGATTTTTTTATCAGTCGTGCTGGGGTGATTTTACTCTGAAGGGATAGAGCAAGTTCAGATCTAGGCAAGATTAACATTACTGATTTTAATATGCAAATTTCAGAAAAGAACGTGTACATAATGTGCAAATATATGTAATTTTTCTATTTTGTCCACACTTTGTTTGCAATCTACACTTTTACTGCTGTTTCCAGATGCCAAAGATATTTGCTACTTCATTCATTGAGTGATAGCAAACTTTTAAAATGATTGATATGGATTTTTTGATAAAGCAGAGAAGTTATTTTTTATATCTAAATTGAATGTATAATTCATAAAATTTATTCTGTTTTCAGCATTGTTTGAAGTAGTGTTTTTTTTTTTTTCTTAAAGTTGCACACGAATGTTGTATTCAAGTTACGTGTATGTGGGTGTCTGCACATCTGCTAATTTCTTATGTTAGTTTGTGAATTTGTTTCAGTGGAAGAAAACATAGACTAGATTATCATTTTCATAGTGTTTTTAGCTCCACACAATAAATAAAGCATGGCCTTGTGTTTTATACTTCCTGGTTCAGTAGTTATCATGTTATATGTACTGTAAACATCCTTGACCTTGATATTTTGATTGTATTGAGATTATGTTAGAAAATGAAAAAAAAAATCTTGATGGAAGTCTTGTTTAAAACTATTTTTGTTGAACAATTGAAATGTTGAACAATGTCAGAATGTGCTGTTTTTTGTTGTCGTTTTTTTAAAAATTAAAGCCTGTATGTGATATCCATAGCTGTCAGACCCAGTGAATGATTTTGTTCTACTGGTAGTTTTGAAAGATAATATTCAGAGTGGTCAGCCAAATTTTTTGTAAACAGTGCTGTCTCTATCTGGTGTCTATATACAGTTGACTCCACCGCCGCCCAGTCTATTTTTGTGAATTAGGAAATTAAAAAAAACTAGAGAAAAACTGTTGGGTTGTAGGAGGGCTTAGCACAAAGTCCAAATGTGCCCCCCCCCCCTCCATATACTTAATATAGAGCTATGCAAAAATACAACTTTTTGTTTTGTTTTTTTGGACCACATTTTTAAAATGTGAAAGTGAAGATTGATAAAACCATAAGATAGGATCGCTGGCTTTCAGTTGTTCTGTGAAGACATAAAACTAATATGTATCTGTTGATCTTTATGACAGTCTACCTGTTGTACCTCGGCAGTCCAAAGACTTATCTGTTTTCAGGAATAATAGTAATTTTTTTGTTAGAATGTTTTAGAATTGATTCGGTTTTCTTAGGAAAATAAGATGTTCCAAACATACAGATGCCTACAGTACAAGGACATGACTCTAGGGGCAGCCACGTGCGGGCGGTTTCAGTGGGGCTGAGGCGTTTCACCCCCCCACAAATTTAGCCCTCTGTAGAAAAGTTTATAGTCAGTGCGCTGCTAAGTGAACTGTAGAGCCAGGTGCAACCTGGCATGAGATATATTCGGAAGTCTTTCCTTTTCATCAGAACAGGGAGTGATGTTGTCATCAAATGTTGTTCAGTGAAGACAAATCAGGGGATGTAGTGATGTAACAAAGTCATTTTAGTAGTCTTTGAATTGGTTAAATAACCTCAAAGTAAATCCATGGTTTTATATGGTACACTTAAGATTTGGTAAGTCGTTTCTGAGACTGCCCTGTATCACTGTAGATGTGCTGCTGCCAAAGGAAAAACAACAGAAATGACAACATGCTCTTTGTCTACTTTGTTGTCTCTTTAATGCCAAAGGCAAATAGACATATCTGTTACCGAAATATCAACACACAAGCTGCAGATCTGCAAACCTTCATCAACAGGTGCCTCAAAACCATCTTGCAGATCAGCTGGCATGACAAAGTCACCAACGAATGGCTGTGGGAATGGACAGAGCAGGAGCCAGTGGAAATCCAAATCAAACGGAGAAAGTGGGGGTGGCTTGGACATACACTCCGTAAACCCCAAGCCAGCATCTTTCGCCAGACCCTCAAATGGAACCCCCAAGGCAAACGAAACTGCGGGCGTCCCAAGACAACGTGACAAAGATCAACTGCAAGTGAAATAAAAATGTTGGGACTCTCGTGGGGCCAGACTGACGCCACAGCCCAGGACAGAGCAAGGTGGAAGACCTTGGTGGACGACCTATGCCCCAGTCGGGGTTCAAGGCTTTAAGACAAGTAAGTCAAGTTACCGAAATAGCAGTGTCTAAAGTGGCAAACCAACGTAAGTGACTGTTCATATTCAGAGACATTAAAGTAG
This sequence comes from Onchidella celtica, assembly GCA_963931925.1. Lineage (NCBI taxonomy): Eukaryota > Metazoa > Mollusca > Gastropoda > Systellommatophora > Onchidiidae > Onchidella > Onchidella celtica. Next base: position 37,722,720 of record OZ007579.1, on the reverse strand, counting down.
AAAAAGGCCATGCTGTCAGTTACACTGTTTTTCCTTTGGGTGGTTACCGTAGTGTAGCTCAATTCCCAGGGAGTGGTGGATACTTAGATATGATAGAGTTTTTGGTTTCTCAGGGAACTTGGCATGTTGGCTTGTTGCTGTTTGTCCCTCAAGTAAGTAGATATAGGTTTGGTAGCCATTCTTGTCTTTAAACCTAAAACTCGAGGTATGCCAGTTTTTGGGTAGACTAATTGATTAATAAACAAGTGTCACAAATCCTGCTGGGTTGAGATGTGCTTTGTTATGTGGACACCTGATTGATGTTGTATTTCCTTCTGTAATATTTTAGTGACATAGAATACTTTATGTATTGATGTTGTTAAAGAAATGTGAGATTTCTCAGTTGTGAGCTACAACATGAACAATGCAAAGTGCACTTTCAGCAAGATTATTACATCTCTGGCAAATTTAGTCTATTTTGTTACATGATCTGACCTTCTCATCTTGTTTTTGAACTCTGTTATCATGTGATGGATTTTCTCCCCTGTGACACTGTTGTGATCTGATTTTATTTTTTCATTTTGAAGTTTATCATTCTGGGCACCCACAGAGGTGACATACCTGACCCAACTTTACACAGTTTACTGAATAGAAATACATTAGAATTTATTGATATTTATTTCATACTTGTCATCTTCATGTGTATATTTATGTTCAACATGTTAAGGACCCCGAGCCACATATTGTGACGTCACCTTCCCCACTGTGTACATTTTTTTTTCTTCGGAAGAGAATTGTTTTGGAAAATGAACAGTTCTAAGTTTTTACATGATATCAACTGCTATGTAGCATTTCTTTGTAAAAAGTAAACTTGCTCCATCTTGGCTGCGGTGTATGTGGTGTACAGGAGAGTAGGATACAGACTTGCTGTGTAGACATGGAAAGATCATTTAAATGTGAAATCATGAAATTTGTCTTTGACGTGAGGTTTGACTGGGAATTCTTTTTTTTTTTTGTCTGCAAAATTATTTGAAGATTTAGAGTCTGTAAAAAAAGGGTATTGTTCAACAATTCAGACTTATTTTATTTTTAATGAAATAGGCTGACCAGTTTGGTGTGAATCCATTGTCTTTTTCATTACATTCAGAAATTGAGTATATCATATCATTAGTTTGCATTTTGACACTGCAATGAGTGATTTAAATACATGCATAATATATGCATGGGTATTTGAATTATGTCCATCATATATTATTTAGAGTGTGAAAATGGAAACCAGACCATTGAAATAAGAACATGTAATCAAATTTTGTTAATTGAGAATTATTAGTGTGGATGGAAGCCACTGGAAGCTAACATCTGCTGATTTTAATCAGACTGATATGGTGATTGTTCACTTGCCAAATTTTTGTCTTTTTAAGTATTTACATGTGGCAAACTCTGATCTTGTTGTTGGATTCCAAAATTTGTTGCATGAACTTACGCTCATAACTCTGAATTTGCCAGGAATTTGAATTGCTTGGACGTTGGAGTCCATTATAAAAATGGTTGATTGTACATAGCATGAGATACATAGTGCGTGATGTCACATAACACAATAGTGAGTGATTTTACTTAATGTAGGGTCACCACTTTGAGTGAGTCCAGTGAATAAGTTAGGTCTGCCCTTGCATGCCCCCAAAGCTTGTTATAGTGAATGACTTAACATTGATTTCATAGTGAGTTCTTTTACTTAACATGAGATTGTTAAATTGTTTGGTGAGTGAGCATCCTTACTTAGTGAGTGGTTATACTGTATTTACCTAGCGAATAAGTACCTTTACCTAACAAAGGATCAGTTCAGTGAGTGATGTTTTATTGTATTGTTTCTAAAAATAACAAAAGATCTTTATTGAATGACTTTGATGTGACTGAACACTTGAGTTCAGGTTAGATGCGTAATCATAGGTCTGCACCTTGACTTTGAGTCTACAAACATTTTTCTAAGACTAAAGAGACATCGTCTCTGATCCCTAAAACTAGTACATGTAGTCGGTTCTGGCTACTTTTCAGGAGAAGCAAAAAGCTGTTTCATTTTAGCACAACTGGTCTTGTTGTGATGAATTTTTGACAGTTTGCTATTCGATGATTTTTTTGGTGTGGGAGTCTAGAACCATGACCATTCGATGCGGCTTTGGATATACAGAGGCTGAATATAAAAATTGATTTGTCAAATCTTTGAGCTACTACAGGTGGAGATGCATTTGTCAGTCCAGTGAATGAGATGGTTTGGTGGGATTTTAAATGAGTTGACTTTGTCAAGGATCTGGACTGTGGCATGTCCAGGAACATAATGATGATGATGTGAGGTTCTGAATTGTTCATTGACATTGTATGTATAATTATGTTTACCATATCATTATGAGAAATTGATGGACTAACCAGATGTGTACAAATGAAGACACAGTTGACCTTGTGCCAATATTGCATTCAGGAACTTGTGAAAACCCAGTTCTGTACGATATTGTATCTCGATGATCTCTCTGTGGTCAACAAGAAATACTAACTGAATCAATTTGTAGTGAAATGTCTAGTCAACTGTTTAGATACCTTCGGAGTACCATTCAATAAGCTCAGTGGTGATTTCCGAACTCCAGTGTTGATTCACTCTTGAAAATGGTCATAACTATGCTTTATGTCTAAATATTGAACTGAGATTCTTATTTACGCTGGATTTTTCTCTACAAGTGTCACTGGCAAACAGATCTAATACCACTGACAGATTTTTCTGCCTACTGTGAAAGGTTGGGCTCAGTGACAGATGAGAATTTATTGACACAAACGAAATAGTTTACACATACTTAGTTAAGAGCGACTAGTGCCCTGACTTTGAGATCAGGGAAAACTGTACTTTTCAGTAGGAGAGAGAGATTTGCTCCATCTCCTGCCCTTCCTCTTTTGTGTTCAAAAGTTTTCAATATGAACAATAGTTAAAATTGTTTCCTATTTTGGAATTTTTCGCAGATTGAAAAATTTGTTTCTGCTTTTGATTGGCTTTGGATTGTGTAATCCAGCTAGCTGAAATTCAGCATAAGAGCTGACTTAGATCTATATCTTACACCATGATTTGAGGTCTTTATTTTAGGAGGTTTGCTGCCCTTGGCATTTACACCTCACTTTACTTGTTTTATTATTTCTTGTTCTGGCGGGGGGGGGGGGGGGGGGGGGGGGGGAGATGATATGGATAAATTTTAATCTATTAATTTCAATTTTGCCTTTCGGCCTGCTCTTTACGATTTCCAACTGCCAAGGTATCTTTAACGTGCGCAACGTGCACACGGGCCCTCCGAATTTTTTCGTCCTTATCCGAGAAGACTAGGTACTCGATCCTACCCCCCAATAGGACCAGGGACTTGAAAATATGAGAAAAATCCAATTTCCAAGAACTACTCGATCCTACCTTACACCAAGGAGGTGTATTATATCTTACACCAAGGAGATGCATCAGCTTATAAGGTTTATGGAAATTCTTAATTAAAATAGGAATCACTTTATAATCTTATGTATGAGGGATAAATAATATATGTCCTACCAGTGTTTGGTGTTTTGTTCCATCTCACTGCAGTTCATCTTCCAATCTTGTAAAAGGGATTTGAACTTAGTAGGAGATTGAAAGTTTTACATGTTTGACCTAACTGGTGCCAAAAGAAAACTGTCACATTCACAGGGACACACCATTAGCCTTCTGCCCCTCACTTGTAGACAATTGTAAATATGGAAATTTTCTTTCCATGAGGAGTTTGGAAATATTCCAACAATATGGTTTAAAAAAAAAAATTTATTGTCCTTTTGACAGCAAAGCTTTTCTTGGTTCCTTGACTGACCTGGGTATTTGTGAAGAAAAAAGAATCAGTGTTTTGTAATATTATTGTGGCGATTAATTTTTGAAAAGAAATTTTCTGATCCTGCCAGTTTTGGATAGTTAAGGTTTTCAGTGATTGTAGATTCAGGTCAGTCTTATTCTGATTTTGAGTATCATTGACACATCATGGTGAAGAAGAATGTGAAACAACTACTGATTTATTTTTTCTTAGTTATTGCCCTTTAGTTTCAGGCACACCGGCAATTTGTGTAGCTGATGATGAAAAAATAAAAGTTTCCAATCTTTTTCTCCACTGTGAGCTTTTTTTTTTTTGTGTAGTGTGAAAGTTGCATTTGTGCTGGTTTTGTATGCTGATGGGTGGCGAGCACCATGGCATATTGCATGAAAAGACAGCTAGGTAATATTACTAATAATGACATCTTAAATAAATCATATTATGTGTAATTCTTTAACCGTAAAACTTCACTTTTTGTAAGAGCTATTAGCGTCTATCTAACATTTCCAAATATATATACCACATTTTGGCACAAAAAAAATCTGTCATCGCTTTGAAGATAGGATTTTGTGATTAATAATTTAAAAATGACCCAATTCCGTCCAGTGAAGGAAATAAATAGTTTTTTTGGCTTGCCTGTAAAATTTTGTGTAAAAAGCACTTAAGACTGTTAGAGAATTACGAGTACAGTGATGATATATATGGTTTTTGTTATGGTGCTACTGCAACTTAAAAAATAAAAATTGTGCAAGTTTTCCTACAACAGTTGAAGTCAGAATCAGAAAATAAGATACACGTACTTCAATTTAAGGCAAAAGTGACAGCTGAACAATTCAGTATTTTCAAAACATTGGCTTTGTAAAATATACGTACATGTACGCCATTGTTTATGATTTTTGCGCATATATTCTGTTAGGTGACCGAGTGAAATCTAGGCACCCAAAATGTGCCAGCTGTCTCATCCTACTGTACTGGGTATCTAGTGTCTTTGATACTGGTGGGTGTACATCTCTCAAAAGCTAACTTTTCTAACGAAATTCTCAGAAATCAAACAAGACACATGACCAACACAATGAGGTTTTTTTTTGTAAACAAGTTTAATGAGTTTCTAACATCCTAACACCCCCCTGCAGAAAACAAACAAACAAAAAAAAAACAACAACTGAGAATAAACAAAAAAAGAACAGCTGTGACAACTGAATGGAAACATCACAGTTGATATATGGGGGGAGGGGAGGAAGGGAGGGGCACTGAAAAAGTGGAGGGCAAATCTCTGAAGCAATTTTAGAGTTATGGACAATTCTCAAAAATATCTCTTCTGGTTGTTGCTTCTGTCATCAACAACTCTGGCATGCTGTGCATACATGGGTACGACTTTCAGGCACTGCGCGACTTGAGGACATCACACACAAAATGCATACAGCACAAACATACAACATCATTAATGTGTACACATGTACAACACAACACTGGCCAGTACAAAAAATGGGCAAATGAATGAAAATAACAAATGTGAGCTCAACCTACGATACAACACTGTCATTACTGCAGCAAATGGTGTTTGGACATTTGGTGTGTACAAAATCATCAACAAAATAAAAATGTTTTAAAAATATGTCAGAGATATAATAGACCTTTGTTTTCCCACTCCTAGAACTATCTGAGAGACTTAAATGAAATGACAAAGATTTGCCGCAGTTTATGTGTCTGGTGGGATACACAAGGTATTGCAATAAAATACAGACTGAAGTTGGCTTGCTTGTACATTTGTATGGCCAAGACAGATGCTGTTGAATGCAAAACCTGTTCCTTGTTTCCAGGACAAGTTATCAAACGTTTACATTGGCCAACATTTGCCTATAACTCCAGGATCTGGCACACATCCTCACTGCTCTATGCTAATGGCATAACACTTTTAAAATATTGAGAAAAAACTGTTTCTTTTCCTGTCAATTGGTGACTTACGCCACTATGATTCTATTGGATTATAGCATTTTGTAATCCTATTGGCACATTTCTTTTTCTGTAATATCTGATAACCCTCATGCTCAGGAAGGCAATGAACCATCAGTTGCCTTATGGCATTTAAGTCTGACACTTGCTATTACCATAAAGCAGTGGCAATATCCACCTTAAAATCTCACCTAACTTATGCCACAAGGTCAGGATATAACACAGATGTGTTCTACTGGTAATATACTCTCTTTAGACGTTCTATCCATCTTCATAATAATCTACAACCAAGCATTTGATGAATCTTTGAGTATATTAAAAATGAAGGATCTGTATCCTGAGTTGCAGTTTCTATAGGTATCCACACTTAATCATCAATACAATAATACAGAATCTAGAACTCTTGCAGCCAGTGGTTCAGTACAAAACGTCAAGTTATATTTTAAAAAGTACACAGAAAAAACAAGAAAAAATCCAAATGATGAAGCAACTGATAATTGTGAAGAATGTTTCCATTGCGACATAACTGAACCAAAAAGTCAATGATGGATGCGTTGTCTGTTAAAGCAAACTGTGAAATAACCGATGCGACATCAAACCTGTCTACAACTTTGGGGGGAGGGGGAAGATACACAAAAACTTTAGGCATGATATCACTGCAGACAGTTTCTCAAAAAAAAAAAAAACAAAAACAAAACAACAACAAAAAGAACCCACAAAAGGCAGGCCATTGCCACATGATTGACAAGTCAAATTGAAATCTGATGCCATTATAACAACTGACTGAATATGATGCCACTGATCTCATAATTAATGATGATGCTTGTGAAGTGAGGGCAATGAAAATATGACCAAAAATTTGATAATCCCTTGACCAATCTTTTCCTTCTTCCTGGACCAGCTGACCACAGTGGCCACAACCTACCCAATCAAGGATACAAAATATGATATAAAAAAAACTGAATTTAAAACAGAAATGTAACTAATGGCAAGTTCCAGGTAGAGGGGAAGTAAACACTCTCAGTCAGACAGACAGACAAATAATACACTTCCAACACTTTGACCTCCACCTGCATTCAGCTATCAAACAATATAAATATTCACAAAACTGTGGTTACGCACCTCAGGTGCACACTATATTTCTGCCTTCACAGCCAAAACAATTTAAGGGTCACTCAGCTCACTGCAAGGGTGTCATTCAGCTCATTGCAAAGGTGTCACTCTGCTCATTACAAGGGTGTCATAAAGCTCATTGCAAAGGGAACCCAACTTTTATTTTAGATTCCCTTCAGCCATTAATAAGAATTCTTGTGCTTCAAACTGCATTCTTCATCAAACTAATTAGTAAATCTGGCAAACTTTCCCCCATAGCAAAAGTAGAGCTCATATCCAAGCATATCCTGAAATTCAATTTCGGTATTGTAAAACTTTTACTGTTTTGGCTGTGAAAATCAAAATATATTAGTACTCAATTTGAAATCAAGTTTATTATTTCAAACACTGAACAAGCAAACACTCTACAAACTCATTCAATATCAACTGTATGTAAAAACCACTAGTCTTCAATTAACATTTACAATATTTGATAATGAACTATATATAACTCTCTCTTGTAATAATAAATCAATACTTTATTTCATTTCAACCTTTGTGGTTCACCTGACGGTCACATATCATCTGGACCATTGCACTACAATCTGGCCAACAGACTCCCCATTGTTAAAACCTCTCTAAGCCATTGCTCAAAACTGTACATTTACCATATAAAACACTTCAGCTACCATCAGAAATACATTTGTTGAAGGCGAGGGTAAACATAGGTTTGAAAAATGTCCAATCTTTCGTTATTCATAACTCAGTCAAATTTGTTATGAAGACAAAAAAAATTTTTTTTCTCACTCTATGATATCTCAAGGTGGGGAACTGGGAAATCTTCATAGAGCTGAAAATTGATGGAAACCACTCGAAAGGTCTGAACCTCGCTGAAAACGTGCATGTTTCTTATGTTTGTGAACACACAAGGATACATGAACATACACAGACTGTTGGCGGACAAGAATCTTTAAAGAGCCGAGATGAGCCCTGAAGAGGACAGTTCCTACCTACACCATCTGAAATGTCAGCATACCCAACTTCTCCCATCTCAAATCTTCCACTCTTTTTTTTGCCATCCAAAAACAAAGTGCAAGTAATTCACATCCTCTTACAAACCCCCCTCCAATCTTTCTAAAATCAGAACTGAGGATGCAATTCAATAATAAGGTCACGAGAAGGGGAGGGGGTGGCTAACTGAAGGGGGATACAAAAAGCTGCACACATAACTTTAAAGAAAAGATATCGAGAACAGCGAGTAAATTGCAAAACATTTGATATCTGACATAGTTAAGATACACAGAAAAGATAAAAACTTATCTGAGTCGAGTTAAATTTTTGGCTGCTCTACAGCAATGACATTTTGTACTAAAGTTTCCTTTGCATGGCACACTGAATCATTTTCAAACAGTAATGTATCTAGAGGGGCACTGCAATATTCAGTGGATAGACCAGCATTTGTCTAATGAAGCTGGTGGCCATAGCCGCAAAAAAGAAAAGTCAAGTGCGTGTGGTTTAAATATCACCGCCATTTTCAGTATCCGTTAAACTAAGCATGTCTACGGTTATTTCTGGAAGTGGCATTTTGGAACTCCCAAGTGCTGATTGAGTTTTTGACATGAATTCTGCCCAAAGAAGGGATATGATTACTGGTGTGACAAACAAACAGCGAATTAGAGCACACGGTTTTGCCCTCATAAAACTTACTGACTTAAATAGTTGCAGTGAACAGCGATGTCTGACAGGCCAAACATTATTACAGTCATATACAAAATAACGGGCCAAATCTATCTTTGAACGACATTCAAATCTTTAGAAACATGAGGAGGAATAGTTCTTCAGATACTGTTGCTGGGAATTGTCACAAGAAGTGTACTGACCCTCCACTGAATATGGGAGACATTCACTTCTTGTATGGAACTGACAAAATAACATTTGGGGGTTTTCAAGAGACATCACGGAGAAAACCCTCGTTTAGCCACCCACAACTGATGGTCAAGGCACGCAGATTGGTAGATTGTTTTACCACACAACTGGTCAACAGTGGAACTTTGTTGGAAGAACTAGTCCTTTTCTACATCACTCCTCATATTGGACAGTATAATTATGATGGTCTGCATTAGTGATCAACTTATCTTCGGACTGAGGAGCATATCATGTCAGATGAATACCCAGACATTTATTCAAAATCTCTGATTGTATAAAATCTCATCCAAATAACAAGTTGACCTGAATATGAATGAATTCAATATGACAAATGCTTGTAATGACTCTCACACACACAGTAAGTCTCAAGTTTTGGGTGACAGTGGACATTTTGATGGGGGCCTTACTGCCATTTCTGGATTTCAACATGTAAACATACAGCTAATGTGTTCTCACCTGCAATTTGTAAGTTACATTTATTGAATGAAACATGACAAACTTCTTTCCTGATAAATTTCATCAACTATTAAGCTGTGTTGTCTTGCTCAACACACCAAAACAATTTGATCCACAGATGACTAACCATAAGAATATCACCCACCAAGTTTGAGGTTTCAAGTGGCTTCAAGACTATACTGGACTGATATTATCTTTGGATACAGGAGATGATACTATGACCATTGGGATATATTAGCACCATTTATTCCATCCCACAGATTGACAAGTTACTAATCTATTGGGCCATGCAAACATCTTTGTCATTGCCTCAGGGAAAAATGACTGGACAGCTAGCTAAGATCACCGTACCAACTGTTTACATACCCAGTCCCCACAACTCATTGCAGATATATGAGTTTCTGTCACTTTCCCCACCCGAACTAACCACAGGTTCTCTCTACGAGCTAGCTCACAACCTCTGCCTGGTCACCTGTCGTACAACTCCCCTTCATTTGAATGAACCATTGACTCAGATCAGCTGTAAGTCCCTCTATCCACATCTATATTTTCTCCTCACAAATGACCATTGATTTTTCCCTGCAATTCTCCCTCAACACACCCAAAGCATCTTTGCCAAAGGTCACAGTAATATGCATTGCCTGGCAAGACAGCAACATACACATATAAACAATCTTGCACACATACACATGCCTACATAAACTCCACTCCACAGATCATCCTGTCCACCCCTAGATGAGGACCTGTCCTATATGTACATCATTTCTAATCAATTTCCATCACTGAGAATTTCATTGCAGTTGTAGAAAAAACAGGGCTGAACCAGAGGTGGGATGATCCAGTTGAGATGGGGGGGGGGGGGGGGGGGGAAAGAAGAGCATGAAATGCACGCTGTACCTCCCCCCTGGAGGAGTCCATCCTTACAGAGGAGTTTGGATAACTAAACCAATACTAAATGGGTGGGCACCTAAAGACTGACAATCTCTCAAGTTCATAGAATGTTACAGCCATGATGACTCCCATTGCGTCCGTTTTTCTGCCTCAGTCTTGCCTTGGCTCTGTAGTGCTCCAGATAGGCCAGCTGTTTAGTGTTCAGAGCACCTCGACGTTTTCTGAAAGAAAAGTGCATTAAAATGTAAGATTCATTTACACCTCAATCAAAGAAGCTACATTTTGACTAATTTCCACTTTGCATTGACTTACAGAAATGATGTGTACAGGACAGCGTATCTAATATCAGTCACAGAAAATATAAAATAGTGTTCAATGTTTTGTGGTGGTTGAAACATAATTTTAAAATAGATTGTCCTTAAGAAAGGGTTTGCCAAGGTTTGAATCCAGCTACTCTGTATCATGTATTAGTCACCAACACAGCAGAGTCCTTTAACTTCCTTCTGGTGTTAGAGATACTATGATTCACCCTTAGAAGGCAATAGGGCCCATAATCTGCCCGATTATTTTACAGTGAAAAGATGAATTGGCCAATAATCGGCCCATTCAGAGAGCAGTTCCACTTAGGCCTGTGATGGTCTTGTAGCCAATCAGAATGCTTGTTTCATAAAATCTACGGATCTGTACATATCTATCAATGGCAGATCTTCCCGCTGTTGTAAATTTATACATTCTTGATTTTTGTCTTGTGAACCGCTTCTTTCAAAATGGGTAACATCCAAAACACCCCTGTCTCCAAATGATTAATTATTTTTCGAATCATTCAGCTTCTTGACCACAACATACTCACTACTTTTCTCTGCCCTACAAAGTCAATAGTATGTACTCACTCTCGTATCATCTCCACTGCATCTTCATATTTCAGACCACCTTCCATCAGGGCTAAAGCTACTAGGACTGGGGCTCTGAAAAACATAAGGAAAACCTGTAAAACAACATGGAATATTTGCTTGGACATCACTTCACTGCTGAGCTTATCTGGAAAACAGCACATAAACAACAATGATGAAACCATATTCACACAATGAAAAAAATTACCTCCAAGTAAGATTGAATAGTTCATTGAGAATAGAGAAAGGCACAGCTGGATTGGACTTCCCCATGAATGAAAGTGAAATGAAAAAACTTTTCCTGAATGCAGTTGTCCACAGAAACAGAACCCCAACAAACCTGACACCCAACATAAACATGTACTAATTACTGAGGGCAATTGTGAAGAAGACTTTGGATCAGTGATCGTCATATTTCAATGCTTCTGGCAAACCAACAAATGCAGTTAAAATACCGGCCAACTTTCACCCATGTGATCCTGCCTTGATTGACCTTTCTGCAGAGTATATTAATTATTATGATGCTGTGTTCTCCCGCTGGGTGCTGGGGAAGACTGACACTGATAGTGATAGGGGCTCATTCACTGTCTTCGAGTTAAAAGCAGTTTCGAACATTACTTGCTGATTTTGTAGTTTCCATTTACAATGCCATGCCATTAACCCTTTTGGTGCCAAGCCCAAACGCCCTTCCTTCCTTTAGGCTACCACAATAATGGATTGTCAGGTAGAAAAACAGCAGGAAATAGTAATATTAGGAGTGAGACATGCTGGAACAATGTCCACGTCTTGGCAGTTTTAGCATCAAACAGTAGGGCCGATATATCAGCCATGCATCAATCCTCTGCAACATATCGTCGCTATGCTGCAAGACTCCCGTAACTAACATTTTTGGCCAAAATCAATTTTTTCGTTCTTTGGGTCTCAAAATCACATGGCGCATCTTGTGTCAAAAGCTCGTGGCTCAATTCCTGTAAATAATGATATTGCAATAATCAAGTCCATTGTCTTTAGAATTTGCTGGTGGCAAATAAGCCAAAGAGAATCCGTTTTTTTTTTTGGCTCTCCTGTAAAATTTTCGAAATGTTACTTACGGGAGTCTTGCAGCACAGCGACGATATGATATATGGGCCCCATGGCAGCAAGAGGGTTAATTAAGAGTCACTGTGCCAGAAAAATTTTCCCACTGGTCCCACACCTACCTTCCTAGCCCTGCCACACAGTGGACAGCTACACAGCAGCCTGGCTCCTCAGTAAAGCGTGTCTTGAGCAAGTTGAACCAGTCCTGGACTATCTCAGGTGGGGGTGGGCTCCCATCATCAAACTCCCAATCCTGAAGATGGCAAATTCAGAAAACAACTTCAACTCACTCAGCAAAAACCAGGGATCCACCACACTCCCTTTCCCCCTTTTAATGACTTCTCTTGGGTCACTAACAAAAGCATAATATGGTTCTTTTCCACTTTGAAATAAACAAAAATTAAAGAGAAAAAAATGCATGATCTCATAACAACATGAACTGTATGTAGTGATCAATTCCGTCTGGTGCAATGCAAGAAGGGCAATGAAAATAACAACAAACCTACATATTACACTGATGGTCTCAGGCACAAACTGCCAAAGTCTAGAAAAGTCAGTTTTACGGGGGCAAGAAATCCCTGATTAAATAATGGAAAGTGTGAATGGAGATGTCTGATCTGATCACAATATACAAAGTAGATTTTTTGAATTTATATTTCTATTCTACGGTGAGAGATGTGAGTGGGTCTGATGAAATCAGGCTTGGAGTGAAAGACCAAATTCCTGAGAAAACCCCTCCAAAAGGGGAAACATTTTCTAAGATTTTCTTATAAAAAATACCAAAGATCAGCCATTTTTCTGCATCCTGTTAAAATATTTTGCTTGAAATTGTCTTAAGAATATTTCATTTTGATTTTTTAAAACTATAAAAATTTCACCTTTAGTTAGTCCAGTTTTGCCATGTCCACCCACATACATTCACACATGATGTAAAGTGAGATCCACTTCTGTATCCACCCAAACTACTAAATTTCAGAGTTGGTGGTTTGTTCACCATAGATATGATGATCAATTCAACAGACAGGTGCTACAGAAGGGACATGAAATAAAGAAAAACACACTACAAGCAACTTACCAGAACTCGAATTCCACTGTCAGCTAATCTATCCTTGCTATAGGTGGGTTCACATACTCTGACTACATCTTTCACTCCATGTTTGTTCAGCTCCTGTAACAAACCAAACCCTGTCAGTCCAACATGAATCATCATAATTTCTCTACTGGTTAAATACTGCATTTTATTACTAATAATAGTGAAGTTTTCATTTGTGTTGACATCTGACTCTGACATTGCAAAGATGTCTGTATTTACATCTGAAGACCACAGGGAAAATATCACCAGTCACAAAGAAGTGAAACTGAGAAAACCCATGTTTAATCTTTGAAAGTCCACACTTTCCCCTATCACAGCTGAAAGAATGATTTTCTAATATTTTGTGACTGCAACTCTTTCTTCAAAATTTGGCTTCCCAGAGACAACGCTGCTGAAACAAGCTTGCAGATAGGAGGGGACAAGGGAGGAAATCACTTTGCATGACTATGGTTGGTTTTCCCCTGTCTGCACTCCTGTCCTCTCATATAGCCAATAACACGCAAGTAAAATTTAACCCTTTTGCTACCAAGCTCAACCCTCCTTCCCTCAGACTATCAGATAATGGATTATTGGGTAGAAAGATAGGAATAATATAAAGTTAGGACTGCAAAACAACCAGAACAAAGTTAGTTTATTTATTGACCTCGCAGCAATTTTAGCATGAAACTGCAGGGCCAATAATTATATCGGCAATGCAGCAGTCTTCTGCACACTTGATTGGCTGATATACCAGGTAAATGTCCGTGACCACTGTTGTGTACCCAAAGTTCTAGGATCTCCCCCCCCCCCCCCCGACTCAAAAGCAAACTACTGATTAACTTGTCACATAACGCCATGATAAATTCCTGTTTCAATGAATGGTCTGACCTAGTGACCCCACACATTTCACTGGGACGGCCACAGTACCAACTGACCTCCCAGGCCACAGTACCAACTCAACTGACCTCCCACAGAGTCATGAAAACCCTTGGTCTCTCCTCATCTCACACAGTTTTCATCATCACACAGGGCCCCCACTTTACACTTAATGCCCACCAGATTATTATGTCATACACATCAAAACTTATGGGTGCTTTCCTGCACAGACGGACATTTGACCCCATCAAACATGAATTCAAAGACATAGAACTGAATTCCCCAAATGACAGAAACCCATCACCAGGACGGTTGTGTGTTTTGCTGCTAACATTGCGGCTTTGCATAATGAAATTTATGAAATATTCACAATCTGTTAGTGAAACTTGATAGCCTGAGGTAAAGCTCCTCTGACTTTCAGATGGTCATTGTAATGTCTTGCGTTATTCCAACAACCATAAAACAATTAACAGAGCCAAGATCCACCTGTTAACGACATGACACTTTATTGTCAACTGACTGTTCTTACCCAACGATTACCGATCCAAAATAAGTAATCAATTTGATTACTTACGGACATTACAATTGTACGATACTACACTCCTTCATCTTTAATAAAAACAATACCTTGTTTTAAATAGCAAGACAAAACAAAAAGAACATTAAACACAAACTAACAGAACCCTGTGAAACAATAAATTTACCTTAATTATAGTGATCTACATGTATGAAGTGTAGTGATAATAGGAACGAGAGTAATGCTTTATGCAATCTATTTCTAAAGGATATTATGAGTATGGTGATTGCATAAAAATTTAACCCAACCAACATGTGATACTAATACGTGTAGGGGTATCCAATTAATTACAGTTAATTGTTACAAAAAAAAAAAAAAAATTGAAAATGTCAAATTCAAGGTTCATATTTAGTGGGTGCCCTACGTGTCCGAGATGATCTACGAAGTTGGATCTCCTCGGAAGAAACCGCTGGATTAGCTATAGGTGCAGGGTCAATGGGCGACGCAACAGGTGAACTCATGGTTTCCTGCGGTGAGGTGACAACAACAGAATTGTCAGGGGTGTCAT
Organism: Onchidella celtica; assembly: GCA_963931925.1. Taxonomy (NCBI): domain Eukaryota; kingdom Metazoa; phylum Mollusca; class Gastropoda; order Systellommatophora; family Onchidiidae; genus Onchidella; species Onchidella celtica. Next base: position 37,707,566 of record OZ007579.1, on the reverse strand, counting down.
GGGAAACCAAATCATCATCGATCGCAAGGTTCTGTGTCTGCATGGGAGGCTCCGCCACTGTGACTCTCAACTGATTCTGATGTCGCCGAATGGAGCCATGCTCTGTACTTATTTCAAAACAAGGTCCATGCTTTCTCGTTATTCTTCCGTGCAGCCATTTGGGTCCAGAGGGTGCATAGTGTCTGTAGAAAACGGCATCACCAATGCTGATGTGCCTCTCACGAGCATGAGTATCAAATGCCTCTTTCTGTCTGCGTTGACCTTGCTTAACTGACGTTTGTACCAGCGGATGTATCAGGTCGAGTCTGGTTTTAAGTTGTCGACCCATCAATAGTTCTGCTGGGGAAATACCCGTGGTAGAGTGTGGTGTTGTGCGGTATTTGAACAAGAATCGAGCTACTTTATCGGCCAGAGTTCCTCCAGTCATCCTTTTTAACCCCTCTTTGAAAGTCTGGACTCCCCTTTCTGCTTGCCCGTTTGAAGCAGGGTGATATGGAGAGCTACGAAAGTGCTGGATGCCGTTTCTTTTTAAGAATTCTGCAAACTCCCCACTTGTGAAAGTTGGTCCATTGTCCGAACAAATGGAGTCTGGAACCCCATGGGTGGAGAAACATTTCCTTAGTTCTGACACAGTCTCACTTGTAGTAATGTTTTTCATTGGAATTACTTCCATCCATTTTGAATGTGCATCTATTATTATCAGGAACTGATGACCCAGGAAAGGACCCGCAAAGTCAATATGCAACCGACTCCAAGGTTTTTTGTGGCCAAGGCCACTGATTTAATGGTGCTCTTGCAGGCATCTTTCTGGAACTTTGGCATTCAAAACAATCCAGAACCATATTTTCGATATCCCTGTCCATATTTGGCCACCATACCCAGGAACGACCAAGCGATTTCATCTTGGCCATGCCTACATGCTCATCATGAAGTTCTTGTAGGACAGCTTTGTGAAGTTTCACAGGAACAACCACTCTGGTTCCCCACATAATGCAGCCATTTTCTACAGTGAATTCTGATTTCCGACACGTAAATGGCTGGATTTCCTGACTGGTTTGGTTGGGCCATCCCATTAGAACAAAGTTATGTATTTGGGAAAGTGTGGGGTCCCGCGCCGTTTGAAAAGCGATGTCGCCTCTTCCAGAATGTCCGTCAAATGTCCCGAAACCCCAAGACATAACAGACCTCCTGAATTTGCTGGATAGCATGCCGTTGACGGACATTCTGGAAGAGGCAATCGGCTGAGACCATCACTGTTGGCGTTTTGCTTGCCCGGCCTAAATTTCAGTTCATAATTGTAAGTAGCCAGCGTTAAAGCCCATCTCTGGATTCGTGAAGAAGCCATGTTTGGAATGGCCTTTCCTTCTCCGAACAGTCCGAGTAAAGGTTTATGATCTGTATAGATTGTAACATGCAAGCCATAAATGTACTTGTGGAATTTGCTCACAGCAAAAATCACCGCCAGGCCTTCTCGGTCTATTTGCGCATAGTTGCGTTCCGCATCGTTGAGGGTTCTTGATGCGTATGCAACAGGACGTTCGATATTGTCCTCTCCTTTACAAGCCAGAACTGCTCCTAATCCTCTGTTGTCTATTTTCAACTGAACCTTGATCGGAGACTTGTCTTTTTCTAAAGCGTACAAGGTAAAATTCCTACAGCTGTCGGATTCATCACTTGAGTCAGCCAGGAATTTTACTGGTTCCTTCTTGGGAAACTCCTTCCCTTTTTGTCTCTTCCCTTTTGCAGACTGGCATTTGGCAGCTATGTGCCCCTTCTTTGAGCAAGTATAACATGTGGAATCTTTAAATTTACACTTATCCTTATGGTGGAAGCCTCCACATCTGTAGCATTCATATCGAGGTTGCTGGGTCTTAGTCTTAGGTTGGTCTTTGGTAGTAGAATACGTATATTTCACTTCCTCCCTTGCGTCTAATTCGGAAGCCCCCTCCATGGCTGCCTCCATTGCCTGAGCAATTTCAAGGGCTTTTTTGAATGTCAATTCTTTCTCTGAAAGGAGTTTTTGCTGCATTCTACTGTCGTTAATTCCACAAACCAACCTATCTCTCAGCATTTCTTCCAATTTGTCGCCATACTCGCAGTACTCGCTGAGTTTTTTAAGTTCTGAAACAAATTCTCTGACAGATTCACCCTCCCTTCGAGCCCGAGAATTGAATTTGAACCTCTGAACTATTGTGGAGGGCCTCGGATTGTGGTGGTTTTTAACAATGTCAACGATGTTTTGGAAAGTGCAATCTCTTGGTTTTAGTGGTGCCGTGAGGTTACACATAAGTTTGTAAGTCTTTGCTCCCACTGAGCTCAGCAAAACTGCCTTCTTTTTAAGCTCATTTTCAATGCCATTTGCGACGAAAAACTGTTCCAGTCTTTCAATGTACGCCTGCCATGTATCCGATGTTTCATCGAATTCGGATACATTTCCAATGATCGATGCCATGTCTGAATGTGTAGTCGATCTGACGACGTAGTCGAATAGATCTGGTGGTGCCTACAATTTGCCGACAATCACCGCAGGAAAGCCCCGAAAATCTCCGTTAGCGGTGACCCTCTCAACGTTGCGAACTTGACCAGTAGCCTCCCAGCGCGAGGTGTGGCCTTCTGGAGCGTGGCAGTTTAAGGGCCCAAAACGTGATTGCGTAACACAGCAGGCCGTTCTTCTAGCGTTGCTAAGCCACGTCTGCAAAGGCCACCTGTTCCACAACGCCACCGGTCCTAACTTGTCAACGAACCCGAGAGGCGATCAAGAGAGTAGATCTAGGAACCGCACGAAGATCAAGTTTCATTTAAGTACAAAAATGCGTTCCAATTTACCTCGTCGCCAATCTGTAATGTCTTGCGTTATTCCAACAACCATAAAACAATTAACAGAGCCAAGATCCACCTGTTAACGACATGACACTTTATTGTCAACTGACTGTTCTTACCCAACGATTACCGATCCAAAATAAGTAATCAATTTGATTACTTACGGACATTACAATTGTACGATACTACAGTCATAATACTGTGACTTGAACCAACTGAACTGTCTGGGACTGGGAGTCTCAAATTTCTCCTGCTGACAGGACCCTGTGAGACAGGAGATGAACTAGTACACTAGCTTGTTCTCACCAACCACAACACTCATATTCTCTTACCTGTACAAACTTATCCAAGTTGGCATCAGTAGGTCGGTCTGTGATGAGAAATCTCATGTTCTTGTGGCAAATCTCTGCCGGTTCTGGTCTGCGTGCCTTCATCATGAGGGCTGCTGGATGCTGATCTCATACGTGGTAAACTTCAGGCCGGAGAATGTTCTTGCACCTTCAGACAAAATAAGATAAGAAATCCTGTTCTTGCACTGTGTGACTAAAGCCTTGACTCACAGAGTCGCAAAAATTTTCCAGCTCTAAAAATGTCTTGCACACACATATAAACAGCTGGATTTGTTAAAATCAGGAAATTTGGGATGTAATCCTTTCGCAAGAAGTTTTAGCCGCTGTATTCCAATTTTCCTGGTAACTCTGTCAGCTGTCAGTGATTTGATTACATAAATGTTGATATATTAATTATCTAATCCATATATAAAAAATTTTGATTGAGGTACAGACTGCAAACTAAGTTTCCAGAATATCCTGCTACAAATCCTGTGCTGCACTAATCTCTGAGATGATCAAACTGTGGACACACGTATGATGTGACCACCAGGACAAATATGAACACAGAGTGGTGACAACCTAATTTGTGCGATGGAATGATGAGCAACAACAGATACTGGAACTATAACAATCACTGGAAAATCGCACACACAAAATTTGCTGATGCACACACAACAATACAAGATCACAAAAGACTAGATCACCAATTTGTTGATGCTGAAAAAACACTTGAAACACAATAATTCTGAAGATATCCTGATGAGTTTCAGCACTCACTTTCTTTCTATACACTACTCAATGCTGCTACTAGTACTCACTTTAGAAAATTCTCTGTCACTTGAGATACAAATGTTTCATCCAACTGTTGCTCAATGTATGAGCTGAGAGTTGAAAGACTGATGGTGTTTAAGGTGGAACGACCAGGAAGCAAAGAGTTGAGGGGTGTTGTGTGTTGTTTCCACCAGACAGACCTGGAACTCACAATTCTGACACGGATATTCCTCTCTTCTTTTGTAAACCTCCAGTTCCTTCGCTACAAAATATGTTTAGTCTCTTCACAACAGTTTCTGTCCCTGTTCCACTCCTATACTGAGCTCTGGCCTGTCTCCTGATTGGCTGCGACAGTTGGCTGAGGGCGATGAGGACGTATGCTAGACACGGTGGCACTTGAAGCAGCTGAGATTGTGGACAAGGCCAAACTGTAGAGACTAGAGGAGCTCCAAGCTGGAATGTGAGCACAGGCTTACCCCATTAATGAAGCAGCTGACGTAGGTGAATATGGGGTGATATAGAAACGTTCTGACTTTGCAATGAAGCCCTGGGCCAGTGTGGACCAAGGGCTAGTGTTGGAAACTTGGAGGAGTTGAGGCTCTAAAATCTTCCTGTGTACGGTCTCAAGATCTCAGAGTAGGCAGAGGCTGGAAAGACCAGGGTTACTATTCCCTCGTCTTCCTTTCATGTGATAATCTGTGTACTGATGAAAAATGTGATCCCTGCGGACAATGCTGACTATGAATGAAACACTGCACCTGCAACAGTCAAATATGGGTACAAAATTAGACAGGGTTTAGGAAAAGTACAGCCAGTGTTTATCTGAAAACTAACTGAAAGATGAAATATCCCAGAACAATATGTGAGATCAATAAGTGCTGGATATTTTGTAGTATCTTAATTCTCAAAAACATGACAATTATTCCTACAAACAGATTTCCTTTCTGCCTATGCAACTGCTATATCTTAAATCTAACAATACATATCAAACATGACTACAATGCTGAAGGGAGCAATCTTTCCTCCGGCATGATTTCCAACTGCCACACTTAAATAACCATATATTATGACAGTTTTCTGTTCTGTCTCAACTATTACTCAGGTTGGATTTTGGAAGTTCACTGCAAAATTATCATGACCCATCTCATGTAATGGCTAAATCCATAATCTTGGTGCTTTGGAATCAAGACTATCCTTTCCTCGCTTACATGGAGATCCCAATTCTTGCAATGTGACATATGGAAATCTGAAACAGTTTGAGTTTGAGTTTAACAGCACACCGGCACGATAACCGCCACTTTGCGCCTCTCATGGTGTTTTCGTTATCTCTCTTTGGGCTAGCTTTCAGCTCACAGATGCCTACAGGTAAGATCAGATAAAAGTGAAGTTAAAGATCATCTAACGAGAAAAGACCCCTACTATAAAGTATGTCTATATGAATTTTGTGAATATGATAAAAATCGGTTAAATCAACGTGGAGTTCGACCTCTTTCAGAAATGTCAAGATGCGCTTCGGGTCCATGTCAGAAAATAATTCCTTCATGGATCCGCAAGCATAGTGTCTCCTTCTGATATGCTACAAATAGTTTTGAAGTTACAAGCAGAGACATTTTTGCTGCATCCAAGAAACACAAAAGTGACCAAAACTTTGAACTGCTCTCCTGTAGAATGACAAACAGAAACAGATTTGCTACATAAGAAATCTCAATCTCACCATAACTTTGAAATGCTCACCCTCGACACAGACAAACTGTTACTATGCCAGTATGTGAAAAAATGGATCATGGCAATGAAATATCACTTACCGCAAAATGAAAACTGGTGCCAAAGGCAGATGCTGGTGGATGGGTGAAAAATGTCCTGGACAATCCTAGATCCAATGAGGCTTCAGCTTGCTACACGACTGACATAAGGGGGGTGGGATAATCCAAGGGGAGTGTAATCAACCCAAGAGTGTCTGACTTTCAGCTGTGTTTTGTGTTTGTGTGCTGAGGAGGAACTCGGGCAAGGCTGTCTTACACCTGACCTCCGCAGTGTTGTGCCTGGCAGTAATCTCCGCTGTTGGTGACAAACTCCATAAAGGTGTGACCAAACTCACCGAAAAACTGAAAATAGAAAACAAAGCAAAAAACTGTGAATGTCAATGCACTTTTTTCATCAGGCAATCAGAAGAAACAGAAAGAGTCAAAACTAACTATCTGACATTGTTGGTGACTATATCCATCCCATAATTTCAGGACCTGCAGGATTGCTATAATTCAGAGACGCCACTTCAGTGTTAAAAAAAATTTCCTGAACTTTTCACAGTGGGCTATGGGTGGGTCGGTCAACAGGGCAGGTAATTTTCACTCTTCAATGGTGCCACTGAGATTTCCTGATTTCTGGAAAGTTCTGGAAAAAATGGCACTTTACAACAAATACCAGAAGTTATGGGAAGGAGAAATAAGAGTGGTGAAGTGAGAGATAAAATGAGACAAAAAAAGACACTACTTATGGGATGAGTCAAGAGACATCCATAATGTCCTACTTCTCCCAGAAGGATGTGATAAGGTTATGTGGATGCTCTCTAGAGACCTGCCACACTTTCTATGAGCCCCCACCACATACACGGAATACTCATTATTCTCTGAGCCTTTCCATTCCTTACTATTTAAAAGGGGAAAAAGTCTAACTCAATTTTCTTTAAAATAGTTCAAGTCCAGTCGACCATTCTCATATTTATGGTCACAAATGTGGATGCCAAACAGGTTTTGTTGTCATGTACGAAATATATGGGTGGCAACTGAACATCTGCAGCTGGCAGGTTGAAACAATGTATTATAAACTAATGAGAGTTTGTGTGGTTCATCACCGCCTGTGCCACCAATCTCTAATTGTGTTCACACTGCACACCAGACCAGCTGCTTGACCCAGACTTGTGCCTCTGGCAGCGTCTACACAGTGAACAGTTCCAGTTATAAATCCCAGGGGTACAACGGCAGTGCCTCGTGTCAAATTATGTTGGAAGGCAGGAAAACTAGAGCAGAATACAGGTACAGGTTTCCTCTCTGCCCCTTGCCTGCTGTAATGTGTTTTGTATGTGTACAGTATGTGTACAGTATGTGTGGGCGCGTGCAATGGCCTTGAAGCACAGCTGAGAATTTCAGAGCCAAGTACACACAGACAACACGTTCCCAGTGTCTCTGCTTCACTTATTGCTACATGTGGTACTGTGTAAATTTAAAACACTGATGGGCTAAACTTCAAGCTCACACTAATGGAAAATGGGAGGGGAAGGGGAGGGGTGTGTGTGATAGAAAGAGAGAAGTGGCGTTTAATTTGGCACCAAGACAATCAAGGTTTGATGTTCTTGTTGAAAGCAATCAGAAACAATTACCCTGGCTGTCGGAGGTGGCCTAGCTATTTTTTTTTTCTTTTATGACAGAGAAAGTAGGTTGAACTATGACGGAGCAATTTGTGTCTGGGGGGGGGGGGGGGCCGCAAAACAACACGATAACTGATGACCAGGCAGAACGCAGCTGTTCTCGGGGTATACGTGGTGACAGTGGCGGTAATACTGAATCAAGTTATGGGTCTAGTCGTCACTTTTCTACGCTAGTGGCATAAGTCATTTTTAATACTTTTCATATATATTATTATTAAAAAACACAACTGTTTCCTTTCTTGTCATTTGGTGACATATGCCATTACGATTCGATTCGAATATTACATTTTCCCATTGGCGCATTTCTTTTTCTATAGTATTATTTGATAGCCCTCATATTCAGGACGGCAATCGTCAGTTGCTTTTTGGCACGGGTCTGACATACAATTATCGCGGAACAGTGACACTGTGCAGTTATAAACTGGCGGTAACAATAGAGAACAGGAACTATGTAGTAGTGGCTGCTGAAGTAGTATTGGCCCCACCATACATTCTAGTAATAGTACATGTAGCAGTTATTAACTGGCGGCAACAATAGAACAATTAACGCCTAAAGTAATTGTATTCCGTCTCTCTATCCACTCACCCACTGCTCCACACCATACACCTGTCACTAGCAAAGGTGTAAACTGCAATCTATCATTGATTCCGTCTCTCTATCCACTCATCTACCGCTCCACACTTACATCTATCACTAGCAAGGAGTAAACTGTAACTATCATTGATTCCGTCTCTCTATCTACTCATCTACCGCTCCACACCACACACCTACAACTGACTGTAACTATCACTGATTCCGTCTCTCTATCCACTCATCTACCGCTCCATACCACACACCTACCACTCGCTTGCAAGGTGAACATCTCCCGCGAGAAATGACGTCTACGCCGTGTCCTGCCACACTATTCTGCGAGACATACCTACGAATTGCGTCAACTGTATGACTGCAATGGGAAACACAAACTAGCACCCAGCGAGTCCAAATTCCGCACAGTTTACACAGAAAACGCAACTATCTGCGTATCAAGACAAACTTCGGAGATGTTCTGTGTACCTGCTGGTTTAGGCTGAACACAGTGTCAAGAATGGTGTGTAGCACACCAGACCTGCTGTAGAACAGTACAAAAGCACACATAAAAAATGCTGTCTCTTCCACCTGGTCGACTTGAAACAGTCAACACATTGCAGTATTAAAGGTTTGGTTCTGTGTATCTAATGATCTGTGTTTGGAAATGCTAAACAAGTGTGTCAATGGCGTGTGTATAGTTGTTTTTTGTTTGTTTGTTTTTGGCGCATGTAACGTTCATACTGTGACTTATAATACACTACAAATCGTTTCTTCCCACTGATAATGACATGTGATGTTGTACATCGACCGCAGGACCCGTAATTCGACTTCTTAAGTTCCCCTGACCTGACAGTACAGCGTGTACCAGTGCACGGTGGATCTGTCAGCTTACTTGAAAATCTGTGGTATGTTTTCAAGGACTTTCCTTCAACCACGCAAGCAAAAAGTAAATTCATTTATTCACCCTCCCCCCCCCCCCCCAATCTTCTCACGACATACGCCACTTATGATAATAAAATTATCCATGTGTACTACGGACGAGTACATGTTGGACGGAACTGCTCGCTGCGCTTTTCTTCCTGATGGCACACAGTTATACTACTCTATAATGATAAATGGGGGTTGAGAGATGAAATATAGGAAAACAATCAAAACTGTATGGTCTGCTCTCTCTGTGTGTGCGTGCGCTCGCTCGCTCCCGCGTGCGTGCGTGTGTGTGTAAACTAAAGTATGTGTTGAATGAACACAGCCATCTACACAGTATACAAACAGGCGCGCATTATCAGTGACGCAGTGTATGTTTGCGTGCGTGTGCGTATGTGTGTGTGCACGAGCTGCCTGCCCTACTTTGTCCCGACCTCATCCATAGCGGAAATAACTTTTGCTTTTTGTTGTGGTAGTGCTGTAACCTCGTCTCAACCTTCATCGGCAGCACCTGACTAGGGGAGAGGATGGAGAGAGAGAGGAGGGGGGGGGGGGTGGTGAGTTTGAGTCCGGGGAAAGCACGTCGACACGATAACGGTCACATTGCGCTAGTGCCGGGAGGAAGCCAGAAGATAGACAAATGCAACAGGATGTTCGGACAGAAGGACCCGACCACAATTGTATTGTACAGGTGCTCACCGACCATCCGCTTGGGTGGCTGGGGGAGGAGGGGAGGGAAGAGAAAGAACAGAGAAACGTCAGAGCTCTAACAGTATCACCTAGATAGAACACCAGTTACACTCGGCATCTTTGAGTTACCATTTCTCAAAACCAAGCACCTTCGGAATGGACAGAATATAATATACAATAATATTATTTTCTCGATTTCCGCCATCATCACCACCACCACTACACACACCAACAACCACCACAGCTGCCGACAAGTCATACAACACTACCACTATCAACAATTATGCTGACAACGACAACACAATATTGATGCCTATCTGCCTCACATTCACAAGAAAGCCTGACTGGCAATAAATATCAATGAATACAATGAAAGCTCCCAAGCCCGTTATGCTCACAGACAAACAGTGCAAACTCAGCAATATGAACTAAATGCAAAAGTCTCAGCCAGACAACTCAACTGTCTGACTAGAAACAAAACCTCGCCCACAAATAAGGTCATGGCATGTATTTTTCCAGGCTGCCAGAATCTACACAATCATCACTGCATAGTGACATCGCCTTTCTCTCCGCTCTCCCCCGGGCTCCATTCATTCATTGTTCTACGCGGACCCAATCCAGTGGCACTCCATAAATCTCTCTCACATCATTAAATCCACGGCCACCTTGATCTCCCCCCCCCCCCCCCAATGATATCCCATATCGCGGGTATATAGCAAAATTGTTGTATCTCCAGATTTATGAATTGAGGTTCATCATGGCAATACTGTCATAATGACAAACTGCTTTTTGCAATTTTTTTCGTTATTCCGTAATCTTTAATCAGTTCCAAGTTACAGAGAGGCAGTATTGTTGTATCTGCCTTAAAAATGAGATCATTGAGAGCAATAGTGTGGTGTTTCCGAGTAAGCTACCATTATTCATAAACCTGGAGATACAACAATTTTGCTCTATACCTGCGCCATATCGTCCAAGCACAAGCTCATTCCCTCTTCACTCTCAGTTTCCATGCAAACAGAACTGGACAGCCAATGGGAAACTGTTGGGACCAACCGTTGATTTTAATGAGCCCCTTTTTGATACAGCAGCAACAGCTGTGCAGCGGCAATCATTGTCCTTTTTGTTTCATTATGCCCAGTCACGAGCTGCCAATCACCCAAAAGATCTGCCAACCACCCAAGGGACCAAGAGACACATAAGTACAATAGCACACTGATACCACCAGTTAGACTTGCTTTCTGTAAAAGGTCAATACAAATATAAAATACTTTAACACACTTTACAGATCACCTCATGTACACTGTGCATCATACAATAAAGGAAGTGAGGCCTCCAATGTAATCACGAAACGCCTTTTAACCGCTGAGCCTTAAACCGCACAAATTACCATAATTATTATCCACCGAAAGTCTAAAGGTGAACGTGGCATATTTTAAAAGGTCTTGCAAGTTCGCTATATTTTTCATACTTTCGTTGATTTGGAGCCAGAAAAAAAGTCGCACATTCTTCGAGGACAATTAAAATGTACGACCGGAAATTTCATTCTGCGCCTCAATTTACACATTGACGATCGAAGCTCGACTTTAAAAAATCACATCTGTGTAGTCCCCGAGCTAGGGGGCCAACTTGTACCAGTAGAGCGTGCATAGTGTCACCGCGATATCGTGCTTTGCTGCACTGCTTTTTACCCTTAAACCTTGTTAAAATAATGTCATTAAAATGTCTCATGTTCCTCTGACATCCTGAATACCAGGCAGTCTTGTAAAGTAAGGGGGAGTTGGCAGGTCTGCTATTCACTGCCAATCCATTGTTCTTTCCACCGATGTAACGTAGATCATTGTGATACAGGACGTTTCAAGATCAGCCAACAATAACTATTCTGACCACTTCGTTCAATACCCAGCCTATCTCACCACACTCACAAACACCGGGATAACCTGACCAATCGATCACATGCTCTCAACTCAGCACAACATGCCCTTAAAAGCAATTCCCGGGTGACCCTCCACCCCCGTCACGTCAATCGCCCCCAACTCTATCATGCATGTTTTATAGCCTCCCTCATAATGATAATTCGCTGAGCAATTAACAAAAAAAAACCCCGCTCTGTGTCTGGTTTCCTATTTTACCTGCACAAATTATGGGGCTCCATCAGTTGGACTGGAGATTGGACAATCAGTTCAGTGAAATTCAACACCGGACTGAGGGGGTTATTTCCTCCCTCTCCACTTCCTCATCCACTTTAGGGGAAAGTTGGGATCCCGGGAAAATCTTTCATTTCCTACAGTGAATACCGATCACTGACAATGCAATTCTCAGTCAGCCGCATGCTTATGGAGTCCAACGGCTGAAATTCTGCACACTGACAGAGGGTCCAACGGCTGAAATTCCACAGGCCTACGTTGATGATTAAGAGAAGGTGCCACGGTTAAAATTCTCCACGTTAGCGGTTACCGGGTCCAAAGGTTGAAATTCTGCATGTTGACGGTTATGGGGTCAAAGGGTTGAAATCCTGCACGCTGATGGTTATGGGGTCAAAGGGTTGAAATCCTGCATACTGATGGTTAGGGGGGTCAAAGGGCTGAAATCCTGCATACTGATAGGCCACGCCCATTGACTTTCACCTGTGTATCTCCAACACCATGCAAACATTCATACACAACTTCTCAAAGCCCCACAAACCCCGTCGTCTATAAATAGCTCACCAAAAAACCACCTGCACCCAGAATGATGTCATTAATGACCTTTGCCCCCAGCCAAACTTCCAGCTCCACCTCTACAACTTCCCCGACCCCCTCCCCTACATGAAAAGGTCATGTCTGCTACGGCAGCAGCACACATCAAAAGGTTTAGAGAGAGAAGGATAAGCACATGAGCCCCCATCAAAAATACGCACTTGGTTTCCTCTGACATTTTCCTGACAAACGCAGGACAGCTACCGTACTACAAGTATTCGCCACATTGCCGAAACGCCGACACAGCGACACCCTGCCAGGGTTCATTATTTGGTTGCCATAATCCCATCAATTTCCTAGGGCGAGATGCTCAATGCAGCCCGTGGTCAGGACCTTGCTCGACCTTTCATAAAACTGCTGAATTCCAAACTTGTCGTGATTTGACCAGAGCTGTCTGTTTACGGCAAAGCTGTGTACGATGTAATGACTAATTCCATAGAAAGTTTTGCAGTAAAATCGATATCTTCTTGTGAAGGTATAGGCCGGTGGTTCTCAACGTGGGCAATGTTGCCCTCCTTCGCCCCCTAGGGTGCAAGTTTGATTTCCAGAGAAGCGAAAACAAAGAAAAGGGTGACAAGGTGGCGGAAACGATGAAAGTGGGCCGACGATTTAGGGGCAAATAGAGGGCAGCCACTGACTTGTTCAACAGTATATTGTCCATGAGTTCAATGAATAGAAAAATCCTTTTAAAATCTTTGTTTTATCTATTATATATTTCAGTAACTCGCAACCTTTGGCATGACTAACTGACCAAACTATACACTCTTCAGGCCTTAAATTTGGCAGGAAGGTGGCAATTGAGATAAGGAAGATGATGGCTATAATTAAAAGTTGTTTACTCCAAGCATGTATTTTTACAAAATAACAATATTTATTGCTATTTAACATCTGTATATTTGCATGTTTGTTTCGTAATATATAGTATTAGTACCGTGCATGTCGTAAAAAGTAACCGTATCAAGCGTTCAGTTTGGTGCGTAATGTTGTGGTGCGCATGAGTTCTGAAGCAAGGCTGTAGTTTATTACTTTTATTATGCTAGAGAGAGAGAGAGAGAGAGGGGGGGGGGGGAAATCACATGATTGTTTATTCCGGGCAATGCCCGGCAGCTCATCTAGTACTGAATATTCAACAAGCCCAACAGGGTTTGAAAAACTTAATGTAACTTGCGTGTAATCTGTCTTCTTGTGGGATAGACTGGATCTGAGATCTTCACGGGCCTGCTTTGCAAAACGACAACAACAGAAAAAAAAACAAAACTTCCCAGGGATGAATTACTGAGAGAAAAATTTCCTCAACTTTTGACATTTCGCATCACTGCCAACCGCAATATACACACATACACCAAGGCTATTTCGTGTATTCGACAACAAACAAAATGGTCTTTACTTAGGAAAGGGGATTGACTGATTTTAAAAACCCGGAAATCACCACCGGAGAATTCCCATCCCTGAAAAAACTTCCTCCGCGTGACTCAAAAGCATTATCTGCCAATTGTTCCAACAGTTATTGCAAAAAACACTTGCTGTCACCTCGAGGGCTGCTGGGTTTTACATCGCGTCAACTCCATAATGGTTACCTTGTAACCCGCATGGTCTTTTGAAGAAGTCGAGCCATTAACCTACCAATGTGCGCATAGTTTATAACAGTGGAGATCTGAATATGTGAGTGTGCATGAGAAAACCCGGTATAAGTCGGCAGAGCTCATTTTGGGAAAAACGGCTTTGAAGTGAAAATATGGGTCCGACACAACTTCCAACTTGGCTGTTGTTTAGGGGACCGTGGCATGTTACAGGGTAAACTGTAGACGACCAGTGAACACTACTCACTGTGATTTCTATAACGGCTTTGTAATTAGACTACGGTCTCCTAACGAGATCCAAAATCTTCCGACTTGGCTGTTGCTAGGGGACCGTGGCATGTAACAGGGTAAACTGTAGATGAACAGTGAACACTCCTCACTATGATCTCTATAATTGCTTAGTTATTAGACTACGGTCTCCTAACAGCAATCACTCCAATATTACTTGGTTAATTAGCTATTGCCACTTACAGGATTAAATTAATTAATAGATTAAAAGTTATCCATATCACCCCCCCCCCCCCCGCCAGAATTTATTATTCATTATTAAATATATATTGTTATTAATAAATATTCAAATATTATTTGAGTTGTGTGTTGTGTGAACTGATGTGAGTTGTGAACTGTTGTGAGTTGTGAACTGCGCCTAACAGGCTGCGTTACAATTTGCTCTGAGATAGAGAGAGAGAGAGTGAGCGAGACAGGGAGAGAGAAAGAAGCATTCTGCTCTGTGGTTGACATGTTGTTTCTGTAAAGCGCATAGAGCATTTTAAATGGATATGCGCTATATAAATGCTATACATTACATTACATTACATTAAATGCCGTTTTCTCAAAATCTTGTTTTAGGGGGGGGTCATTGTCTTCAATTTATCAGAAATGTCTTGTCTTTTATTATATGTACAGAACTCAAAATGTCATGTTGCCGACTTATGCCGGGTTTTCTCATGCACACTCACATATCCCAATGACATTTTATTGGGAGGTGGGTGTGGGAGGCAGCGAGAGAGAGAGAGAGAGAGAGAGAGTCCGAGTCTGCGAATTTCTCTGATTCTCACTCTGAGGAAGAACTGTATCCAGATGACGGGGTAGAGTTGATAAGATGAGAGACAGAAAGAATGAAGTTTGGAAAAGGCAAGAAAAAGAAAGAAAAAAAACAAACTCGTATGTTCTGCTGCGGAGGAAATGGGGGGCGCAGACAGACAGACAGACAGAGTGAGTGAGAGAGAGAGAGAGAGAGAGAGAGAGAGAGAGAGAGAGAAAGAGAGAGAGAGAAAGAGAGAGAGAGAGAGAGAGAGAGAGAGAAACAGACATAGATAGATAGATAGATAGATAGATAGATAGATAGATAGATAGATAGATAGATAGATAGATACCACAAAGTCACTAGTATCACACTTCACATCGCACTGTACCCCTGCAGAAATCTGGCACACCAAACACCAAAGGTCAGTCAACTTTCTGTACTGACATGTCTTTTTACTTTTGTTCTTTCATTCATTCATCCATTATCTTCGAGCTTCACCCGTGGGCGCTGTATCTGATTACTGGGCGAAACGAAATGTTAAAATTTTATTAAAAGCGTTATGTGTTAAAAAAACAACAAAAAACAACTGTCTCTCGTGGGCAGGAGGTAGGGCCGAGTAAGGAGAGACCTAGGGAGAGCACAACGGGGGGGGGGGGGGGTGTTTGAAAGAATAGAATGCGTGAGATATGAATTAGGCGAAGCGGGACAAAAGCGCTGCACGTTCAGCCAGGCCTACTTTCCGCCCCGAGGCCGCTACCGGTACATACATCTGAACAGGGCATAAGCATTTTCTCACTGATGTATTGTAACGATATGAGAAGATAATTATCACATTATCACACACACACCCTCTCCCTCCCACCCACCCACACACAGGGTATTTTGCTCGGTTTGCTAGTCGGCACAAACCACAGGAGATTCTTTATGACAAGGCATGAATGAGATCAAGATATGGAACAGCTCCAGATACACAATGAATGTGCTCTTTGACACAGATACGAATCAGTAAAGATAGGCAAACGGACGAATGGATGGATGAAAGGACAGATAGAGAGAGAGAAAGTGATAGACAGACAGACAGAGAGAGAGTGTGAGAGAGAAAGAGAGAAAGTGATAGACAGACAGACAGAGAGAGAAAGAGAGAAAGTGATAGACAGACAGAGAGAGAGAGAGAGGGAGGGAGAGAGAGAGAGGGAGAGAGAGAGAGAGAGAGGGAGAGAGAGAGAGAGAGAGAGAGAGAGAGGGAGAGAGAGAGAGAGAGAGAGAGCTAGCATAGAGTGATCAATGTGATGGATTATGTAAAGAGCATGAACAGTGTGAAGAACGAACATTCCAGATCAAAGTGAATCACATGAGCGTAACTAACAGCTACTGAGACAAACCTATCAATATTTCATCAGGCCATTTAGCCAGGCCTTTGCCCGGTGCACACAACAGAAGAGACGTCACGGCCACAGGCTCAACCTTCAATCCAGCTTACTGGAGATTACATAATCAGCAGAAATAGTGACGATGAGCACTGATTGGGCGAGTCAATGAATGATTGAGAGAGAGAGAGAGAGAGAGAGAGAGAGAGAGAGAGAGAGAGAGAGAGAGAGAGAGAGAGAGAGAGAGACAGAGAAAGAGAGAGTGTTTGTTAGGAGAAAGCAGGTCAACACGATAACAGTCACTTTGTGCTAGGAAACTGCAAAACGCTAGACAAGATTATAACAGAGTATAGGACCAGGAGAACCCACCAGAAGCGCCCACCAATTACCCACGGGTGAGAACGTGTAACAGGCAGAAAACAAAGAAGAACTGAAAAAGACTTAAGTTTGCGTTAGCACTGAGAGCACGTTGACACGAACAAGCTCATAATGTGTGAGGAATAACTAAGTTGATAGACAGATGTAACACAATGATGGGACAAAAGAAACGCCCCTCCATTTGCTAAAAATAATTTTTAGAAAAGAAAAAAAAAATCTCTAATCGTCACAGAATATATCACAGACCTGCCAAATATAAAATGACCAAAAGACAAAAAAAAACAAAAAAAACAGGAGAAACAAAAGAAAAGACAGACAACAACCAGAGAAGCGAGGTGTAAATGCTAAGAGCAGTAATCCTCCTGAAACACAGACCTCAAACCACTTATATCCTTTGGAGATAACTTGGAAACTGTCAGTCAGTACTGATGATTTCTACTGAACGTTGAACACACATTTTTAATACAAAGTAAAACCGTCACATATCACACAATGATTTTTTTTTTTTTTTTAAATGTAATCCTATACTGTATAATGTGCAAACTGGTCTTCACCATGAAATCCGGTAAAGATTTCTTTACCCTGCGACACCCTCAATACAGGACACTCCTGTAAGATAAGGGAGAGTTGGCAGGTCTGGTATCATGAAAACCAGAATTGACATATTTCGCTTACAGCCAACAGTGACAGAGAAATTCGTGAACCCAGCAGTTCTCCCATTGGGAACTCCTTGCACTTACCAGTTTTCCCTCGCTGACTCACACAATGTCCCGTTCGTTTGTGCTTGAGTTTGAAGAAAGCACCTCGACACGATAACGGTGTGCCAGGAAAAAGCAAGATGATAGACAGTCTACAGCAGAACGATAGAACACAAGAAGGCGCTACCAGTAACGTCCTCCAACTACCCGCCAATGTCCCGCTCAACTGACTAGGTGTGCCATGACACCTGTGAAAACCTCATCATTGTGGACAACAACAGTTGGCTGGTCAGTGTTCTCACACTACAAGCAGAGTGACACTTGATCTAAGTTTACATCATCAGCGTACCTGACAAACTTGAGCAGCGTACTGATCCATCACACAACCCACTGGTCTATTCTTTCCATCCATCACAGTCACTCCTACCCGACACACAAAAGGTATGACCAATTTTACCCTTCAATGCCCACCAACTTAAGCCAAATATCCCCAGCCTTGTAAAACTGACTTGAAATGGTCAAGTGGATGTGAAACAAAAATATGCATCGTGAAAACTTAGTCAGTGATAAATCAGAATGTGTTAAAAATGCACAGCATTAAGCAATAGGTGACTGCGCCAAGAAATGAAACATTGGATACTACACGCGGGGAAGTAAAAAACCTGAATAAAATAAGTGTTAACTTGGCACCTCGCCAGTTCGCGTGGGTTCAACACCTTGTGAGCAAAAAGTGTAAGAAATGAAAGAAGAGACAAACACCAAGAGAAATTATGGTGTTCCACATACTTCCTGATATCTTCAAGGTAAGGTTCTACATAATAAGATTTCTGACTTCTCTGGTTCTCATTCTAACGAAGAACTATCCAGATGGCGGGCGGGGTGAAGGTGATGAAATGACGGACAGAAAGAATGAAGTTTGGAGATGACAAGAATGAAACAATAACTTTCATGTTCTGCCGGTGAGGGAAGTGGTGGGAATCGGATGGGGAGTGGGTGGGAAGACAGACAGACAGACAGCTAGGTAGGTGGAGACAGACAGACAGACAGATAGATAGATCGACGGATAGACAGATTAAGATAGATAGATGGATCGATAGATAGATAGATAGATAGATAGATAGATCGACGGATAGACAGATTAAGATAGATAGATGGATAGATGGATAGATAGATAGATAGATAGATAGATAGATAGATAGATAGATAGATAGATAGATAGATAGATAGATAGATTGATTGATAGATAGATAGATAGATAGATAGATAGATAGATAGTCACAGCTGCAGCCACAAATAAACAATGACGACAAGACTTCCTACAACTCCAGATGTTGGGATGTCTGACAGCCACGCATTGAGGACAGGTAAGCACTGAGCTCGTAGGCAATCAATCCATTGTCACTGCTGACACTATCAGGTGACGAACATTATGTCACCTGCCATTCAATATCTGAAGCTGGTCAGCGGAAATCATGAAAGGACAGATATGAGTAACAATGACACATTCACGGTGATTCTTGTACAAGTCTGTGGACGTTTGTGGTTCTGTAGTGTGACGACAAAGGTACATACTGTATTGACTGGTAGATTGGAGAGTGGACAGGTGCAGAGACAGGCAAGCGAAAAGATGATGGAGAACAGGATGAAACAGAAAAACCGACACCTGGACTTGAAGCAAAAACGACTTTTCCTTGCTTATTCCTAGACTCCAAGTTCGACATGATTAAAGTAGTGTAGGATCGAACGGTGTATAGTATCTCTCCCCCCCCCCCCCCTCCCCGAATTTTCTGTGTCGGGATTATAATGTAACAAGAAGACTTAAATGTGTGATGATCTGTGCCCCGACCAACTATTTTTTTTGTTTGTTTGTTTGTTTGTTCGTGTACAAAAAACAACAACAAAAAATTCATCCAGAACAAAAAACAGGAAAAGATGATGAAACGAACTACCACAAGTCACTCGATGGACTGGCAGAGAGAGAGAGAGAGTTGGTTGTGAAACAGGGGAAAAGACAGGACACCGTGCCCCCCCCCCCCTCCTTTCCATGCTCATTCCTCCTCCCCATATGCACACACCTTGACCTGCTTCATACTCCCATGTGTCTCGTTCAGTGGCACAACAGAGCCAACAGCTATGCCAGACCCCCTTAGTGGGAAAGAATGCCATCTACTTCCCAGAGATCTTTCCTGTCGCAAGTTTCTCTACTGCCTCTGACATCGGCATTTAGGGGCTTATTGATGACGTCACGGCATGCACAGGTCTGTGATGATGTTTTCCCAAACGGCGCCTGCCTATGTATGGGTAACCAATCTGACAGTTACAACATGATACTGGAATGTTTAGGGATGAATGACAGAAGGAAAGCGGAACAGTACTAAAAGAATGAGGACGAATGAATACTGATGAATACTGGGCAGTTATCAGGGGGAGGAGAGGTGGGTGTGTAGGGGCTGGGAATGGGGAAAGGGCGGCGAGCAGAAAGATCAAACACAAAGAAACAAATTTACCGACCGCCGCGATGCACAAACGACCCATCTCTAAGGTAATGGTCCCAAAGTCTTTACATTATGCACGAATAGAGCATAAAGCATATGTATTACAGCTGTTTTCATGGGTTGCTAGGATATAATGCAAAACCTGACATCTTGAAAAGGCTCAAGTGCCTTTGGGCAAAATGTGCATGACGCTTGCAACACAAGACCCCCCCCCCCCCCCCGACTCCTTCCCCAAAGGAACAAACACACAGAGAGAAAGAGCGCGCGCGCGTATGTGTGTGTGTGAGAGAGAGAGTGTGTATAAGAGAGAAAGGGTGAGAGAGTGTGTGTGAGAGAGACAGACAGACAGAAAGAGAGAGTTATTAAATCATCAATCAAAGCTGAAGAGCACACACGTGAACCGCTCACTACCAACAAAAACCTCCCTAGGGGACAAACTTGCAAAGCTCGTCAGTGCGACTGGCGTGAAGTCAAACCACAAATTGCCACAAGGTCACCTGAACTCTCTCAAGGTCACTGGTGGTGAAATGAGACATCAAGGTCGATCACTTTGCCTGAACACACTCTATCATCTTTAATGATTTTAACAGACAATTTGGCACGTGCGGCGGAAAAGGGGGGGGGGGGGGGGAGAGAAAGAGAAAGATCGAGATCGGGTTAACCCATTACTTGCCAAGCAAGAACATTTATGATTTTCATATTCCTTATTACTTTTAGTTACTGCAGTGTTTTCACGAGTCAACACGAGCCTCAAGTGATGAAACATATTAATTTTTTATAGATCACTTTTGTTTTCTATAATATACCAACAGCAATTCATCTCTTGTTGGCACAAAGGGTTAAAATTTGTGTTCTGATGTTCGACTTCCCCAAAAAACTCAAAGACAACGGCCACATTTAACAACGACAACATCAACCACAGTTGTGAAGCATCCTCGACGACTACAACCATATACCACAAAACATCATCAGCAATCAAACTTCTGACCAACAAGAAGCCTCTCCTGTCCGAAGGCTGGTCGTACATCGACCGAGTCCAGTCCACCGCACACCGATTCAGAACGGACGCAACACCGTGGCCTGATCCAGTGCACCACTGACCGTATCGCCATGCTCATTCTACAATTACCTAAGTCATTTTTGGGTGTTTTTCAAAAAATCAAAGAAAATTGTTTACTTCGAATATAATGGTAGCTGTTGTTAGGGAAGCGAAATATTTTCCATAGAAAGCTATAGCTGAACATTGAACACAACTCCGTATTTTCTCTATCTGGCTTTGTCATTAGCCTTCGTTCCCCTAACGCCAGTCCAAAATGGAGATTCAAGTGGATGTGGGTTTTCGTTTAAAAACACACAACAAAACAAAACAATGTAACTGTTAAACAGTGCAACATGACTGTCAGATTAAAGTGAGCATTTCATTTCAAAACAACCCAAAAATGACTTAAGCAATTGTGGACTGAGTGTGACTCTATGATCTTCAGCCTGCTCAGCTATCGGAATATCAGTTTCCAACAGTGAAAACGCAAGGAGGTATATCAGAAATTCTTTGATCAAAAATTTACCTTGAGCACTTATGTAGAATGCCATGAAGTCTGCAGAACGAAATACCTTTATCTTTCTTTGCCCCACTACACTCTAACACTACAAAATACCATACTAAAAAATGCTGAACGATCAGCGCCAGATGTCTGTCTTGTTATGAGAGGTTAACTCGCACAATGGCATACCATTCCAACAAACCGCTCTGGTAAAGGAGTTTACAGCCTTGTTCTCTGCACCAGTAACAATTCGTCCCCTTAGATTCTCTCTCCACATTTTGGCTGAATTGAGGTACACACTACACACTGCTTCTACAGGCCTTCTCCGTTGTGTGTCAGAGTATCAAGCAGATTCGATGTGTAATCTGCAAGTACATGTATTGCTAAAAAAAAAAAAGAAAAAAAAAGGAGTGGGGTGGGGGGGGGGGGGTGCTCTGAAAGATGTGACCACATGAAACTTCAATCCCCGATTTCTCAAAAATTGACAGAAGGGAGTTAGAACCTGGTCATGCTCATGATGACAAAAATTAAACCAAAAACAAAACAAAACAATAAACAAACAAACAAACTGTGGCATTGAAGCCAGGCACCCACATGCTCCCCCCCACCCCCCCCCCCCTTTTTTTTTTTTTTGCCTTGCAGCCATTTTTTTGCGAATAATAACAGATGCGCGCAACACAAATGCCAGACAAGGGCACATTGCAGAGTCAACGAAGTCATGACATGCACTGCAACACAACATGAAGTCACACGTGCGAGCCTAACCTTACTTGTGCGCCAACTCCACAGACACCTTTGATGTCATTGCCTACATCTGACTCATAAAATGTCATACCCGGCGGGTCTTTTGTCAGAAATGCAATAACTGGCAGCGCGCGATGAACCATCAGACTTGAATATTGACTCAGACCGGGCAGAGACTACAAAAGACAGCCATATCACTGTGGCACAAATAACTGTACTTCCCCAACCCAGGGCTCTCGTACCAGTAACAAAAGAGATCATATACCTTACAGTACACTAATATACTTTGATCAGATATAGTAAGTTACTGCAACAAGGTGACTGGGGCCTGCCACTGAGATGTCCTTCTAGCTTTCAATTCATTCTCCTTTTTACCAGAGTCTCTATATTCAAGCTATGCAAGCACAAAATGCTACGAGGTCCCATGTTTTTGTCATTAAGAATTACCTCACCCCTCCCCTTCAAACTCATGTTTACTTAATCAACACCAACCCTCCCTCCCCGCCACACACACACGAGCAAACTACCCGAGAAAGCGAGACGACAGGCGATGTTCACAGGAAATGCTCCTCCGCCAGACAGGTTCTTAATTATTCATTCATTAATTAAATTCTTATCATTGACATCGCTCCTTTATCATTCCCCCATATCATACTGTTTTAGTTTTCGTGATATACTAAAAACGGAGCTTTCCTTACAGTTCTACCGTGGTCCGGAAAAACTGTGTACACACCAAAAGCAACATCTCACAGGAGAAGCATAAACTATTTCACTTTGCGCCTTACTCCGTGTTGATCAAAACAAATTATTGGTCGTACAAAGTACAACCCAAGCAGATAGAAAGAGAACGAAATATCATCATCTTACAAAGGAAGTAAGACCCTTCAATGTGGTCATGAAAGGCTTTCTGACCACTGAGCCGTTTAAATTCCACAAAATATCACATTAAGCATAGAAAGACGTCGGCAATCTTAAAAGGTGTTGAAGCTCATTATATTTTTAACACTTTCGCTGATCTTGAGCCATGAGTGAGTTAAACAGAAGAAAGTGTTCCGACATTCTGAACCGTGAAAACAGATGATTTTCTTTGAGTAAAATTAAAAAGTATGACCGGAGATTTCGTTCGGCGTCTAAATTTAAACATTGAAAATCAAATCCTTGTATTCCCCGGAGTCAGCAGGCCAATTAGTTCAAAATTTAATGAATCGATATTAAAAAGTGAATTTGACCTACAATGGCATATATGGCCTTCGTCCATAACATGGTAGTATTATACATGTATCACGTAACTCATTCCGACACGGAGAGTGGTTAGCGAACAATGGTCTAATTACAAAGCCGAATAGAGAAAATACTGAGTGTGTGAGTTCACTGTTCATCTATAGAGTGCTATGTAACATACCACAGTTCCCTCCCAACAGCCTTCCGATATTGTCCACAGAAACGTGTAACTCGCGGTGATGGTGTGTGTAACTATTTTGGGGGGAAAATGTTATCAAGTATGCCTGACCCGGAATACAGAGCACCAGGTAATGTCGGCGGGTGCTGGGCTGGCCAAGCTGGGGGTCTGAACGTTAATTTGTGGCTAATTACCCCCAGCTTACCCGGTTTACGTGGTCCAACCCGCCTATCACCAGCCGCCCCGCGACAGATCCTAGTAAGCAAAACATATGGTAAGTACGCTACCTTAGAGGAGGGGAAGAATGAAAGAAAATGGAAGGAGAGAGAGAAAGTGAGAGTGACTGAGTGAGAGAGAGAGAGAGACAGAGAGAGAGAGAGAGAGAGAGAGAGAGAGAGAGAGAGTTTCTGGACTCCTTGTTTCAGAACGGGCAACATTCCCGTATCATCATGAATCAACAATTTCGAAACCGCGGGGGCTTGGGGGGGGGAGAAGGAGGAGGAGGAGGAGGGGAGTGTCTCTTTGGTAATTCAACTTTTGGAATGAAGACAATGATGCACGACGAAGAGTGTAAGAAGCAAGGAAGGATGGATGGAAATACAATGGACATATATTCAGAATGCCTAACAGTTCCGTGTACCTGTTGACCCACTACGGAGCCCCCAGTGCAAATGCACAAATCCATCACTGTTATGTCTTTCACCTCTGTCTGATCACCTCACGGCCTCTGTCATTGCCTCCCTCCACAATGTTATCACATGACCATCGAGGGGAGTACGAACATCCCATGTTATGAATGTCAATATTAACTAATTAGAGACCATTCGGTGGATGGCGTGTAAGGAAATTGGTTGTGTACACAGAGATTTAAACTGGGTTAGGTAAGATCGAAATCATTGCATTCTTATCACTATTAGTATAAACCCAAGTCTTTCTCATCTGTACTAGAGAGAAACTACACCAGCCATATCTATCTAGGCAAGATTGCGTTCGCGCTTTTCCCGGCTTTATAAGATTGAGTTCACGCCATTCCTGTCTATGTAAGATTGAGTTCACGCCATTCCTGTCTATATAAGACTGAGTTCACGATATTCCTGTCTATACAAGATTGAGTTCACGCCATTCCTGTCTATATAAGACTGAGTTCACGATATTCCTGTCTATACAAGATTGAGTTCACGCAATTCCTGTCTTTATAAGACTGAGTTCACGCCATTGCTGTCTATATAAGATTGAGTTCACGCCATTCCTGTCTATATAAGATTAAGTTTACGTCATTGCTGTCCACGCCATTTCTGTCTATGTAAGATTGAAATCACACCATTGTCTACATAATACCCAAAACCAATCTTAACAAAGTAACAGTTGATTACCCAACCCCCTCCCTGCTCCACAGAAACAACTACCTACCGCATGTGACCCGTAACAACAACGGTGCGTTACCAGATCCACGGCAACGATCATGCGCAATCACCACCATAATAAAGTCGGTTGCCTTGCCAACCGAGTACATACACAAGCAAGATTAATAGTGGTATTCGGGCAGCGTTGGCTGACTCAAGTAATGTTACCTATATGGCACCGTCCCATCATGCATACGTCTCCCCCTCACTTTTTTGCCGTGAAAGTAAAAAGTAATAAGGGGGGGGAGGGGGGGGGGGGAGAAAATGAAGATCAAATGAGGAGACCAAAGTATTTTTGGACCCGAAAGGTGTAGTATAAAGATAAGAGGAAGACGGCAGGTATGTCAAATGCAGGTAGCATACCTGAACCATTTCTGTGTGTATTGTATATGTGTAGAAGAGAAAAAAAAAAGGGGGGGGGGGAAGGAGGGAGGGAGGGAGGGAGAGAGAGAGAGAGACGGCGGAAGGGAGAGGGAGACAGAGAGAGATAGAGAGGAAGAGAGAGAGTGTTAAACCATGCACATCCTGACTGAGCTGAAAGACACCAATCCCCGTTCCACCACTTTCACTTACACAAAATGCACTAACTTAAAGAATTCACTCTATTTTCAAACTCCAGCCAAAAAAACCCCGCCATCTTTCCTCCTCTGCTTAGCAACTCCACCACCACCATGTCCCACAGAAAACCACACACACACAATTATCACTTTAAGCTGCCAGTAATCAGTACACTTCAAAACAAAACAAAAAAACCCACTGGTCCTGACTAGACTAAAGCAAACATTTGCTTACCTAATGATCAACCTTGAACATCTTTGATCGGCACTTTGAAGATGCACAGCCCCCCCCCCCCCCGGTCCTAATGTCTCTGAATCCATCGATCCATCCGTGAATTCACGTCATGCACACACACCCCCCCCTTCCCTTCCTAAAAAATAATTAAAATCAATTTTATAAATCATTATCTTAATATGGAGAGACGCTAAATCTGACTAGCTTTCTGCCACTGTTGCTGTTGAACCACGCCACCCCCCCCCCCCCCCTGAATAAAAAATTGAACAATCTTTAAAAAAATGTAAAACATATTATCCTACTTCCCCTTCAGAACCTGTAACAAGCCCGCTCCCCCCTCCCACTCCTTACATAAGGTCACCCAATCCTTCAATCAGCTCAATGGTGGTTGGCCTGGATGCCAAACTAGAAAGTGTCTTGTTCCAGTCAAGCGAGAATGTCACCGAGTTGGAAACAACCGAATTTATCTATGAACAGCAATAGCCACTAGCATTATTGACACTACTGCATTTCAACAAGAGACATCCATCACCTTTCGTTGTCCGAGCCGGACATTATGGGGGATAGCTTACATAATTCAGGCTACAGTCACAATGCCACGGCCGATGGAATGCTAAGCGTTGATTGATTTCATCGAACCTGCTGTGAATACAGTCATAATTAATAGTCAGGTTCTATCGCGATCTGGTCTTGATCGTCAGTACTGTCATGTCTATGGTGTTAAACTTTCTCCGTGCCTGGTTCCAACTGTTAAAGAGTTTGGATTTTAGTGCGCGTCACCTTAGTCACGGCACTTACGGCAAATGTTGTGCTCTGCTCAGGTCACAGATATTACTAATTATGCCTCATCCCTAGAAAACAAAGAGCGCACAGTTCCTACAACAGGAGGTTTATCGACTCAAATAATATAAGGAAGCGCTTCATTAAGGACAGTTGTTGTCACTATGGGTTTTCAGTAGGCACGGCACACTTAATTGTCCTCACGGGTTGGGGTTAAAGTTGTGTTATCTAGACTGATGCCTGGGAAAAGACAAACTGATGCGCAGCCACTTTTATGCTTTGGTATGGACGCAGCTGCGCGGGTGCACTATATTAATATCGCTAAAGTCTATCACTGTATGAAGCTGTTTCTCATAGGGGACTGAAACTGGGTTCTCATGTATACGGAAACGTCAAAAACCCTTCAAATAGTGACACAGAAAGAATGTTTCCGCACGCCGTTTCCGTACACATGGAAACACCCTTTCTTTTTCACAGTATGATGGATTTTCTGCCGTTTCCGTTTACACGAAAACCCAGCATTAGACGTTGTTTTTTGTTGTTTTTTCCCCACGTCAATGCTTGTTTTATATGCACCGAGACGATTATGGGGACAACGCCTTGTTCTTTTCTAGGCCTAGCGCTGAGGTGAACATCAATACGCACTTTCATGATGAGGAATGAGAGCTGAGGATTTGAAAAAACCCAGAGATCCACATAGCTATAAAAACTAGACTCTCCAACTCTATGCAGAACTCGAGGGACCCGGCAGATTTTGAAGAAGAGACCTGAGAAGACAAGGTCAAGAGTACACAGGGGAGACCCATAATCCCCGTGCGTGTGTGGACGAAAACCCAAGAACAATGGAGTTTTTGTACTGCGACAAGACAGAAAGAGAAAGGGAGAAAGAAACGACAACAAGTGGTTTAAGTTAACAAAACCAGCACACATAACAGTGTGTTATAAAATGTATTACAAACACAGTGAAAAACACGAAGAGATACCTCAAAGTGCGGAGTTTTGAGCTTTGAGTTAGATACATGTAGCCAAGCCTGCCGAGCCGCAAAGTAATGTAATGATATTGTACTAGGAAAAAAGTAAGACAAAAGATATAACAGAATGACAAGAAAACAGGAGTCCGGAAAGTGGAATGAAGAATCAAAGGAACATACACAAATAATCTGAAAACCCCACACAAAGAGATGTTTAGCTTGGGAATGAAGAAGCAAGAATCAATGGAACAAAGAGAAAGATAACAGGAGAGGACAGGCAAGGAAATACGATGTACTGCTATAACAGCGAACAATGAAAAAGAAAGAAGTGGTTACTTTACGTGTTTCACCTGGTCCCGCCTATGAAAAAGCATAACCACTTTCTAACTCCGGACAACGTGCAACAAACTAACTCATCCACTGTGCCCAAGTCACATCTTACCGTCATTAAAACGTCCCTCGTACAGATCATACAAATATCCACATTACTCCGCTCCTCGTAGTGAGAGTCTGAAGAAGATTCAAGGTAATGTTTGAAGAGAGGAAAATCTTGCACACTCCA
>OZ007579.1:37454565-37674565 GCA_963931925.1 Onchidella celtica | reverse complement strand
CAGGTATCGGCAGGTGCCAATAGGTCGGGAAGCCAAGACGTCACGATGTCGTAAATCAAAGGACAAGAAGTTGAGAAGCCAAGAAGGTGTTGTTCTTCCTCCTCTGTAGAAAAACAATCGCAACTTCCTAATCTACTGCCGGAAGGCATGACTTCCATATTTACTCCATGACGGATATTCATCATTAATACTTTTAACCGCTGACACCGTTATCAGTCAGGCTGCTGCTCCCATACTCCATAGGCTCCCATAAAGGCAATAGAATAAACGATCAATACAGTTTTAATGATATTTACACGTTCCCCACGAAGAATAACGCTCTCTCTAACAGACCCCATCCTATAAGGTTTCGTAACACATATGTAACGGCGTTTCCGTGACTCTCTCAGAGGCAGTAGTTATACCAAAGTAAACCCACTAGATTTCGGTTCTACAATCATGAACAATAAGTAAAATACACATACATCGTACAATTAACTTACCACTCAGCAACAGCTCAAATGCCGACAAGATACCAAAGATACCACGCTCTGACAAAGGATGTTTGCGGGTTCCCTGACCTTCCCCACTCACAAGACTAGTACAAAGTTACAGTTGCAGTTGTGGTCTCCTCTTCGGCACGAAGCTGGTGAGTGCTCTCAGCGGTCTGAAGTTGGAAGGAGCGTTCGGGGATTTATACCCAGTCAGGAAGCGTCCCAAGACGCTCACCGAGTGTACATTAGTTATCCTAATAGCCACCCCCGACGACTCCACGTCAAATACTATTGAAGCATCTCTACCCCCCAAGCAATTCCCAGGTGATCTGATCGTCAAGTACGGCGGTCAAGTAAACACTACCCTTTTCGGGTGTCAAAGCGCTCCAGTTGCATCCCATACTTTCCCCCTCTGGCCTACAATAACTCTGTCTCCCCGCCGTCAACTATCTTCCCACGCTAGTTATACCTTGCCAGTCTGTCACCCTGTTACATTAAGTACAGCATCTGAAAAACGACGTGATCTAAGATCGGGTCGGAATTTTTTGCTCAAACCAAAATTGTCGGAAATCTGAGGCGACTTTTTTCTTGGTCGTGATAAAATAGTCGGAAATTTTACAGGTCTGGGCCAAAACACATACACCATGATGCCACAAACATATCTCGGAAAGTTTTTTTTACTTTGACACTTATACATTATGAAATTAGGAGTGAGATAACCACTGTCACTATAGAACCTTCAAGTCGGCAAAAATGTCACATAGAACAATATGGCAAATAGCCCTCGATACCCTGAATTTTACTGATGACGTTTTGGACAATGCCGGTTCCTGTCTTCCTGCTGGCGACTGACCTGTCTATCAGTCATCTCTAATCAGTGGCAATCGCCCGAAGATTCGTCTTAGCACAGGGGATGGAGAGGAGAGAAAGAGAGAGAGAAAGAGAGAGAGAGAGAGAAAAGGAAGACAGAGAGGACGGGTGGGAGGGAGAGGGAGAAAGTGAGGGGAGAGAAAGAGAGAAAGGGAGGGAGAGAGAAGGAGAGAGAGACGAGAGAGAGAGAGGGAGAGAAAGAGAGTATACCAACAGTCCACAACAACAGAAAACAACACCAACAGCCCTACAAAATCAGCAACAACTGCCTCAAATGGAAATGGAAACCACATCATCACATTCACGGTATCTACCGCCGTGACAGCACGACAGCGACAACACCTGATACAACGGAACCAATACCACCTGAACTATGAAAATCACATGTGTACTGTAACCATTCCTCCATGTTCCCTCTCCGCCCTACTGTCCACACACACACACACCACTGAGTAAGATCTCTCCCGCTGGGACGACATTACCGCAATGTCGATCGATCGGGTAATTAAATTAAGTATTAATTGGACATTACGTCACTGAACAACCCCCCCCCCCCAGCCTCTCATACCGACAGCATGAATCGCTGCCAGCATTCCTCTGTCTCCCCCCCCCCCTTTTGCGGGTACATCGGGTAATTTAGAATCAGACATCACAGCCCCCCCCCCCCCCCAATTCGGTTCACTGACCCCACTCACTGAACAGTTCCTCTTAGGTCTTTGACAGAACTGGGTAACTCTCTTAAATAACCCTAGTTCATGGACTGGCTCGCAAACAGCGCTGCCACACTCTAATTCAATCAGTCCACTCAACATTCACTCATTTACACGTTCACTCCAACTAGAATCTTTCTTGACATCAAACATCAAATAAAACGAGAAGTTCATTCACACATCCACGGGCCCTATCTGGGCAATTAATCAATATTTAAGGTAGTTAATATTATAATCAATAAATAATTTTTAGGAATACGTACATGCAGCATGAAGATGCGAGTCAAAAAAGCCAAGCAACAAAACTTGGAATTGCTCCAACAGAAATCAGAAAAACGATTGAATTCTTAGCAAATCATTGCATATGAGAGATTTCTGTATGTCAAAAGATTTACCTAGCAGCACCAAACACCCGGGGGGGGGGGGGATTCCTCTGATCAACAGTATTAATCTCAATAGCCGTGGTTCTAAGAATCCCGGGGCCGCTGGCTATAGCCTTCCCTTTGGGATCACATATTTCTTCAATCCTTCCCACCCACATATTAAGTTGAAGACCCAGATGGAAGAACGACCACACTCCAACATTAAAGAGTTTTTGGCTAACTGAAAAAACCAGTATAATACCTATTTTGCCCGAAAGCCAAGTTTTTTTCTATTTAAGTAAAGCCTTCCTCTAATGAAACAGGTTGCTTTTCTTCATCTCCTTTAACAATGAACTTTGAGATTTTTAAACCTTAAAAAATCAATGTTTTCAATTTCATGGATATATAACTATGGCTGTTTTTCCACCTGGGTCTTCATTTGTCATCTTATTTTTCTTTCTTCCTCACATTTTTGGTCATTACTGAAACTATTTATGAAACTAAATTCCCCCTTCAGATTTGAACCACCCTTCTACCCCTCCCCCCCCCCCCCCCCCCCCGGGTGAGAACCACTGCTCTACAGTATGAAATGACAAAGGCCCGAGGACACGGACCTACCTAGGTAATTAGTACCACTAGGACAACAAAGTAAACAGGATAAATGAAAATGCCCATCAAACATGATCTGCCGAAAAAATTCGGAGGGCCCGTGTGCACGTTGCGCAGGTTAAAGATACCTTGGCAGTTGGAAATCGTAAAGAGCAGGCCGAAAGGCCGCTGCCCGGGCAAAATTGAAATTAATAGATTAAAATTTATCCATATCATCTCCCCCCCCCCCCCCCCCCCCCCGCCAGAACAAGAAATAATAAAACAAGTAAAGTGAGGTGTAAATGCCAAGGGCAGCGAACCTCCTAAAATAAAGACCTCAAATATACACGATCTGCCTCTGGGATTCACAGATTGAGTCCAGGTACATTAGTGGTTGATGCTAAATATTTGTACATCTCTTTAGGCTGTGTTATATAAGTGTGTACATACATGTGGGCGGATCTGGCAAAACCGGGCTAAAGGTGACATCTTTATACCTCTCTAAAAACAAATAAAAATAAAAAATATTTCTAATACGATTTCACACAAAATGTTTTAGCTGACTGGAGAAAAATGGCTAATCTTTCATATCGTAGTGTATAAACAAATCTAAATTTCCATAGAAAATGTTTTCATTGAGAGGGGGTGGGGGCTGGCTCTTCAGGAATTTGATCTTTCACTTTAAGGCCGATTTCGTCAGATCCACTCACATACATGTATATATTGTGTGCCGTTTGCCGAAGGATAGTACGGCTGTGCATCGCAGCTGGCATGTACGGCACTACCTGTAAAATGCGTAGATCTATTTCACCATCGTTTAGCTGTAAGGAGATCTGAATGAGATAAGGCACCATGCCGCACCCACTCACAGACATGGCCGTCATTACATTAACAAGGTCCCCGCATCTCTTTGAGAATGTCTTTCCACAGCCTTTCGATGGCTTTTGTGGGACTCAAATGTTTAATTCAAATGCAAGAAAATGAAAGAACATTTTTTGGTTATTTATTTATTTTTTATTACATGTACTTATTCACAACCCCCCACCACCCCTCCCCCCCTTTTTTTTGCTTTTAAAACCCAATTCCAGAGCTCATCCACAATTTCTAGGACTTTTTGTCAAATTAAAAAAAAAATAAAAAATCCAAGCATCTTTGGACTTCCCGGGTTGCGTAGTAATCCTGCACGAAGCAGTATTCATGGGAAGGAACTAGGAACTCACAAAAACAAACAACCAGCGAGTTGGCAGAGCAGTCATTATAACAATACAATGAATAAGAAGAGAGAGAGTTCAAGTTCAAGTTTACTGTAGGCCTTGAGGGCCAGTTCAGAACATACAAAAAAATCATGCAAACAAGATATGAAGAAACATTAAAAAAGCAGAACGCACGGCCATTCACTCTCTCCGCTCCTTGCTGCCTACTACAATTTATACATTTACTTTTTATATACAACTAGCTGAGGTCCCCGGCCCTGCCGGGGATAAATCGGTTTGAATATTGGTTTCAGTTCTGGGTGGTTATCATGGACCTGCTTCGTCTGGCCTGTTCCTATTTGTTTATTTTATTTTTGTTTGTTTGTTTTTAAATAAGTCTTACTGCTCTGCCTTTGTGAGTTGACACCCTGCGCATCCCGTACAACTGCATGATTTGCGCACGGGTTAGTGTGTTTGATAGTGAACACATCGCAGGTAATGATAACGAAACCTTAAAATGGCGAACCATGACTCGAAATAGATCTGAATGATGGCGAAACAATAAATTTCCAATAAAAAAAACTACAGCGATTTGAGACTTGTATGCCTACCGATTGTACGTTTTTTAGGGGGCATGCTGCATCAGTGCATGCTAGATCTAGCTCTCACAGACACTACTGTGATTATGAATCGAATTCCGGGGCCGGAAGTGGAAAAGCGATTAACAAAGAAAGAGGTCATAGGTTAACGAACGTACAATTCGGATCAAACGCTCTCGCAAATTTACTGTTCCATTCTTATCGCATTATTGGAATAACTCACGAATCCCATAAGCTTTTTTATGCCTATGTACATAGGAACACTGGTCAGTATCGTACAATTGTGTGTGCCAAATTTCAGTTCAATACGTCCAGTAGTTTTTGAGTCCATAGGGAACAAAGGGGTTTTCTTACATTTTTTTTGTATAGATAAAATACAGCTTGACTGATAGCTGTCAGCAACAGTCATTAAGCTTCAAAGACAGAGGGGGAGAAGGAGAAAGGATGTGTGTGAGACACACACACACAGAGAGAGAGAGAGAGAGAGAGAGAGATGGAGAGAGAGAGAGAGAGAGAGAGAGAGAGAGAGAGAGAGAGAGAGAGAGAGAGAGAGAGAGAGAGATGTGCACACATGGATATCAATAATCATGTTTCCCGTCGACTGCATTGGATGTCCGATTAAACGCGACCGTGAAAACAACATTAACAACAACAACGACAACAAAACAAAGATTCCCCTGTCTCTTTCCAGCCTCCACTAAACAACCCTGTGCTGGCAGCACTCACCTCCAGGGAAATGCAAACTGCCATGCGTATCACGCAGGATGAATTGAGTTAGCACCCCGGCATTCCCTAAACACTACAGCCCTAATGCCTCCTACCGCCTGCCGCCACGATACGGTTGTCTCTCTCTACGGAGCTTCAGCTTCAGCATCCCCCCTCCCCCTTACCCATACAGAATTAGCTTTAACACCAAATCGTTTATGTAGGACATACCAGGTTAATGATCATTACATCCTAAATATAACACAGAGCAGTGGGTCTGGGGTTTGAGTCTGAGTTAGAAGAAAGCACCATCAACAGGATAACTGGTCACGACGACACACAGAATGTAACAGAAAGATAGGACAGAAGGGGGGACCCTACCAGAAGCGCCAACCAAGCACCTTCACACAGAGCAGTGCACACTTGCTGCAATAACTAGATGCAGAGAGGCCACACAACTACCAATGCACACCTCTCATAGTGACATAACAGCCCATGTCACACAGGTGTTAATGTAAAATACCAAACGGCATACATTTTGAACATTTTACCAAAAACCATCCGGACAAATAAAACCCAGGCAGTCATCCCGCCCATTCCTTGTACTTTTGGAAATAAACAAAAGCACTAGTTGAAGACAAAGAGGGGGTGACAATTAGAAGAAACTATATTTTTTTCCCCTTTTTTTTCTCAAAAGCAGTCAAATGGCACTTAGACCCCTTCTAAGACAAACCCGCTCCAATATTATATTATGGTCTTTCTCGGGAGGGAGTAGAACAGGAGGACATGACCGGGTGGAGGTTCGCACTACAGTCTGGAAAGAGGAAGACCTGACTGCCAGCGCTGGGAGGGAATCGGACAAAAATATCACGGGCAAAACAGAAGAGAAAGATTGAAGAGGAGAAAGTGCGTTGGATGAGGGCAAACAAAAGCACCGAAGTGGCGTGTCAACTACTCAGACGCAAACACGCGTGATGAACGGAAATAAGAGAGAAACAAACAGTCACCGGGAGACAGACAGACAGACAGAGGGGTGGGAGCAAGCTTGCAATAACCTTGTGAAAAGATGGGGCAGTGGGGCGTGAGAGAGAGAGAGAGAGAGAGAGAGAGAGAAAGCACGTCGACGTGATTAGGGCCATATGCTAAGAAGAAGCAAAACGGCAGGCAGAATACAGCAGAATGATAGGAAAGAAGGTGAGAGAGAGAGAGAGAGAGAGAGAGAGAGAGAGAGAGAGAGAGAGAGAGAGAGAGAGAGAGAGAGAGAGAGAGAGAGAGGCAGAGACAGAGAGAGAGAGAGAGAGAGAGAGAGAGACAGAAAAATCGTCGTGTGGCAAACATTGCAAATATAAAGAATACAAAAAAAAAAAAAGAGAGAGATTGTAGGACGAGTGTGTGTGTGTGTGTGTGGCGGGGGGGGCAGAAGAGACGAAGACAACCAGGACAAACATGCCACACAATGTGATCCTAAATTCTCTCCATCTCAGTGTTCGTCACATGTCAGGAAATGAGAGACCTCCAAGAGTCAGCAACAGAGAAAGCAGGGGACAGGATAGCAGGGTTCATACAAAGTCTTGAAAATCAATTTTAAGGACTTTTTAAGGACTCACTGTAAACAAATTAAGGACCTGTACGCCAGTGACCAAAAAATATTACAACTATAATACAAGTGGTGTGCAGCACTCATCGAAACGGGATGTTTCTGTATCCAGAGTTCAAACATAGTAAATTCGCTCTCAAAGGTTCAGTTATTACAAAGTATCAATCATCCAGTGTGCAATTGGAAGATCTCAATCTCAAATGTTTCAACTGAAACACAAATTTTAAGGACTTTTTAAGGACTTTGGCATAATTTTCAAAATTTAAGGACTTTTTGAGTACTTATTTTTTCTTTGTGAAAATTAAGGACTTTACGGACTTTTAAGGACTTGTGTGAACCATGGGATCGATAAAAGAATGAAAAAAACAAACAAAACAACAAAACAATACAACATACTTGGATGCAGGCATTTCCCTGTATTCGAAGATCTGAAGAGGAAACACAAATGAATCACCACTGTGACCATAACACTTAGCTTTGGCTCGCACCGGACGATTTTGATCAGCCGAGTGACATTACGACATTGGGTTCCAACAGGGAGGTTTCCCTATTGGTCGAATTGCACTGCGAGACACGGGAGGCCCCGCGAAACCACTGTTAGAATGGAGCGGAAAGCAGGTCGGTGCCGTAAACAGCATCCGTTTGTACATTTCCATGGGGCATAAGAGCTTACAAACGGTTTTAATCTGCCCAAAAAAATGTACAAACCACAATAAACAGATATAACACTATCTATGGCGAAGACGGCCTCTTTCAATTCTTCAATTTCTTGTTTACCGCAGCAAATCAAGTTTCGCGATCTCTCTATAATACACTCTGCTGAAACTCAATGTTGTGACGTCATCAGCCGATTAGTCCGCTGACTCGATCGGCCGGGTCGCGCCTAGGCTTACAGCCTCATGCATTTCAACATGCATATATTGTTTGGATACGAACAATGTCCCAATGGCAGTAAACAAGTACCGTACGGAATATTTATATAGCGACAGCGTCCACCTTACCTGTCACGAGAACTGACCACAACAGGTCTGAAGACAGTGGTTCTCACTATGGAGGCAACAAAAGAATGGCGTCTGCATAGACTGAAATTCAGTTTCCTATGTAGGTGGATACACCAAATGGATAGATAACGTAGACAGATTGAGCAGATACGTCAATAAACACAAAAAGAAAGAACATAACTCTACAGCGCGCAGGGAAAAAGCACTGGAATGGCAGATGTGCAAAGTATGTCCTCTAATCTCCACGACCTGAGAGAGAGAGAGAGAGAGAGAGAGAGAGAGAGAGAGAGAGAGAGAGAGACAGAGAGAGAGAGAGAGAGAGAGAGAAGAGAGAGAAAGAGAAGAGCAGAGAGAGAGAAAGAAGGAGAAGAATGCTAGTGTCACATTTGGCAAATAGCCTTCAGCTTTGGTCCAGATCTCCCCCCCCCCCCCAAGCGCAGCTTGTTTTGCACTCACTTCCCCGTTATTTCTGACGGAGAATATGCCAGCCAGAAAGAGGTTCCTGATATTGAACATATAGCCACACTTTGAAGGATAAAACACGATAAAGTAGCCAAAATTATCCCCACCGCCGA
Organism: Onchidella celtica; assembly: GCA_963931925.1. NCBI lineage: Eukaryota > Metazoa > Mollusca > Gastropoda > Systellommatophora > Onchidiidae > Onchidella > Onchidella celtica. The sequence goes on along the minus strand of OZ007579.1, from coordinate 37,665,892 downwards.
CAAAACAGACATGGACGATTTTCTAGAACGAAAACAAGAGAGATATCACATCGCACAGACATAGCTCGGGCTACACAAGAATTCTTGAATTAAAAGCCAATGAAAAAAAAATCGAACTTGATTCCCCGTATGAAACTGACGGTCGCACTTGGTTTTCAAACGGACACTGACAGCTTCCATTCTGAGACTGATGTTAACACATCGGGATGCTCTCAGGTTTTCCCAAACGATCTCACTTGAGTTTGGGTCTATGTTTGGAGAATGCACGTCGACAGGATAATGGTCATATTCTCATATTGTGCGAAGAAGAAGCAAGACGACAGACAGACAGAATAATGTAGCATAATGATTGGACAGAGGCCTCGCTTCTCTCACAGCTTAAGCGCACGCAGTCACGCCACTTCACTGTCTTGCTGTCACGTCGCAGCCCGGTCGCATGTTTTTTTAAGTGTAGGCCAAAGAAGTTACAAACTCTTTTCTAACTTCTTTGGTGTAGGCGCATGAATGGAACTATGCACACATGCAAGACACAGACTCGTTACAAAGTCAACAGGAATAGGAAACCACGTCACGACTGCAACAAAACAGCAGCAAGTCGCAAGTTTGGGCTCTGACACACTGCTTAACTTGACCCCAAGATTTTCGACTCACAGCAACAAGAGCAAATAACACGGTTCTAGTGTTACACAATAATAACGTTTCCGATTTGTTTAATCAAAAGGGAGAACGGTTAACCTATGTATCACTGAGATAATTATACACCTGGTTTAAATTTCCAGCAAAAAATGTTTTGGTGAATCAAACCACGAACAAAGGCATTGGGGGGAGGGGGTCGAGAGAGAGAGAGAGAGAGAGAGAGAGAGAGAGAGAGAGGAGAGGAGAGGAAGAGAGAGAGAGAGAGAGAGAGAGAGAGAGAGAGAGATGTCAAACTTCATTCCCCCAGGAGTCAACCAGAAGCCGGACACAATCACCATCTCTATACCAACCAGTCAGTCCAACATGGCTATAAAACCACAGCAAAGTTTCAACACTACACAAACCGCGAATCAAAAGAATTGCCTGAATATTGGAGAATCTCCACCCGGAATGACGCAAGTACTCAAGTACACGTCGTGCGTTCATTGATCACGTGTCGAGCAGAGGTCAAGGACATCGATAGCTGCATATCCCCTGTCATTTTCCTGCCTTCTTCTCTCTATCTTCTCCGATACCAATGACGCAATCCAGTGCACCTTCTTGTGTTATCTGCCTAGGCAGGTTGGATTGCTGCCACATTGGTAAACTTTTACCCACTTTGGTGACAAACTACACATATGTCTGTCCTACCTGATCGGCCTCGGCTTAACACGGCGCCTGCCCGTGTACCATCGATCCTAATGACACACACAGGTAAAAACAGAAACAAAACCAAAAACAACGCCCGTACAACTGTTATCTTTTCATTTATACACCTTTCTTCACGCGACACACATCTATTGTTTCGCAATTTTTCAACAAGACCATACTGAGTTTTGATTTTTACGACGCATCGTCTCGCTAAAGCCCTAGGCGGTTCTCTGAGAATTGATCTTGTCGTTTGAAACAAAAAGAGAGAGAAAAAAAATGCTTGATAGTTCACAATAGGGGACCGTCTGTTAAATGAAACAATGTATGTATGGAGAGCTGGAAATGTCTCAAATGAGATAACAGAGAAGCAGTCATAATGCATCGAAAGAAGAAAGACGGGGCAAAGTGTTAAAATCAATAAGAATGTATAGCACAATCAAAGTTTCTTTACACATGCTCAATTCTTGTTATAACGCTGACTGCCGGCAGACTAACTTTAACTAAACCTTACACAAGAATGGTGCAAGTAAGCAATAGTAATTATACATTGCTAACATGAATACAAAGATTTCATGAGTCAACTTACATCTAGAGAATTCCTATCAGTAGATCCAAAGTTAGTGACAATTATCCACCACACGCTTCAGTCCACTGAGTACACAAACCACAAACCTACGCTATTTCATATATAAGTTGTAAATTCCAAATGCCCAAGTCCTGTATTCATGTGCACCAGTCTACAGCCACACCACCAGTAGTACTGGGGCCACACAACTTCCCGGTCACGGTATCACCGGTGTAGACGTGGGACTGCAGTTGCCACCTCGGTACGCTCCACGCCAAATGCTGTCTCGGTCACACACACACACACACACATACCTTAGCGCTGGGTCTGCTATCGTGGTTTCATTCATACCTTGTCTCCAGCCAACTGAATGGCCGTTCACTTAATCCCTTCAATCTCTCCTTCTGTCGTCACGATTGAGCTCTTGCTGTTTGGTCTGACTCTACACAATAGACAAATCCTTGTGCAATCTCGGAATAACAATCTACCCAAGATCCGCCCCCCCCCTCCTCCCCACCCCCCCCCCCCCCTCACTCCAACAAACAACAGAAACATGGCGTGGAGGAAACTGCCCTGGCCCTTTAACACTGTTCTCCTCTACCACCTCCAACCCTCTTACCTCCTAAATACATGTAATATCACTTTTTGCCATTTCTCTGGGAACAGTTTTTCCGTTGCCAATTTCCTGTTTATGACTTTATTCTACATTGTCTTGGCCCGTCCAACCTTTTCTTTGAATGAGGGCCACAGATGCAAATTTTAATCCAAGTGCAGGCCATCAATTTTAGCTGCTCAAAGTGCGAAAAGGCAGGATGAATTTGGTGGAAGCGGTAAAAAAGTCTAAAATTATTAGGTTTGTTCAGAAAAAAAGGAGACCTGTTGAGTTAGCATAGCGCACCGGGCTATACGCTGGGTAAGCCTAGAATTACACAAATCAACTCATTACTAAGGCTGTTTAATGGGGGGAGGGGGATGATATTAAGAGAGAAAGAGAGGGGGGGAAGAAAGCGAGAGAGAGAGACAGACAGAGAGTGAGAGAGAGAGAGAGAGAGAGAGAAAGAGAGAGAAAGAGAGAGAGAGAGAGAGAGAGAGAGAGAGAGAGAGAGAGAGAGAGAGAGAGAGATTTCTACATGAAACACCTTATAGGCTATCCAGACAATGTCAGCAAATTCAAGGAAACAATACCTCAACCCACATAATAACGCTATCAGCTCCAATGTGAATATAATCAAGTGTATACCAGGTTCCTGCAAACCGCTCATACACATACATTACACCATGGATGTCTGCCACAAAGCTCCGACAAGAACAGACACGGGGTACAGTAGTTTCCAGATGTTTGCACTCAGATTTCAGTGTGACCTTCGGGTGTTTATACCTGGTGTCATTTATTGATTTCTCGCCCCCCACCTTCGTCGAGACACTTTGCCACGCCCAAATCCCCCCCCCCCCCGGTTCTCTTGGATATAACCAAAAATAAACGCCAACGATTATGATATACATAATAATATACAACACTTATAGCAGACAATACAACCTATCATCAACACAGAAATGCTGAGAAGGAAAAAAAACAAACAATAAATAGCAGGCAAAAATAACTCCTTCTGGGGCGCAATTCCATTTCACTTCCTAATCAAATTTATCTCATAAACAGGATGAGCCATGCCGACACTGAACAAGTGTTTCCTTCCTCACCCCCCCCCCTTTCACACACGCCCCGAATGTTTAAAAAAATATATATATAATAATAATTAACATGACCATGTTACGATGGGACGGCCAAATTAGTCCAAATCCTGGGGCATCACACGTGGGAAAAAGAAACTCTTCACGGGGCTGAGAATGGATCAACACCACTCGGCAGGCCTGAACCTAGATCTAGCTGTAAACTTGTTTGCCGTCACTGCTCTACGATAATGGCATTTGTCAGACTTGTGCCAAAAAGGCAACTGGCGGTTCATAGCATTTCTGAGCGCGGGGGCTTTCAGATGATATTGTAGAAAAAGAAACGCGCCCAATAGGAAAATGTAATAATCCAACAAAATCATAATGGCATAAGTCACCAAATGACAGGAAAAGAAATATTTTTTCCCCCCCTTTGAATACCTCAAGAGTGGCAAAAATGACTTACGGCATTACCGTAGAGCACTGGCGATATTTCCTATGTTTATGAATACATGATGACACAGGCGGAGGGCGGACGAAAATGTTGATAAGACTGAGGTCAGCACCGGGAAGGATAAAAACCCACTTCCAACATCATGTTAATAAAGTTTCTCATTATAGATGTACACCAGCATCACGTCCGCAGGCCTCCAAAACACTTCACAGCAAACACAATTATCTTTGCAGAATCTTTGTGATAATTATTATTTCCAACAATCAAATCGTACTCTTTGCACTCTACTCTGAGACCAAAGCTCCCTCGGCAGTTGACACGAGGTCATAGAACTGACCCACATTTTTACCATTCTCCTGTCCACACGTACAAGTGCAGGAATGCGCTACTCTGACTGACGATACCACAGGGTGATAACACAGCCAATCATTTTTTCCCAACCCGACTCTCGTGTGACGTGACCTACAGTGACATCTATCTACTTGTAGATAGGCCAAAGTACAGCACTCAAACAGAAGACAATGAACTCCATATTAAGTGTGCCGGTGTCCGATACATACATCAATGTCAGGCCTATATGGACCAGACAGTTGCTTTAACTGTACGGCAAGGAGAACTATGAAGGTATACAATTATATATAATATCGCGAACTTTGGACATCTCAAAGACACTCGTGAAACTTCACATATCACTAAACCACCCCATATGCACATGTACGCGGTAAAGCATAATGCTTTTCTGTCTACCTCCTGGCTCTGATGTGTACAGACCACAGCGCCGAATTCCACTCAAAAACAAGCCACTTAGTTCGGTCCAGGGCCACCCATAAAATCGCACGCTGACTGCATCTAATCGGGGGGTACGCCGAGGCCACACGCCGCGGGCTACGGCATCAGTTACAGACTAGCCGCTAGTGATGACACGGGCGTATTTACGACTTAATTAACTCTAATTTCTTCACTTATAACACCAAAAATGCCGCTAAAATACAAAAGCACAACTTCTCTTCTCTCAGTCTGTGAAAATCCGATGTCAGTGCGATGTCCCGTTTTCATACTATTGTGTGTTTATAATATGCCCGAATTCACTAAAAATTGTTTTTTAAGTGGTGTATTTCTTGATTGATTGCTTCCAAACGGCTCAATAGATTGCCATGAACTTTGGTTTTTTGTGTTACAGACCTTTTCCCGTTTCATACCTGAAAATTTCTCGCTTGTCGGAACTCTCGTTGCTGGACAATATCAGTTTACATCCTATTGCTGGTGTATTATTCTGCTGATGCGTTTCATTCTACATCAACTACACTGTGACCCATACATGCGGAAGACATTTTCTTCACTCAACAAACTTTGAAGAATTTGTGGAATGGAAAATGCGACAAAACGCAGAAACGACTCAAAAGGAAGACATCAGTGACGATTTAAATGACAGACATTTGAAGTTTATCCGTCGTACGTGCTCGTTAAGAATAACCGATAACACTTCAACTCTACTTCAGTAAAGAACGTGCGAGAGCTAGCAAGCCGAGGCGGAATGATTTGGTGTTCTTTTGATAGTCATAAAACAGTCAACCAGTGTAGTATGCATCAACGCTGTCTCATTTGAAGATGGTATGAAACGTTCAACGCCTAGAATTGCCTAGCAACAGTCTCGACCTTGACATAAATTCAGTCAATAATACTACCGACGTAAGCACAATCACTAATGAAACAGCGGCCAGCGCAATCACATCATGTAGTCAAATTCATAATGTTGTACATAGTGCACACGGGGCGGAAGCATCGACTCCTGTAATTTAAACAGCAACAGAGACCTACATGACATTGCTCGGGAGGCATTTTCGAAATAAAGTCATTCCAAAGCAACATACATTAGAACATGACTGCATTTCATTCATAATACAATATGGTTTTGGGCCTGCCTCTGCCGGGAGAGCAAGAGACAGCGATTAGTCAACAGCCACTAGCAAAGCGAGAAACGCGTTCAAGAAATCACTGGCGTACAGAATGGAGAAACTCACGCAAGTTTTGATTTCACATATTCTTCAAATTGCGCCATCGCTGAGTACTGACCACGCCAGTCGCGAAACAACTTGAAAAATGCTGCCCATACTCATTATTGTGCTTAGGATAATGCTTAAATCATGCTGTATTTGAAGAACAATGTATAATAAAATATACGGCTTGTTTTGGGATGTAAATATTGACACTACTGAGTACAGATGTAAAATAAATCATCTGTATGTGGATTACTATTCCACCGACAACGATGCCTTTTCGTCAGGGCATGAACACATGTCTTGTCCTCCATTTGACTGTAATTTTGGTGCCTTGTGTTGAGCACTTTTTTTGTTATGTAACTTTGAAATGAGTAGGTATTAGATATTCTTCAGCAAAAATGTAGTTTTTCCCTACTTGCCATTACAAAACTATAAAAGCTATCTTCTTCTACTTTTCACACTGCAAAATTCAAAGCCTTACGTCTCACGTGCGTCAAGATGGTTATTCTGACGGCCCTGGTTACAATGCAAGGTGATAAATCATAATAGTACCAATTTGATCTAATTCGCCCGCGCAAAGCGCTGCCCGTCGCAGGTGTAGTGGCCCGTCGCTGACCCCGGTCGCGATGACCCAGTAGGGCGCTCGGTGGCCAAACTAAACGACCGGGTTTTCGGCGCTGTGAGACAAACACAAAATTATTTTACATGAAATGCCAGAAAAAAAACAAAAAAAACTTTTGATTAATGCAAACATTTCAAACCTTAAAGTTGCGACCTCTTCAGCCCCCCCCCCCCCCCCTCTAAATAGTAAACTTAAACCCGACAAGGTATATGTGATTGTCACAATTTGACAAATCAATTGACACGTTTTACGTGACCCATTCGTTCATCTTCTGAAACTTGGGACAAACAATGCAAAGAGAGTTCCATGTCAAGGCCACGAAGACACCAATGTCTCCCTTACCGTTATCTAGGCCGACAATAATGACAGGATCTCAAACTAGGTTCAGACACCTGACAATTTCTAAGTCCCGCTAGATCTACATCAAACTCAGTGTCAGGTTCCAATGGAAGCGCCCAAGGTAAATACTTAACAAATTCTGTATCCATAGGCCAACATCTGCCATGCTGAAAACGTGTTCAGGGCTCCTGTTGGTCTTTTGTTGTGTAGAGCAGTGTTTTCCAAAGTTTTCGTTGTTGTTCAAGATTCAACATAATTATGGCACTGGCACATCATTCTATTCTGTCGCAGCCCTTGATGTTAGAGCGTTAACACTACTTGTTGTCGGGAATAATTAGGACTAACAACAATATAAAAATGCATGGTCACTGTGCCAACATGATTCATTTATGAACAATGGCCTTATCATGACATTTCCCATGTTTAGAGGAAAGCATGAAAACTTGATCAAAGTACCATGTTAGTCTTATAGTGTCAGTCATTTAGTTTATCATTGTAGGCTCGCTACAGACAGGTACACATTACTGCTAAGAAATGCACTCGCATGATCAGTGAAACTCCCGGCTAAAACGTTAGGGACAGAAGAAAAAGAAGAAATCAAACAGAAAAGGACAGCAACAGACATGAAAAGATTTCTAGAAAAATAAAGAGAGTGAACCGTTAAGAACAACAACTACAACAAAACGAGAGTCTATATTTACTAGAAATTGCTAAAAATGATATGAAATAAAAAAATGTTTCAGCAAACAAAATACTTTATTGCTGTATAATATTAAAACTGGAACTATAAAAAACTATTAACAGAATACCGAAAAATCTGAAATTACACATATGTAACAAATGTTGAGAGCAAAAATCAAACCAACGGGTGAACACCTTCCTGACAGCAAATACCGCCAAAAGCAAACATTTAAAAATAGTCGCTGAACAAAAATGAAACTTCAAACAAAGTTGATAAGACAGCTGAAAGGAAAACCAAGCCGAATGTTGAAGTGTAGGAAAGGAAACACAAAAACCCTAGCAAAGATCCAAGTGAATAAAAACTGCCCAGAATTTTTTGTCTGGGCCCAGCACATTGGTCCACTGAAAATCCAATAACGAAAGGGTATTGAGAACTGTCTGAGAGAAAATGAATGAAATAACACAAACTTTGTGACTGTTACAAAAAGAAAACAAACGTCCATGACTTGAAACGACAAAACGTCTCGGGATTGCGTAAAAAGGAAACATGAGCCTGGCACTTCCCGACTCTAAATCGTGACTGGTTGCACAATGTTCTAGACTAACAGTCCCCGAGTCTCCAGTGGTGTTGAGGAAATTCGACAGATCTAAATGTTTCCTCTTCCCCTTTCAAAACAGAAAAGCCGATATAATCTCTTAAGCCACACAAACAACGAGGTTTGCGGGCATTTTCAGTTGCCGCAAAATTCAGACAAGAAGGAAAATATTTCTTCTTTTTTCTCAATGTGAGAAAACAAACAACACCGGAATGATGGATGGAGCTTGAAAAAAGTATAAACTGGTGGTGGAGCGACAGAAATGTCTTTTTCTTAAAATTATTTCTTTAATCCCATTCGGGAAATTTGCCTCAGTGTCATTGCAGGTCAGTACAACTGAAGCAGACACGACGTCGCCACAGTGCAGTGATGGTGGACGTGTTTTGTGTGTGTGTGTGGGGGGCGGGGGTGAGGGAGGCGGCGTGGTTGGGATAGATTTTATTCAGTTTTGCCCGGGCCTGTTCGGCCTGCTCTTCTCGATTTCCAACTGCCAAGGTATTTTTAACGTGCCCACGGGCCCTCAGAGTTTTTTCGTCCTTATCCGAGAAGAATAGGTGCTCGGTCCTACGTACCAATTTACCATAGGATTTGGGATCGGAAAATATGACACCCCCCCCCCTCCCCAAATTCCAACATGCCTGCATCGACGGGGGCTCAAACCCGGTACCTTTGGCATGAGAAGCGAGCACCTTGTCTCTAGACCATCGTGCCGTAAATGAAGAAGCGGACGAACAACGTAAAGGTTTGGAGACAGAATGGATGACTGCAACTGTTGCAGCTCAGTCAAGGAGGGGAAAATGGTAAATACAAACTGGTGAATTTTTAAATCATGGTTAATGGAATTAGTTCTCCAAACAAACACCGGGCATGATAGAACAACTCCCCCCCCCCCCCCCCACTAAAAAAAAAAAAGGGGGGGGGGCAGCCACGGCGTTCTCCAACAACATGAAACTCAATCTACTTCCTGCTTCAGCTTCAATCACGAATCCAGACCCCCCCCCCCCACCCCTTCCCAAAACAACACTGCGCAACCACAGATGTACCAATATTAAATCACTTCACGAGGTCGCTCCCAGCGCCATACCGATCTCCAGGCCAACGGCTTGTACATAAACGATCAAAGTGCGCCAAGGTCAAGGCGACACATTTTACAAGATGTGGAAATCTTAATTACGTGGGAGGAGGAGAAAAAAATGTTGCAGGACTGAGAGACAAGAAAACGACAGGGCCGACTGCTGAAGCACAGCTATAAATTACACAGATCCGGAAATATCATTCCATTACTCTATACTATCCCACCTCCGCATCAACCTCCCTTCTCTGCCGGTATCATTATTTTTCTCTTGTCACACTGACCTTCAAATGTATCGTTAACTCTGACATCCTTCTCATCTTGTTGGTTGTTGTTTTTTTTTCGCGTTCAGTTCTGTTTATACTCTCCTCCCAGTTTCTTTTCTCCCACCTGATTTCCTGAGGTTTTTTTGGTTGGTTATCTCCCCCCCCCCCCCCCCCCTCCAAAATACTGGTTGTTTGAAAATGAACCAAACACCATCCACATTCTCTCTGCCTTCGGTTCTCTCCATTTCACACTGACCTGTCCTGCTCGTGCTGGCGTTGCTTGAGTTCGATCAGGTCAGTGCCCCGACTGCAGCTACACAATGGTAGATTACCACACACTTAATGCCTTTTCCCCGTTAGATTCTTATTGACATTTCAATTGATGTAGCTCTAATGATCAAGCAGTCAAGTACCCCCATCCCCGAAAAAAAAAAAAGAAAAAGTGGCCCTACTTTAAATACGCCCCACCTAACCCAAAAGTCAAACCACTGTCCACAGACTTCAAAGTCAGGAAAACAGCGTTCGGCCACTACTTAAAATCTACATACAGAATGACCGACAAAAACGTATAAAAAATTCGACATGCAAATAATGAATAACTAGAAAATTAGATGGAGATTTTCGAGCAGAGACAAGATGATACAACACATGGCAAACGTATAATTCATGCCAATTAACACCCCCCCCCTCCCCAATCCTCTAACCGCCCTCAGCTCAGCGCTTATTCCCCTCTCCAGTTACACGGAACACTTATCATTGTTATCTCCTTTATTATTGGCGGCTTTTATTCTATTATTGGTTGCAATGACGAGGAATAAAAAGAAAAAATAAATGCTACAAAAACCAATTCTATGTGACAGTATCTATTTTCATCTCCCGCCAGTCACGACATCGAAAGAATGGAGCAACGTGTTGTGTTTATTATATAAATATTGAGCCGAAAGTCTTACATCTTAAGCAAGAGGTGAAATGCTGAGTAATCATATTGTGATGTATTCTTTGGCGTCCTCTCTTTCTGACAGAAGACCAAAAGATAGGACAAGGGAAAGGAGAGTTTGAGTTTGAAGAAAGCAGGTCGACAAGAAAACAGTTACATTGTGCTGGGAAAAAGCAAGAGGATAGACAGAATAGAAGAGAAGGCCAGGACGACCAAAGACCCGCCAGACACGCGGAAACACAATCGAAGACATTTTCGCCATACAGCGTCTCAGATTTCTCAAGTTTTGAGGGAAACAGAAACAAGAAACAAAAATTACAGGGTTCATACAAAGTCTTGAAAACTAATTTTAAGGACTTTGCCAGGACTTCCTAGGGACCAGGGATGTGGAGTCGGAGTCGGAGTCGGAAATTGTCAAGAGCCTGGAGTCGGAGTCGGAGATATTTTCTCCGACTCCGACTCCGGCCAACATTAGATTTTTGCAGAGTTTTTGTTTAAAATACATGTATTTTTAAAAATTAAATCAGATTATATTATTAGACAAACATTATGTTTTTTTCCTTATGTGGATAATATTAATATTTTTTTTTAATCTCAGCAACAACAACCTAAGTTCTTATTTAAGAAAAAAGTAATGAAGGATCAACTGTTCGGTTAGAGAAAGAGGCCGGAGTCGGAGTCGGAGTCGGAGTCGGTCATTTCAGAAAAGGTTGGAGTCGGAGTCGGAGTCGGTCATTTTCAAAAGGCTGGAGTCGGAGTCGGAAAATTTTCAGACCGACTCCGCATCCCTGCTAGGGACTCACAGTAAACAAATTAAGGACCTATGTGCCTGTGACCGGGAAGTATTACATGTATGCAGCACTCAAAAATCAAGTACCCATGTGCAAGAAATATTACAACTATACAAATGGTGTGCAGCACTCATCGAAACGGGATGTTTCTGTATCCAGAGTTCAAATATAGTAAATTCACTGTGAAAAGTTCACTTATTTCAAAGTACCAATTTTATTATCCAGAGTGTAATTGGAAGATCTGAATCTCAAATGTTTCAGTTGAAACACAAATTTTAGTGAATTTTTAAGAACTCTGACATCATTTTCAAAAATTAAGGACTTTTTGAGTACTTATTTTTTCTTAATTAAGGACTTTAAGGACCTGTTGAACCCTGAAACAAGAAGAGAACAGCAAACACAAACACACAGAAGATCACGTCACCCCTAATTTGTCACCACGTTTTTCAAACTGTAGAAACCACAAGTGCTGCAAAACGGAATGATCTCGACGTAAATTTTTCTCCTCATGAGAATCGTTCTCCCCTTCTCCTACTGTCTAATGAGATATAAAAACCACAGAAAATCTGTGGGGTCGCAGTAAGGCTTGAAGCAAAGTCAAATTGTGGCAAAATGAAAAAGTTTGTATGCGGCAAAGCCTCGAGTAAGAATACAGAAACAATACAATAGAACGCAAAGGAAAAGGTATATTTGTACGTAATTTACTTCCCTTTTTTAAGCAAATTAAAGCGCGTAGGAAAGGTTCCATTTTCACACTAGGTTTTGGCAAGGGTTGCAAGCAACGGGAGAGAAGGAATCCCACAACGACTGGGCTAAGCGACAGCACCTTGTGCAAACAAAGTAGATTGGATGCTCAAACAAAGATGAGAGGTCGGAAAGCAATTCTGGACTGACCAAGGATAGAACGGGTGATGTTCTGGAACGTGCGACAAACAAACATTTCATTTCAATTAGAAATAGACAAATAAGGCTAGGAGGAAATGAGGCTCAAGTCTGACCTGAGCATGCAGAAAGAGCATGTCGACACGACAACGGTCACATTGTGCTACGGAAAAGCGAGACCACAGGTAGAATAGAACAGAATGCTGAACGATAGGACAGAAGCAGACCACACCAGATTGAAGCGCCCAAACAACCACCAATATCAGAGAGAGAGAGACAGAGAGAAAGAGAGACAGAGAGAGAGCCAAAACAACCACACATGAGAGAGAAAGGGAGAGAGAGACAGACAGACACACTGACATAGATAGAGTGGGGGGGGGGGAGTGTGAGAGAGAGAGCGAGACAGCAAAGAGGAAAGAAAATGAAATTGAAAGAGTAAGCCAACTTGATGATAGATGAGTAAAATGACACGTGTCTGCCCACGGTCTGCAGGCGCTGATGGAACAACAAACATACAGACCACCACATATACGCACACACAGACATGGATCCATTGCTCAAATCGTAGCGTCAAATCTTCAGTCTTAATGCAGAAATCAATAGCACCAAGTCTCCTGAAGAGCCCACTCTCTATACCAGCGGGTCGTCGACCATGCTGCAGCCGGCACACAGGTCTCTCTACCCACAAGTTGAAATATCGCAACCCCTCGATACTTATAGATCTCCTGCCCGGGCCAATTGCCCCTTCTAAAATTAGCATTCTTTCAATCTGGCATTTTGTCTCTGCTCTCACGAGTGCTTTACTGAAATCCCCCCCCCCCCCCTTTCACCAAGCTATTTCAGTACTAAGGGGGAAATGGACTTTATGAAATAAAAACTGTCTCTTCAATGTGCCTTGCAGACACTAACATTTTTTTTTTCCAATGCGGCTTGATGAGGCAACTTTAACATTAAAAAACTACACTGTATACGCTACACGAATATATATTGCGAACGAGCAAGATGACCAACAGCTTAGTTACCACATCCGAAAGTGAAAAACCAACCGGAAATCAATAATATTTTTCGGGCGAACCTCCATAAACGTTCCCTACATAGTAATCATCCATGTATACTATGCCTCTTAAAAAAAAAAAAAGTCCTGTACATATATACACAAACATACATGTACCATTTTCTCACACTCTGCATCGAAGCTTATCCATTTCCTGTCGACACAGTAACAAAACCCATTTTTGCAGTTAACTTTAAGTTAATAACAGTCATGCCTCGTTCTCCCACATCTTCAGTTTCAGAAATCAGACAATGCAGCAAAACTGACACATATCTGAGACCAAGTAGCCCCATATTCCTCAAAACTGATGCCCGATCCCTCGCGTGACCACCAAAAGTCCTGATGTCAACAAAATGACGGACTGACCCGGCGGGCTCACTATATATGATTTCTTGAGTGAACAGGTGTCAAATTGGACCCTCCGCCACTTGACTAGCCGATTGCATGCGCTAAATGTACCGTGGACGGACGTCCGTCGGAGCGCCAGAAAGGCAGGAAAACTGGGGCAAATGTCTAGTGATGAATTCAAACTTTCAGTTGGGCCTGGGGCTGGGGGTAGCGGAGGGGGGTGAGACTAGGGACGGTACGAGGAAAGAAAAGAATATGGTGTCCTCGAGACACACGAACAGTTAATAAGGACGGGCCAAGTGCACTGTGACCGTTCTGTTCTTCACAAGATTTTTTTTTTTTTTAAGGGGGTGGGGTGGAGGTGAGTTGGAACGAGGAGGAGAGAGAAAATGAGAGAAAGAAGAGAGGAAAGTCGCCGGGGGCACTCGTGTCGGAGACAGCAGAGATATAATTATTCAATTCATGACATCAAGTGCCTTCAGAAAATGTCCCCGGTAGGCGTAGACCGTGTCTCCACAACTCACGTCACCAGCAATACCAGACACAGAAACTGAAGTCGGAACAAAAAATATCGGATTTTCGTGCACAGAAAGAAAAACAGAGTAAGAAAAATTTCAACCCGTCAGTTAGGCTACCATGTATCAGATTCGATCTGTAGCCACACCGACACCGCCTCACCAGCTTCTACACGCTGCAAGGAGACGGGTTTGCCGAGCAAGTTGGGTGAAAACTGACACAGCTATTTCTAGATACAATCATGTGACGGAACGTTGAAGTAAACACACAACAATAATTATTTTTCATACATTCTCAGGTTGGGGCAGGGCAGGATGACGTGGGTGAAAGGACAAACTGGGCAAAAGGAGCAACTGTCAATTCTCGAGACAGCCGGAGTGAAGCTAAAATGGAGAACATACACAAGATACAGGAACGTTCCCGGGCATGGGAAAAGAGTGGTTGCTGTGGGTGAAGAACAACACGCGATTATCAATGATGTAAGATACAATTAACAGCCTCTCCCTGTCAGGCTGACAAAGATGTATACTGACTACATAACACCAGCCTTCTACCACTCACAGCACGTGAACAAGTCAAGATTCGGGGTGTCTCGGATAAGAACTGTGGGACATATGACCTATGATCCTGAAATGGATCGTACCAAATCCACGTTCAACTTTCCTCCTGTCTGGTCTAATGGTCCGATAACCCCAAATCGCAACAAATAGGTGTGAATCTCCAATGTCCAGTAACAAACGTGTCGAAAACTTAACAGCAAACAGGACGAGCCAAGCCAGCCGTGTGTATACAAACAACATAAGAATCCATTGGTTGACCCCACGTACGTTACTACACCAGTGGCAAATTGCCATCAAGTTCAGCACGGCTGGACGTGCCATAGCTCAACGCCATGAGACATGTGCCGATAATGCTGAATTTATCCATTTAGGACAAGGGCGTATTTGGAAAGTAAGCAGTGACGATGCTGCCTTGCCACTGAACATAAAAATCAACATTTAATTCTTGTGGTACTTCAATTTAACCATTTCCGTCCACCTGGGTGAGACAGACATACACTTGGCGAAACACATAAAGAAAGAGGCAAAATAAGGCAAAAAGAAAAAAATTGCAGGTAGTAAAGCTTCGCGTAAGAAATAGTACCGAAACGATACAATAAAACGCAAAGGTATTGTTTCAGTATTATTTCTTACGCGAGGCTTTGCTACCAAGAACCTTTTCTTTTTGCCATATTTTGACTTTGCTTTAAGCCTCGCTGAGTCCCAACAGATTTTCTGTGGTTTTACAATACTTCACATAAAGAAAGAACTTTAAGGGGATACAAAAGATTGGTTCCATGGCCAGACCTCTTCACAATATATGTGTATGGGTGACTTTGTTGTACGTGGGTGTCCGGAGAGGAGGGGGGGGGGGGGGGGGAAAGCAACAACAACAAAACCCGCAGTATCTTAGATAATCTTAGACAAACGTAACTGATTTTGCACAGCTGGTCACCTAGATTCAATGTCACGTCCGTCACAACAGTGCAAATGGTTCCACCTCGTGTCGTGATTGTGCACTGCACGCTGGCGGCTATCGGAGGGCGGGAGGCCGGTCACGTGAATGTAGGGCATGCACAAGTGATAACCATACACACAAAAATTACACAAGGTCGGGCTTGCATTGGAACGGGGGGGGGGGGGTGAGTTAGGTGGATGCTTGGACTGTTACCGATTAGTTGTCTTTTTTTAGAGACACAAGACAGACAGATCGAAATAGACAGCCACACACGAAAAACAACAGTACACATGGCGGTGACAGACGTCTCCTCCATTAAAAGAAACATCCTCAAAACATTTTTAATACAAACCAGGACACACACACAAAGACTTTTCTGTTCGTCCAAAACTGTAACTGAACAACATAGTATAAGGACTAGAAATGACCATCTGAGATAGTAGAATTTGGGAACCACCAATGCCGACAAAGTTCTTTGTACATCTTCACCTGCAAACTCTACACTACTAGCAAATCGTCACGCATTTGACGGCAAATACACTGCGCCAGATCGTCTTGGTTTAAATAGTTTCGTTCGCAAACAAACAGAAATTAGATTCGAGTTTTTTTCTTACTCTCCTCGTCCGTTTTCCCCATCCGACGGAATTTGGATCGCAGTACAAACAGCAACTGCAAATAACACCATGCTGCATCTTTGAAGTTTGTCACTGTCCATCATGACGGTTCGCCGCACGCAGTGACGTGTGGCGTACTGACCTTGTCCCGGTCACTACCGCATTGCTTGTGCTGGTGTCAAAAGGACAGTGGGGCCAAAAAAAAAAAACAAAAGCGGGGTCTGGTGGGGGGAAGGGCGCGAATATTTTGGCAAAGCCCCAGGAGAGCGGACCAGTACAAGAGAACGGAAGGTAAAATTACAGGAAGATTCAGAAAAGTTAATGGAAGACTCAAGACAGACCACAAGAAACGACGTCCTTTTCTAGTCTGGCGTGGTCTTCGTTTTTTAACCTTTGATCGGGACATGTTGGGCCATGCAGACCCAAACTACTCACTTTAGGCTTTCTTGTGACACTATTGTGCGGCCATCGTCCGAAAACCGTATGGCCACGGGCTTAACACATTTGCGTAAGTCATTTTTACATTTTCAGAAACCCCGAAAAAGTATCATTATAATTGCTCTGCAAATCTTGTGACCTGCGCAAAAGATGTTTCGTGTCAAAATTCAGATTTTGAAGGGTCGATGCTTTTAGGTAAACCAAATAAACTACATGTAACCTTATTTAATCTGGGGTGTTAGGTCCTACCTCAAAAATATTATAAATGGCAGGCAATTGTGTTATGGCTGTATGGTAACATACACTGCTGTAAAGAGTCATTGTGACAGGCCAGCCGAACCCAATTTTAACCGTATCCCTTGTACTTTTCTAAAAAATCACAGTGCAAATAAAACCCAATCTGACCACATGGCTCATTAATCGCGTCATTGACGTTCGATTTTCTCGTGCGCTCCTACTTTTCAGGCTTGGTTGTTTTGTTGTTGTTGTCCCCCCCCCCCCCCCAGCTATGCCTCCAATTACTCTGACCTGCCGCGTGCCTTTCGGTGACCTTTCCCAATGACAAAGTGTCCAAGCTGTAAACAAGTGGAAAGCTTTGATCCCCCCAGCTTTAGAAACGGAAATCTCAACGCTTACTTTAGTACTGTCTTCTGTCCGCACCAGCTACAGATTAATTCTCGATCTCTGATGTGGAGACAAGGACACACAAGGACATCTCGACATCATAGAGGAATAAAAGTCATCGGATTAACCTCTGTCACTCACCGCCTTACTAATTACCAAGTTACAAACCAGGCAACACCGCGATGGTCTCCAGCGCAAATCAACCATGCATGGAATAGGTCAGCGTTACCAGTGCAAGAAACAAACTCATTCAACGTGGGAAATGCAAACGAACGCAGACAGTTGGATGACACCATATCTTCCTATTTTTCTGTTGTGTTCTAAGGTAAGATATTTAATTTTACACATAATGTAAACGAAAAAGGAAAAAAACGAAATTTCGGAATTGGCTGTTTCTGTCCCAGACCATGGCTGTCAGTGAAAACTCTTTGCTTTCTCCCCATACAGATCGCTAACCCACGAAAATAAAAATAAAGAAGAGGACAAGAAAATATGAAACTGCCGGATAGACAACTGAAGATAGTAATACTAATTTAATTTGCATGTAGAATGAAGATCTGAAATGTCTTTGAGCACAGAAATCCCTTCAGCAGTCACCCCCACGCCTTCTAACACACAGTAAAGCCGAAAATCCATTTTTCCCCCCCCCCCCCCCTGATACGATATCACCGAAACGAAATTGTGTCGGTATCACAGCAGTGCCGGTATCAGTCTTGTTTCGTGTTAGATCTAATGGATTTTTAGAAAACCAAGATTTTGCTTTGGCGCAATTTGTTTCGGTGCTGTTCCTGGTTCGTTCCGGAGTCGGGCTACATGGATTCTGACCTTAACACCGAGCCCGGATGAGATTTACGCTTGGATTCCCGGGCGTCCCTATACAAATCAGGAACTGCCACGTCACACGGGGAGAACCAATTACTGGTGCCAATCATACAAAAACAGAACAATAGCTTTCACTACATCACAAAATGTTGTGAGGAGTGGGGGTGCGGCGAGAGAGAGAGAAGGAGAGAGGACAGAGAGAGAGAGAGAGAGAGCGCGCAACACTGAACGCCCACTGTTTCACATTAACTTCATGTTCCTGGTATTTATGTGTCCAAACTGCGTCTTCATAAATGATAATGTTTGGTTTCCCGTGTAAAGATGTACTTCTGGCATTTATCACGTCATCATGATCCTGTGAAGATCTTTCACAGCTTGGAGAAAATCCCACTCTTTTACCGCGCCACTGGGGTGTACTGTCTATTCATTGTTTCCTTACCAACTCTCCGTCAATATGTGTACATCGTACGTGATCTTCCTCCGTTCCTTCTCGGCACATCCCAGCACTGTTAATTAATGTGATTCTCCCTTGCCTTCCGCGCTTCAGTGCTACTGTAACAGGGTGATAGATTGGCAAGGTATAACTAGTAGTTATAATAATATTGTGCCTATAACTAGCGTGGGAAGATAGTTAACGGCGGGGAGACAGAGTCATTGTAGGCCAGAGGGGGAAAGTATGGGATGCAACTGAAGTGCTTTGACACCCGAAAAGGGTAGTGTTTACTTGACCGCCGTACTTGTCGATCAGATCACCTGGGAATTGCTTGGGGGGTAGAGCTGTTTCAATAGTATTTGACATGGAGCCGACGGGGGTGGCTATTAGGATAACTAATGCACACTCGGTGGGCGTCTTGGGACGCTACCTGACTGGGTATAAATCCCCGAACGCTCCTTCTAACTTCAGACCGCTGAGAGCACTCACCAGCTTCGTGCCGAAGAGGAGACCACAACTGCAACTGTAACTTTGTACTAGTCTTGTGAGTGGGGAAGGTCAGGGAACCCGCAAACATCCTTTGTCAGAGCGTGGTATCTTTGGTATCTTGTCGGCATTTGGGCTGTTGCTGAGTGGTAAGTTAATTGTACGATGTATGTGTATTTTACTTAATGTTCATGATTGTAGAACCTAAATCTAGTGGGTTTACTTTGGTATAACTACTGCCTCTGAGAGAGTCACGGAAACGCCGTTATATATATGTTACGAAACCTTATAGGATGGGGTCCGTTAGAGAGAGCGTTATTCTTCGTGGGGAACGTGTAAATATCATTAAACTGTATTGATCGTTTATTCTATTGCCTATATGGGAGCCTATGGAGTATGGGAGCTGCAGCCTGACTTATAACAGTGTCAGCGGTTAAAAGTGTTAATGATGAATATCCGTCATGGAGTAAGTATGGAAGTCATGCCTTCCAGCAGTAGATTAGGACTTTGCGATTGTTTTTCTACAGAGGAGGAAGAACAACACCTTCTTGGCTTCTCAACTTCTTGTACTTTGATTAACGACATCGTGGCTTCTTGGCTTCCCGACCTATTGGTACCTGCCGATACCTGTTGATCTAACTGCGCAGTCAAGCCAGGGTAGAGAGGAAGAACCAGTGCCCAGATAGCGCCATACACCCCTAAAGGAGAGGTTTCCTTATGCTGAATGTTCCCATGTGTTTTATAAAATGTGCTAGAGATTGAATATTACGAAGCCATTTAATTAGCATGTACTGATTTGCATCAACTTCATTCCATCGAAATTCACATGAAATTGTATGACCTATGTTCCTATTATTATTGAATGAATCAATAATTATTGAATATATGTAAGCAATACAGATATCGTTTGTTATAACTTATAGAAGAGAGATAGTCGATTATTTAGTGTGTTTGTGCCGTGCCCATCACGGCTGGTGTCAGAAGAAAGTTAGTGAGAGAAAGTGGAAACATCACAATGGTGTCAGAAGTGGGATCCTGCTAGTAAATAACATTTAATTTTGATCTGGGTCGTGTCAAGGGGCTATTGTGTGATTGTGTGGACAGGTCATCTGCCCTGAGGCGAGTGAGAGAGATTGACATTTAATGCCTGCGACATGCTCTGATTTTACCTGTGCATTGACTGTTCAATTTTATCTTTTGTCACAGAGAAAATTGTTGTTTGCTATTGCAGGAATATTGTTGTTAACTTCACAGTTACGATCCACGCTTTACTGTTAGCTTTGTTTACAGGTCAATTGCTGATGGACTATCTGGGCGCACTGAAGCTTGCCAGACAAGAAGGCATTAGTGATGAGGAATTCAAAATTAGGTGGGACGAAGAGAAAGCCCAAAACCGAGAACAAAGGGCTATCGAACGAGAAGAAAAGGAGCGCGAACGAGAAGAAAAGGAGAAGGAAAGACAATTTGAAAGGGAGAGAATGGAATGCGAACGGGAACTAGCCAAAAACGGGTGTCACAATGGTAAAGGGAATGGAAAATCTGCTACCCCGAAGGTACCTAAAATTGCCATTTTTGATGACTCGCGCGAGGATCTCGACTCGTATTTGAAAAGATTTGAAAGGCTCGCGCAGGCAAATGATTGGGAAGAAGACACCTGGGCAGACATGTTAGGGGCATTGTTAACTGGCAGGGCGTTAGATGTTTATTCCGGTCTCAGCGATGAAGACAGTAGGGATTACGAGAAGGTAAAGAAGGTGTTGTTCAAGAAGTATCACCTCACGGCAGAGGGTTATAGGCGTAAGTTTAGGGAGAGTCGTCTAGATAAGGACGAAACTTATACGCAGCTGTCCGTGAGATTGCAGAGATATTTTGAGAGGTGGGTAGACCTCTCAGAGGCAGAGAGAACTATGGAAGGGATTACGGATCTGTTAGTCAGGGAGCAGATGTTGAAGATTGTCGACTGTAATCTTTCCATATATTTGAAAGAGAGGGACCCCAAGTCCGTGCATGAGTTAGTTGAGATGGCGGACTTGTATAGTGAGGCTCATCAGTCGAAGCGAGGGCTGGAGCAACAGCAGAAGTCAGGTAAGAGGGTTGAGGAGAGCAGAAGTAAGGGTTTAGGAGTGAGTAAACCGGTATGCTTCAACTGTGGCTCTCCCAATCACCTGAGTAGGCAGTGTGACCAGGGCAGGACGAAGAAGGGTGCTACTGCCACTGTCGAGGACAACCGAGGTAAGTCCCAGCGTGAGAGTGGGCGTGGTTGTTTTGTGTGTGGGTCACTTCTCCATATTGCGAGATTCTGTAGGAAGAGACAGAAAGAGACGACCGCAGTCGTACTAACCAGCGATGAGGAAGCCGATGACAGTCAGTGGGAGTCATCGGGCAGGGCGAATACTCAACCAGGGGCTGAGCAGAGTGTTGGGCCACAGACCTTCATTTCTTGGGAGACGGAAGGTAAGAGTATTGAGTTAGAAGGTTCGACAGAACATGAGCCCGAAGACGATGTTCCGGAGAATGATTTATCCGCTCCATTTTTGGAGAAGGGGAGGATAGGGGATAAAGAGATTACTATCCTTCGTGACACGGGATGCACGTGTGCGATTATAAAAAGGGACAAACTGCCTCCTAACAGCTTAACTGGGAAGAACAGGAGTTATGTCCTGATGGACGGGACGAGAAGGTCTGCTCCTGTCGCGGAAATGTGGGTAGAAACCCCATTTTATACTGGGCTTCTCAAAGCGCTAGTAGTGGAAGACCCAGTGGCCGATTTGATTATAGGAAACATAAAGGGGGCGTCTCTTGAGAAGATAAGTGTGGTACTCACGCGATCTCGCAAGGTGGAGATTGACAAGGAAGAGCATGAGTGTGAGAATGCGAGTGCGAAAGTGAGTCAGACCACAGATAATGAGGAGGCCAAGGGCAACTCAACGGAGGAGGTAAGGGTAGGGGCCAAGATAGGGGAACTCACACCAGGTGAGATAGCCCGGGCCCAGAGAGAGGACGAAACTTTGAGAGTTTTAAGGGAGAGAGCCACGTTGGAGCAATCGGCTGAGGTAGGTACTCACATAAAGGAGAGTAAGGGAATTTACTATCGGGTAAAGAAGGCCGGGGCTGGACGTGCTGATGTGGAGCAGTTGTTGGTACCTAAGCAGTACCGAAGTGAGCTGATGAAGATAGCCCACGAAGGAGTGTTCGGGGGACACTTAGGAATTTCGCGCACACAGGACAGAATAATGCAGTCGTTCTTTTGGCCTGGGATAGGTGCGGACGTAGGTCGTTTCTGTCGATCGTGTGACGCGTGTCAAAGGACATCCAATAAAGGTAGGGTGACAAAGGTACCCCTAGTGCCGACACCCCTGATCGACACGCCCTTTTCGCGCGTCGCCATAGATTTGGTTGGTCCACTTCCGCGTACGGAACATGGGAGATCGCGTTATATTTTGACGCTAGTAGATTATGCCACGCGTTTCCCGGATGCCGTAGCCTTAAGGGGGATATCAGCTGAGCAGGTCAGTGAAGCGTTAATGGAAATATTTTCTCGGTTAGGCATACCAAAGGAAATAGTTTCAGATAGGGGATCACAGTTTACCGGTGAGCTGATGAGAGAGGTCAGTGCACTTCTCAAAACGAAACAGATATTCTGCTCGCCCTACCACGCGATGGCCAATGGTCTGTGTGAAAGATTTAACGGAGTGCTGAAGAATATGCTTCGCCGAGTAGCTCATGACAGACCCAAGGACTGGGACAGAATGTTGTGTCCACTGCTGTTCGCGTATCGCGAAACCCCACAGGCCAGTACAGGTTTTTCGCCGTTTGAACTAGTGTTCGGTCACCCTGTGAGAGGACCACTTGCAATACTGAAGAATCTGTGGACTGGGGAAGCGGAGTCAGAAACGAGGTCATCGTACGAATACGTGGTAGATATGAGGGAACGATTGGAGGATACCATGAAAGTCGTAGCCGAGAACAGCAGCGTCGAAAAAAACAGGCAGAAGAAATACTACGATAGGGGGGCCAAACAGAGGAAATTCCAAGTGGGCGATTCCGTCCTCATACTTCTCCCAAGTGACGGATCGAAACTACAGATGACTTGGAAAGGGCCTTACAAAGTAGAAGAGCAGAGAGGGTCAGTGAACTACATGGTGAAGGTCAAGGGGAAGAGACGACTGTATCACGCGAATATGCTGAAAAAGTATATTGAGAGGGAAGACGAACAGGAAAACACAGAGGCAATAGCTGCAGCTATAATTGACGAGACCGATGAAGGAGAGGAAGCGACTTCGATGCCTCTGGAGACAGTCATGCCTAAGCTAGAACAGACCGAAACCTACAGGGATGTACAGTTAGGGGACACGCTAGATCAGGATCAGAGAGAACAGATGCAAGAGCTCATGGAAGAATACAAAGATATATTTACCGATGTACCGGGGCTCACTGACCTGATCAAGCACAAAATCCCATTGCTAGATCAAAAACCTGTGAAGGTAAGACCCTACCAACTACCGTACTCAACTAGAGAAGCTGTCAATGCTGAGGTAGGCAAGATGCTTGCGGCCAGAATCATCGAACCGTCCGAGTCCCCGTACAATAGTCCAATTGTATTAGTTAAGAAGCCCGATGGTCAACATCGTTTCTGCAACGACTACAGGCGGCTAAATGTTGTGACTGCCGATGACGCCGAACCGATGCCTGAGGTTGAAGCCATTATTTCCAATCTAGCGGAGGCAAAATATTTCACCAAGCTGGACTTGACAAAGGGCTTTTATCAAGTTCCGATGGCCGAGGAAGATAAACACCTGACGGCGTTCGCCACACCGTTTGGGCTATACCAGTACAGGGTCATGCCGTTCGGGTTGAAGGGATCCCCCGCCACATTTAACAGGCTCATGAGGAAAGTATTAAAAGATGCTGGCGAAGGGGTAGATGCATTTGTAGACGACTGTCTTATACACAGTCCAAATTGGCCTGACCACTTGGAACGTTGTCGGAATGTCTTCGAGCGACTGAGACGGGCAAATTTAAAAGCTAGACCTACCAAGACGCTAATAGGGATGACAGAAGTCGAGTACTTAGGCCATAAGCTGGGACAGGGGACTGTAAGACCGCAGGAGAGTAAGGTGCGAGCCATTGTCGACTGTGACCGACCGACGACCAAGACACATATGAGGAGTTTCCTGGGGCTAACGGGGTACTATCGGAAGTTTGTACCAAATTACAGTGCAATCTCGGCGCCGTTGTCAGACCTCACAAAGAAGTCCCAGGGCACAAAGTTCGCGTGGGGACACACGCAGGAGAACGCGTTCAATGCCCTAAAAATTTGTTTGAGTTCCGAGCCGATACTACGGATGCCAGACTGGAACAAGGAACTGATTCTCCAGACAGACGCATCTAACCTTGGAGTGAGTGGCTGCCTACTTCAAGAAGACGAGGGTACGAAGTATCCAGCTGTATATGTTAGCAGAAAGTTGAAACCCGCGGAGAAGAACTACTCAACAATTGAAAAGGAATGCCTGGCCATAGTTTTCGCCGTTAGTAAGTTGCAGGCGTATCTGTGTGGGAGAAACTTCGTGTTAGAGACGGACCACCGACCTCTAACTTGGATGCGAACTAAAGACCAGAAGAACGCGAGGGTAACTAGATGGAACCTGGCGCTGCAACCATATAACTTTCGAGTCAGCAACATCAGGGGGCGAGACGCTCTATGGGCCGACACTCTATCTAGATTACCAGTAGATTAATAATTTTATTAGCCGATTTTGCCAGGGAAAATCGACTTAAGTGGGGGCGATTGTAACAGGGTGATAGATTGGCAAGGTATAACTAGTAGTTATAATAATATTGTGCCTATAACTAGCGTGGGAAGATAGTTAACGGCGGGGAGACAGAGTCATTGTAGGCCAGAGGGGGAAAGTATGGGATGCAACTGAAGTGCTTTGACACCCGAAAAGGGTAGTGTTTACTTGACCGCCGTACTTGTCGATCAGATCACCTGGGAATTGCTTGGGGGGTAGAGCTGTTTCAATAGTATTTGACATGGAGCCGACGGGGGTGGCTATTAGGATAACTAATGCACACTCGGTGGGCGTCTTGGGACGCTACCTGACTGGGTATAAAT
Source organism: Onchidella celtica (assembly GCA_963931925.1). Taxonomy (NCBI): domain Eukaryota; kingdom Metazoa; phylum Mollusca; class Gastropoda; order Systellommatophora; family Onchidiidae; genus Onchidella; species Onchidella celtica. Next base: position 37,640,746 of record OZ007579.1, on the reverse strand, counting down.
CCCCGAACGCTCCTTCTAACTTCAGACCGCTGAGAGCACTCACCAGCTTCGTGCCGAAGAGGAGACCACAACTGCAACTGTAACTTTGTACTAGTCTTGTGAGTGGGGAAGGTCAGGGAACCCGCAAACATCCTTTGTCAGAGCGTGGTATCTTTGGTATCTTGTCGGCATTTGGGCTGTTGCTGAGTGGTAAGTTAATTGTACGATGTATGTGTATTTTACTTAATGTTCATGATTGTAGAACCTAAATCTAGTGGGTTTACTTTGGTATAACTACTGCCTCTGAGAGAGTCACGGAAACGCCGTTATATATATGTTACGAAACCTTATAGGATGGGGTCCGTTAGAGAGAGCGTTATTCTTCGTGGGGAACGTGTAAATATCATTAAACTGTATTGATCGTTTATTCTATTGCCTATATGGGAGCCTATGGAGTATGGGAGCTGCAGCCTGACTTATAACAGTGTCAGCGGTTAAAAGTGTTAATGATGAATATCCGTCATGGAGTAAGTATGGAAGTCATGCCTTCCAGCAGTAGATTAGGACTTTGCGATTGTTTTTCTACAGAGGAGGAAGAACAACACCTTCTTGGCTTCTCAACTTCTTGTACTTTGATTAACGACATCGTGGCTTCTTGGCTTCCCGACCTATTGGTACCTGCCGATACCTGTTGATCTAACTGCGCAGTCAAGCCAGGGTAGAGAGGAAGAACCAGTGCCCAGATAGCGCCATACACCCCTAAAGGAGAGGTTTCCTTATGCTGAATGTTCCCATGTGTTTTATAAAATGTGCTAGAGATTGAATATTACGAAGCCATTTAATTAGCATGTACTGATTTGCATCAACTTCATTCCATCGAAATTCACATGAAATTGTATGACCTATGTTCCTATTATTATTGAATGAATCAATAATTATTGAATATATGTAAGCAATACAGATATCGTTTGTTATAACTTATAGAAGAGAGATAGTCGATTATTTAGTGTGTTTGTGCCGTGCCCATCACGGCTGGTGTCAGAAGAAAGTTAGTGAGAGAAAGTGGAAACATCACAGCTACCACATGGGAGAAATGATTCCCAGCTGAGCAATGAACATGAAATAAAACCATCGATAACTGATATCCATTAAGGATTCATACAAAATGTCCCGTGGTACTGACTGCGCACAATAATACGGTGAAGGTGATTCCTCTATTGATCCTGCAATTGCCACAAAATTCCTTTCCCCTTCTTGCACCAACAGATCGGCTTTGATTTAATGAACCTCGGCAGACAAGAATGCCATATCACACATTTAAATCTGAAGGAAACCCAGCGGTGAAGAAAGGAAGTGGTTATTTAACAAAGCTGAGGGGGAAAAAATAGGTTACTGAGTCTTATGACAATGAAAAACTAAAGCACTATGCACTCTGGCCAACTCTCATTAGTCCAAACACGTACACTGTCGCTGGAAAACATAACCTTAAAAATCAGGAACATTCAGATGCCACCAATTTGTGCGTCGTAGGAACCCTTCCTATAAAAGCCAGCGTCTTCGCTGTAAGACTTCACTTTGTCCCCTAAGGGGAAAAGGTGGTCTAGAGGCAAGGTGCTCGCCTCTCATGCCAAGGGTCCCGGGTTCTAAACCCGGGCAGTGCAGGCATGTTGGAAAGTGGATTTTTCTCGTGTTTTCAAGTCCCTGGTCATATTGGGGGTAGGATTGAGTAGTTCTTGGAAATTGGATTTTTCTCATATTTTCAAGTCCCTGGTCCTATTGGGGGGTAGGATCGAGTACCTAGTCTTCTCGGATAAGGACGAAAAAATTAGGAGGGCCCGTGTGCACGTTAAAGATACCTTGGCAGTTGGAAATCGTAAAGAGCAGGCCGAAAGGCCGCTGCCCGGGCAAAATTGAAATTAATAGATTAAAATTTATCCATATCATCCCCCCCCCCCCCGCCAGAACAAGAAATAATAAAACAAGTAAAGTGAGGTGTAAATGCCAAGGGCAGCGAACCTCCTAAAATAAAGACCTCAAACAAACGTAAGACTTCACTTCCGAAAGCTTGTATGCAAATAATGTTATTCAATTTGACTCAGGCTTTAGGCAATGTCTAAGTCTGACTCCAATCCCAGTAAGCGGGTGTTGAAACCACATAAAGTGCCATTTTCAAAGATAACTTAACTGGACATTTTCCGAAGGGGACTGTAGAAGAACACTAGACTCGTGTCCTGGTCTCCATACAATAAGGAAGTCAAAGGTTAAAACACTTATTTGACGCGGATCCTCTTCCTCTGAAGATGTATAGTGTCAATCTCCCATGAGTTTCTATATTCTTCTGCGCCCGTCGATGTGTTCTTAGCTACAACAAGGCATGTAATTAGGTGTTACGCCTTTCTACAAGAACAAACAACAAAAACCGAACAGCCAAACAGCTGATCATTAAGAAGGCTAATGACCCACGTGGATACGGAGCGGCCAACTTGTGGCCAGGGACCGCCGAACTGATCAATGACCCTTACCCCACCCATATACCACCGAGAAAGGTGCAGAGATAAGCACCTAGGCGCACTCAAGACTTTTCATGTGTGAATGCCTCGGTCGTCAGCACGGTTCCCATGTTATGGCCACATTCAGACTTGACTCACTGACCTATCCACAAAGTTCAGCACCGCTGGGGCGCCACGAGGCCTTCAACTGACCCGGGCACGTGAACAACGAGTGGTTACCGTTCTGCGTAGGGGGTGCGTAAGAGATCCGAGGAAACAGATAGCAACGCCCTCAATAATTGACTCTCGTTCTTCTTGATATTACTACATACTTACAATCATATTATGTTGATTGGAGAAAGGAGGTGGCGGAGGTCAGGACGGAAAAGAGAGAAGAAAAGATTTGAAGGTGGGGAGGGAAGTTTAGAGTTTGAGTTTGGGTTTACGGCGCGTCAGCAGGATAATGGCCACTTTGCTCCTTTCATGGTCTATTTGGGTACTTTTGAATAGTTCCGTATAAATTTTATCACATCGGAAAAAATTCTCAAAAGTTGTTTTGTATGAATTCGAAAAGAGTTTTGTAAATGAATATTAAAACGTTTTCAATCAAGTTGTAGTTCTCAGCCTCTCTAAGAAAGGACAAGAAGCGCACTGGGTCCACGTTAGAAAATATTCTTTCATGGATCCGCAGGCATAGTGCTTCCTTTGGATATGCCTGTAATCTACACATTCCATCAAAATAGAATCTTAAAGAAGTCCAAACTCTGAGCAGGACGCAACTTACAGACAGAAAAGGACATTAAAAAACAACCAGCACTCCAGCGTTAAATGATACTGTATTACTATGGGCATGCACGACTCTGAGAAGCCCTTTTTCATTAAAGTTGATGAAGAGTGAACAGGTATATGAAGTGGTGTCGATGTCAATAACTCCCATGATAGTCCAATTCAAAAATGACAGATCATGCCATGATAAAACAGACATAATTAGCGAGTTCTATAATTCATATCGCTCTTCAATTGTTTTCACAGAACATCCATTAGGCTCTATATTGTTCTTGGAGGGATCGAACGGTGCGTTAAGTTTGCTGAGAGCAAAAAAGTTCCATTAAAAATACATGTATACTCATTAGAGTACTGGAGGGAAGAAAGGCAAAACATATTAGGTCTAAATGTGTTTCATAGTTCCATTAAAAAAAAAAAAACATGATTAAATTATAAATCCAACAAGAACGCAAAATTCCATATACGCAACAAAAACAAACACACAAAATAGTCCTATTGTTTATTCACTATTATGCTACAGAAGATGTTTCTTTGATACAGCCTTTACATCACAACTTTCCTCAGCTTTGATACAATGAATTAAGAATGATTGTCAACATTCACAACAAGGGCAGTTCCACTTTAAGTGGACTGGACAAGGCAACGGTAGCCCTGTAGTATTGGTAACATATTTGTACTAAAACATACGCACATCTTTTTTTAATGAACCTCAGGAGAACGTTCCGGGTTGAATTCAAGTTTAAAACTGATGTTACTGACGAAGAGGTCCTGGTCTCAACAAAAGGTCTCACTCTGTCACGAATTTCGATCCACTGCCAGGATTGCACTTCCCTTTACTCTGTAAGTGTATATATTAAACATCCGTTGAATAGATGGGCGGGTCCCTAACAATTGCATTTTTGTATCATACGCCGCACTTCCTGAACAGAGTTTAGACATACAACACGTACGAAAGTTTGCCTTCCTTCTGAGAAAGGATGGACTTTTGACACCAAATTTGGCAATGACAAACCTGCCTCAAAATGATCTTCATGTATCCACTCCAGTGTGACTGGACTGTCATTTAACAATTGCATTGAGTGTTTGAGTGCTCCTAGCTCTACCGTCCCATCCCAGCTCACAACTATTTGGCTTTACTTCTGGTTTCGTGGTCTCCACCGCGACTCCGTCCTTGTACAGTAAGTACGGTGAAGATCAACGCATTTCCTCTGGATGTAGTAGGTATAATTATCTGTTCATGGGTGAATGAGGTAGGACGCTGTCAAAAGTCTCGGGACCGATACACGATACATGCGAGGTTTTATCCCCCCCCCCCCTCCGACTCCCACCCCATGACCAACCGCTATCATCATCTCCCTGTTGTTACTGCTATGCGGGCATTTCCATTTCTTGTGGTGGTGGGTCATGACCCCGCCAAGCACAAACCATTTATTGTATTCACACCCTCCACATACTACACAGGAGCTGTCAATCAATGACACTGTTATGACCACTGAGCTCTAAATATAACAGTTAACAAACCCGAGTGGAGCTGCGGTTTAAAATCCGACAATGTGATTTTTTTTGTTCCTTAATCCTATACCTGTTTTGGAAATGAAAACAATAAAGGATAGTCTGTCCATCATCATTCGCCCTCTAACGCCCCGTGTATCACCACTGACACACAGAAATTTATCATTCGGCAACAGTTCCCACAAGAACTGAAGGCGGCAAACGTTATTTTTGAGTAATTTCTGCAATATACACTAAATCAACCCAATCATCACGAAAACCTCTTAATTATATCCCTAAGAACAAATTCTCACACAATCAGAAATTTCCCTAAGCGTAAACGGTGGCGGGGCCTAGAAGGTTGGGTGTCTCTGTTCCCGAAGTGTTGAATAGTACCCAAGTACAGATGCATACATGTAATCTGCAAATCACGGCACTGTCTGGCAGTTTCGCTGAGACTGTGGAATGTGGGGAACTACAGTGAAAGACTCGAGAAAAACAAGGACACAAGAACATACACACATAAGACAAAAACAACACTCCCTTCGGTATCAAGCCTGTTTACAACCCAGTGAGCCCCCTCCGGCAATGCTAAAGGAAGGGAAATTGCGCACACCCAGCCCTATTTTCCGGTCAGATCTGGCATTTTCAAAAAGATCCCTTATGTTGTGCGGCCTGCGCTTGGGCGCCAAACACTCACCGCTGACAGTAGATAAATCAGACAAGACCATATCGACAAACCGGTCCATATTGCGCTAATTTGCCCGGGCAGGCATTATTTTTCTTCATCTCTTTCGCGTAACTAGATATTTTCACATCAGATAAATCGATGATTATGATGGATGGGAAAGGGGAGAAAATGAAAATACATTCATCGGCGACCCTTTCTGGCATGGACATACGGTCATTAGCTGTTGTCCGACTGGAGAGGTATACAAATTCCAAAAAGGCATGAATCTACATTCCACATGACATAGCAATGACTGAAACGGTGACTAATTCAAAGCTGACAGAGAAAACCAAAACCAATTGGAACATTCTTCACGGCCACATTTCCATAAGTATACCGTCCTGTCCCAAATGCACTTAGTTCATATTGAGTAGAAAAAGAGCATGATCAGCCAATAGGGAGAAACTGTTCTATCATAACTGCTGATTCCCTCTGTTGGCCACAAACGGAAGTCTTGACCTCAAGATTACATTTGGCGATCTGACACTATAAAACATTCACCTCGGGAAAAAGCTAGACTGATTCCCGTTCACAGTCAGTACCCCCCACCCCCTCACCTTTTTTTTTTTCTAACTTACAGTCAAACAATTTGCATTCACATCATGAGTTTTATCCTGAATTCACAATTTTGTGCTTCTGTCACAGAAAAGAAACGTTTCCACGGGTAATTTTTTTGTTAGCCACTATATAAAGGACGTGTAGATATTCTGAGATGAGGAACTCTGATGTAAGAAGCCCCCCAAGCCCTGCAACTGTTCCTATATGAGTCAAGTCTCACGTAACTGATACCCAAACCTGTTAACGACTTGGAGTAATCATCTATTATCCCACAGTGAAAATCCATAATGGTTATTAATAGATCCATACACTGCATGTCACAATGAGCTGCGAAAGTAAACAAAAGTATGACTATAAAAAGACATGTTTTACTCACAAACCTATCGTTGAGCTTGGGCTTCCTCTTGTCCCTTTTAATCATAAATCCTGATAACAAAGTATGAGCACTTCATCAAAGTCTCCAGATTTTCCCTGTCTCTTGAATCTCAGTTGCCAGAGACATCCAAAAGCTTGCCGTACATATCAAAACTCCAAACGCTCTTTACAGACAAAACCCACACTCGCCCTGGTTGATCTCCATTAAGCACTTTGGCCAGTCAAACCACATTTTCTTCATCTCAACAGGCGGGTCATTCGGCCAGGCTTTCCACAGATGAGACCACAGAGGGCATTATACAAATCTGACACGCTACATGTCCCAATCGATACAAAAAGGAAAAGCGCGGGGAATGAAATATGACTTGGAAAATGTCAAAGACAAACTCATCCCCGAGATCCCACACTTCCTGTACACATGTGTACGTGTGTATGTTTGCTCTTCTTGTCTTCTCTACCAAATTCACGATCCCAGGAAAGGCACGGGAAGTATTATAATACATGTAAATACTGTCACAGCAGTTGGTGAAAGCGAACAGAAATTGATATTGATAGTAAAGCTGCGTTTTCATGTGTACGGCAACGGAAACGTCAAAAACCGGCCATGTGGAGAAACAGAAAGAGTGCTGCCATAGTGTTTCCGTTCACATGAAAACATGGTTCCTATTTCACTACTTGAGGTTTTTTTTTGACGTTTCCATATACATGAAACCACAGCTTAAGTGATCCTTTTTTTTTTCTGGGTGGTGGTGGGTTTAATAGAGAAGCATGCTGGTGCATCGGCAAACCTAGAGTAGTTCTACACCCAAATTTGCACCTGTAATGCGACCCAGAGTTGAGGCCAGACGTAATCTCTAGTCAGCGCTTTCGACGCCCCCCCCCCCTCCCCAATTACAAAATGCTCCAGATGCTTCCAAAGATTCACTCTCCCCCTTCCCCAATGTAATTGATTAGACTGTATTTTGCTGAACTCTTGAGGAGATCAGATGGTTTTTTTTTTCTCTCCCCCCACCCCCCGTCATTCTTGTTTCTTTTTGTTGATTTGAGCTCTTTATTCTAGGAGGTTTCGCTGCCCTTGACATTTACACCTCACTTTACTTGTTTTATTATTTCTTGTTCTGGCGGGGGGAGAGATGATATGGATAAATTTTAATCTATTAATTTCAATTTTGCCCGGGCAGCGGCCTTTCGGCCTGCTCTTTACGATTTCCAACTGCCAAGGTATCTTTAACGTGCGCAACGTGCACACGGGCCCTCCTAATTTTTTCGTCCTTATCCGAGAAGACTAGGTACTCGATCCTACCTCCCAATAGGACCAGGGACTTGAAAATATGAGAAAAATCCAATTTCCAAGAACTACTCGATCCTACCCCCCAATAGGACCAGGGACTTGAAAATATGAGAAAAATCCACTTTCCAACATGCCTGCACTGCCCGGGTTTAGAACCCGGGACCCTTGGCATGAGAGGCGAGCACCTTGCTTCTAGACCACCTTGTTTCTTTTTGTTTGTTTGTTTGTTTGTTTTTAAAGTTGGCTTCTCCCCACGTCCAACAAAGCGATCTAAATAAGCAATTTGCGGTGCTGGAAATGTCACTACCACCCAAACCTTGATATTGCCAGCCAGACGGCTAAGGCCGTGACATGGTGGAAAAGGAAAGATGGGCAAACAGAAAGGAACGAGCCTTAAGAACAGAAAATAGTCGAGGAGAGAAAGAGTCAAGTGACGCCAATATTTGCCAGCAGTCCGGCCCCTCTTGCCAGCAGCAGGATGACCTTGTAAACGCCGATGACAAGGTCATAAAAACACAGGCACACAATACAATGCAATACATTTCAATATGCATCAAGGGTTATCAAGCACTACAAGCCAGCCAAGGGCGTTCAGCAGGCTTATGAATAAAGCAAGAAAAAGATAAAATGACGATATACGATCCTGTCTCTATGCGACGGATCGATTGTGCAACACAATGAAATCATTTTGTCTTGTTTTGTTTCGAATTTGACTTTGGAGAGGGGAAGAACGGTCAGAGACAAAGTCGTTGAAATCTCACGCCCAAGCACTGTTTAAGCTAAAAATAGACACAAACTGATATGTCTCACGCAATATGCCAGTTTGCTTTGGTTTGACTGGTCTCAGAATGTTACATGGAGCAAATCTGCAGCAATCATTTATGGCTGTCTTCAATTATACAGTGCTGTCCGGGTGTAACTGTTTATTTAGGACAGTGCAGTGCAATTACACCACAAATAAACTTTTGATTTCCGTGCTCAAGTTTTACTTTTAACATGGGGCAACAGATCATTAAATATTATTTTATTATATTCACTACAGCCCGTCAAAGCCTTGAATTTTATCCCACACAACTGGAACCTATTTTCCACCACTATGGCAGGAGTCTATAACATTTTTCGCCCCAACCCCCTTCACATTTGTGCATTTCACTGAAACAAAATAATAACTGTCCTTGTATTCCAATAAAAAAAAAACAGCGACAAAATGGTATGACTGCAGAACAAAATGCACTAAATTCGTCCACCCTCCGTCTCTTTCCCGTTCACTGCGGAATGCAGTGTACTCGTCTAGTGTCGCCCACCCAGTCTGTCTGTCTCCCTGTCGGGGATGTACACTCAACATCTGCGTGTCTCAGCAAACTGTGACCTAGCGTAATTTGCCAGACACGAGACATGTGGAATACATATATATAATAATATATAACTTGCACAACACACAAATTTCAAGCTGTTTTGCAGATTTGTAAAATGCCAGCCAGGTAAGCAGACAGGAAGTCTCCCAGGGAAACAGAAGAAGCTTAGTGAAGAACAATGCTCTAACTCGGTATAGCGGGAACATTAGATAAAAGTCAAAGATTCTCATCTTTCTACCACCATAATATCATGAAACCTGAAGAGCGCGGCCGGCTAAGAACACAAAGAATGTCTATGAGAACAGTAAACATCACACTCAATGTTTACAACTGGACTGGCGCATTTTCCACGCCAATACCTCCTTTGCACGCTTTCCTAAGGTCTCATCCCCACCAAGATCACAAGGTAAAATGGGGAGGAGATAAACATCCAGTGGAATCCTAACGAGTTCCAGACTTTGTTTACAGTACAGAATAATTCACGAGTCAATGTATTGCTTCTGTCCTTTCCACATCAACACATCACACGTTTGTGGTGGGCTGGGAAATAAACACTAGACTTGTCATGATATATGTACACAGAGGCAATAGTTTCAGATCCACAAAAGCAAAACTACATGTACTAAAAAGAACTTGAAGCGAACAGAAAGAGTTCTGCAAGTCCCGACCACTAAGTGAAGACACTGAAAGGGAGGAATTTTTGTATCCCTAACTCTAACCCTAACCCTGGGCATTTTCCTAACCAAAAACCTATCCCTAATCTATCCTGTCCATATACTAATCCGAACGGTGAGAATTCAAAATGGTTGTGACCTCCTCGTATGGAAGCCTTTCCAAGCAAACCCACTACACCTGGGAAAAACAGAAAAAAAAAATTAGATTCACTTTGTCTACATGATGAGAAAATCTTCCACCAAGACAGGCCGAGCCGCCTCCCTCTATAATCATACCAATTCAGCAAAGTTCTGAGCCACATGACCTGTCAATAACTGGAGGAACACCTTACATTACTTCAGTGACCCTATCGACTTGTAAACAACTGAATACCATACATTATTTTGGTGACCCCGATACATAATAACAGCCTGTTTGTGCTCTGTGACACACTGCTATGCTGCCTGTCAAGTTGTTTATCTAGCTCACTTCATATACTTTGCCAGGTGTTTTTTTTTTGGGGGGGGGGGGGGAGGAGGAGAAGAGCTACTGCAGGACCCACGTATATTAAATATTAAAATGCTGGGGTAGAGGACAAAGGCAACTGGAGCAAAGAGGTCTGGCTACTCCAACACAAATGCCCGGACTATTCCATTACGTCCACTCTGAACAAAAAGAAATGGGGACGGGAAGGGGATAGATCCACTCTCCTGATATACCATTCTCAGATTTACAATGCCCATGTATTAAACTGAGGAATTCAAGTCTATGGAGCACATGTTCCTGTTCTTGAGACAAAGCTGGGGTGGGGAAGAGAGGTGACCACACAAAAGACACAGCTGCAGTTTCATTATGATCACAGTGCTATTCGCTAGGTATCTTAAATCACACACTCATCATATAATTTCCAATCGGTATTTAATGTAAGTGCTTGCCCATCCCAATTTGAACAATTAAAATGTCTTTAGTATGCAGTAATAAAATTATGGCTTCTGAGTAAGCACTAGAGGAAGCAATGAATAGAGTCAACAATTAATGAATATGAATAGAATTAAGAAAATCATGTTTCAATACGTTAAGTTTTAATGGAATGTCCATTATAACTTTATTTACCTGTCAAGCAGTGGACATGAGTCTTGGTACAAATTTTGTATTCTCCCATATTACTAAAGTACGTTACAAAAGAACTGGATATAAAACCAAAACAAGCACTTATTTACACACACATAGCCATGTAAAACATTGTAATTACTTTGTACGTAATCACGTGTAGGCAGGTGAGGGAAACAAGCATGCTGCACATTTACACATTGGGGACCACTAGTCACTACTAAAAAGTACTTATATTTAACTGAGTTGATAGATGTACATGTCAATATATCAGAGCCACAGCTTCAAACAAAAATGAAAACAATACAACCATAAAGAAAAGAAAGACGTAATATTTGGCACCAAGATTCATTTGTTTCATTATTTTGTCCCAGGAACATTCATAATCAAATTCCCCTAGAAATACAGTAATGAGCAAATCCTGTTGACAGTGCAATCTTAAAGGATTCCTGGGCAAGATCTGGCATGACACACTGTCAGTCCTACCCCATACCCAAAGGTTCTGCCACAGACCACCAGTATCTCTACAAATGTTTCATTAATAAGTTGATTAAGAAGCTACAGTTTAATCAGCAGCCTTTACTGACATTGTTTCTTCATGTATGCAAGAAACTGACTGAGACTACAGAGAAAAGAACATAATATAACAAATTCTGATGAACACAGACCACTGTTAAAATACACGAAGCAATATTCACAATAGTTCTAACTGATGTTGATAATAATAGAGTAAAATGTCTTCAAGCAAAGGTACGCCATTTTTAACCAACCCTCCAGAGAGAATCTGCTGTGTGCACGACTAAGTTTTTCTAAAATTTAGAATGCTGCAATGTTTTAATTTCAGTCCACAATCCCCATTATATATATGCATGATTATTATATTCACTTGGAGATGATGCCCAGCAACAGACAGATGCAGTATGAGTTGCGCTTCTCTGACAAACACTGGCATAGTTGGGAGGCTTTACAACATATCCTTATCCAGTCATGCCGAAGTGAACTCAAAGATGTGACTTTAGGATTGTCCATGCAAGGGGGAGGGTGAGGTGGGATGGGCGCTGGCGAGTTAGTCCTTTAGATGAATGTTTTTTTTAGTATAGTTTACGCCCAGCTCTGCGATAAACAGCCATAAGATGATACAAACCCTTTTTCATTTTACTAAAATTAAAAAGGGACTCTCTTTTTGCTGGAGATAACCTGATTTGGTAAAACTTCAAATTTTACTCTCAAGAGATGTAATTTATTCTACTCAAAGCTAAAAATTCTGAACATTTCTTACTCCACAAAATTTGCAATGGACAAACATTATGCTGACCCAATATATCACCGCCCAGAAATAATATTGTCATAAGCCCAACAGCCAGTTGTTGGTCTTATAACAGTATTATTTCCAGGCAGTATATAGTGAATTAACAAATTACTTCAAACAAAAAGCGCAGAACTCCTGCAGCAGTAACAATATGAATATATATATGAAAAGAAAAGCTCAGTGAGAGAATCTGTGCAGATGATATATGAACTGTACATATTAATAAGTACATTTTCATTGATTTAGCGCAATTTCTTTAATCTGCACTCCCACTCCACAAAACAAATCACTGGTGGGCCCATGGCAAGTCATTAATGGTATCCTGCTCCTCACTCAACCCTCATCACTTAATCTACAGCAAGAAACAACATGAAGTGATGGGATCTAACTGAGTCCAACATTAGGACTGCCTTTATTAAGCCTTCTTGTCACCAATCCAATGGTGTCATTTAATGTGTTAGCCTAGATATCTGATCCCTAATCCACACAATTCTACCCAAACCTCTTCACACAAAAGTCATCCCACATTAATAATTATGTGAATATCCAAAATTCCAAATCTATGAATAAGCAGTGGACAGTTAGGCCTACTGTTTCAATTATAATTTATCCAGATCTATGTCCACACACTGTTTCTTCCTGCAGTGTTTCCTTCTCCAACGTATTTCCTGGACTGATACCATTCATCTACAGATGTAGGCCTAATTAATCAAGGTTGCTTGATTTGTTTTTTTTTTAGTATTGCTGTGTTGCATGAAGGCTGGAACTAAAAAATGCATAATTTGTCCAAACTTTGCCTTTAAGTTTGGGGAGGAGTTCCATGTGCGTTTCGGATAATTATTAAAGAGGCAACAAGGACATGACTTTGGAGTGTCTGTGGCGTGTGTGTGTGTGGGGGGGGGGGGGGAAGGGGGGGCATGGGGCACGCCCCCCCCCTCCTCTCCCGGCGAGTTGTCTTCTAAATGGCTTGGCAATTAACTCGGAACATGAAATATGAGCGGGCCTAAAGTTGTGCAACTCAAATGATACTCCTTAATTTTGCGTCACTGAGTGAGTCAGTGAGTGACGAATGATCATTGTCCTTCACTGAGTAACACCGTCACCAAGGCACCTCCATTACCGCAGAGAACAGAATACTGGTACTAGATCTAGAAATCTAGATCTAGTGGTAGCCTTTAAATGTAGACTGCTTTGCTTTGGTTCCAACGCAATGACCTTTGCTGAACTACTCATCTGATGCAATACTATTCTGATACTTCTGGCTTGGTATCCCTTTGGACTAGATAGTTCATGCATTCGGGAGTAGGAAATCCCCTCCTTGCCTGTCACCACCTAGAATATCTAGATCTAGATCTAGACTAGATTGTATGCACTCACTTGGGCTTGGCTTTACTATTCGTTTCTAACTTTCACTTCACGTTCCACACAAATATCGAGCGTGTGAAACCTAAAATGCACGTTCAAAACAACCAGCAATCTCAAAAGGAAAAAACGAGTACTCACCAGTATGAACCTGCTCATTGATTGCATACACTCAACGTTTGATGACTTCTCGTTCCGAGAAGGCGTTCAAATCAGAAACAATGTCTTCCACACCGTGAAAGATGGCTGTCTCTGACGTCACAAGTTCCGGAATGTTGTACTTGTGGCCAGATTTCTGACAAGTCAAAATGAGAGAGCAATTTTTCGGAAAAAGGCCTGCACACATGTATTCACAAGATACTCTTGCTTGACATGCTGTCTGTTATGAAATTTAATTTTTGAATGTTTTTAATGGTAAATTGTTTACTGGGAGCTAAAAGAAAAAAGCAATGAAACAATTAAAACGAGAGGAAATATATTTTAAGAAACTGTTGATGCATCTTGGTGGGAGCGAACGATCAATCCTGCTAAGTTAGCTTACTAAATCTTATTTATTGCAACTCTAGCACGACTACCAGAAGTGGGGTCAACAGCCGTGACGCGAATTACTTCAGCTCCTCCATGTTCCTAACGAGTTTAATCAAGAGATTGGCAACAGTGTTAGTCCTCTAATTTGGCTCTATGAATGATACAGTAGAGTATTAGTTTCAGAAATCAAAGATAAACTTTCAGTAATTAATGTATCAGTGTTTATTTGTCAATACTCCTTGTATCAGAGGTTATACTGCATGGACAGTTTTGAAGTTTTTCCCCATAAATTATTGTGACAATTATTGCGCGACAATTTGGCAAGTTCTCCGGCTTTAGCAGCGTGATCTTCGTCTTAAGATTCTTTCGTCTTTTTTTTACAGGTTCAGGGGAAGCAATGCAGATTTTAAAAGTAAAATTTGCTGTAGTAAAAAATCCTGGCCGTGATGTCCCTTCTCGTATCACGAGGCGTTTCAGTTGGTGGTGTTGTGATGATGATGTCGCATGTTTTTTGTACCGTACTGCAAATGAAACAACTTTCCGCTATTCAATTGATTAAAAAGACACTTTACTTCGGATTTTTAGCTAAGTTGTCTTGAACAGGTGTTTCAAATGTTACATCCATGAATCGTCATTGCGTATGACAGATCATGGTAAATGGCGGCAGTTGGGGGAGTGGACACTGCGAGAGGTCCTCAGAGTCTGATAGATTTACTATCTGGCCTCCCGGACTGAGCTTGTCACAAAGCATTTACGATTTACTTCCCACGATCATCTTGGGGACTTGATCAAAAATGATTTGCGGGTCCCCAGTAAGCCCCCTCCCACCCACTTCCACCCCCAACCTTTTCCACGACACTACCTCTTATCAGCCCTAAAGCGGTATCGCAAAATTTAGCGGCGTTACTATCATCACTGCAAACATCTAACACACCACCACCGCCACTACCACCACCACTACCACCACCAACAACAACAACAACAACACAAACACATGACGTTATAGACGAATGAGTCAGTAGCCATGAAAAAGTCGGGATATGTCAAGCATGGGCAACGAAATCGCCGCTGGAAGACATGAGGCTAAACACAGTAACCAAGACGACAGAGGTGATTATAATACACAGTAACCGTGGCAACAGTTGTCTTTGATGGACAATACACAACAAAGACGAAGACAATGAAGATAACGAACAAAGGCGATTATCCTCAAATTCCTGGTTATGATGAAAATAATACAGTAACACGAATGTTGATTGTGAAAGTAATAAAAGCAATAAAGGAAGAACATTGTGACAATGATACTATTGATAGACTAATGTTACTGAAACGACAACGACCATGAACATGCTGACTAAGGTAGGCCTGTGCAGTGTTTGCCGAACATTTTTTATTTCGCAGAAATATATATCATGACAAATGCATTATGTTCATAACTGAAAACGTAATAATAATTTTCGCGATCTTAGTTCTTGTATGTTCTATCTCCATTTTTCCGAAAAAAAAAAAAAAAAAGAAAGAAAAATGGATATCTTATAGCACTTGACAGACACAACAGGCAGATACACAACCAACTCAAAACCGTCCAGCTCAGTGTAAATCTCGAGAGTCGTTTATTTCTGTTTATTACCCGAAGTCCTTCTTGGGTTGACTCCGTTCAACACCTCTGCGCACCACACATCTCCCCCTAGCACAGACATCTCACAGAGTTATTGGTAGCGCCTAGGTGATCGCACTGGTCGTCCTGAACGGGAAGTGAGCTGTCTGTGGTCAAAGACAGTTGTGGGTGGATCATTATTGTTTCTAGTTCTTTTGTTAAGTTGTGGCTCTTGTGAGACAGGAGGACGGCCTCTGCGCACCGGCTGCTGAAGTTGTACCGGTTTTGATGAGTCCACTCGTGCAGGCTTAAGGCGGTCTACTGAGATGCGTTCGGCACGACCACCTCTGTCTATGAGAAATGTTTTATCTCCAGGAGTTAGCACCTTATAAGGACCGGTGTAAGGCCTTTGTAATGGACTTTTCACTGTATCTGTGCGTATGTAGACATATTTGGATGATAACAAGAGCGGTGGTAAGTGCGTAGATGGGTTACTATGGTGGATGGCTGGCCTAGGTACACGTAGACCGTTTTTGTCTCGGAGAGCTGTTAAAAAATCTGATGCAGACCAAG
This sequence comes from Onchidella celtica, assembly GCA_963931925.1. Taxonomy (NCBI): domain Eukaryota; kingdom Metazoa; phylum Mollusca; class Gastropoda; order Systellommatophora; family Onchidiidae; genus Onchidella; species Onchidella celtica. The sequence continues at coordinate 37,624,559 of OZ007579.1, read as the reverse complement.
ACTGAGTCTGCGACGGAATTAACTCACCGGGGATAGTCAACGTTTCCCCATAGACAAGTTCTGCCGAAGAAGTTCCCTGGTCCTCCTTTGGAGTTGTTCTGAGTCCGAGGAGTACCCAAGGTATCTCTTCTGCCCAATTGTTCCCTGTTAGTCGTGCCTCCAAAGCTGATTTGAGTGTGCGATGAAACCTTTCCACCACCCCATTGGCTTGGGGGTGAAATGATGTTGTCCGATGGAATCTGACTCCTAGGCGTCTCGCATTTTCAGCCCACAAGGAAGATGTGAATTGTGAACCACGATCCGACGATATGTCCGCGGGAACCCCGAAGCGAGAGATCCAGCCTCCAAGGAGAGCCCGAACACTTTCTGGTGCTGTAATGTTTGTCATAGGAATTGCCTCTGGCCATCGTGTATTACGGTCAATGATGGTTAGGAGGTAACGGTAACCACATGACTGGGGTAATGGACCAACAATATCGATGTTGATATGGGAAAATCTTTTGTCAGGTACAGTATATGTCTGAAGGGGCGCCTTGGTATGTTTCTGAATTTTTGATGCCTGGCAATTGTGACACTCCTTTACCCAATCGCTAATTTGGCGGCTGAGGCCATGCCACACGTATTTCTCTGCAATGAGTTTAACAGTAGCCTTAACTCCTGGGTGAGCAAGGTTATGGACAGCCTCGAACACCGGGCGTCGATAATCTGGAGGAACGATAGGGCGGGCTCTACCAGTTGAAATGTCGCAGAGAAGCTCTGGTCCTTCATCAGTCAGCTTTGTCGTAGCAATTTTCATGTTTGTGATGGCAGTTTTGTACGCTTGTATGTCTGGACTCAAAATTTGCACCTTGGCCATAGCTGTAAAGTCAATGCCTAACGAGACCGCGTTTGTGGAAGTGGAAGCGCGAGAAAGGCCATCGGCAACCACATTCTTCTTTCCCGAGATGTGCTTAATATCGGTGGTAAATTCTGAGATAGCAGTCAGTTGCCTTTGCTGACGGGCTGACCATAGTTCAGATGTTTTCGACATTGCGTGGACTAGAGGTTTGTGGTCTGTGTAGATGGTAAACTGCCTCCCTTCAAGCATATAACGAAAATGGCGTATTGCCAAATGGGCGCCCAGAAGCTCTCTGTCAAAAGTACTGTACTTGATCTCCGGACTACGTAGCTGGCGACTAAAAAAGGCAAGTGGCTCCCAGCGACCATGGTTGTACTGCTCAAGGACTGCGCCGACGGCCACATCAGATGCGTCACATGTCAAAGCTAATGGACAATCTGTACATGGATGTACCAGCATGGTTGTATCTGCCAATGCTTGTTTACCGGCAAGGAAGGATTGTTTCATTTCCTGGGACCAAATGAGATCTTGGCGTGGTTTGGATATTTTCAGAGCTTGATAAAGGGGACGCAACATCAAAGCTATGTTTGGAATGAAACGGTGATAAAAGTTTATTATCCCAAGGTACTCTTGGAGTGCCTTTACAGTTCTTGGTTGTGGTAACTTCTTTACTGCCTCAATACGAGACGACATTGGTGCTGAGCCTGACGCAGACACTCGATGTCCCAAAAAATCAAGCGATGCCACTCCAAAGAGACATTTTTCAAGCTTGATTACCAGTCCGTGGTGTTTTAGTCGCCGGAAAAACTGCATTGAGGTCCTCTACGTGAGACTTGGCTGAGGAGCTAGCCACTAAAATATCATCAAGGTAGACACATGCGCTGTCTAAATCTTGGAGCACAGAGTCCATGAGCCGTTGAAACGTCTGCGCTGCATTTTTAAGGCCAAATGGCATACGTAAAAATTCCCATAAACCAAAAGGCGTGATAACAGCTGTTTTAGGTATATCTTCGGGAGTTACAGGAATCTGATGATATCCCGTCACAAGGTCAATCTTGGAGAAATATTTTTTTCCAGCCAGGCGAGCCGAAAAGTCTTGAATATGGGGTATCGGATAGCGATCAGGAACTGTGGCATCAATCAGTCTGCGGTAGTCGCCGCAAGGACGTGAGTCTCCGTTACTTTTAGCTACCATGTGTAGTGGGGATGCCCAGGGGCTGTTGGAGTTCTGTACAATACCCATCTTTTCCATTTCCAAAAATTCCTTCTTTGCAGAGGCCAGCTTGTCTGGTGCTAGACGACGTGCACGAGCGAAGACTGGCCTGTCTTTAGTTGGGATAAAATGTTTCACCCCGTGCTTGACTTCAGCAGTGGAGAAGGTTGGCTGTAACAGTTCCGGATAGTCACTGAGAATTTTACGGAACTTATTGCTCGTGGGTTCTATGAGAGCAAGATCCGAGTTGTCTAAAACTGAACTGACAGTGCAGTGAATGTGAGCAAAAGATTCAGCTTCTATCAAGCGACGTCCTCGAATGTCGACCAACAGGTTGTGCTGACGGAGAAAATCAGCCCCTAAGAGAGGTCGTTTGACATTAGCTGATATAAGACGTGCTTTGAAAATCCGGTTGCCAAAATGCAAAGGTAAGATTCGTGAACCATAGGTGGCTATGGAGGTTGCGTTGGCGGCTTGCAAAGGTGTTCTTGTAGCACCTGACGCTCTTTCTGCCCATGTTGCTGGTATTACAGAGACTTGTGCGCCTGTATCCACCAAGAAGCGTCTTTTAGACTGTGCGTCGGTCACAAATAGTTGAGTTACCTTTGTCTCTAGGTTTTGTTTAGTACATGGTGTAGTGGGCGAACATGGCGGACCAGCAAGTAAAGTTTCTACCGCTGGCCCGCTCTCCCGTTTCCCTGGTTCTTTTTAGTCTTGAGGTTGCTGAAATATTTACATGGGCTGGAACATCGCCTGGCATTTGAACCAAACTTTCGATGAAACCAACAAATCGTGTCAATCTCAGACAAACCTGCATCATGTGCTACGGTTGGTGTTGGTTTAGGTGGTTGAACCGCATTGCAGATTGTCGCGTTTGTTGTCAGAGAGTTAAATAGGTTATCAGCCTCTTTCGCCAGTGCTCGGTAGTCAGTGATATTGGGGGAATTAGCAAATGGAGCACGAATAGATTCAGGTAACAGTCTGAGAAACAGGTGGCGGAAAAGGAAGCATGGCTTGTGGTCTCCCAAAAGAGCTAGCATTCTGTCCATTATTTCTGACGGTTTGCTGTCACCTAGTACTTTAATGTTTAGCAAAGTGTCTGCTTTCTCTGCTTCTGATAACCCGTAAGCATCCGTAAGGAACGATTTAAGTGTGTCGTACTTACAGGTTGGAGGAGGTGAGAGATACTCAAATCTGAGAAAACCAGTTTTAAGGAAGAAGAAGAAGAAGAAGAAGAAGAAGAAGAAGAGTCGTTTATTTCTGTTTATTACCCGAAGTCCTTCTTGGGTTGACTCCGTTCAACACCTCTGCGCACCACAATCTTTTAGTATATATATAGAAGAAATATAACATATGTACACTTTGACACTTGTTTAAAATGTGGCATTAAAATTTATCAAGATGTTTCACCGTTCCGATTTATTCTAACTCCTTATCTACCAAAGCCGCAAACGTTTAACGTCGGATTTCTCAGTGGTGCAAAAAGTGGAGTAGGAACAAACAAAAACTAAGGTTCCGTTTGGTAAAATAGCACAGCAGTGATTTCTGAGAAACAAACACAATTGCAGCGTGATTTATTTCCCCGTTTGTCTATAGTCAGTTTCTTTTTCCTCTCCCAGAAAACTACATCAAAGTTTCGGGCCTTGCCAGCGCTGACCTATTTAACTGGATTACTCAGAAACTACATAATTATAAGACTAATTTGTTCTGATTCAGCATCACCCAGGGAAGGTTTGTGTGTCACTTATTTGGACCGTTGACAATGTACACATAAAGAAAAAAGTTGCAAGAGAGACAAAGAGCAAAATACACTGTACTATGAAGGTCGCCAAGCCAATAGCTTGTGACCAAAGAGCCTATAGTATGTTCAATAAGCTCTTTGCCTGTGACGCACTGATGTTCACTGCAAGTCCTGAACACATGCACACTACAGAGGAGAGGAATCAGAAATGGTGCGAAATCACTGTAATGCACCCCTTCCCCGCAGGTTAACGAAGAAAAAACAAAGTGGAGAGAGGGGGTAGGAGGGGGTAGGGAGGGAGGACGTTGGGATGGCAGAAGCAAAGAGGAGGGGAAGGGTAGGTTTGAGCTCTTTATTTTAGGAGGTTTCGCTGCCTTTGGGGCTGTTCAAATACATTATTACACCATTTTGGGGACTTTTTGACCCCCCCCCCCTTATTACACTTTTCTTACAGAAGCCAAAGACCCCCCCCCCCCCCCATTCTGTATTATTACAATTTTGCATACTCGGTACTATTTTTTTTTAGCTTCACTAGTATAAGTCTATAACAGTGAACAGTATGTAATACAGCATGTATTAACGTTTTATTGGAAACAAATATCAAAAAAACTCAGCAGTGAAAAAATCATCTGTAATGTGGTGGACACATACAGTCAAAAAACAATCTTAATTAATAGTGACAAGAATACAGTTGTCACAAAAATGCATGTTGAGATATCGCAAATCCACTATAAGTGAAGTCAACTGTGAATATGGGCACATAATAGGAAAATTTTAAAAAATAATTGGGTGATCAATAGATAATAATAATAATAAAGATTTCTTATATATAGCGCCTTTCCCCACCACGTGAGCCCAAAGCGCTGTACATATCATTGACATATTTACATAATACAGAAACACAATTACACATATCACATACATCTTAATTAACAGTCAAGACATCTTGTAATCATACACTCATATATATCTGGCAAGGACATGATGCTAATGAAAATATTTCCTAAATAGGTGCGTTTTGATATGCCCTTTGAATGCCTCTAAGGTATTACATTCTTTAATATCATTTGGAAGAGAGTTCCATACTGTTGGACCTGTAAAAGTGAAGACTCTCTGTCCATACCTTTTCAAATGAGCTCTAGGAACTGTTAATAGGTTTGAATTACTGGATCTAAGTCTCCTTGATGGTGTGTATGGGACAATTAGGTCAGTTAAATAAGATGAACAATCATTCCTTAAAGATAAAAATAGTTTTAAAAATAAATGACAAATATTTTTTTTTCTCTCAGTTACCCAACCTTTTTACCTCCTAGGGAGCAAAAAGTGTAATATTACACTTGGGTGACCCCCCCCCCCCTCATTACACTTTTCTTACAGGAGCCAAAGACCCCCCCCCCCCCTCCGAGGTGTAATAATGTATTTGAACGGCCCCCTTGGCATTTACACCTCACTTTACTTGTTTTATTATTTCTTGTTCTGGCGGCGGGGGGATGATATGGATAAATTTTAATCTATTAATTTCAATTTTGCCCGGGCAGCGGCCTTTCGGCCTGCTCTTTACGATTTCCAACTGCCAAGGTATCTTTAACGTGCGCAACATGCACACGGGCCCTCCGAATTTTTTCTTCCTTATCCGAGAAGACTAGGTACTCGATCCTACCCCCCAATAGGACCAGGGACTTGAAAATATGAGAAAAATCCAATTTCCAAGAACTACTCGATCCTACCCCCCAATAGGACCAGGGACTTGAAAATATGAGAAAATTCCACTTTCCAACATGCCTGCACTGCCCGGGTTTAGAACCCGGGACCCTTGGCATGAGAGGCGAGCACCTTGCCTCTAGACCACCTTGTCCCCGAAGCCAAATAGGGGAAGGGTAGGTGAGGATAGGAAAGGGGAAGGGGGTATGAGTTCATCCCAAGTATTGCTGATGTTGTTGAGGTCTTTGTTTTGGGACGATCCCTGCCCTTGGCATTTGCAAGGGGCATAAGTGGAACCTTTCATGCTGAGACACCGATCCTGTTACTGAACTTACAGAAGGGAATGTTTACACACAGTCCATCTCGCCGCTATCTTGTTGTCCTCGTCATGAATTGTCATAAAACAACGTCACTGCTGCATGCACATGAATTATCGTGAATTTGCTATGCATACAAATATCATTGTTAAATACGTGCACATGGAATTCAATTTAATATTTTTTAAAGTGAAAAAAAAAATAAATCACAATTTTTTTTATTTTTTTTTTAAATGAAGAGCTAAAGTGAAAACCAATCTAAGTCAAAGTTAAGCTCAGTCGAGCTAAGTGGCTTCAAATCAAAATATCAGAATGATAATTATTATCATCGTCATTATACAAAAATGTTCAGATAAGGGGGAAGAAAAAAAGCTTGCAAATAGTCAAATCACAAGCAGAATGGGTTGAGAATCCAGTATGGGAGAAAAAAAAAAGTCTTTTGTCTAGGTAATTTTCTAAAAAAGAAAAGTGACTGCTGGGTTTTCAGTTGAGCCCTTCAATGTATTCAATAAAATTATAAACAATCAATGACACAGTTGAGAGGAACGAACGGGAGGTAACCCTGACATAATACAATGGGAGCAGAATTATCTCTCAATTTTTTTTTTTTACTCGTTGAAACAGATTGATGTTGGTTGCTTCGTCCCGGTGTCAAAGCTGGCAGCGCCGGGAAGCGTGATTTTTTCTCGTACGAACTGTAGCAAATTCAGGAGCAGGGCGGCAACAGACTCCCAAACACAGGTCGTCGGCTAGGTGATTTCTCGTCCTGTCGAACACTGCCATGGCCCATGGGTGCTGCAATCTCTGGACTGTGCCTGATATGACTCTGGACGTCACCGAAAATCCCTGGGATGTGTTGGAGCTGTAATGTGTTTGGGGGTGTGTTGCTGCCCGGCTCCTGAATTTGCTAAAGCTCGTACGGAAAAAAAATCACGCCCCCGGGAACAATGTTTTGAAAGACGGGCATAGTGACGCAAGGTAACAAAAAAACAGCAACAACAACCAAAACATCACTGCAATGGAACATAATCATGCTTATAATGACACAGTCCCGTAGATAATGCTGGGCGAGAGTTCAGATTTAGATTTGGATATCCAGTTAAACGGATCATGCCAGTTATCCGTATTTAAGCGAATGACCCGCTTTGCGACCGTCTTCCGATTTGCCCTTAGAAATGTAGATCACAGACTTGTTCTGTAATGATGCTGTCTGTCTTTCCGTCCCTCTACGCCTTAAGGAAACAACAACAAAATTTCATCTGGAACCAACCTCACACCCCCCTCCCCCTTTCCCCGGGTCCACGGACGCTGACCAAAAGGAACTCCCGGGAAAAAAATCGAGATCGAAGAGAACAGTTTTACCTTACCGACCCTCTTTGACGTACACTTGCAACCCTTTTCTCTCATCGAACCGGATCGAGGGTAGAGACCCGTAAAATCTGGATCATTATCTGGATATCCAGATATTTGAAGTGGATGATACAAAATTCCGGATCACTCAAAAACAAGTCTCTGCCCAGCATTACCCGTAGGACTGCATTCGTATTTCCTTGTAATGTGTAGATCTCACAGTCACTCTTTTATCTTCTTCTCTTCGCCCGCTTACTCTTACCAAAGATGCGAGAATTGATAAGATAAGGCAGCTAGTGCTATTAGGATGCACAGATTTCGCACCGCCACCTAGCGGCAAACGCGCGGAAGTCATGAAAAGTGCCATATTTTACGAAGCCAAATAGGGAAAATATGGAATTTTGTTTACTGTTCAGCTATCGCTATAGGCATTAACTGACGTCACTAATTGTGGAATTTTAACCCCAATCGCCGTGGGAAACTCTGGCTATGTTTTTTCTTCTTTTCTTTTTTTTTAGTCGCATTGGCAACGTCACAATTTTGCATCATAAATTTACCATTAGATCAAGCATTCTTTTCATACAATGCGCCATGGGCCCCGCCCCCGATCACCGCGCAAATTGTGTGTACGATTTTTTTTAGTGGTGCGAAAAAGACAGTGTCTCATCTTATCGTTTCTAGTATCTTTGATCTCACTCACTCTCTCACAAAATGTATTCCGTCTGGTCATTTTTATAGGTATTTCACAGCCAGTGTAAATGAATGAGAACGTGAGAACGCCTTCAACAGGATGGACTGCTGGGCGTATGTGTCTTGGATCCGATGGACGCCAAATTTGGACCAAATATTCCTGCTATGTACAAGGATTTAGCCAGAAATTTCAGAGAATACAGTTTATAATGGGGGGGGGGGGGGGAGTGTTTTTGCTCTGCTCAGCCAGCATACTTGTAGTTTTGCATAGGATTTTCGCAGAGTTGGTCGAATTACCACAAGAGGAAGTTGTCTACATCGAAACGACGACGGCGCGGTGCCGTAACTAGCAGATGTGCGTACGAACGACGTCATTCATACGGGCAAACCTGACGTAAGTCCTATGCGTCGGAATTCCGTAGGAATGCTAACAGGGATTGCTAACCACCTCAGTTATGCCATTTTAAAAAACATATTGTTTTGCATTGGTTGAAAAAGAAACAACAAAAATTTTGTAATCATTTCTACAGTATTCGTGGCGACTGATCAATAAGTTTTTTTTTTTAAAATCTTTTTTTTCCCTTCCGCTGGCGTTTTCACTCACAGACCTACATACAAAAACACGCAAGTTTAAGGGGAAGACAGACCAAGGTTGGTGCAGGCGCCAGACTGGTGGCCCGTCGCCCATCAAAATTGCTTCACACTAGCACAATAATAGTAGAAACCAAAGATTTTCGGGGAAAACCTAGCTAGTTGAATGTAGGTCAGCCATCAAATAGAGTGGTGAGTGGAGAAGGTGAGGCAAACAACTGGCCATGGGTAAAGCTCAGACTACTCATATCAACTGACTAGTACGAAATGCAATGTTTGTGTCACTTAAGGGCAAGGTTAAGGTCAGAGAATTTGGGAATTTTTGGTCAAGTTGGTGAAGCCTATTGGTAGGTACTGCCCGCTGCATCCCTCTGGGTCGCTGTGTGGTTGCTGGCAGCACCTATTATAATAGTGCTAGTGTGAAGCAAAATAAAATATTTGGGCGGCGAGCTGCCAGCCTGGCGCCTGCATCAGCCTTGGTTTGTTCAAAAACCTTACTCAAGCAAACTATCATTCACACAATAAAAAGAATGGTTGTAAATCTATAACACTCTGCTCACACACACATACATGCATGGTACTAAAGGCTTATATAAACTATACATAGAGCAATTGTTCAAACAATGACATGGTCCTCACTATCGAGCCTACGCTCTGTCCTCCGTATTCTGGTTGTAACTCTCCTTTGGCTTCAGGCGTCGGCTGGAAGATAATACAATCAATCAATCAATCAATCAATCAATCAATCATCCACCAATCAATCGATCAGCCAATCTGTCTGTCTGTCGGTCTGTCGGTCGTTCGGTCGGTCGGTCTGTTTGTCTGTCTGTCTCGAAACCAAACGTGCTGTACAATAAATATATACGTGTATATATATATATATATATATATAATAATAATATTATTACCTCTTTTTTGTCAACAGAATAGGTGGCAGGATTGTACACAACTCACAGACACAATGTCTCGAACTAAACAATCAAATAGTCCCTACAAAATGCCATTTCAAAGCTTCGAAATAGCAAAGCCTTGTCATGGACGTTCAACAGTAAAAATGGCCGTGCGTGCGTATAAAGGGTAGGTGGGTTTTGACGGTAAGCATATGAAAAGTGTACAAGGTGGAGGGGGGTGGGAGAGGGGGGGGGGTGGGGGGGGGGGGTTTACAAAATAGCCAGAATTGTGTGCACGGGTGGCCAGTGTAAAATTCAAGGACGAACATGGCCCTTAAGCTCCTGACTGAAATACTTACCACTTTGGTATATTTCTCAGCTTTCTTGCCCGAGTTGAAGGCCCCGGTAGCCGCCACTGTTGCCACGGCGGCGCCCCATTTTTTCCTGGCATTGAATTCTGTAGTAGGTTTGGGCTGCTCGGCAGCTACTGGTTTGGGGGGCGGGGGCTCTTTCTTCTTGGGCTCCGGTTTAGGTTTGGGTTTGGGTTGTTGCGGGGCTGGTTTGGCCTTGGGTTGGCCGGGTTTGCGGGAACCCATCTGGAGATATCTGGTGAAATAGTGGTTGTCATAGATCAGTATGGTATACAATGTAGACTGTATTGTCGGTATCCAACATCAAATTGATTCCGACATTTTCACAACCGCCATCACAACCCATGAAACTGACTGATGGAAAAACATGAATAAATGTGTCAAGACAATAGACTTCAACGTCCACTTCGGTTCAGTCGATCAATCCATTCCAACCAATCAGTCAATCAATCAATCAATCAATCAATCCACCATCTAATCATTTAATCGATCGATCGATCAGTCAATCGTCCGACCATGACCAGCCAATTAATCACCCGATCATTTTATGAATCGATCTCTTACTGTCAGACAAATAGGCGATTACAGGACCTTACGGCTTCATACATCGAAGACACTGCACTCTTACAGTTTCAATAGTTGAGATTAATCACAACTCAATGATTGCTCTATTATGGCCACCAAAAAATGTGCCTGAAACTATACAATTTATTAAGTTTAGTGAAGAAGTCAATAGAACGAGTTTTAACTGCTGCATAATGAAAGCTCCAGTTCGGCAACAATAGAAGGGCTTTGAAATGAAGGTTAACTGAGGTCTTGTTCTAGGGACAACGAGTAGCTTTAGAGTTATACCCCGACAATCTCATTTATTTTATTTAAGGGTACAGGGCGATTGGGCCCGGGGGGGGGGGGGGGAGGGGGTTGTTGCATCTATAAAGCACGTGCACTCGATTTTGCAGATTTCTTATCCCCACCTCACCCACTCCCCTCACGTACGCTTTTTGTACGCTTGGGTTCAACATCCATCCCTTGTGTTACGAATCTGGACTGGGTGATAGTGCCCTCCAGTGTTAGGGTTCTGGTACTAAAGTCCCCTCTAGCTGTTATGAAGAGGGTCTTCTCAATGATGGTATTATGACTGCATTTTAAATCGAGAGGTATTTAATATTTAATCTTCCGTACCATGCCACACACTAAGAACAATCTGAATAAGTTTCATAAACAGACCTGCAGGGCCACAAATTTAATTACATTAATTACCCTAACAATTTTGGTCTAGATCTATTACATAGTAAAGACAACATCAGCAGCATCAAATCTAAATTCAATAATATGTCACTAGAAGTCTTCTCTAGATTCCTATAATATTATGATAATTCTGACTCACTAACAATTTAAGTACTAATTATCTATCTCTCAGATATAGTCTGCCTACTATATATCAATCAATATACTAATATGAGCTCTGGCGACGATGTCATCTCAGCTATTTGTGCCTACCGCTTATAATGAATCGAGCCCGTCAATATAAACTGACGTAGCTAAGTCTAGAGATCTACTCTAGGATGGGCTGGCAATTCCCAGCCTCATCCAGACAAATCAATCCCAATTCACAGATGTGTATGCTATACATTCATACTAGTTGCAAGTCAATATAAGTCTTTGTCTTGCATTCTTGGGTAGCATTCCTAGTATATGCGGCAATCCTGTCTTAGTGGATAACTTATGTTCAGCTCCTCGTTCATTGTTGAGTCATCAATGGACAAACACTTACGCTTGGTCCCTGGTGTTAGAAACAACCAGGGAACAGTGGACAATAGCAGTGGGCATATCTCATTCAAGCATATGGCTTCATCTCAAATGTCTATAGTGGACTAGACATGAATCGAACAGAATTATGATTCTTCAGGCAGAATCGTGCCGACGCCTGCACAGATTGGAGTTTTCTGTATGGAGTAATGGACATAGGTATGGCTACACTTTTATACTGTGCAGCCACCTGCAAATTACCGTCCAAATCCCTAGATTTGATTGGTGCATCCATGCGAGCTCATCTCGCAGTATTAATATATTCTACGTGGGAGTTGGTCACGGCCTTGTACTAAAACAGACAAGGTCAATTTAAAATGTCAAAACAATTACTGAAATCTTTAAACCCTCGTGCTTTCTACATTTTATGTACGAATTTCTGAACGCGACTAAGCGTCTTAAACTATCTATCCTTATTCACCCCTTCTCTTCCCTTCTAAGTGTTCATCAAAATCACGGGGTCGAGAATTGCACTGTCACTCCTAACTTATCCATTTATTCTATCTCGCCCCACTTTCTTTCCATCTCTAAGAAAAAGTTTCAAAAACAAACTGTTCACGAGAACAGTTCAAGGACAAATTACGCTGGTTATAATCAACGAGACCGTGAAAAATCAACTCCTTGCAAGTCGTGACCCAGCACGGCAATTATAGTACTTAAACCATGACACCTTGTACGAACGTACAGTCAAAAGAGAAATCCACTATAAAGCTTGATGTTTTGAAACTAAGTGACATTTTCATTAGAAACATGAATTTCTATATAATATAATCAAGCCAGCAAAATTGCTTTAAAAAAAAAAAAAAGCAAATAAAACCAAATTTAAAAAAATTTATTATCATAATTGAAAAGTGTCCGTGCTCCCCCCTCCCCCCTCGTAACTTTTCGTACACTGGAAACAAAACGCCGGCCCTTCCCCTTCCTAGCGCACATACTTTATAGACATTCATGTACAGCACTGGCATCGACATGCATTGCCACTACAACGATGGACTGATTGAATGAGACACGTCAAGGGATAATTACTTGCGTTTTCGTTCGTATTCGTTGAACTTGAAGTAGTTTTTGTCCTGGCTCAGTCCCATACCGTTGGATTTGTTCAGTCCCATCCCTGGGGAGAAACACACGTAATGCTGAGGTTGATGGATAATGATGAACTTGTTTGGACAGGCAAATCGACAGACATATAGACAGACAGACAGACAGACAGACATATAGACAGTTAGATAAAGAGATGGGACGGGCAGGCAAATAGGTAAACAGACAGACAGACAGACAGACAGACAGACAGATAGACAGACAGACAGACAGACAGATAGACAGATAGATAGATAGATAGACAGACAGGCAGACAGACAGATAGATAGACAGATAGATAGATAGATAGATAGATAGATAGATAGATAGATAGACAGACAGACAGACAGATAGACAGATAGATAGATAGACAGATAGATAGATAGATAGATAGATAGGTAGATAGATAGATAGATAGATAGATAGATAGATAGATAGACAGATAGATAGACAGATAGATAGATAGATAGATAGATAGATAAACAGACAGACAGACAGATAGATAGACAGATAGATAGATAGATAGATAGATAGATAGATAGATAGATAGATAGACAGACAGACAGACAGATAGACAGATAGATAGACAGCTAGATAGATAGACAGACAGACAGACAGATAGATGGACAGATAGATAGATAGATAGATAGATAGATAGACAGACAGACAGATAGATAGACAGATAGATAGATAGATAGATAGATAGATAGACAGACAGACAGACAGATAGACAGATAGATAGATAGATAGATAGATAGATAGACAGACAGACAGACAGATAGATAGACAGATAGATAGATAGATAGATAGATAGACAGACAGACAGATAGATAGACAGATAGATAGACAGATAGATAGATAGATAGATAGATAGATAGACAGACAGACAGACAGATAGACAGATAGATAGATAGACAGATAGATAGATAAATAGATAGATAGATAGATAGATAGATAGATAGATAGATAGATAGATAGATAGATAGATAGATAGATAGACAGATAGATAGACAGATAGATAGATAGATAGATAGATAGATAGACAGACAGACAGACAGATAGATAGACAGATAGATAGACAGATAGACAGATAGATAGATAGATAGATAGATAGATAGATAGATAGGCCTCGACTGGAGTAGCCTACTTTGTAATTATAACTTCAATCCCTATGAAAAAACGCTGGCCATGTAAAAAAATTGTATAGGTAATTCAATAATAATGCCACGTACACTTTTCATGCACGACGTCATAGGCCACGCCCCTTCCAATATCCCCCACCACCACCCCCACCCCATCAGCCCGCTGGTGCGTGAACGCTAGGTTAATGTTACCAAACTCTGTAGGATTCCCTTAAAGCGCGGTGCGACTGGAACAAACGAGGGCCTAAATGATGGTGCAGAGCTCATTAACCTTGGAGTGTTGATTAGTATTGCTAAACACCTGTTTTTTTGTTTTTTTTATTAGCCCGGGGCTAGCCAGCTCAAATGCGTGACCACGATAAACGGGAAGTCGGGGCATTAGCTTAACCTGGATCAATGACAAAAAAGTGGGCCCATGTTTAAGCTGTTTCTTGACAGCTGACCAAGAATTTCATGTTGACAACAAATAATAGTACAGAACAAAACACTTCACTGTAAACTAGAAAGGCGGCGGGAGATGTTTAACATTTATGGTCTTGAGAGCATCGAAAATAGAATGACAAGACATGAAAAGCGACGCCTTTTGTAGAAGTGTTGGATGAACTACGAGTGGGTAATGTGGTTACTGCGTGGGTTCAATAGTAACTCCCCTAAGGATACACAGGATTAACAAACACAGGGTTCTGCTGGCAATCTTATTTATTCAAAAAGCCTAACAAAGGTATCACTATCAAAAAGGCATAGGAAAAACCCTACCAAGAAAAAGAAAAAGAAGCCCAACCAGCCATAAGCCAAAGTCTTTCTGCTACTGGCGCAACTGGACTAGGCCATGTTTTGGGCGAGGCGCGCCACGGCAGGCCGCCGCCGGTCTATTGTACTGCGAGGCCCACTTGTGCTTCCTATCGTTGCGGCGTCTTTGATGGAGTCTACTGACCACTCGAACTGGCATCATCTTTATGAGCCAGCGCGGACGTCCGAGAGAGCTATTACGTAGTCCAGTTTTGGACAAGTGAAAGGCTCGGACATTGAGTCCAGCCGAACAATAAAACTGGTTAGGGTCCTAACACAATCGAATTTACAGTACGGTTAAAAGGGTGCACACAAAAGTCAATTAGGTATCCCAGTAAACAGCAGAAATTACTCCAGCAATAATTGAATAAATTTGACCCAGGTTGGATTTATCGGGGATAACATGCGTCTAACTCGTGGTTTACTTTAAATCCGAGATCCTCTTATTAATTATTTCAATAGGACATGTGCATCAAAGTACAACGAAATTAGTACCATTATAAAGTAGAAACTTGCTGCTACAATTCTAACTGACTACTTATACCAGAAACCCGGTAATAGTTTTAATATAAATTTTCAAAGTGTCAGGACTAACAACATTTGCCAGATTTGTGTGGGATATTTCAGTCCATTAATATGACGTATCTCCATTGATAACAAACGTTATCATGAGTACCTATTTTGTACCGATAGGGTATTGCCTACTCTCAACAATGAATTCGGGTTCCCGTCTTTCTGTCGGTGGATAACAACGAGTGAGCGAGTTGTAAGAAACTCAAAGCCATGATATAAGAGTTGGAAGCCCGGTGGTCAACATTTCCAACTGACCAATCAAAATGCGCGCTTTTCACCGTGATGTGAATAACAGGTCCCGCGCTAGTATTACAAGGGAAATAATCCAATTAATGGTACTCGGCCAAGTGTCCATAAACTACTATGAGTGGCCGTCCCTCACTCACGCACCAGAGTTACCATGAAAGCACATTAAAAATAGAAAGTCGTTCATCCTCTCACAGAAGCGATAAACTTTCGCGAAGTTAGTTCTTTCTTGATCTAATTCCACTTACCACGCAACTGAGAAATTCAACATTAAGCGTTTGCGGCTTTAGCATTATGATCAGGAGTTAGAATAAATCGGAACTGTGAAACAGCTTGGTAAGTGCCACAAGGCATTATAAACAAGTGTCAAACTGTGCATTTGTTATTTCTCTTCAACGTACTAAAGGATCTTCAGTTTTTCAGAAAATGGACACAGAACAAACGAGAATTCTGGTCGCGCTTTGTCAAGCATTCCCCTATCGATCACGTTGGTTAAGAAAGTGATGGCGGAAGGAAACGAACACATCTTCTGATGTCCCCGAATTTTCTTATGTAAACAAAAAAAAAAAAAATAGAGACTGTTTGTGGACACGATACACGGTCATGTTATGCCAGGACAAAAGCAAGACGATAGACAGAATACAGCAGAATGATAGGACAAAAGGAGACCGACCATCCCGCCTGGGATATCACAAACAGACAAATAAACAAACACATGTGTTGTACAAGTAGTTATGGGTATCCCTTCATCATATTTTTTCAGTGCCTACGCTTGTCATTGAAAACAAATTTTATTATATACAAAAAAAAAAAAAAAAAAGTGGCGGGAGTGAATCATTGCGGTGCAATGTTGGTCCCCATTTTTTTTGCTCGACGCTACAGCCTAAATGACAGTTTCAACAGTTCTAAAGTTGATTTCCCCCAGTGTCCACTAATCCAGCCCAATCGTGTTTGTATCGACCGATTGAGTTTATTCAAGTTTCAGGTATTTTTCAATAAAAAGTTGTAAAAATGTAGAATGCAATGATCTTCGTCTGGGCTTCCTGTTGAAATGAGTGCACATTGCTCTGGTGCGTATGAAATCTGTAATAAGACTAGAATACGGGAAGCTTCTAGATCAAAAAGAGAGAGATAGAATGGTGGGTTCAAATTATCCCGGATAATACCGGGAACTTCATCTAGTCTTATTTAAAAAAAACCCACAGAAAATCTCTGAGGTATCAGCAGGGCTTGAAGCGAAGTCAGGTTAGGGCATTTCCTGAAGAAGTTTAATATACCTAAAGCTCGATTTGTTTTTCCTTGTCCTTCTAGTGTGATTGTATCGTTTTTGCAATCATCCCTTACACGAAATTGCCAAATACAACTTTTTCTTTTGGTCACATTTTAACTACGTTTGCCATTACTCACCATTGTTCTTTGACAAGCCCATGCCATAGTTAGGTTTCCAGGCGATACCTTTTGGCTCAATGCCCATTCCATTGCCTGTTTTGATGTTCATCTTGTCGGCCACAAATCTTAATGTTCAGCATGGACTATCTTGGTATCTACACGTTTTCATCTGCTGGTGACAAATTAAACTAATAATGTGACAGTGAATTTTAATATGAAAAACCAAGTAATAAATTTCAATGTCACTTGTCTATGAATTTTGAAAAAGAAATTATCAATATCAAAGAAATGAAAGGAAAAAAAGATCTATGAATTAAAAAAAAAATGAATACAAACTAATAAAAAAGAGAAAACGAATGAAAATTTTGAAATAATAAATTTTCAAACAAGGATTAGCTACAGTGGGCTTGATTTCAAAAGAAAAAAAAACCATCAATGATAAAAGCAATAAAACCTAAAGTTACAATGAATAACTGAGACACTGTCAGGGTCAGGACTAGAAGTGCCGTGCTGGGTCACGGTTTGTTTATTTCAGGGTCTCGTTAACTTTAGCCAGTGCAAATGTCCTTGAACTATTCTCGTGGACAGTTTGTTTTTGTAACGCTTTTTCTTAGAGATGGAAAGAAAGTGGGGCAGTGACGGTGCAGTTTTCGACCCCGTGATTTTGATAAACTTTAACAGGGGTGAGAAAGGGAGTGAGTAAATTCGTACATAAAACGTAGAGGGTTTAGAGACTTTAGTAAGGGTTTTGATATGTTAAATTGACCTTGTCTGTTACTATTAATAGAATCTATTAATACTACGAGCTGAGCTCGAAATGGATGCACCAATCAAATTTGGGCAGTTGGCTGGGGAATTGCATATGGCCGAGCAGTATATAAGTGGAGCCATTACTATGTTTGATCACTCCATGCAGAATTATTATCCATCTGTGAGGGCAGTCGGCTGGATTCGGCCTGAGAGAATCAGAAGATTGTTAAAGACATGTCTATGTCCTTGATAGACATTGGAATGAGACCATACGCTATTAAGAAATCATCTACTGCTATTATCTCCAGCTCCCTGATCTCGTATCAGGGAACAATCGTAAGTTTCTACCTATTGATTCGACGATGAACGTGAATCTGACCTTAATTTTCCAGTAGAAGTGCTACCGAAGAATGCAAGACTACAATGTATTTTACATGCAATTAGATCTAGCATGAGTGTCTGGTATACACATTTGTAAATTGAAATTGATGTGTCTGGATGAGGCTGGGGATTGCCAGCCCATCCTAGAGTGGATCTAGATCTAATGTAACTACGTCAGTTGTGTTGACGAGTTATATCCTTTTAAGCGGTAGGCACAAATAACTGAGTTAACATTGTCGTCTGAGACATTAAGATATTATTTGTTAGATAGTAGGTAGGCTATTTCTGAAAGATAGATAAGTAATAATTAAATTGTGAATGAGTCAGAATGATATAATCTTTTAAGAATCTAGAGGAGACTTCTAGTGATATAGTATTGTGTTTTCATTTGATGCTGCTGATGTTGTCCTTTTAATATGTAAGAGCTAGACGAAATTTGTTAGGGAATTTAAAGTAATAAATTTGTGGCCCTGCAAGGTCCTTGATAAAACTTACTCCAATTGTTATTAGTATATGTGGCATGGTATGGAAGAGTAATTTCTAAAACCTCTCGATAGTTTAAAATGCAGTCGTAACTATAATTCCATAATAACCATCCCCGTAACACTGGAGAGGGACCCTTAAAGAACTTAAACAACGCCATGCCATAGATAAATTATTTAAAACCTATTGTATTTTTATTCCATTATTTGATATTGTACTGTTGTAACATTATGTTTTCAGGTCCTTTTCATTATAGATTTTAGGCAGTTTGTATTAATTTAATATTTTGTTTCATTTCCATATGGTGAACTCAACATCCCATTGACCCGACGACACCGGCGAGGGATACTCTTCACCTTACAGATCTACCTGAGACAGAAACGTATTTTTTGGATTGGAGCTATGGTTTGAGGATACTTACCATCTGAATTCCTCAAAAACAAAGTTAAGTGAACCATCTTTCTAACAGTCTTGAGGAGGGCGACGTACTTTCCGCTCTGTGTTTGTTCCAGGCTATTTTACCATTTACTATATGTTTAGTTTAAGAGCGGGAGGTTGGTTGGGGTCATAGTTTAGCATATCTTCTTTGCCATTACGAAGGATATTGGAGTGCCTTGGTGGCTATTTATAACTCGGGGGGATTTGCTTCACTGTGAATAGTTCTTTTAGGGATCCATTATTCGTATAGATTGTGGCGTTTTTCTTACTTCCTCACTTTTCTTTAGGAAGATGTCTCTCCTGTTTTTTTTCTTAAACTTTCTGTAACATAAGTTAGGACTTGTAGGGTCTGTTATCGTTCGTTTTACTTGTCAGTATAGCGTCTTGTTTATTGTATTTCTTTTTGCTTCCGTATAAACTTTAAACTACTATACTAACATTGTTATGTTTACAATATATGCCTGAGGTGTTTCACGTGCTAAAACCACGTTGAATTGTAATCTGGTATTGATATATGAGAGAGAGAGAGATATAATAAATTTTTGTTCACGTGACAATTTCACGTTGAAGATAGAGAGAATAATTTTGCAGTGGTAACAGAAGACACTGCGTGTCCGCGTTTTGAGAAGAGAGAGATATTTCAAATTTGTCGCGTTGAGAGAGAGATATAGCTTTGATTCATCGCATTGAGAGAGCGATTCATTTTTCACAGTGATAACAGAGGACACTGGTTCGTCGCGTTGAGAGAGACATAAATTTTTGAGAGTGATCACTCAAGACATTAATTTATCGCATTAAAGGCGATTTATTGCAGTGGGAGCAACGGATAGACGGCACTGCCTTACTAGAATTCATATTCAGAGAGAGAGAGATAAAGTTTTTGCAGTTAAGTGACACTGCCTGCAATTTACAGAGAGAGATAGAACGTTCTTTTCGCGAAGCAGTGCTAACGTAAGACACTGAATTAATATTAACAGAGAATAACTGTTATAAATAATATAATTGATACCGCGATATACCTTAACAGTAGGTAAATACTTACTAGTTACAGACTTTAACATATCATGGCTGAGTTTCTTAAATACATTGAATCTGCCAAAGTTCTGGGTATACCAGAGGAAGAACGCGCCTCGTGGTGCGAACGACAATTACAACAAGACCGAGATCGTGAGGATCGAAAAGAAGCAAGAGAAAGAGAAAGAGAAAAAGAAGTAGAGAGAGAAAAGGAAAGAGAAAGAGAAAGAGAAAAAGAAGAAAGAGAAAGACAAAAAGAAGAAAGAGAAAGAGAAAAAGAAAGAGAGAGAGAGAAGGAAAGGCAGCATGAACTCGCAATAAAGAAGTTAGAGCGAGAATCGCTTGTGGCCCCCACTACTGCCACCAATACTTATGCTACCAAACCAAAATTGCCGACCTTTAATGAAAAACTCGACCGGATCGACGCATATTTACATCGGTTCGAGCTACACGCTAAATGCGTCGGATGGCAGCAGGCGATGTACAGTTCATGCCTGTCTAATTTACTAACAGGTAAGGCTCTAGAAGTATTTCATAGCCTCAAAGTAGAGGATGCCAACGACTATGACAAGCTTAAAACAGCACTGCTTAAGCGATTCCAGCATACCGAGGATGGCTTTCATCAGAGATTTCGCTCATGTAAACCTGAGCCATCTGAAAATTTCTCAACTTATGTGAATCGGCTGAAACATTACTTAGATCGCTGGATCGAGCTCGCGAACGTGACTACCGGAAATTATTCCCAACTTTATGATTTGGTCTTAAAGGACCAAATCTATACGGCATGTCATTCCGATTTGGTTGCCCACCTTAAAGAGAGGGCACCGACATCCTCTGAAGAAATCACATCGTGCGCGGAACGTTATGCGTCCGCCCACCCAAATCGTCCTTTGGCAAAGCCTTCAACTACAGCACCGTGCTATGCCAACGTGGGCAAAGGAGCGCCAACCGGACACGATCGTTCAAGGCCGACTCGTCGTCAGGCCCCAAATCCGCGCTCTCAATCAGAGCCGCCTTTTTTTAGACAGAGGGATTTCCCGGATCGAAGTAATGTATCCCCGCGTCGAGGATACCAGAGCTATTCTTTTTACGAGCCTCGCCCATATTATCGTGGCAACTATCCAGGCCAACAATATAACCGGCCTCAGGGACCGCCGCGACGAGTGCATTTTTATAATAATCATGATTATGATAGACCGCAGAGTCTTCCTTATCGTGGAAACGATCCTAATCGTACTATGTGTTTTAGGTGTAATAGGGTAGGTCACATACAGAGATTTTGTAACGTGAAAATGGAATCGGCAAATGCCTGCTCGATTAAATCTACACCTTATGAGACTAACGGTCATTCTGAATCTTCATGACAATCAAAAGCTATTCCAGTCATGTCCGCCCTACATGAACCGGGTGAATTAACATTTTACCAGGGCCGCGTGAACGCGATTCGCGCTTCTGTTCTACGTGACTCCGGATGCACGACTATCGGCGTTCGACAGTCACTAGTCCGTCCAACACAATTTTTGGACAAGGATGTAACTTGTATTACTTTTGGCGGATCTGTAGAGCGATTCCGTCTTGCAGAAGTTTATATTGATACACCTTTTCTCACAGGTATTGTTACTGCATGTGTACTGCCTAATCCCGTGGCTGATATAATCATAGGGAATGTACCTCAAGTAAATAAGTTTCCTATCGGTAACTTGGAAATTTGGACTGAGGATGAGAGTGTTGCTTCTGCGACAACACGCCTACAATCGAGTCGACGAGCAGACAGTCCATTGAGTAATCCTACTATTGAAGTGAACATAACGTCTAGTGCATTTCATGATGAGCAACATTCAGATCCCACATTGAAACATTTGTTTGCTAAGGTTGATCCTACCGCGCCGGATACCTCTAAGTTTCTTATTAAAGATGACTTATTATATCGTAATTTTCGGAGTAAGCGAGAGGCCGTTATGCAACTTGTAGTACCGAGATCTTTTCGTCGCGACATTATTCGTCTCGCGCATGACACTTCCTTGGCGGGTCACCAAGGAAAGGCCAGAACTAAGTCTCGAATACTATCGCAATTTTTTTGGCCCAGTATTTACGCAGATGTAAACCGGTTCGTATCAACATGTGATGTATGTCAGAGACGTACTCCTAAAGGAAGAGCATCGCGGGCTCCTCTGCAGGAGATGCCTATGGTCTCCAGACCATTTGAGCGCGTTGCCGTAGATATAGTTGGGCCCCTACACAAGTCAGACAGAGGACATCGTTTTATACTTTCTGTCATTGACTACGCAACCCGTTGGCCAGAGGCCATTCCGCTTAAAGACATTTCAGCTGATCATGTGGCTGAGGCCCTTATTACCATTTTTTCGCGTCTTGGGTTTCCGGTTGAAATTTTATCGGACAGAGGTCCACAGTTTACCTCTGAACTTTTTAAGAAAGTCTTGGAATTGGTCGGGATTAAACAAAGATTGACGTCTCCATACCACCCACAGTCTAATGGCTGCTGTGAACGGTGGAATGCTACCATGAAAACTATGCTTGCGCGAGTTTCCGCCGACAAGCCGAGTGATTGGGATCGACAACTCCCCGCTATTCTTTTTGCATACCGAGAACTACCGAACGCATCGACGGGTTTTTCCCCCTTCGAATTATTATATGGTCGTAAGCCGCGTGGTCCAATGGCCATACTCCATGATTTATTCGCCGGATCAGACACCGACGACAATGATACGCGGTCTGCATATCAATACGTTGTAGACTTGCGCCATCGAATTCTTAACGCATGTCAGCTCGCACAGAAATCTTCAGCTGCGCATGCTAGTCTTTATAAACTATATCGTGATCAAGGTAGCCGATTGCGAACCTTGACCGTCGGAGACCAAACTCTTGTTCTCCTTCCGGAGACGAAAAATAAACTCCTTCTTACATGGAAGGGACCTTTTAAAGTTCTAAAGAGACTTTCTCGAGTAAATTATCTTATCAAGATTCGGGGACAGGACAAAGTATTCCATATAAATATGTTAAAGCAGTACCTGTCCGACGATGATAATCGTCAGAATAATCGCCGAAATGTGGTTGCTCAGGCCAATGCGGCCTTGGTTTCAGTTGACGATGATGATCTTATTAAGATAGAGAATTCAATCCCCGCACTTCGATCTTCTGAAAACACTGCGGATGTAAATATAAATCCAGATTTATCTGAATCGCAAAGACAAGATATAAGAGATTTGCTTAACGAGTTTACTACAGTCTTTACTGATCTACCAGGTAATACTTCTTTGGTACAGCATGTTATAAGATTAAAGACGGATATACCCGTCTTTGCTAAACCATACCCGCGTCCGCTGCACGCACAGGAGACTATAATATCCGAGGTACGTAACATGTTTCACCTGGGAGTGATAGAGCGATCCACGAGCCCATATAACTCACCCATCGTCTTAGTGAAAAAAAAAGATGATACCGTGCGTTTTTGTATTGACTATCGTAAACTTAATGAGGTTACGATATATGACGCTGAACCGATTCCCAACCAGGAGAATCTTTTTGCTCAGTTAGCGAGGGCAACGATTTTTTCTAAAATTGACCTTTCCAAAGGCTATTGGCAAATTCCGCTTGATGAGAATAGCAAGCAATATACCGCTTTTCAGACTCCGTTGGGTCTTATGCAGTGGCGCTATATGCCTTTCGGGTTAGTTACAGCCCCTGCCACTTTCGCCCGTATGATGACAATATTGCTCCAGGGTATGAATTCCGTAGTGTCGTATTTTGACGACATTTGTATTTATGAAACCAATTGGTCGGGCCACCTCGCAGCCCTACGACAAGTTTTTATTGCTCTTCGTCGAGCTGGCCTTACGGCTAAACCCAGTAAGGTGTTTTTAGGATATAATGAAATTAATTTTCTGGGCCATACAATTGCCCACGGCGTTCAGACTCCTGATGACAAGAAGATAACTACCATCTTAAAGCTCCAACCTCCTCGAACTAAGAAAGAAGTTCGTAGTTTATTGGGCTTTCTTAACTATTATAGGAAATTCATTCCAAATTTTTCTTCGCTTACAGCTCCGTTGTCGGACCTCACAAGAAAGAATTTTCCTAATAAAGTGAAATGGACAACCGAATGTGCTGATACACTTCGTACCGTTCAACAACTGTTTTCCACTTCCCCCATTCTCATACTGCCAGATATAAACCAAATATTTATTGTCCGCACTGATGCGTCGGACAAGGGATTGGGAGCTGTGTTATTACAGCAACGAGACGATACCTTGCGGCCATGTCTATACGCCAGCCGCAAGTTGCTAGATAGGGAATGCCGCTATGCAATTATCGAGCGAGAGTGCCTCGCTATCATTTTTGCTGTAAACGCATTTTCGCGATATCTACTCATGTCCGAGTTTATAATTGAAACGGACCATCGTCCGTTGTTATTCTTGAAGGCTAACAGGGCTAAAAATGCTCGATTAACGAGGTGGAGTCTTGCACTCCAGGAATACCGGTTTGTTATCCGGGCTATCCCTGGCGGTGACAATTCCCAAGCTGATATTTTGTCACGTCTCATTTAAATTCCTATTAAAGAGTGTTGTGTCTTGTATTGGGGTTGGATAGTGCTTGTCCCCCTCAATTCTAGACGGTGGATGGATTCACATTTATCTTGTTCATTACTTTATGAACCAGTTATACAATCTTTTTTTTTGTGAATATCCTCTTTCCACCAGCGTCATTCCTGACTGTGACCTGAACTTCTGGCAAACCTGACGCCCTTGTCAGCGGGTCAATGAGATGGAGACATGGCAAACCAAGCTACCAGAGCTACTGCTGCCATTGGATACCACAGTATTTTAATTAACAATATATTGTGTGTGAATGTGTATATAAGCAGCAATTGTGTGTGTTGACTAGATAATTATGAGCCTATTCCTTCAGTAAGGCTTCATTGTTTCATAATAGTTATACTTTAATCCAGCAGTATACAGTGATATACTCATTATTATTATACATGTTCCTGAGAATTTTGATTGTGTGCAGTAACAATGTTTCGATAGACTAGATTCTATAGAACGTGGCATCAATAATTGTATGCTTTTTGTCCATCCAATATGCACGTTCTTAGTTAGATTTTTTTTTGGTCTCAAGCTTAAGGCTCGTTTTTCTACAGTACTACTTAAGCCCCTACCACAATAACTTTGGGATTTCTTGGATCCTATCGTGTAAATTTTATTTAAAATTTTCACTGGGGTGGGGGATATGTCAGGGTCAGGACTAGAAGTGCCGTGCTGGGTCACGGTTTGTTTATTTCAGGGTCTCGTTAACTTTAGCCAGTGCAAATGTCCTTGAACTATTCTCGTGGACAGTTTGTTTTTGTAACGCTTTTTCTTAGAGATGGAAAGAAAGTGGGGCAGTGACGGTGCAGTTTTCGACCCCGTGATTTTGATAAACTTTAACAGGGGTGAGAAAGGGAGTGAGTAAATTCGTACATAAAACGTAGAGGGTTTAGAGACTTTAGTAAGGGTTTTGATATGTTAAATTGACCTTGTCTGTTACTATTAATAGAATCTATTAATACTACGAGCTGAGCTCGAAATGGATGCACCAATCAAATTTGGGCAGTTGGCTGGGGAATTGCATATGGCCGAGCAGTATATAAGTGGAGCCATTACTATGTTTGATCACTCCATGCAGAATTATTATCCATCTGTGAGGGCAGTCGGCTGGATTCGGCCTGAGAGAATCAGAAGATTGTTAAAGACATGTCTATGTCCTTGATAGACATTGGAATGAGACCATACGCTATTAAGAAATCATCTACTGCTATTATCTCCAGCTCCCTGATCTCGTATCAGGGAACAATCGTAAGTTTCTACCTATTGATTCGACGATGAACGTGAATCTGACCTTAATTTTCCAGTAGAAGTGCTACCGAAGAATGCAAGACTACAATGTATTTTACATGCAATTAGATCTAGCATGAGTGTCTGGTATACACATTTGTAAATTGAAATTGATGTGTCTGGATGAGGCTGGGGATTGCCAGCCCATCCTAGAGTGGATCTAGATCTAATGTAACTACGTCAGTTGTGTTGACGAGTTATATCCTTTTAAGCGGTAGGCACAAATAACTGAGTTAACATTGTCGTCTGAGACATTAAGATATTATTTGTTAGATAGTAGGTAGGCTATTTCTGAAAGATAGATAAGTAATAATTAAATTGTGAATGAGTCAGAATGATATAATCTTTTAAGAATCTAGAGGAGACTTCTAGTGATATAGTATTGTGTTTTCATTTGATGCTGCTGATGTTGTCCTTTTAATATGTAAGAGCTAGACGAAATTTGTTAGGGAATTTAAAGTAATAAATTTGTGGCCCTGCAAGGTCCTTGATAAAACTTACTCCAATTGTTATTAGTATATGTGGCATGGTATGGAAGAGTAATTTCTAAAACCTCTCGATAGTTTAAAATGCAGTCGTAACTATAATTCCATAATAACCATCCCCGTAACAGACACATAATAATGTTCTGTGGTAAACTGCAGGGAGAGTCACTTTATTTGCTTTGGTTTTGCAATAAAAATATATATATTAATAAGAATGCAATGAAATACACGGTTTGATCAGATAAATCACTTCTATTACTGTACGCTGGAAAGTTGAACACATCTCATGTACATGAAGTGTAACTTTCAAAAGAGACATACGAAAACATGACTGGATAAAAAGAACACACTTAATAATAATTTTTCAAGAAACAAAAGATAATCTTACCAGTTAGACGAAGAAAGAAATCCACGTGACGTAAAGAATATATAACACAACATACAAAAGAAAATATATGAATCTTACAAACATCTATCACTAAACTGGCATTGGAGTTTCAGTTTTCTCCACATTGCAACCACTGCACTAGCCGTGGATAATGCGGGTCAACAATTTCTATACTTACCTTTCCAGATCATTGGAGTCAACACCACCCAGTTTTATCCACACATGATGCACATGTGCACTGATGCGTCATTGTATGGCACCACCGCCCAGCATTGACAATCACAAGACGTCAGTCAACACACACTTCAACCAAAATAACTGACTGTGTGTCAAGACGGTCATTTAATATGGCACAAGAAATATCTCACGACATATTTCTGACGTGAAGAGAAAAACAATTTGCAAAAACACTCAGCTAATCACGTCTGAGGGCAAAAATGTGTTAAAAAAGAATGTGGTAAGTCCAACTTTCCAAGCGATAACAGATCTTCAATTCCAAGCGGAGCAAGGTGGATCTCTGACGTTTGACTCTAACACGGTCCTATAAAATGAAAAACCAAATCTTGAACTATGACAGCAACTATGATGGCAAGACCCTTAAATTTTTATCATAGCCAATTAACTTTCCATAAGTGCACAGATACGTTGCAAATCCACACTGAAAGTAAATCCACGGAGCTGTGCCGTGTATTTTGCAAGACTGAAGAAAATAACAAGAATAGCATGTAGAATGTGACTGTACTTCGATCCAGGACAAAGTTAATCCATTGTTTGGCAATATCGCCAGGACACCACACTGAACACTTTTAGTGGCATAAGCACTGACCACTGTTGGCGAAGTAGTGACTTCCAGCATTGGACGGCTTTGCTGGATTAACTAACATGCAGGGCCGCCTTAATATCATTAGAGGCCCCTGGGCAACAGAAGTACTCAAAAACTCCCACACACAACTCATGAGTGTAGCCATGCTCATGGGACATTTTAAACCCTTGGGCTCCTTAGGCAACTGTCCAGTGTGCCTATGGGTTAAGACGGCCCTGCTAACACAACCAAACCATGCCGTTATTTAGTTCTTTTGTTCAATTCGCAGAATGAATGAATAATAATTTAAAAACAATAACAACAACCTTCCTTTCAAATGTTTACTGATCACCTTTTCTATCTAAAACCTTAATTTCTGAAGTGCTAGCTGGCCTCATCAAGCAGCCAAATAGTGGAGCGTGGCTTTGGCTCATAAATGCGTTTTTCGAATAATATAGGCCCCACCCTTCTTACCCTCATTATTTTACTCAACATACCCAACCACAATTCTTTTAAGTCGTTCTTTGTTCAAGATCATGACATTACAATCCAGATTCCGTCTCCTGGAAGCGGGTCTGTCATTTCAGACATTAATTTATTCCAGCCAATGTCTTGCTACGGACGGCTGCACTTTCCTCACAATGCCATTGGGGGGTGGGGGTTGTGAATGTTGGACATTTTTTTCCCACTTTAATTATAAAATAATTATAAAAGAAGAATTACCACTCTTGGAAGAAAGAACGAGACAATGTGAGATCTCTAGAGGAAGAGAGCTCCGATGGACATTATTATGGTTTCCCTTTGAGTTCCTTACAGTCTAGGCCATGTAAAATTCAGGAGGCGCTCAAATTGTGTGAAGCCAAGCTAAGTTTGTTGATTAGTCACTGCCGCCCCCCTCCCCCACAATAAAATATCCTTTCTGCCGTAAAGAGTACTCCTCCGCTCATTCACTAGTTCGCCTGCGGGATATGGCGCCACAGGCCACGCCACCAAGCTAAACAACTTGACTGTGACTACGTCATCAGACAATGATCGTATCGATTCGCAATCACCGAACCACATGACTGACCAGTGGTCTCCCCACCTGAGGTCACGCTACTTGCAAGGAGGACAGGTATATTGCAAAAGGGGGCCAGACCACAGATTATAGCTGCTGTTCGTGAACCAACTTCTCCGTAAGAAGTGGGTGTTTGTTCCTGGTCATGGTTTGAGAAACTCGAAGGGTCACGGTTTAAAATTTGGAAAACCACCGCAACAGCAGCGCTGTACCGTTGTCTTCCATGTTTGACTAATCTGTTCGGTTATACCAGTCGCTGAGGAGGGATATTTACATCACAGCTCCCCTCTCTGTCTGTCTGTCTGTCTGCCTGCCTGTCTGTCTGTCTGTCTGTCTATCTCCCTCTCTCCTATCCCCACATGTAGTTTTCAACCATGTCAAAACCCACAATTCCAGGGAGAACTGGAACACAAAAGTACCAGACAGATAAGAAAAGGTTTTGTTTTTTACACAAAAAAGCAGAAACACAACAACAGCACAACGGCCCAGCTGTTAAGTCTGAACTTTGCTGTTTTATGTCTATGTGAAGAAAGGAAAAAAAATGCAGGAATAAAAGTATGAAATTGCACTAGGCAACCTTAGTAAGTCGCCAGACTGCCGTTACACTAAAAGCCAAAAGATCATTAGAAACAGTAAACCACTTTCTTGCTGGGAGGAGGGTGAGGTTGGGGGCCGGGGGGGGGAGGGGGCGGTGAAAGAGATTGGAAAGCTAAAATTACGAAGTTATACATACCAGGTGACTAGTTGTAGTTACAACTGACTTAGAGAGAAAGCATGTCCACACAAAAACGGTTATATTGTGCGAGGAAAAACAATATTAACACAGGACATATTAATAGATGAAGAACCTACCCAGAATCGGCCGTCAAACGCACATGCTGAGAAGTAGGCCATGGGACCAAACTTGTAGCTTGTCATTCCGTTACGCACCTCAGTAGATAAGCTGATTTTTTGCATGCAAGCTCTTATGCATCTCCCCTTCACAAAAAACCAATGTTGTCATTTCAAGGCTTGCACATTTTGGGATAATTTGTGTGTAAAGTGTGCCAATAAATAATAATTAATGATGCGAATTGACTTTGCCATTTAAACAATGCTATTCTAATCAACCAATGGAATTGAGCCTTTCGCCGCGAAATCCAAAATGGCTGCCTCCATGATGGCATGCTGTATGCACACTAAGAAAGATGTAAATAGCAATATAGTCAGTTTTCTTTGAAAAGTTGGATGAAATTTCGAGAATAAACAATCATGTGCTTTCTCTCTCCCTCTCTCTCTCTCTGTCTCTCTCTCTCTCTCTCTCTTACAATAAAAGTAATAATCTGCAGTCCAGCTTCAGAACTCATGCGCGCCATGCCACTGAGCACCAAGCGTTACTTTTTATGACCTGCATGGTACTATAATAGAATGGAGGCAAGATGGAGGATGAAAATGACAGCACGAGGAAACAATGCATTTTCTATAAATTCAAGAACCAAACTAATCAAAATAATAAAAACTTCCGTGCATCCTCTGTGGTATTTGAAATGGACATGTAAAATTGGGTTAGTATAGGTGGTCTAATAAAAAAGCCTTTTGCGTTCAAAGGTGGGGATTTTGTGAAATATATAATTACTAGATGACGTATCGGGCATTGCCCGGAATAAACATGTGCTATCTCTCTCTCTATCTCTCTCTCTCTCTCTCTCTCCCTCTCTCTCTCTCTCCCTCCCTCTCCCTCTCTTACAGTTCTGCTTCAGAACTCATGCGCGCCAAAACACTACACGCCAAACTGAACGCTTGATGACGCAAAGACGGGAGGTGAAAATTAGAACTGTTGACAGCACGATGAAACAATGCATTTTCTATACATTCAAGAACAAAACCAATCAAAATAATAAAAACATCCGTGCACTCTCCAGGGTATTTGAAATGTACATGCAAAATTTGGTTACTGTAGATGGCCTAATAAAAAAGCCTTTTGCGTTCAAAGGTGGAGAAAGTGCGTAATATATAATTAGACTAGTAGATGACGTACCGGTCGTTGCCCGGAATGAACCTATGCTCGCTTGCTCTCTCCCTCTCGCTCTCTCTCTCTCTCTGAAATAATCTACAGCCTTGCTTCAGAACTCATGCGCGCCAGGTTACTACACACCAAATTGAGCGCTTGGTGTGGTTGCATTTTATGGCATCGACGCTGTAATAGAATGGCGCCAAGATCTATGGAGATTGAAATTTAGTACTGTTGACAGCACGATGAAACAACGTACAGTGTATTTTCTATAAATTCAAAAACAAAACCAATCAAAATAATAAAAACTTCGGTGCACCCTTCACGGTATTTGAAACCTACATGCTTCTTCTTCTTCTTCTTTCGTTCACCAATCTAAATCTGCAGATTTGTTCTTTTAAGAAAATCTACGGTTTTCTGCAGTTCTGGCCGAGCACCATAGAGTTTGATATTCAGGTCGGTGGGTTGGGGCCAATATGTTTCTCGCAGTGCTGAGAGGAGTGTGCAGTTCTGCAATATATGCTCCGTGTTTTGAGGAGACTGGCTGCACTCGCATATGGCAGATGTTCCTATTTTGAACTTGGTGAACATGCAAAATTTGGTTACTGTAGGTGGCCAAATAGAAAAGCCTTTTGCGTTCAAAGGTAGAGAATTTGTGAAATGTATAATTACTAGATGACTTGCCGGGCATTGCCCGGAATAAACAATCATGTGCTCTCTCTCTCCTCTCTCTTTTTCTCTCTTTCTCTCTCTCTAACAATAAAAGTAGTAATCTGCAGTCCTGCCTCAGAACTCATGCGCGCTAGGATACTACGCACCAAGCTTGACATGGTTACTTTTTATGACATGCACGGTACTATAACAGAACTAGATGACGTAACGGGCATTGCCCGGAATAAACAATCATGTACTCTTTCTCTCTCTCTCTCTCTCTTATAATAAAAGTAGTAATCTGCAGTCTTTGCTTCAGAACTCATGCGCGCCAGGACACTATACGCACCAAACTGAACGCTTGATGTGGTTACTTTTTATGACATGCCCGGTACCGTAACAGAATGGAGCCAAGATGGAGGATGAAAATTAGAGCTATTGACAAGACGATGAAACAATGCATTTTCTATAAATTCAAGGACCAAACTAAGCAAAATAATAAAAACTTTCGTGCACCCTCCGCTGCATTTGAAATGAACATGTAAAATTTGGTTACCGTAGATGACCTAATAAAAAAGCCTTTTGCGTTCAAAGGTGGAGAAAGTGCGTAATATATAATTAGATAGAAGAAGACCAGATGACGTACCGGGCACTGCCCGGGATAAACAATCCTGTGCTCTCTCTCTCTCTCTCTCTCCCTCTCTCTCTCTCTCTTATTAGGCCATGGGACCAAAATCCTAGCTAGTCTCTAAAGTAAATTTCGTTACGCACCCCCTAGGGAAAATCTAGGTATGGTTTTAATATGTCCCCAGTAACCATCTTTGACTAAGAATCAAATGTTGTCATCCATAACTGTGTACATTAATAACTTATTTTTAAAAAAATGTTTATTGCTATGTAACATCTGTATTTTTGCATGTTTGTCCCACAGACTAATAAAATTCTATTAGTCATATTAGTCTGTGGTTTGTCCTGCTTCAGAACTCATGCGCGCCAGGACACTGCGCACCAAGCTTGATATGGTTACTTTTTATGACATGCACAGTACTAAAGTCGAAACAAAACAAAGGCAGGAGGGAGGCCATCATTGTTGAGGAGAAAGCATTATTCGATGTTTTTAGGCCTATTTTCATTTATTACAAAATTACGATACTTCGCTTTCGTGTCAAAGGAATAGACATAGTAGCAAAAAGAACTATCTTTCACATGTAATTTTTTCAGGTCTGGGCATTTCTTCCTCGCAGCTGTGAATTTTTTTTCCATGCTGTTTTTTTTATATAGAATAGATATAGATGAAGAAAAGATAATAAAATTATAACTAAATCAAACCTACACAATTTAGATGGCAGAATGCGCACCGTTATGTCGGAGTTATATTTGGTCACTGCAAATTTTGGCGTGAAATCTGAAATCTTTTCTGTGCTTACTGGGCTCTCTGTTGTTGCATTGGTTCGCGAGTTTGACGAAACTCTGCATTCTAAAGCATTGGCTCCAAGTTTGTTTTGACCGTGAGCAAAACCTGAGTTTTCCCTGATCCAGCCTTCTCAACTCCCACATTTCATCGATCCCATGTATACTGTTCATTTTAATAATAATAATAATAATAACATATTGCATTTATATAGCGCCCAACCCCGTCGATGACAAGCTCTGGGCGCTTTAACAAACTCTTACACACACACACACACACGCATACACAAAAGAAATTCAAAAATATTTACTCTTGTTGCTGCCGAAAAACATCTAGCCTAGTTTGTCTGAAAGAAATGGGTCTTCAGATGGCGTTTGAAAGAACCAATGTCATTAATTTCCCTGGTTGTCTTTGGAAGAGT
This sequence comes from Onchidella celtica, assembly GCA_963931925.1. NCBI lineage: Eukaryota > Metazoa > Mollusca > Gastropoda > Systellommatophora > Onchidiidae > Onchidella > Onchidella celtica. The sequence continues at coordinate 37,591,670 of OZ007579.1, read as the reverse complement.
GTTCCAGATGGTAGGGCCAAGAAATGAAAAGGACTTTTCTCCTACAGTGGACAGATTCATTTTAGGTACTTTCAATTTTGTAGTGTCAGATGATGATCTTAGTTGACGAGATGGAACATAGTAATCAGTTAAATCAACTAGGTACGATGGAGCAGTATTATTGACACATTTGTGACAAATGGATGATAATTTGTACATTATTCTGTTCTCGACTGGCAGCCAGTGCAAACTCTGCAGAAGTGGCAGGGCTGAATCTCTTTTCTTTTCCTTCAAAACAAGTCTCGCTGCATTGTTTTGAGCAATTTGGAGTTTTCTAATATTTTTTTGTGAAATTCCAGCCAAAAGGGAGTTGCAATAGTCAAGCTTTGAAAGTACAAAAGAATTTACTAAAACAGCCGCAGTTTCAGTCGAAATAAGATGTCTGATTTTACCGATTTTCCAGATTTCCATGTATAGAATGCGAATGAGGTGACTAACCTGAGATGACATAGAAAGATTTGAATCAATGTAAACCCCTAGGTTTTTTACTTTTTTTGAAATTTCTATTGAATTAGTGCCAATTATTATCTCAGTTCTGTCCACTTCTTGCAGAACCCGCTCACGGCCTAATAAAATAACCTCAGTTTTATCCTCGTTTAGAGCCAGTTTGTCTTGGTTCATCCAGCTTTTAATTTCTGTTATACAGTTTCCAGCCTAGCATGACCCAGATATTGAGATAATCATCTCTGTCTGGCTAGAGTGAGGTCATGGACTCGGTGCTAAAACTGGGTCACTCAGAGATCTAGAGAACTGATGTGTGAGGAGCAATTAACACCTGCTACCTGACACAGATATTTCTGACACTCCGACCCTTCTCTCCTCTCAGAAAACACCAATTCACCCAAGTCAGTGATTCTTTAATGCACAAAATATGAAAATAAAAACCACCGAAACCTGTGGGGTCGCAGGGTGGCCCGGCACAAACTAAAAAAAACTACAAAAAATGCACACACATGCGCATTTGTTGTGTTGTTGTCGTGTCGCAATTGCTTTGTATTTTTTAAAATTTAGGCGAATGAATGAAGATGAGCTCACATGCGACACTCGGGCTCATTGGGGAGTCAACAGGAACATGTAACTAAGAAACCGATAGCAAGTCGCATTACTGTGTGCGCTTAGCCTAAGGGCTGAAACAAACGAAGGCTGATGAAGGCGCCAGACCGGTGGTTCACCGCCCATATATTTTACTTCACACTAGCACAATTAAATAGGCACCACCCATTTCACTCCGCTGAGTCGAGGTGTGGGCAGTACATCTATCTACTTTGCTAGTGTTCAGCAAAATTTATGGCCTGCGAGTCACGGATCTGGCTCCATACACGAACCTTGGTCTGTTTCATGCCATAGATTGGAAACAAGTCAAAGAGACAGTAAGAAAACTCTAGGATGAGTTCTGAAAGAATGAGAATGGCAATAAAAATAAACTATGTGGGCTTTCAGTCACTCAGAACTTACATTGAGCTAAAACTAAAAGTATAAAAACAAAATGGAAAAAAAATTGGGCAAAATTTGCCAAGAAAGAATAAACGGATAAGAAAAGGTTTCTTGCATACTGGTGATGCCTCCCTCTTTTATAGGCCCTTCTTAACAGATAGTATTTTCATACAGTAAGCTACAGACGATTGCCAAATACAACTTTAGATCAAATTTTTGTTCCAACTTTTAAACCGGATTTCCCCAGCCAGTGATGGCGACAGTGATCTGGTCCCTCGGGTCACGTGGATACAGGCACGTGTCGCAACTCGTGAGTATCCTGGAGGATGAATTAATTGAAGGAAAAGTGCATCAGTAAGAACAGTTCCTTGTAACCTTCCTACATCACACACATTAAATATAAAAAAAATGAAGGAAATAATATGTAGCATTCAAACAAATTGCTGTTAAAAGTTATTTCAGACCATGTTTCAGTCGAAAGAATCCATTTCTACCAATTATTTTTCTCTTGGTGCTTCATAATCGATGGCTACCTAATGTGGACCTGTTTATGAAGATTTTTAAAAGATTTTTTCTTGGGATTTTTGAAAATCTTCACCGGCAATGCTGGTCATTACAGTGAATTTCGCACACACAAAGCATCTTATGTGCACAACTTCACAGAAGTACATTTTTCCACTTATATTTTTGGCGGTTGGTGACTTCAAGGCCCAGCCTCGTTCTGAACGTCGAATGCAACGGCTGTGCCTCGGGCATAATCGATATTTTCATCAACTATCAGAGTACTCACGACCCATTTATTGTCGATACTGGATATCGATACTATGAGATTACAACTATTGCGCGATGTAGACGTCAAAATTGAGCAAAAAGAAAAAGTTCAAAACTGGGCAAAAAGAAAAGGTTGTATGTTGCGAAACCCCGCGTGAGAAATATAACCCAAACAATACAAAGAGAAGACAGTTTGCTTTGTATTGTTTGGGTTTTATTTCTCACGGGGTTTCGCAACATACCTTTTCTTTTTGCCCAGTTTTGACTGTGCTTATAGCCCTGCGGCGACCCCACAGTTTTTCTGTGGTTTTTATGATATTTCGTGAAAAAGAAAAAGTTGTATGCAGCATCTCGCGTACGAAGTAATACCCAAACGATGCATGCAAACTAAAAGAGAAGACAGAAAATTGTCGATATTTCGGCTAGCGCCTTCATCATGGAAAAAAAAAAAAGCAACAACAGAAAACAAAAGAAAAATGGAACAAATAAAATAATCGAACAATCAAAGATTTTAATAGGAAATGATAGAATCTAAACAGAATGTGTTTACTTATCTGCGAGTTCTTGCTTGGTCAGCAGCACAGAAGCACGTCAGCCAATGTGTGGAAGCTCGAAGTTTTTCTGTGGTTTTTATAATATGCACGAAGTAGAGCTTACTACAGAAGTCAAAGGCCAAAAAAGACTCCCCTAAAAAAAAAAAAAGCTAATTTTTAACGAATTGGGCATTTACTTGGTTTTAATGTATTTTTTCCCGGGTAATATTTATTAGTTTTCAAAGCAGCCATGAATTTTTGAAAAGCTACAAGGAAATTTGTTCAAAGTCAAACGTGAATTTCAGTTAAATTGCACTACTTATCAAAGTAGCAGGAGCACAAGTTTAGACCATGATTTCTATCACTTAATCTGAAACTGCGTGTTTGCACTGGTTGCATTAATTTATTCGTGGGCCTGGAGTTATGTAATTTGTCACTGCTAAAGTTAGAAACTCTGACCCCTGAGGGCTTAGCTGATGAAAGGTTAGTGGTTTGTTATTTTGTCCAGCTAGTTACAGTTTACACTGACATATTTTCGAACTGTCGAATGTCGTTGGGAATCAAGATTTTATGTAAATTCTGTGTCTAACGTAAAAATAAAGAAATGAAACAAACTGAACGTAATGTAAATTAAACGACAGTATCGACAATATCGATCAACTCAGCGTTTGGAAATTAATACTTGCGCTGTCTTGAAAGCCAGTATTGAAAACAGTAATCGAAGTAATTATTACCCACGCAACTACTCGTGACGCGTGTGATGTCGCCTGCTGCAAGGATGCCGTAAATGGTGAAATGTCCAGTTCTCAAAACTGAAATACGTCGCAGATTCTAGATCTAGCCTATCAGTATCATTTCGATGGGGACCAGCTTGGATGCCATCAGGTAAGCAGGTCATGTATTTATTTAGATCTAGATCTTCTTCTTCTTCTTTTATACCTAGTTTAGAGATCTGGCTGGAGTCTTGCTGAACAGTGAACGCAACCCGGTAGATTTGGTCTAGATCTAGATCTAGTCTAGGCCTATTTGCACTATGCATCTTGGTATTATTATATTAATTATAGATCTAGATCTAGATCTAGTCTAGGCCTATTTGCACTATGCATCTTGGTATTATTATATTAATTATAAGGAAGGAGTTCCGTACTCGAGCGCCAGTATATAGCTACCCCGGCGGCTCTCCCTGATAGTCAATCTGACTACTGCCCGGACGAACATCGGCCTACGGCCTCGATGATACAAACTGACTAGACCCTCACGTCGTTACATATCAGTCATTGCTTTTTTTTCCAATGACAATTGGATAAACTAACAAAATTAATAAGTACCGAAAAAATATAGATCTATAGATCTAGATCTAGGGTTTTTTTTATCAAAAAGTGGCGCTCGAGTAAGGTACTCCTCCCAATTATAATTAGATCTAGATCTAGCTCTAGATTCTGGTCAAGACTTGCAAGATCAGATCTATGGTCAACTTACGAGAGCCGTTCTCCCCGCTTTTTCCCCGGCGAATCATCATAGGCTAGATCTAGATCTAGATCTACTGTCAATGCATTAGGGATTAGGTGCGATCATCACGACATCAGGTAGGAAATGGTAAAATGGGAGTACCCAAAACAAAGTCTAATGAGCTTCTGACTGGCTCATTTTTTAACCAGTGAACTTCGGGCTTGCCGATGAACACCTAAAAAGTCTCTCCCAATTAGATCTAACCTGTGCTGGTCAGAACATTTTTCATGTGTAAGGATCAAGTGCACGCCTGTGCGATCATTGTTTGTTGATGCGATCACAAGTTGTTGGTCAGGCAATCACCTGCATGTAAGTGAGATCAGTGCCTGCTCCTCTGTGTGATCAGTATCAAAATAAATATAATAATCCACCTTCCCATTCTCTTCTTTTCCAGTTCCCTGTTCTCCCACTCTTTCTAGTCCCCATGCTGGCATTTTACCATATTTTTTGTGAATCACCACACCTCACCACTAGATCTAACATCATCATCATTATCAATGTCATCATCATTGGTGTCGTCAAAACCATTGTCTCACCACCATTACTTTCTTGTCCTCCTCTTCACAATACTAGGAACAACATATTTTAAAAAACAAAACTTAGAGTAGATGTGTTATGCTGCGACCAGCATATCGGCGCGACCGTATTTTACTTTTAGTAGGTATCACAAATTTTTACGTTTCGTTGTTTTCTTCACTAAGCCGTTGTTTGTCCTGCCCAGCCGATTTTTAAAATGCTTGATGTCATCGCGTGACTTAAACCCTTACTGAAGCAAGAAGCGTCTGAATTGGCCTTCCCTGGTTCAGTAATCAACTTCTGTGTCAAAGTTCAAAGGTGAGTTGCTTGACAAAGCTGATAAACGGAGAGATACTCAACTATTACCCGCTGATAAACGAACTTGTTTCGCCAGTGTCGGGTTAAATTTGTGCCCTAGTTATTATATATTATGGATGTTATTGTGAATGGAAGGTGGTGGTTCTGCTTTCATGTACTTTTCCACGCGGTTATTGTACTGGTCGCACCCACATGCACGGGTTTTCGTGTTCTGCAGGGCGTGCGACCAGTGGTGGTCGCACCAATAAATACTGTCATCTTATTACTTGTCAGTGCGACCAATGCATTTTACCAGTTATAAATCAGTTGCTTAGATATATGGACTAGAGGAGTGACTAAACAACTCAGTAGGTGCAATATTTCAAAATAATCAAGAACATCTGTTTAATCAGTTAAACTAAAGGCCCTGTGGTAATTGTTGAAAATTTATAGAAACGAGCACCCTCCGTTGTTTCTTCATTTGTGCCTTCTTCAAATTGTAGCCTCCTCTTCATCTATCTCCTAATTCTGCCCTCCTTCTTCTTTGCCTCTGCTAACCCCATCTTTCTTTTTCCGCCCCACCGGCGCCTTCTGTTTCATCTCTGCCTTCTCTCTTTCCTGCTTTAAAAGAAGGGAGAACTGTTCTCATACAATTAAGTCGAGGCATTTGCTAGACTTACTCTTTTGATAAAGTTACACAATGCCTTGAAATATAATGTATTGGGATTTTACCAAATGTTATACTTTTGATTGTCATGATATCCAATTGTTTACTATTAGCTGGTGTGCAGGGGCCCTTTTGATTAGTTGTTTTGAATACACTAGCCTACCAGCGCAAGATAAATCTTGCAAATTTTCCTTCCCTTATACCCAGTCCAAATCTGAATATGTAGATCTAAGTCGCATTAATATCGACACTTGGATCCGATGCAAAGACGAATAAATCTTTTTGTTACACCCCAATTCCTTGCAGAATACACCGATGTGATAAGTTGACTTTCGGACGGAAATGTGTAAATAGTGTCGTGGGGCGCAATTTCCGGTCACACTTTTCGATTCTATCCAATGAAAATGTGTCTCTGTTTTCGGGCTCAAAATGTTTTTATCTATACTAATAAAAGTGAAACTTTACGACAATTTTTGCAGCGCGCCTTTCGCTACTCCTCCGTTAATGCTGACTTGGTGGCCCTCAGATTTTATACAGCGCTTAGTATAGACCGTGGTCGTGTCCTCGGCACAGAAAATAAAAAAATAATTAACAACTCACAGAACGTTTGTATTAGTTGCTAGGTTGCGACACATTGGCGTTCGGTCTATTTTTTCGGCAAATTAATATCATTGAGATTGCTTCCGGTACCGGTATCACACTCACAAAACAACCTCCGGTTAGGGCTGGTTTGAATGATGAGATTGAGTTCTAAGACTATCAAGTAGGAAACTTTGCGTGTTCTCAATGTGCCTCGACTAGGAAAAAGAAAGGGTCTGGAATTGGGAGATTGACGATGCAGGGCCAAAAGTACAGGTTTGTGTTTTCAATATGCCTAGGAAAATATATTTCTTTTCCATTAACACATGACGTTATCACTTCCTGCGATGCGCAAACAAACTAACCCGTGCACAAATCATAGCGTCAACGCGCAAAGGGAGAGCAGTAAAACGTATCTAAAAACAAACAAACAAAAATAAAATAGAGCTAAAGGAACAGGCAAAATGAAGCAGGTCCGTAATAATCACCCAGAACTGAAACTAATAATCGATTTATCCCGGGCAGGGCCGGGAACTCAGCTAGTAGTCTATATTAATAAAAGTGAAATTTTACAATTGCGGCGCGCCTTTCGCTACTCCTTTGTTAATGCTGATTCGGTGGCCCTCACATTTTATACAGCGCTTAGTATAAACTGTCGTGGATGGAGTGTTGGTATTTTAATGTGTTATATTGGGATGTGTGTTCGACTGCATATTTTTAATAACTAACCCTCACTCCCAGACCACGCCAAATACTGAAAAACAAACTGAATAACTTTCAACAATCAGGCCTGCAGGGCCACACTTTAATTACGCTAGTTCCCTAACAATTTCAACTAGATCTATTCATGTAGTAAGGATGAGAATCAACATCATAAAATCCAAAATCAATAGTACTTCATTATAAGTCTAGATCTAGGATTCCCATAATATCAGTTAACTTTCATTCTAGCTAACCAACTAGATTTAAATCAATTCCTTTCATTCTCATAGATCCCCCCACTAAAGTAATAATAATGATTCCTAGTAACTTCCAGCTACTCTAAATCTATTATATATTTCAGTAACTTGCAACCTATGGCATGACTAATTGACCAAACTATACACTCTTCAGGCCTTAAATTTGGCAGGAAGGTGGCAGTTGAGATAAGGAAGATGATGGCTATAAATGAACGTTGTTTACTTCAAGCATGTATTGTTTAAAAAATAACTGTTTATTGCTATGTAACATCTGTATTTTTGCATGTTTGTTTCGTAATGTACAGTACCGTGCATGTCATAAAAAGTAATCGTAAGCGTTCAGTTTGGTGCGTAGCGTTCTGGTGCGCATGAGTTCTGAAGCAAGACTGTAGTTTATTACTTTTATTATACTAGTATTGAACCCGCGAAATTCGCGGGGGGGGGGGGGGTGAATAGCTATCATGTAAAGACATGATGAAACGTGGACTTCAAGATCTAGATCTAGAGCTAGCCTAGATATCTGTTAGTAGATATAGATTTAGATCTAGATCTATTATAAAAATTGAAAATCTTCATCAACGTACCTGAACAAATGGATCATCACGAATGTTATGGATGGACTCGGCATGTTTTTGCCACACTGTCACTGCAGCAAGAACCACGAATGTTATGGATGGACTCGGAAGCACGGTTTCAAATTTGGGGAACCGGACGTTGAGATCGCACGGTGGAGCGCAAATTCAGTGACGTCATGCCACATAAAAACTCACGCCCGGATGGTATTTATTTGGAACAAATGCAAATTTGCGTAGTTCAAAAAAATACTTACGGAGAGTGTTCAGCAATGAGTGTAGCAAGGAATCAACTTCAGACCAAAAGAAATTTGTATGCAAAATTTGAGCTCGATTGGTGCACAGATAGCCGAGCTACGGCTTTTACAAAAAAAGCGAGTTTTTTTTTTTATAATAGATATGAGAGAGAGAGAAGGGGGGGGGGGTCACATGATTGTTTATTCCGGGCAATGCCCGGTAGGTCATCTAGTATTTTCTATTTCCAAGATCTGGACTGTTTGCTGTATTACACTTGGCATAGTCTCTGGAGACATCAGACTATCTCCAATACTTAAGTTCATAGCTGGCCTAGCTCGCCAAGGAGACGTCGGCACAGTTAGATGTACAACTCTAGGATGAGGTGGCAATTCCCAGACTCACCCAGACAATTCAAATCACAGTTAGACTATACCTTATACATTAAATGTAGTTGTAGCTCTAGCCGAAGTTTAACCATTCATCTTCAATTCCTCGCACACTCATTCTTGGTGGAACATCTTCTCTCCTCTTCGAGGATAATCACGCACGCATCATCTTGGATTAGTAGTTAGCCTACATGTGCTTGATTCATCGAACAGTTACTTGGGGACGAGACTCACCATTGTGTTCTCAACCAGTTGGCCGAGAACAATTCATTACAAGCGTTCAGCACATTGTGCAAACACCAATAGCCATAGAGTCTCAAAAACTAGATCTACATCTAGGCATCTCTTTGGTAAATTCCCTCAGGCGGAATCACGCCGAGTCCTACGCAAATGGGTTCTCTGCTTGGACTGAAGTCCCCACCAGACGAACAGCTACTTTCCTAGCTCTACAAAGGCGCTATTAATACGCCGGCTGTCCATTGGCTGTCAATTTAACCGCCAAGTGACGTAGAAAAATATAATCCCACCCCCAAGTCTAAAACGGGGTGTTAATTTTGATTAATGCCCTATTATCTTTTTATCTAAATATCCACCATCTCCCTTAGTATATACTCTTGCTGACTTGTTCTCGTCTATTAATAAAAATATCAGCGGTATCCTATTTACTCTGTACTTATCTCCGCTATCCTGTCACTCCATCTTTTCACCCTCCTGACGTCAAAATTAGGCCAATACAGTACACTAATTGGGTTAATTCAATAGGGGAATATTAATCTTAGGCCACTATATTAAATCTTAGTTTGGCCCTTGACATAGACTGTCGTCGTGTCGCCGGCACAGAAAATACAAAAATTAAATAATTAATAACTCGCAGAACGTTTGTATTAGTTCCTAGGTTGCGACACATTGGCGTTCGATCTTTTTTTCCGGGCAAATGTAATTGAGATTGGTTCCGGTATCTGTATCACACTCACAAAACAACTTCCGGTTAGGACTGCTTTGAATGATGAGATTGAATTAGACTATCAAGTATGAAACTCTGTGTGTTCTCAGTATGCCTAGACTAGGAAAAAGAAGGGGTCTGGAATTGGGAAACTAACGCTGCAGGGCCAAAAGTACAGGTTTGTGTTTATTATAATATTTCTTTTCCATTAACACATGACGTTATCACTTCCTGCGATGTGTTCACTGACAAACAAACTAACTCGTGCGCAAATCATAGCCATTTGACGGATGTTGGCGGGACGTGCAGGACGTCAACGCGCAAAGGGAGAGCTGTAAAACGTATCTAAAAACAAACAAAAATAAAATAAAGCTAAAGGAACAGGCAAAATGAAGCAGGTCCATAATAATTACCCAGAACTGAAACTAATAAATTGATTTATCCCGGGAAGGGCCGGGAACTCAGCTAGTATACTAATCTATACTAATAAAAGTGAAACCTTACGACAATTGCAGCGCGCCTTTCGCTACCTCTCTGTTAATGCTGATTCGGTGGCCCTCAGATTTTATACAGCGCATAGTATAGTCATGTCGCAGGCACAAAAAATACCCAAAAAATTAATAACTCGCAGAACGTTTGTATTAGTCCCTAGGTTGCGACACTTTGGCGTTCGATCTATTTTTTCGGCAAATTAATGTAATTGAGATTGGTTCCGGTATCTGTATCACACTCACAAAACAACTTCCGGTTAGGACTGGTTTGAACGATGAGATTGAGTTCTAAGACTGTCAAGTATGAAACTTTGTGTGTTCTCAATGTGCCTAGACTAGGAAAAAGAAAGGGTCTGGAATTGGGAGATTGACGATGCAGGGCCAAAAGTACACAGGTTTGTGTTTTCAATATGCCTAGGAAAATATTAGTATAGATTTCTTTTCCATTAACACAATATGACGTTATCACTTCCTGCGATGTGCAAACTAACCCGTGCGCAAATCATAGCCATTTGACGGATGCTGGCGGGACGCGCAGGACGTCAACGCGCAAAGGGAGAGCAGTAAAACGTGTCTAAAAACCATAGAGATATTATTACACTAGAGTGCGCACGGTGTCACACGACGTGGAACTATTATAGTATCTCTATGCTAAAAACAAACAAAAATAAAATAAAGCTAAAGGAACAGGCAAAACGAACCAGGTCCATAATAATCACCCAGAACTGAAGCTAAAAAATCGATTTATCCCGGGCAGGGCCGGGAACTCAGCTAGTAAAAGTGAAACTTTACGACAACTGCAGCGCGCCTTTCGCTACTCCTCTGTTAATGCTGATCCGTTGGCCCTCAGATTTTATACAGCACTTAGTATAGACTGTCGTCGTGTCGCAGGCACAGAAAATATAAAAATAATTAATAACTCACAGAACGTTTGTATTAGTTTCTATGTTGCGACACATTGGCGTTCGATCTATTTTTTCGGCAAGTGTAATTGAGGCGGGAGTAATTCATTGTGGTGCGAATTTGACCTTTTTTTTGCTCGACGCTACAGCCTAAATGATAGTTTCAACAATTATGATTTTCCAAAGTGTCAACTCCAGTCCAATCGCTTTTGTATCAACCGATTATGTTCATTCAAGTTTCGGGTATAAATTAAAAGACGTAAAAAAGTAAAATACAATGATCTTTATTTTGGCTCCCTATAGTAAGCCCACCGCACCGGAAACGATATATTCATACGCGTTCAATTCGGTGCACGCAATTTCCCCACCAGAAATGAGTGGGTAGTGCTCTGGTGCGCAATAAACCTTTAGTAAGACTTTAAAATCTGGGAAGCTATTTCTAGACCAAAAGGAGAGAGAGAGATGGAAGGGTGGGTTCACAGGTTTATCCCGGATAATGCCGGGAACCTCATCTAATAAATAATAAATAGTAAAGTCTGATTTTTGTTCAAAATGAATGTGGCACGTAACTCTTTGTCAAAAATTGATGCAGTACACCAAGTTTCATAATTTTTGATGGCGTAGCCGCGAGGTTGTTGCTGCTTACAGGTTCACCCTCTAGCTCAATTATAGTAAGACTATCTGAGAACCCGTTCGATGAACAGGTTTGTGTAGGTTTTTTTTTGGGGGGGGGGGGTAAAACTTAAGACGCCTGTGAACTAAGAAAGGCATCAATGCTGCATAGATAGCTTATAAGTCAATAAGAAGAAATGTGTGTGTATGTGAGGAGAAGAAAAGGTGAGAAAATATTGAAATGTGTTACATGTTACAACAGGTTTCTATTACCTTATAAAACTTCCTTATGGACTACGTTTCTAGCCTGTCCTTGTGCTGTCAAAGTAGTGATGGAATTTTCTTCTCCTGTCCTGGACAGACCTACATACAGCTTTCCGTGTGCAGAAATTCGTTGTCGAAGATCTAGTCCCATGACTTTCAGAGTTTGTCCTTGGAGTTTGTTTATAGTCATGGCAAAGCAAGGTCTCAGAGGAAACTTTTCTTTCAAATAGGAAGGGGAACATCGTGTCTGAGGGTCTAAGTCACAAGTGGTATTCTAGGGATTAAATGTTGTTGCCCTGAATAGATTCCTACAGCTGTTTGGACTTCAATTATATTTCTATTGCATTTTCGGACAATACACCTGGTGCCATTCATAAGTTCAGGAGGTTTTAGTGATCGAAGTAGCATCACTGGCATGCCGCACTTAAGTTCTAAGATGTAGGGTGGTAGTCCTGATACCTCTGTTGAGTTTAAGAATTCAACAGGGAATTTCACTGCATTTCTTCATCTACTACTGCATTGATTGCATTGTATGTGTGTTTAGGTGCAGGTAGTTTTTCTGCTAAGAGTTTGTTAATTTGACTGATACTGACATTATGAGGTGCCAGAATTGCTTTTTACATGAGTCAGGTATGATTCTCATAATTGATATTGATTAGGGGATAAATTTTGTCTAAAAGCATGTTGATGTCTTTTGCAGATGTTCCAAAATTATTAAGAGAAATAACATCAGGTAGCTGCACAATTTCCATCGCACCATTGCCGAGTCTCAGGAGTTTAATCTGCAAAAATCTCGGCATCTTCATCTGCTTGCAGTGCCACTCTCATGTTGGTAGTTAATTTGTATGACTGGACGAAGCTCCAAAGAGGGGATGACTTTAAGCAAGCGTCTACAATATTTGCTCTTGTTCCCTGCATAATAACAGGCAAGATTTGCCGAAAATCCCCACAAAGGACTGTTAACAGCCCTCCCATGACTTCTGATGATGAGCGTATGTCTTTAAAAGTTCGATCCACAGCCTCAATGACTTTTCTGTGAAGGAATGTCGCTTTGTCAACAATAAGTGTAGATGCTTCCTGAATCACACGTGCTAGAGTGGTTCCCTTTTTTATGGTGCACACAGGTGTATCGGTGTTGATGATATTGGGAGGTACTTTAAATGTGCCGTGGACTGTTATCGCACCAGGAAGAAGAGTAGCTGCCAAATCCAGTGCTTGCTGTAGCGATGGCAATGTTACCCTTGGCACGTTGTGAAGCCAAAATTGTTTCAATTAAAAATGTCTTGCCACAACAATCTGGAGCACCCGGGAAGCAAAATTCACACTGACCATTGATGATTTTCTTTAATAAGGTATTAAAGATGATGGATTGTTCTGGAGTCAACTTTTGAATATTAGCATCTGCAATGCGCTGTTGATCTGCACATGAATATTTTTTTCCCCCCTTGAGTATTCTTTATCCTCCCTTTCAGTTGCATCTCTTGTTGGCACAGGCAAACCACAGCTTTCCAACGAAGTTCCATCAGTTAATGAAATTACGTCTTCTAAATTGATAAGAGCCATGTCCTTTGCAGCTTCTTCAGTGGCATTTAATGTATGGATGTAATCTTCAGCCATTTCATGACAAAATTCTTGCCAAAGTTCTGTTGGGTTGGATGGACATGTCTGTGTTAGGAGAACAGCAAAGAGATTCCTTACCAGTTATGCAAGCCTCTTGTAAAGTCAGACGATGAATGTTGTCATCTTCCAAAAGTCCAAGGGCAAGACACGCCTCTCTGTAAGTCTGATGGGCTACACCATTGACGGTCTTCAGCATTTCAAAAGATGTAGGTCCTGTCACCGACAAAAGCAGTAAACGTAGGAAAAAACAATCGCCCTGTTTAGGACTGATAGTATATATTCGTCCCAAAAGCAGCAGAATCATACACTCCTAATTCAATTTCTCTTCCACGTTTCCTTCTTTGCCAAGATTTGGTTGATGCATTCCAAGTGTAGTACTTAGGTATATCTGCATAATAAAGAAGTTTTCCAGTAAATTCATCAGAGGCACACAAAATGAAAAAACTTGTCAGAGTAGTCGCTGGCGGTTCTGCATTTGCAACAGTCTGCGCTGTGTTCTCCCTGCTGTACACTCTTTGAAAATTTTCAAGATGGACCTGGAGATGCACCACCGGGGGGAAATCTTTCTGTAAGTGGCACCTAAAAAAATACGCCAAGCAGCTTCTGTACTTCCAATGTATCTTGCATTGACAAAATTAGAAATTTCATCAATCCTGCCTTCTTCTTGAATCTGGAACGACGCCTGATCTGCTCCTTTATGCACATACTTCAAGACATATTTGATGCTTTTGGTAGAAGCACAGATCTCAACATTTGCAAGGCAGTTTAATTGTCGCAACAACCAAGGATTATAATTATGGTACCATCCATCTGTTGTCAATGGTATATATATATTCTTTCCCACCTGATTTTTTCGCACCATAACTGCCTCCACTCTGAACATCTCTCCGTTTATAGGGTAGCTGTCTCTTCCTATTTCTGTGTCTTGTACAAATGACTTTGGAAACTGTTTAGAACATTTTCCATCTTTCATGCACGGAGCGGTTGGATTGAGACTACCACAGGGACCATGTGTCAGGGGCTGCCAATTAAGTTTTTCCCTCCAGATGTAAACCCACTTTAAGATGTTAAGAATAGTGTGTTATATTTGTTAATTTAGATGCATGGGTTTATTTGTTCGACTGCATTTTTATAATTTGAGAAGTATTAAATCTAAATCTAAATTCCACTCACACACCAGATACTAAATAACAAACAGATTAACTGGCAGACCTGCAGGGTTTAATTACTACTCTAACTACAATAACAGGCCAAATTCAGCGCACAAAGTAAGTAAGCGCAACCCATTGTTATTGCATGAACCAACTCCATGAGGGCCCAAAACATTTGGCCACGCTGAGATTTCGGAGCCAACCCTAGCATTGAAGTCCCCCAAGAGAATCAGCTTATCAGCTGCCGGGACAGAGCATATGACAGATTCTAGATCAGAATAGAACTTGTCTTTGGCTTCATCTGGGTTTGTCATGGTGGGCGCATATGCGCTAATGAGGGTGGCTGACTGGCTTTTCCCAACTGGGATCTTGAGTGACATTAGCCTGTCATTTATTTCAATTGGCATGGACTGCAAGTTTCTGACAAGGTCATTTTTAATTGCAAACCCAACACCATGCTGTCTCGGTTCGACTGCACCCTTGCCTTTCCAGAAGAAGGTGTATCCACCACTGAGCTCTTTGAGTTGGCCACTATCAGGGAGTCTGGTCTCACTGAGTGCCACTATGTCCAGGTTGTACCTGCTGAGCTCAATGGCAATAAGTGCAGTGCGTCTTTCCGGGTTGTTTGAGTTGTCCTGTAGTGTGCGTATATTCCAGGCTCCTAGCCTGAGTAAGCTGAATTTCTTTTTGTTTCGACCGCAAAAAGGGATCCCCACTGGTCGCGGTATACCAGTCAGGGTGATGTGAAGTGGGCTTTCTTTAGGGCACCTTTTCTAGCCCCTTCCTCAGTTGAGGTGAGCAGTGCTATCCTTAAATAAGGCTGCTCAGCTACTGTGGGTGCTGCCTCCCCACGCCTCCACTTCAATCGACGATGAAGCGACCATAGCCCACAGCCACCAACGTGTAGGTCTGTGCTAACAGCTTCCAGTCTATCCAAACCTGCTGCCACCGCACTCGCCCATCGCCGTTGGAATTTTGAGAGGAAAGAAGACGAGACAAAGATGAAAGAAGACGAGGTGAGTGTTAAGACTGGCGCAAAGAATTTGTTTTTAGTGAGAAAGAGCTGCGCAAACATCAGACTCACTCTCTCGCCTGGACACAACTTATCCAAGTGGCAAGACAGGCTCAAGACGACTGGAAATGTATCCAGGTGCAGGAGGATGCCAGAGGGACAGTCATATTGCCTGACCGGCTGCCTGTAGGCTACTCCACAGCCTCGCAGTCCCAACTGACTAGGGTGAAAGACCCAAACCAAAGAACACCAATACTGGTGGATGCTCTGTGTCACGATATCCAGGCCAGAGTGACGGTATATTGCCATCTGCCCTATCAATCAACCACTGGCCTGCTGCCGCCAGCTTCGAAGCTGCGTCCGGGAAGTTTGCTCAATTCTTCGTCTGTGATTTAGGCAAACAAGCCTATGACCACACCGCTACCGGGGGCCAATGTGAAGGACTCAAATACTGAGGGTCACATTGTGCCCTAGCATGTGGCCGTTGGGTTAGATGAAACCTCCTCCGCCCTGGCCGTTTGCACCGACAGGTGCACGCCCGCTGATACCATGCTAGCGTACCAGTTCATGAAACAGGTTGTACTGGATTACATGTTACCAGTAGCAGATGACCTTAACAACACCAGAGGAATAAAGAACAGAAATTGTTGAGAATTTCAACACATGGACAATAAAGAGAACTAAAGGACACAGAGGACAGAATGGAAAGACTGTTCTTTCATGACTTATGGCTTCTCATGTGACTGATGAGTCCTATTTTTGCCCTGCAGACCCTTCCGCATAAATGACAAGAGTGCTCCGTTGGTTCAGTACCACTGGGCCTTTTCTTGCGCCGTTCTCTTTTTTTGATAGCCTGCTGGACTCTGTCATACCTGATGGACGAACTATTATTATTATTATAACTACAATAACAAATATGAGTCAGAAACAATATCACAATAATTCATATTAAATTCATAACATATTCAGATTCAAAGCTATTATGTTCTAAACGTTGATTTACTTCTAATATAATTATTATAATTCCAAATCCTTGTAAATCCCCCACTGAAACACTAAACCCTTACTTCTTCTAATACTAACACTGTCCAAACTCTAATATAATACTCTACTAATCATTTCATATTTATGGCTTGCCTCGCTCACTATGGAGACACCACATAGGCATAATAAATGTTCAGAATTAACAACAAAACCTAGATCTAGTCTCCAGATCTATAGGTAGAGTAGTGTATCTCACAATTTGCTAGATCTACAATAAAATTTCATATAACATCGATATGTAACTAGATCTATGATGGACTGGCAAATCCCAGTCTCATCATGAACAGTTTTAGGTTTTAAACATCCATTCCTGGTGATATCATCTCGTTCTCCATTACAGGATAAGTCTACGTTGAATACGCTCGTCTGCTAGATCTAGTCTCGACGAAGCGTGTCCCTGATGTTATCGCAACTCACCATTGCCCTGGCGATAAGCCAGGGTAATATTAGAACAGCTTTTTCAATTGTTCAGACTGCCATAGCTGTAAACGAGCGACGCTAGGCATAATAAATTATTTATGTCCACAAAACTCTCTCGTCAGGCCAGAGATAACGCCGACCACCCGCACAGATGACTATCTGCATGGTAAGTGAAGAAGAAGTACCACCGCAGGCGTCAGCACGGCGATGCGATCTCTACGCCAACCCTCATTGGTTAGCTCTTCAACCGTCAGTGACGTCAGCAAAAATACAATCCCCTCGTCAATTTAAAACTGGGGCGGTAATCTTCCCTCTAAACCCTAACGGCTTTTATTTAACTCTTTACTAGCTACCAATATACATGTTTACTTTTACTTTTCTTATAATTATCAATATACGAAGAGTTCTATTACTGTTTCAAACTTTCCGCTATGCTAATTTCCCGTCTATGCTAATTTGTTACTGTTACAAGTTGACGTCACAAACGACCCTGTTTTAAGGCCACTCCAACAGATATCTTGGTTTTTCACAATAGTTACATTCACTCTTAGGCCAACCCTAACATCGTTGTGCGGTACTTGACACCATGCAGCATATGTGAAGTAACGATAGCAAAAAGTCCTGGGTCTTGATTCTTGTCAGATATTTCTGCACTGACCGCAACATCTATCATGCATTGGTGAATTTTTGAATCATGTGAGAGCCATAAAAGAATATGGGCATGAGGTAGGTCTCTTCTTTGAAACCAGTGTTGTAGAGCCAAGCATCTAAAGAACCCAAACATCCTGCTTTTAAGACTTGCATTGTATGTTTTAGCTTTAATCGGAAATCTCGCACCAACAGATCAAGGCGATCATGTGGATGTTGTCCCTCTAAAAGGTTGTCACTTATTTCTTTCCAGTTAGGATTTGTTGTGATTGTAATGAAAACATCAGGACGTCCATATTTTCTCACATATGCCATAGCATCTTGTTGCTTTTCAAATATATATCGTGGCCCACCACAATAAGTTGCGGGCAAAATCACCTTTTGACCAACATTCGCTGGATCACCATCCCTCAAAACTACTGTATTTTTAAGGGATTGGTAGCTGTCTGCTCGAAGGCGGTTTTGCTCTCTTGTCAAAATCTGAAGTCTTTTACTTTCAATTTTAGCATAAGCATCTACTATATACATTTGAAAGAGTCTTCTTGCTTTTAAGATATAGTTGCCTAGTCTGGTAAAGAAAATGAAAACAGTAAAACTGATTTTGAGTAATTTTGTGTTGACTTGTCATCTTTAGCTCTAAATTCCATCCGTCTGTGGCAAATGGCAGAAGAAGTGGATATTGGAGGGTGTCGTAAGCTCTATGCAGTTCTGAAATTCTCAGCAATCTATTGTCTCTTTGGTGCAATACAATATCACGATGACCTGCAGGTTCATTTGGCATAAGGACGGCAACTTCCTTCAAATCTGCTTTGTTATCAGTGCGCGCGTGTGTACATTTGCAGAAATGAGGGTGGGGACTGCAAGACAGGCTGTAGGGAGCCAATAAGGTGATACAACTGTCCTTGAATCCTAAATTGAGGGTTCCAGCCTCTGGATTCACCTCCTAACACCCTAGCGATGTTAATTGGAAAACTGCATTGTACCTCCTTATGTTCTCTAGAAATTGTTTAGAATTTAGTGTTGTTCCCTCATTCAGCGGTGAAGAGAGAGCTGTTAAGGGCTGCAGATCTACTTTGCCATTGCTACAACACATAGCGGACGTTTCACCTGGAAATTTGTATGCTGCACAATGCAGGCAACTTAGTGTAAGGTGGCCAATCGAGAATTCAGATGTAAAATTGTCAGCTTCATAAGAAAGTGCTTTTGGTGAGCCTACATTTGCAAGACCAACTCCTTGAGGCATGTCTTTCATCATTGATTTGAGGTCTTGGTCGTTGCCGTCTCTGTCGAGGACTTAAACACCCAAGGAAATGTGTTTACGTCGCGCATATTTAGTGGTGATGTAAAGGGGTAATGTGAGATATTAGAGAGACAAAGATAGTTTTTCTAGAGTCTAGACCTTTGAGTAGATAATTATCAACATCTCAGCCTTGATTACATCGTTTTCTAGATCTACATGTAGGTCTCGATTAAACCATTCAGATCATTCGTGTTTTAATTTCAATAAAGATTCTAGATTTTAATGTAGATCGAGATGATACGTAGAGTCTTAGATGTAAGTTGCTTTTTATGCAATTTGCACTTTCGCTCTCTTTCAGTTTCAACTTCAAAACAAACACAATGCGCATGCGCAGCTTAAATGAAACCTTAAAATGGCAAACCATGACTCGAAATAGATCTAAATGATGCCGAAACAGTGAAAAATAAAACGCAGAAGCCTGAACATTTCATAATCTAATTATATATTCCACAAATTCTCCACCTTTGAACGCAAAAGGCGTTTTTATTAGGCCACCTACAGTAACCAAATTTTGCATGTGCATTTCAAATACCGTGGAGGGTGCACGGAAGTGTTTATTTTTTTGGTTGGTTTTGTTTTTGACTTTATAGAAAACTAGCCGACCCGCGCAAGATATATCTTGCAAATTTTCCATGTACTAAGCGCAACCGTATATCTAGATCTAAGCTACATTAAAACGGCATTTGGATTCCATGCTATGACTTATAGAACTTACTGTTACACCACAATTTCACACAAAATTATTTTATTTAATTACCCCATCTACAAACGGTTTCGTTTCTTGGTGCGGAACCAAACTTCCGCGTTCAGTCGGCGCGTCAAAATGATATCATTCTTCCAGTTCATTCAAAATGGTGAATTAAAATAGAATGACCGAACAAAATCTATTTTGATAAATTCGCGGACAGGAGTTTTCGTATGTTTTATGTGACGAAAACCTGGGTATGTAGATACTGTCGACGTCTGTAAAATTTGAAGCGTGTGGGCTAACTGTTAACGGAGGAGTAGGCTTACATAGCCTCTTAAGTTCACTTTTATAATAATAGATGCATTGTGTCATCGTGCTGTCAACAAATCTAATTTTCATTCTTCATCTTGGCTTCATTCTGCAATAGGACCGTGCATATCATAAAAAGTAACCATATCAAGCGTTCAGTTTGGTGCGCAATGTCCTGGCGCGCATGAGTTCTGAAGCAAGACTGCAGATTGCTACCTTTATTATAGGAACTAGTAAATGTGCCCGTTCTCCGAACGGTGAGTGGCAAACAAAACAAAAGTGATTGAGAGACTGCAAAGACAGGTTAGACAAATGCTGAGTTTTTTTAAACTATTCGCTTACCGGACAATCAGGGTCGCAAAACTTGAGGGGGAAGGTCTTCCCCCCGTCCGCGCCACTTACCAAAAAGTTAACAAACATAATATGATGACCTCTTATAACCCGCGCTTTCGTTCTTTCTTTCTTCTTTCTTGCCCCATACAAATACTAAACCCAACCATTTGATAAGCCCGCTCAAAGGTCCCCTCTTTAGTATGTTTTCTTGACTGGCGCGGACGGGCGGAGGACCTCCCCGTCAGGGTATACACAACATTGTCTGTGTAACATTGTCAGCATCAAGCTGCGCACATGTCTTGTTTACTTTGAAGCAGACCACCCTCAGAGGAAATGGCATATTCGATACTGTGTATCGGATTTGCTAGCGCCCAGTAAAGAGGTTGCGGAATCGGCATTCATAACAATCATAAATTATAAACATACATCACGGCATCCATGCAGCTCGACAGGATAAAAACCGTAGGCCTAGATATACCAAAATTGTGAGTGTCTCGTTTCAAAGGCCACGAAATGCTTAGACGTCATGCAGAAGTTTGCGCAAAATGACAGCCTTCGATACCGAGTATCGATTGCTACACCCATACGCAACACTCCAACAATCATAAAAACTACACCAGGAATTTAGTCCGGGTTTAAACGCTAGGGCGTTTCACAGTTTTCAAAAAAATATAAGACGTGGTCAAACGCAAAAACTAAGCCAGCCATGCAACTCGGCAGTATCAAAAACGGCAGTATGCAAACTTTCAAGTGTCTAGCTTGAATGGCCATGAAATGCATAAGCGTCACAGACAGTTTACCCCCTGCTCTCATTATTATAAGAAGAGAGAAGAAGAATAGAGCGAGAGAGAGAGAGAGAGAGAGCACATGATAGTTTATTGCGGGCAATGCCCGGTCGGACATCTAGTTTCTAATGTAGCCCATGTTAATTTCACATTGATTATGCTGTTGTGCAAAGTTTGAAGCCTGAGTGTGATGCGGTTCCTGAGCCTTAGGTGACCAAAGTTTCGAGTTACCAAAATATATATAGATAATATAATGATAATTATTAATGATAAATACATGTGGTATAATAATGCTGCTAGTGATCGCAGCCGATGCACACACAATGTTGATGTGACGGTGCGATCACCGGTGATCGTACTTCATGCTGGGTGTCAAATAAAATTTAATGCATGTCAGTACGATCAGCGTTACAGTGTTGCATGATTACGCTCATAATCCCCCGAAAACATAATCATTTTCAATGAAAATCCCCTTAAAGTAAAGTGTCCACAGTACTTTCGTGAGCATATCGTCGGTTGGCTGTTGGAACCTGCTTAAGTCCAAAATCAAAATTTTACAGAAGGAAAAAACTGATTATCTTTAATAGTTTTCATTATTGGGAGCTGTAACTTGGTATCTAGCCTATGTTCTTGTCCAGAAGTCGTGCCGTGTATTGCATTTTGACGGACCGCTAAGTGGAGAAAAATGTAGGGTCACGTATTTGCCTTTGAACTCAGGACAGAAGTCGTGGGGACATCAAACTGAAAAGTTGTTCAAGACAAAATACAAACTTGGACAGCAGTCTTCTGCCATGTGATGTTGTGATGTGTTGATCAGAACGACACAGATCGTGGATTCGTCATTAAAACACTGGTAAATGAAGCTGTACGGAAAAACAAGTAGTCTGTTGATCGCACCTAGTACATTGACAGTAGATATGAAATCTATATCTAGTCTAGATTTATGAAATCTGATCAGTAGTCTGATTACAACTGCTCTTGTCCACGGCATCCGCATCGCACCTCTCCTTACTCCTACAGAAAAATCTGCCCGCTAGCGGACGGAAAGACCGTGACCGCAAGCTCCGCAAAAATTTGTAGGCTGCGCCAGCGTATGAATGTGCCAGGTTTCCCCACACGTCTTGCACAACACGCAGTAAAATGGCGCTAACATGAAAGCAGAAAGTGTTTCTTTGGTGGTGGTATGAAAGGAGGTATTTATCCCATCGTCGATTTTGGATACTCCCTATCTGCAAAGAACGTGGACAACATGGAAAGCCCTGCCACCAGTCCCTCTCATCAAAATCATCGATGATCATCATCATCATCATCATCATCGCATCCATCATATTCTCATCACATTATCATTTCTGACGACCCAGATAATCTGTCCTTACCAAGCCAGGTGTAAATAGGTAGAGCCTACAGCTCATTAAAACAATGCAGGGGTTCTAATTGAATTTCAGTGCGGCTCTGTTGCTACTTAAAGACATGGAGGGCTGACACAATATAATTATCTTTCTTTTAACGCTAAACTCTAACGGAAATATTATATACATAACCATACGTTTGCTTGTTACCAGTCCTCTTCTGAAGTCGGGTTTAATATTCTCCTTGTCCATCTGTGGCATTGTCTCCCAGTTTTAATTCATAAGCTGCTAAATTCAGATGTGCCGTCAGCACTAGGTCATCTCTCTTTTCTTTCTCCCCACTGCTTAAGGATGTTTGACCGATGAACAGGTCCAGGACTTGATTGTAACTCTCCGGACATCTTCAAACCTTCCTGGCTGAAACATGGGTTCAATGATTCTCAGTATGTGGGATGGATGGGTGGATCTTTGGATGGACAGAAAGACCAGCAAATAGATAGAGAGTGATAGACAGACTGGTAGGTAGGCGGGCAAGCATATAGGTAGGTAAGGTAGGTAGGTAGATAAAAAAAATAGATCAGCTGCAAACAGAAATCTAACCATTTATCACTGCCCCCATGTTTGATATTTGGCGCTTCCTCTTGTTTATCGCCTCTACCTTCCATTGCTGTGTTGAAATCACTTGTCAGATTTTTTGTCAGTAAATCTCTTATGCATTTTCCGGGAACAAAAACAGATGCTGTAAATTTTTTTGGAAAGGAGGGGGGGGGGGGCATATTAAGAGGTACATGGCTTATACGTTCTTTATGTTCTGCGTTTTAATTGCTGAGCCGCACTGTTATGATCGTGGGTTTAGTACTT
Organism: Onchidella celtica; assembly: GCA_963931925.1. Lineage (NCBI taxonomy): Eukaryota > Metazoa > Mollusca > Gastropoda > Systellommatophora > Onchidiidae > Onchidella > Onchidella celtica. The sequence goes on along the minus strand of OZ007579.1, from coordinate 37,568,439 downwards.
TACTAAAGGAATATGTTACGAATGCAATTAAGAGGGGCTAAACCACACTCACAAACCTACTAAGTACTAAATAACGAAATGGGTAAATGTTAACGGTCAGGCCTGCAGGGCCACAACCATTTAATCACGATAATTAAACAAGGATATATAAGCAAATCATAGGGATCTGAAATCATATAATAATGGAGCTTGGGCCCAACTTTGCGACCGCAAAGGCTTTTTTACTACGCTACGTAGAGAAATGAAACTTGGCACATGTATGTAAAATTTATTAAGCCTGTACGTGTCGAGCTCATTTTTTCCCGAAACTCTTTACTTTTCCCAGAAATTCAGTTATAATTATCAGTTATCAATTCATGATTGCGAATACGACGTGATAATGTACTTCCGTCAATTTCGTCATTTCCGCCTCTTACCGGAAATGTAAACTAGAGTTCATGATCCAGCCCCGCCAAGAAAACTTTGATAGTGATACCGAGTATAGTGTTAATACAGATGAGGTGAGTGCCATTCATTCATACCAAGAAAACTGTGCGTAAATATTTAGATCATTTTTTACGAACACATGAGCCCATGAAAAATGCTCGGTGCACACTACTGTGCACTGTGTACTACTGTAATACTACCCTATCTATCTATTGATCACCGATTTCATGTGGATGACCCAAAGTGTCTCGACATCAATGTCTTTGTGCTGATTCCTTTCGGTCTGGAGTGGTGAGCTTTGTTTTTTACCATTCGAAGAATGGGGCAGTTACGAGTCAATATAATAAATCAATATCAATAACAATTCAATATAGATCCAATGTAGATCTAACTCTAGGTCTGTAATCTAAATTAGCTTAAGTACTCTCACAAATAATTCCCCCACTAACTTAATAACCCCTTATAATATATATATATATATCTAGACTACCACTAATAATACTGACTGAACATTCCGTCACAAGGACGTTATTTGCCTTATAGGTCAAGGGCCTGAACCTTGCAAGAGTTCGTAAGTACACAATCTTTACATGGCATAAAAATGTGATATCCTGGCAATTCCAGTCTCACAAGGCAATAATTTAAGTTTACAAATTAGACTATAACTGTCTAATTCTCCGAAGAGATACAGTCATGGTTAATTCCATTCGTTCAAAAGAATATTGTTCCACACACTGTTAAAGATAAGATGGCTACACTGTACTGTTCCCGTGGATCTAGTAAATTCCATTCGTTCAAATCATTGTTCCACACACTCTGTTAAAGATAAATAGGCTACAGTTGGATAACTGTCCCCGTGGATCCAGATCGAGCCGTGCAATCGCAGATGGACGTTCCTGGACAATTCGTTATCTTATCGTGATGAAATATTATATCGTTACCATTGATCCTGGCTGCTCAGACCAAGGACAATCCATTTCAAGCGTGCATATCGTTGTACATTGGACCTGGGCTCTCTTATCACTTTAGCCCCTTGCATCAAGTATGATAGAATGTGGTTGGTCCACGAAGATTTGCTCCTCTCGCGGAAATGTTGAAATAGCGGAGACACCTTCACGCTGGGATTCAGTCGTCTGGGTCTGAACGGTTTAGCTATCTGCAGCTCCTAATATTCTATGCTGTTCCCGGCGAGATTAATACTCGATGGAAGTCACGGGACTGTACAGGGACTGCTGATTGGCCGTTCTTCCACGGCCGTGGATGGACTACTTATTATGACGCGTCTATCGCCACTCTTCCTCACCCTTTCTCACTATAGACACTAGTCTGCAGTGGAACCAGCCCGAACCGGTCAGACGCGACGTATAAGGCCTCTTTCACACACATCGGCCAAACGCCGTCCGCCGTGCACGGCGCGCCGTGATCGACACGGCGTCTTCGTTCACACACATCGACTTATTTTTAGCCGTGTTATGGAAGGCGTTAATTATCATTGGCTTTAGCCCATCATTTGGGTTTAGTCTATCATTATGGACAGTCGTATGGAACTGGGGTACTTATATTATCTGTATCTGAAAGAAAAAAAAAAACGATGCCAAAGAACTCAATCAACGGATTCACCCCCTAAATGTGAAAAGTTTCACATTGGCTTTGTTTGTAAATTTCCAGACTTTTGTCCCAAAGAACTGGTCTGTCATGTACTAATGTGATCAGAAGTTCTGTGTCTATGTCCTCCATGACAGGAAAAGTGCTGAAATCACATGTTTAGGTAGGAAGTGTGTGTGCGGGAACTGCGACGGCGGCGGCGGGAAGTCGACAAGAATGAACACACTCATAGACTCCAATGTATATTTCAACGCCGTAGACGGCACCGAGTCGTGTCGGAATGAAATATGCGCCGTCCTAACCACGGCAGTCGTACAATTGGTCGAGACCTGGCACTTTCAATTAATTTTGCTTCATCCATGCTGAATGGTTCCGTTGCAACAAAGAAATGAAGCTTCCGGTAGGTAGGCTACACGAAGCCAAGAAGCCACTAGGTGATACAACGCATCAGTTGAGGTGAATCTCTCCCCGTGTGAAATAACCTAGAGAGTTGGGATTTTTTACATAAAAAGTCTGACATGCGAAACGAACAGCGGGGTGGAGCGCAATGAAAGCTGTGTACAAGTAATGCAGAGGCAAAGAGTGTTTTACTTTTTCGTACACAGATATACTTTCCGCAAAAATTGTGAGGAGCTGAGCGGAGCGGTTGATGTGGACAAGACCACAAAGATTGTTTATAGCTAGATCTAACACTAGAGTAATGTGACGATTTCGGCCGGGTTAATATTATTTTAGTGCACTTAGAATTAGATCCAGATCTAGATCCTAATTCTGGAAAGCTCCGATAGCAGGGCAGTCCACTCATCCGATTCTTTATCATCCTTACGACCACACCCACAACATTCATTTTCATCATATATCAGGAGACTTGCCCCCACGTTCTTCTGCAGTTATCACATTCACAATCCTCTCAGATTCAGAGGATGTCATGCAGACGATGACGAGGAAATAGAAGAAGAAGACAGTTTTCTCTTTCTTTCATTTAACTCCTTTTTTTCCCGTTCCATGGTTTCCCGTCTCTTTCTTTTTTCATCTACTTTTTCTTTCCTCTTTTTGTCAGTTTTCTTCTTCTTTTGTTCTTGTTCTTTTCTCTTACTCCCCTCCTCTTCCTTTATAGCTTTTCTTTTCTCTTTCCGCCCTTGCTGCTTCTTTTTCTTTTCTTCCAGATCTTTATTCTTTCTTTCTTCTTGCTCATTTTTGGTGTTTGGCACCTCACAACCTTCTTCTTCCCCCCGGGAACTCCAGTTTGCAAGGAGGATGAGGTTGTTCAATGTTGAATGTGAGATGGGTCCAGGTCGTGGGGGAGCAAAATTTAAAGGCTGAGCTGGTGCTGGAGGTATTGTGATGCCAAAGGCCTTTCAAACAATGGTTTGAAATTAATTGAATGCCACATAGTCACTGTCGTCAATGCCTGCTTCTGTCATTTGTCTAAACTGGTGCAGTCTGTCTTGTCCCAGTGTCGCTGTAATGTCCAGTAGTCTAATCAGAGAGTTTTCTATAGCCAGACATAAAGGGAGAGCGCTATGAAAGCGGTGGTCCAAGTTCCCTCTGGTAGGGAGGGAAAACCCAGGAGGGCGGAAAGGCCAAAGTCAAATGGCATGTTGGAGGAGATGGAGCGGGGAATTTTCTAAGGAAGCTGCTGCTGCTCGGAGGCTCGCAGCTGTTGTAAGAAAGGCCCTCGAAGGAACCAGTTTTTCAAATTCAATAATAATGCTTTGGATAGAAGGGCACAAATCCTGCACCCCGGAATCCACTGCATATCAAATCTTTTGTAACGTCCATTGCATCGTCCTCTTTCAGAACATGGAAAAGTCTTGTTTTCCAAGTGTTGAATGTGAACGTTTTTCCCCTGGAAAGCCAGATGCGATGTCCTCCAAACCCCTTTCAGTGTCTTGAAAACAGTCAGATTAAGGGGTTGGAGGGCATGGCTGGAGTGAAGGGTGCGGGGCGGGCGGAAGGAGGCTATAGAAAATAATTTTAGATGTACACAATTCATTAATTTTCAGAGACGTACTGCGTTTTGTAGCCATCTGCGAACAGAAGGATCGGTTTTATAAGATGTTCTACCTAAGGAACAAAATCATTTTCAGACCAGTTTTCAAACATGTCAGAATCGATCCGTCCAAAAAACGTCCAAAGCTTGCTTCAGGGAGGCCTTTGAGGGGGGGGGGGGGGGGGTTGTATGTGAAAAGTTTTTCAGGAAAAATTATCAGGGGGTCATTACCATTTGTCTGACAGCCGAACCACTCCCAAGAACTGCTATCTGTTGGCTTGAGTCATTCGTAGGAAAAAAAAATGAGTATGAATAAAATTTTATCATATAATAATGGAGCTTGGGCCCAACTTTGCGACCGCAAAGGCTTTTTTACTACGCTACGTAGAGAAATGAAACTTGGCACATGTATGTAAAATTTATTAAGCCTGTACGTGTCGAGCTCATTTTTTCCCGAAACTCTTTACTTTTCCCAGAAATTCAGTTATAATTATCAGTTATCAATTCATGATTGCGAATACGACGTGATAATGTACTTCCGTCAATTTCGTCATTTCCGCCTCTTACCGGAAATGTAAACTAGAGTTCATGATCCAGCCCCGCCAAGAAAACTTTGATAGTGATACCGAGTATAGTGTTATACAGATGAGGTGAGTGCCATTCATTCATACCAAGAAAACTGTGCGTAAATATTTAGATCATTTTTTACGAACACATGAGCCCATGAAAAATGCTCGGTGCGCACTACTGTGCACTGTGTACTACTGTGCACTGTGTACTACTGTAATACTATCCTATCTATCTATTGATCACCGATTTTATGTGGATGACCCAAAGTGTCTCGACATCAATGTCTTTGTGCTGATTCCTTTCGGTCTGGAGTGGTGAGCTTTGTTTTTTACCATTCGAAGAATGGGGCAGTTACTAGTATATATAATACACTTTTTATATACATTTATATATTTTTACTGGCACTTCATCATGGGGGGAATTATTCATTGATGATTGTGACAATGGCAGTGATGAGAAAATGACAGATGGTAGCAATGATGGTGATGATATAAAGTGATACCAGTAATAGTGATGAAAATGATATGATGGTATGCATTGGTATACGTTTTTACCGCCTTTGGAGGGAATAGCCTTTTCGGTCTTTGTGCACAAGGGAAAGCCAATCTCATCGCAATCGAAGAGTCGATCAGGGTCTGCAAAATGTCTCTCCATAAATCCCCCTACCCACGGCTAGGTGGGCGTTATCGTGCGGACGCGCCGTAAAACCCAAACCCAAACCCATGTGTTTACGTGTGGGCTTAGTTGAATGGTGTAGTCCGTGGCTGCTGGGGAAATACATCTTGACAACCCGAAACAGTTGATCTTTATTGCGACCAGATCCTCCACGTAAGGACACAATAAGCGAACAACAGTTTCAGTGTGGGGTCTGAGCGTTGTTCGTCATGGAATGTACTAGAAGTTATGTTCAATTCAATCGTAGGGTTACGCAATGTACAATGGCAGTACATCGACCCGGACTGATATCTCACTCAGAAATTACAAAAGCAATAACTCACTTTTTAACACTTGTCTGCCCTTACATGGGGAAGGAAAAGATTATCACAATGTGGATATATCAAATGGCCTTTAAGCCCTCAGTATTCAGAGCAGTGTCCTCTGTTATCACTGCTAGAAAAAATTCATCACTCACTCTCAATCACTCACTGCAAAAATCTCTCTCTCTCTCTCTATATATATATATAAAACAAAGCAGTGTCATCAATCTGTTACTCACTGCAAAAATCTCTCTCTCTCTCTTGTCAATAACCAGATTACCATTCAACGTGACATGGGCACGTGAAACGACCAGGCATCATATTTTAAATAAAGCAATGTCAATATAATAGTTTAAAAAGGTATAAGGAAAAAAAATACACTGAACAGGACGCCAGACTCACAAGCAAGACGAACGATAACAGACCCTACAAGCCTGAACTTATCTACAAGAAGACAGGAGAGACATCTTCCTAAAGAAAGCGAGGAAGCAAAGAACGCCACAATCTATACGAATAAACAGATCCCTACAGAACTATTCACAGCATAGCAAATCCCCCCGAGTTATCTATAGCCACCGATGCACTCTAATATCATCCGCCTGGCAAAGAAGATATGCTAAGCTATGATCCCATCCAACCAAACCGCTAACTAAACTAAACATGCAGAAAAAGTGTAAAAAGCCTGTCAAATATAATGGGAACGAATCACTCTCACTCCCCAACGTGGACAAATTCAATGGACCACTTATCTCTTTTATAGGAATACAGATGTTTGAGTTCCTCGATCCATAGAAGAATCTGCAAACAGAAGGATCGGTTTTATAAGATGTTCTACTTAAGGAACAAAATCATTTTCAGATCAGTTTTCAAACATGTCAGAATCGATCCATCCATTTTTGGACGTCCAAAGCTTGCTTCAGGGGGGGGGGGGGGGGTTGTATGTGAAAAGTTTTTCAGGAAAAATTATCAGGGGGTCATTACCATTTGACAGCCGAACCATTCCCAAGAACTGCTATCTGTTGGCGTGAGTCATTCGTCACCCGTAGGAAAAAAAAATGAGTATGAATAAAATTTTATATATAATAAACTTTTTATGTACATTTATATATTTTTTACTGGCACTTCATCATGGGGGGAATTATTCATTGATGATTGTGACAATGGCAGTGATGAGAAAATGACAGATGGTAGCAATGAGGGTGATGATATAAAGTGATACAGTAATAGCGATGAAAATGATGTGATGGTAGTGATGGTATGCATTGGTATACGTTTTTATCGCCTTTGGAGGGAATAGCCTTTTCGGTGTTTGTGCACAAGGGAAAGCCAATCTCATCGCAATCGAAGAGTCGATCAGGGTCTGCAAAATGTCTCTCCATAAATCCCCCTACCCACGGCTAGGTGGGCGTTATCGTGCGGACGCGCCGTAAAACCCAAACCCAAACCCATGTGTTTACGTGTGGGCGTAGTTGAATGGTGTAGTCCGTGGCTGCTGGGGAAATACATCTTGACAACCCGAAACAGTTGATCTTTATTGCGACCAGATCCTCTACGTAAGGACACAATAAGCCAGTCGACAATCTGCAAGGGGAAAAGCAGGTATAAACCTGCAAAAGGGGCAGAACAGGCCACAATGATTAAATATATAATAATGATGGGATTTACTTAATTTCTTAAATGGACGGTTGTGATAAACAAAGGAGAACTATGTTGATGATGGTGGTGGTAAGTTGAGAAGGAGCGAGGGTGAGAGAGAAGAAAGGGAGGAGGTGGCAGGAGAAGCAAAACCTTTTTTTTTTACTTCATTCCTTGTCAGGGCAGTTTTTTCCTTGAACTTTTATCGACCTCTTGCCACTTTTTTTTTTGTCGTGGAAGGTATGCCATATTTCTTGGCAGCCTTCCCCAGGTAGAGTGTACCAGCCTTAACCTCAGCCAGAACTGCTTTCACCATTTCGCTGTCGTTATGAACCCTTTTTGGTGCCTTGATTTTTGTATACTTCAGAATTCGCTATTTAATAAGCTCATACTTCAGGATTCAACGATAGTATCTAGTGCCGGTAGGTTTAAATATCAACAAGGATTTGATTATAAATACAATGCTCTTTCATTCCTCGATTTCTTCTTTTCAGCAGCCTCTTCTTTTCTCTCACGTTCTTGCATCTTCATTTTTATTAATTTTATGTCTGTATAAGATCATTTACCCATTTCAGTATTTTTTACTTTTACATCGAGCCATCCACAGGTTTTCCTATGTTCACAATGAGGTACATGCCCCGTCATTTGGGACACTCCCCAATTCTCTCAGTCTTCACGTATAAATGGCCACTCGTGGCTACAGTCCGTCACATTCAAACAATTATTTTCACCAATCTCCCATACCAAGCATTCATCAATCTCACTGTCGCCACTCTCGAAACGAACTCTCCTCTTTCCTTTCTTCTACTTTTCCAAAGCTTTCTTTTTTGTTGTTTTAGTCCTGTCGGTCTCTTCTTCAATTCTTCAAGTAAAACTTTCTTCTTTCTGCTCTCTCCTCTTCTCCTCATTGTTTTCAAAATACAAGTTTGTACTTCTTACTCTCACCGCTGATCAAGGCCTCGGGCAGTTTTGATAGTTTCTGTTTTTGCTTTTGGGGTTGTGGAAGGGATGGGATGGGATCTGGAACATGGTGTACAGTAAATTATCTTTTGCCAATGGTGGGGCAACAGTTGATGTTGCTATGTATGGGATAACAAGTGAAGGGATTTGAAGTGCTGCTGCACTTGCTGGAGCAGCTGTGGTTGGAAGGGGTGACTAGTCCTGAGGAATGAATTGTTGGACTAGATCTCCTAGAGTCCGACAAGCGATTAAACTGGGACATGCCTTAAGCTTCTCGCCAGAATATGTACAGGGTGTCATTCTTTGAGGATCTGCTTTAATTGCACCACCTCTGGAATCTGGGAAAGAAGTCCTGAATGGCTCCTAGGCACTGTCCATAGATGCATGATGGACCAGGCAAAGAATTCGGCGTTTGAAGGTCATGTCCTGCTGCTGATGATGACACTTCAATTCCAGGACTTGAAAAGATCTCAGTTCAGTGGGGGTGAAGCTTTAGCTCCAAATGATGATAGGTCACTGGCTACAGCAGAAGATGGAATGTCATCTACAGAGGGTGTTAATACTTGAGTTTCAGCAGTGCATCGAATCTCACAGGTACTTCTCCTCAGGGTCTCAGAACACTTGATGGCATCAACTTACTGGAAGTTAGGATTGCGTCGTGATTCAGTGGATATATAACCCAGCTTGCTTGAAAGAGGTGAAGGCTATCCCAGGACGCGCTGCAACAGCAAAGGCTTTCTTGAAAACAGAAGTGAAGCTCTTTTTTGTCATGTTCAAAACGTTGGCTGACCTGAACCCGGTTTCGCCAATGTGTCTTGATTGACCCATCGAGTGACAACCGACAAGTCGCAAGGCTGGGCAGCTTCTGTCAAGGAGCAGAAAAACTTTCATATTTTATTTTACTTAGGGAGTTGGTATTTGGGACAAAGTTTTCCTCAAGCGCGTAAAACGAGATGTTTGGAGTCTATCCATTGTCTGTGAGCGTCGGGAAAGGGACCGTTTACATAATATTATTATGTCATAAAAAAGTGACTAATTTTGACCCCCCCGCCCCCCCCCCCCCTATCATCACATGTCATCAAATGGCTATCCCCCCCTCCCCCCTGTTTGATGACGTAATCAAGACTTGACAAATAACGACTAAAAATACCTGTAAGGCTGAACAAACAGGAAGATAAACATTGAAACAGAAGTGAAAAATATAGAACCAATCAGACATGATGCAGTGTTGACTCTGTGGTAGGTTTAGCAGTTTAACAAATATTGAGTAGTAATAGTAGATCTGGTCATTCAAGGTATTGGTTGATTAATTAATTAGTTATTTTATTGGCAGGTATTATAATAAAAATATGAATTTGATCTATATATTTGTTCTTCTTTTTCAATTTTACCAAACCACATTGATGACATCATCTTTGGACTCAACACCCCCCAGCCCATGTCATCACTTGTCATCATTCAAGAGATTCCCCCCCCCCCCCCTATGTGATGACATAATATGTGAACGGTCCCAAAGTCCTGCAGGAAATCTGGCTCAGGCGGTTCTTCTTTGCCAGGGATTATGATCATCGGTGGCAGGAACAAACCATTTGCTGACCTAGCACACAGTTCAGTGATCTGTGACTTATGGTAGTATTGTGTACATGATGACTGATGCTAGCCTTGGATATAATAACACATTTACCTTTTGGACCCAAGAAAATCCGGTTTCATCTGCAGTAAATTTTTGTTCAGTAATTCAGGAGTGATGGACCCTGGTTCTGGATGTAATGTGTAAAACCATCAAACCATTTCTTTATTTGGTTATAGGTGTCTAGACCTTTTTCTTTTCCCAGGGTTTGCGGCTGATGCTGTGACAATTGGGGATACCGACTCCGGAACTTGTAAACCCGGAATCTTCTGGAGCGGTTGTCCTTAAAGGGTATTGTGCGTCCAGCGTGATTTAGATATTTTTGTACTGTGTCCAGCAGATCTGCGGCTTTCAGCCAAACCCACTCTGCACGCTTTTCCTCATCCTCTCTTGACAGGGGTGTCCTGAGTTGTTTGTTGATTTTCATTTCAGCAAGCATGTTGAAGTATTTGCAGAATAAAGCGACCATGGCAAAATAAATAAATAAATCTGTAGATTAAGGAAAAACTCGTGTGATTATTACCGTCATACAAGTACTGCCGCTGACACAGCAAGGATTTCTTGGAATTTTGCGGGTGCCTTCCTTTCGACCTGCAGTAGGTTCTTTTGTCGATTTGGGAGTCTTGAACTACTGAAGGAGTATTTCTTGGGTTTGCGTTGTGTTGGTGTTAGATATCACCTCCGAATAGGAGTTAGGTGGCCGTTAACGAGCCCATGCTCCGTAAAACTCAAACTCAAGCTTCCGAATCCTTTGTTTTTCTTTTTTCTGAACGCATTTGAGTTGGTGTTTTTACGGCGCGTCGGCACGATGACGGCCACTTTGCGCCCTTCTCGGTCTATTTGGGTACACGTACTTTATCTATCTTTCGTATTCAGAACTGTTAAGTGTAACATAGAATTAAATACAGTAGAGAACGGTTAAACCGAAATATGCGGGACCACGGTTTTTTTTTCGGTTTAAACATAGTTCCGGTTTTAAACATAGTTTCGGTTTAGCAATAGGACGCTTGAAAAGGTCAATTTCAAGGGAGCTGTGTGGTTTTCAGCAAAGTATTGTGAACAATATGATGAGTTATGTCCCTTACACTGCGTTCCCCCTTGGAAAATTCACCACCGTGCTTTGCTGATACAATACGGTCACTGTGGGTTTTTAAATTTTTTTTATTTTTTATTTATAAATTTAACTATTATAGATCAACTTCAATAATGAAAACACGAAAATTGTGAATGCTCTCTCTCTCTCTCCCTCTTCCCTCCCCCCCCCCCCCACCAACAGTCTCTTGGAAAGGATTAAGAGTCAAAATGATAAACGACCGTCATAAAATGGCAATGAACTATTGTTAAACAAATAAACTGAACATGAATTAATGCCCAGAACTGTGTTTCAAAAACCATAACATTGGATAAACACAAAAGAGAAAACAACTGACAGCAGAAAATCCATTGATTTCTCTGAGCCTGACTGATTTTCAAGAAATCGTTGGACTTCATCTAAAGCATCTCTGGCTTGGTCTGCTGTTGGTTGGGCGGGTGGGGGCTGTCTCCCCTGGCTCGTCAGATTCACCATCCTGATCACGCTCAACAATTGAAGCGACAATCTCTGCAACCGTGAGCTCTGCAGATGTTACCAGGTTGTTGTCTAGCCCCAGATATGCATTTGCGGTAATGTCTAGAGGAATTAAATCCTTCAGACGGTCGAGCAGATTGAGAAACTCATCTGGTTCTTCAGTTTGCCCGACCGACAGATCATCGTCAGAGGGCACTGATATGGTTTTCTTGTGAAACTCTGCATGCGTGAAGCAATTCCTTACTGTTGTCTCCGTGACTTGCGACCACGCGGACTTGGCATAGCAAAGGGCTTCATATTCATTTATTGAAAAATCTTCACCAGTTTTTCTTCCATTCTTCTGATCCTCGATGTGCAAGATGAATTTTTTTTACTACCTTTTGCCTGTATTTCTGCTGAATTTTTTTTTATAATGCCCTGGTCACAGGGTTGTGAAATGCTTGTTGTGTTTGGTGGCAGAAAGATAAGTTTCACCGCATCCATGTTTTCCAGCATGGGGAATTGTCCACTATCATCGCTACCTTTCGACCCCGTGCAGCAAATTTTCTGTCCACGTCTCGTAGCCACTCCTCAAAAATATCCCCAGTCATCCATGCTTTCTTGTTTGCTTTATAAGGCAAAGGCAGGGTTTTATTCTTGAATGCCCTTGGTTTCTGTGATTTCCCAATGACTATCAGAGGCAGCTTGTCAGTGCCAGTCATGTTTGTTGCCACTAGAATGGAAAATCTCTTTTTGGCCTGCTTGCCGCTACAGTATGTTTCATTTTTCAGAGCTAGGGTCTTATCAGGAAGATATTAATAGTACAAGCCTGTCTCGTCAGCATTATAGATGTCAACTGATTCATACTTTGCAAAAATATCTTGCAGCTGTCCAACAGCCCAGACATCAGCATTTTGTTTTGGTGCAGACGCCGATTCACCACTGATGATGCGGAAATCCTCTGCGTTGTTTAAAGCGCTCAAGCCAGCCTGGGTTGGGGTTGAACTCAAAGTGCATTTCTTCCGCAAACTGAGAGGCCTTCTCCATCAATATTGGCCCAGATATGGGAACACCCATGCCTGTTGCTTGTTTGAACCACGTGAATTACGCCAACTCAATGTCTTCGTGGTCGTATTTCTTCATTTTCTTCGCCGCAGGCTGAAAAAGGCACCGCTTCGTGCGTTTTCTATCTGCTCCCGCCCAGCGATGATTGTTGAAAGCGTGGAATTAGAAATGCCATGTCTACGTCATATTTCATTTTTATTGAGTTTCTTCTCATTCACCTCCTTGAGTAATTGCCGTTTGAAATGAAGGGTGTATGCGCTATGTTTTCCCTTTGACATTTTCAATTAACTCCGTTGAAATTAACCAAAATCGCGATCGAAGAAAACAACGGCAAACGGAAAAAGAAACTAAAACATGTATGTTCGCTATGTGTTCTGACTGAGAATGAAGATGGGTGGTTGTTCAAGCCTTAAAACACACGAAATGAACGTGTGCGGGAGAATCTGGACTAATTATCAGAGATTGGGAAACATGGATGTGGATGGATAGCACAGATTCGCCTTCATCCCATCTTGTTAGCGTACACGATGCCATAAACTGCACTGTCCGCGTTCATGAGCATTGCTCTTTCTGATCAAATTTCTATTTCGCTGGTTCAATGCAAGAAGAGACTATCTCAACTTCACTATAAAGGAGATAATCACTTCTTGCACTGTTGGGCAAAGATTTATGACACGAGTGAGACCCACGGGGATCATCGGCGATACGCGTAACTGGTCTGCTGCCGGTTCAAACCTGCCGGGTTGTAGGTCTACCCCTCCCCTCCTCCAGCTGTCGTTGCATGTAGCTTTTGGCGCTAACACGGCACAACTAACAAAGTTCCACTTGGGGGTGAGAGTGGAGGCTGTATACAACAATGAAACACAATGCAACATTGGCCACTGTGGCCAGCAATTATATTTTCGGTTTATGGGTAGTGTTATTTCGGTTTAGCGCTAGTTTGTTAACAAAGATAAAGAGGGAAATAATCGGGGATTTCTGTTATCTTTCGGTTTAGCGCTTTTTTCGGTTTAACCATTTTCGGTTTAACCGTCCTCTACTGTATATTCATATAATTTTAACAAATTGGTAAAATTCTAAAAAGATTGTTTAGTATACTCCTGGAAAAAGTTTTGTAGACGGGTATAAAAGTTATTAAATTAAGTTGTAGGTCTTAGCCTCCACCAGAAAGGACAAAATGCCTTGTGGATCCAGGTCGGAAAATAACGTTAACACTAACTGCCGATGCCGGAAATGGGGAAAAAGAAAAAGTTGTATGTAGCAAAGCCCCGCGTAGGAAATAATACTCAAACGATACAATGCAAACTAAAAGAGAAGACAGAAAATGTTCGATATTTCGGCTAGTGCCTTCATCGAGGAAAAAAAGAAAAAACAGCAGACAAAAAGAAAAATGGAACAGATAAAACAATGGAACAATAAAACAATCGAACAATAAAAGATTTCAATAGGAAATGTATAGAATCGAAACGGAATATGTTCACTTAACTGCGAGTTCTTGCTTGATCAGCAGCACAAAAGCACGTCTGCCAATGTATGGAAGGTCGAAGTGGCGCATTAGGTTAGTAACCAAGATGAAGGCGCCACATAGTGTCTCAGAGCACAAGACAGGGATGGTGCAGAATGTTGGGAGTCCCAGTAAAGGGGGGGGGGGGGGGAGAGATTAGGGCAAAAAAAAAAAACACAACATAAAATAAAAAAAATATAAATAAAGAAATAAATAAAAAATAGTAATAAATTTAAAAAAAGAAATAAAAAATAATAATAAAATAATAAAAAATAAAATAAAAATAAAAATAAATTAATTAAAATAAATAAATAAATAAATAAATAAATATATTCACACCCGTGGAATCATCTAAGGCAATGTTGGACATTGATGCCATGGGGAGTGATAGTACCGAGCTGGAAAAATTAAGTCTCAAAGCGTACCTCAGCGCTTGTGTGACAAGACTTGAGTCCCAGAATCTGAATGTCGTTGGATGCCTCATGGTCTGGTTGATTGAAATGGACAGAAACAGGCTTTCCATTTTGATTCTCAATATCACGGAGGTGCTCCCGAAACCGAGTATGAAGCTGATGTCCCGTTTCACCAATATACAACAAATGACGCCTGGCACAGCGGATAGCATACACAAGATTATGACTATGGCAAGTGAAGCTTTCCTTAATGCTGAACGTAGCCAATTGGGCACTCGGTGGAAGACGATTGACATGTGTGCATGTCTTACAACGAGAATTGCCACACGGTTTGGTACCGCAACGGTCTGTGTGAATAAGTCTACTCCGGACCAGAAGGTCTTTCAAGTTTTTGGATCGTCTAGATACCAGCAGAGGAGGTGCTGCGTCAAGCATGTCATTGAGGCTCTGGTCAGCCCTCAAGATGGACAGATTTCTAAGGAGGACTTGTGTAATAGGCAAAGACTGGGGGTGATAAGTGAAGACGAGATTGATACGATTATCCTCACTCCTTTGTTTGGGAGTGAGGGCATCCAGTCTATCTATATCACAGACCCTCGACCAGGCTTTGTCTAGGACATGTTCTGGATAACCTTTAAGACGGAAAAATTCTAACATATTTTTGCCTTCAGTGGCAAAGTCTGCATCCGACTGGCGTAGACGTCGCAAACTGAGCAATTGCAAAGAAAAGGAATGGCATCCTTGCAAGAACGCGGGTGAGAAGAACCATAATGTAAGTACGAATGACTGTCCGTGTCCTTGTAATGGACAGATGTTGATAGTCCCGTGGGTGTCAGTGAGACCCTGATGTGCAAAAAGTTGATGGAGCCGTTAGAAATATGGGAGGTTTATTTGTTGGATGGATGAAAGTCATTGACAGAGGACAAGTAAGCCTCTATTTCAGATTGGGACATAGAGGTCACACCAAAACCGTCGTCAATTTATCTCATATACATCTCTCTGGTTGACGGTCAGTGTAATCACTCTTGATGAGAGTTTCTAAGTACCCAATAAACAGGCAAGCATAGCTAGGGCCCATTTTCGTATCCACAGCGACACCACTGATTTGATCAAAGAATTCCCCATTGAACTCAAAAGAGTTAAGGGCAAGTACAAGTTCAGTGAGTCGGGGGAGGGTGTGTATACTAGGATATTTGTCTGGCCCACGGTCCAAAAAATATTGAACGGCTCTCAGTCCATCAACATGAGGTATGGAAGTGTACAGAGAACTGACATCCATCAAGAAAAGAAGTTTAGTGGTGGTATCAGTGAAACGCGTTTGCTGAAATATGTTAAGAGCATCATTAGTGTCTTTAACATATGTAGGGAGTTGTGTGACAAGAGGCTGGAATACACTATCCAGGAAGTGAGAAATCTTTTTGGTGGGGCAAGAACAGGCCGAAACAGTGGATCTTCCTGGATTACCAACCTTGTGAAATTTGGGAAGCAAGTAGAATATAGGCGAACCCAACTGGCTAAGCAATGAAAGGTGGAGGGCAGAACGGGGTAGTTGTTTCTGGTGAACTATATCAGTGAGTAAAGAATGTCGCAAAGTCAAGAGCAAACAAAGGGGTTCCTCACCGACTTTTGTAACACATTGGAAGTGCGTTCAGTCTTGGTCTTCAAGTCCAGAACATACCGATAGGTGGTTCGCACTTTATCATATTCTACATCTCCAGACCACAACTCTTTCAGAATAGTCACACAGTACCGCGTGCTTTTCTTCCAAATAGTAGTTCCGCTCTAGAAAATCAAATAGATTCCCGAAGAGCTTCCCGATATGCATAATCTATATACTATACTTGTATATATTTGTGGACTTAAAGACTTCTGAACCACTCAACACTCAGACTTCAAATTTTATATGGTGAATCAGAATGGATGTAAGGGTGCACAGTTTTTAATAGAAGTCTCAAATCAGTGTAGTTTTTTTTTTTATTGGAAATTTATTGTTTCCCCAATTTTAGACCTATTTCAAGTCATGGTTCGCTATTTTAAGGTTTCATTGAAGCTGCGCATGCGCATTATGTTTGTTTTGAAGTTGAAACTGAAAGACAGCGAAAGTGCAAATCCCTACCAGAAATGAGTGCGCTGTGTGCTGGTGCGCATGAAATCTGTCGTAGGGCTCTAGGATATTGGAAGTTTTTTAGAGAGAGAGAGAGAGAGAGAGAGAGAGAGAGAGAGAGAGAGAACAGTGGGTTCACAGGTTTACTCGGATAATGCCGGGTGCCTCAGAATCAAAACGCGTGATCGAAACTTTCACTCGGTGACTAGTTCGCCCCGTCTTCGTTCTCCGCATTTCTTAAAACTTTCTTCACACATTGTTGGTCGAAAATAAACTTTGAACATCACATCCATGTATTTTGTAAGAATCCGTAGTGTGAAAATAAGTTTATTGGTATTTGCATTGAATCTAAGTTCCGTTATTAACGTGACCTAGATCTAGATCTAGAGTTGGGCACTAGCAGCCTATGTCAGTGTGTGTTGTGTAGCGCTCGAAAAATGATTGTTGAACCAAGTATAAAATGTGTTCAGATTGTTTCAAGAAGTTACTCTTGCAGTGCCTTTTGAAAACTGTAACAGCTTTGTCAAGACGCCTAAGCTTGGGGAAACTATGAGCACATCTGGCATTAACGCATCTGTCAGAGAGAGAGGAGGAGGAAAGGAGAGATGGACGAGAGGGGTTGCTGTGGAGGACAAAAGAGGGATGGAGACTGGAGGGAGACAAGGGAGATACATAATTATATTGGGGGTCAAGGTAACGGTAGTGGGAGAGAGAATGCGATGGGATGGATAGGTGAAATTGGTTTGGGGGGGGGGGGGGTCGGGAGAGGGGAGGAGGGCTGATTCAGGTTTATCCCTTGGCAAGGCCTTATCTTATCTAGACCTGCCCACAGACTAATAAATTAAACAGACTGGAAACACGAGCTTCAGGCTGCGTCGTTTTTTACGGAATTTCCCGAGCGGCGGCCGTATAACCAACATGGCCGCCGCTCGGGAAATTCCGATTCTAGTTCTATCTGCAGTAGAAATTTCTTTTTAGTTGTCAAGATTGGTTGTACATGTATTAATTTCTTGGTGCGGAATGGTGTCATTCAAAATTGTAGCTATGCTGAAGCGTCGGTCGTCACCGTAAACCTAATGTGGCCGATGGTTCATGTCTTTACTATGTGCGCTAGTTGGTTTTGATCTCTTTCTAATTCTCTTTCTCTCTCATCTCTCACTCACTCGCGCGCGCGCGCACACACACACACACACACACACATGTGTGTAATAGATCGAAAGTGAGGACCAAGTCAAAAACATGGGAAAATGGGTTCCATTGTTAGATATAAGATTTTTTGAATTTTTTAAACAGGAAGGCCCAGCTACATTCCAAACATGACCTAAATGTATCTTAGTTAGGTAATAACTCCGAAAACAAGAAAATTATATAGGTTTATAAAGTCAGTGAAAAATGAGGCTTTTTCCAACAATGGGTTTATGGTCTAAAAATAGCACCTTTACTCTTTGACGCTTTCAAAATTAACAATGGGGTCTTAAATTGTTTAATAATAGTAATGGTTTTACAATTTAAGAAAAAACCCTCTCCCTAATTCAAAGGGCCGTAAGAGCTGGTAAACAAAGGGCTGTAACTCGGTGAAGATGACACTTTTTTAAATGCTAACAAGCAAATTGTGACAGCTCAGGGGACTAGGAATATAGAAATAATAGTGGTCAATCCCCCCCCAGGCCTGGGGGGGGGGGGGGGAGGGTTTTGCCCATTGGCCCAAGCTCTAATAGCAAAACTAATTCTCCTCTCAAAGCAAACTGATTATCGGTATTTATGAAATTATAAAAACAAATCAGGTAATCAATATACTGTGTTAACTACAGCAAATGCCTATGAGTATGACCTCAAGTAGCTATGCAGCACACAGTGGTTGACAAAATTACCAAACGAAGTGGATCTCAGGCGTTTACGTTAAGTTGCTAAAACAGAAAGATGTGGAAATAGCTTGTCTCAACTCTATACAGATACAAGCAAGTAAGTTAAAGAAAATTAAATTTTAAAAAATGTTGTACTGTAATAGATGCCTACAAAGTACAATGTGTAAGAATTACAACAAAGACCAATCAAACATTAAATGAGAGCGAACGATCTTTATGCTTTCTATTACAAAAAGACATAGATACTATACTGTAATGAGAAAGATATGCCATAATTTCAAACTTTCAGGCAATTTTGTCCATACTTAATGCAAGCTATCTTTTTATTTCACACCTCTGTCATGGTGGTAACAACAATAAATATACATGAGAAGGTTCATTAAAAAATGGCTTCTTATATTCAATGAGCACTTAAAATAATTTGGAAGTCACTGTATTAAGTTTGTAACAACTGAAAAGACCATTAGGGTAAAAAACTTAAAATGAAACAAAATTAAAAGAACATATTACAATCATTTAAGTCACCTTTTTAACAATGTTGTTAACCCATTACAAATAAAATGCGCAAGGCACATATTATCCCTACAATCAATGGGGAATAATTTCCATTCAGTTGATTTAAACTGATATCAAACCCATCTCCTTATTGGCAAAAGAAGAAACATGGTACAACTCAACAAATCCAGAATATTTTTCTGTAAATTTCTTTTGTTTCTGCTTTGATTTTTGTTATAATACATGTATGTCTTTTAAAATAAGCTAAATGTTCATTTAAGCTTATGACGCCAAACAGGCTCTTATTGTAGTTTTTTGCTTAAAACATTCTGTGACACATTTGATCAGTGATTCTTTGCAAACCGATGTACAACAAAACACACCCATGGTCTACAAGTACAATGGTGATAAAACATAATCTTTTAAATGCATGGAATAGATACATCAATATCATTTATATGCAGGCCAACTTAACTTTCCTTACAAAAAAGAATAGCCTCAACATCATTTAAAATAATACTGAGAATAAGTTAAAAAAAAGAGAAAAATAAAAAACTTCCTCAACTTTAAAGGATTGCACATGAGGCGCTGAGATGCAAAAACCTCTAAGCGCCATTTTGACATAGCATGAGTTGTTGAACCCTATAAAATTAATAAAACCATTTACAAATTATTGTGTGGTCTTAAAAGAACATGAAATGGATCAGCTTACCATTTGAGGTTAAAATATTTCTCTTAGTCAAGAGTTATTCAAATTAGAAAGTTACAAATTGACTTTTTGGGGATTTTTCCAATGGCGCTTAGAGGTTTTTGCATCTCAGCCCCTCACCAGAGTAGATAAAATATGCCTCTCTTCTGTTTAGTGATGTTATAAACAAAGTCCTTGACGTTACGCCAAGTTCTTTGCCTCAGAGCAGGCTCATTAGCGATTGCGAGCTCGGCTTCATACTTCTGAGGAACTTTGTTCATTGTTATGCATGCATGCAACTGCTTTCTAGGGGCTGTTCAAATATGATATCACACTTTTTTGGGGGATTTTCAGACCCCCCCCCCCTTCTCACACTTCCTCACATTTTTGCCAGACCCCCCCCCCCCCCTCCCCCCCCGTGATACCACACATTTGACAATATATAAGACATTATACGTTAAATGTTAGACTACTTCGAAATAGTAAAATGCATTGATAAATTAAAGATACAAAGGCATATTTGGCATAGAAATAGCTGAGACAATGGACTATTGTGAGCTGAGTTGACTATTGAAATTTAAATAACCCTTTGTTGATAAGAATTTCTCGTAAAAAAAAATTGGGGGCTTTACCGCAGAGTGACTTCCCCTTAAGGTCTGACACTTTTTGGTAGGTAAAGGCTAGGTAGGCCCCAAAAAGTGTTGCCACTCTTTTTTTTCCACAACTAAATTTATTGTTTTCTTGAATGGATTTAGAGAAGATCTAGTTTTTTCAGCATATTCAGTGTTTTCTTTATTGCGTTGACTTATTTGACTTAAAACAGCATGATAAAATCATCTAAATACATTTATGAGTTTTTATTACAAAATTTAAATTACACAACTAAAACATCTCTAAAAACACTATATTTAGTTGTAAAAGAAACCAAGAGTGCCAACACTTTTTGGGGCCTACCTACTACCTAGACATTTGGCTAGATCTATATCTTTAAAAACAAATTCCTAAGAAATCACAACATACAACAGGATTTTGCCATAGTCTATAGGCCTATATAACTATAAGTATATGAACTCTCTAATTGCCTAGAGATTTGTGATAATCTGGAAGGAAAGATCTAGATCTAATCTAGACTTGTAGGCAATGGGGAGCATGGAATGTATTAAAGAAGAAAAAGAAATAGCTGTACTGTAGGTATTCAAATGGAAATTGACATACAACAACTACACAAATAACCTAGATTCTAGATATACTTACACGAGAGCAAATGAAAGTTAGTTTGAAATGTTTAAAAAATCTTAGTTTTCAATCTATTTCTAATACACTGAAGTAGGCTAAAAGGTGTGATATCACTTTTCCATGAGACCCCCCCCCCCCCCCACCCTTCCTCACACTTTTGCCAGACCCCCCCCCCCTTCCAGGCGTGATATCATATTTGAACGGCCCCTAACCGCACCTTTCTCTGCTTCTGTCCAAGGCCGCCTCTTTGTTTTTGATGCTCTGTACTTCACAGTCTTGTCCTCTGAAAGCATTTGCAGTTTTTCTGAGACATTCTCTCTGTCAGTTAAGAGACCTGTACCGTTACTATCAAATGCTCTGTGCTTCACAGTCTTTTCCTCAGAAAGCGTTCGCACTTTTTCTGAGACATTGGGCACTGATTCCTCCATCTCAACTTCATCATCTGAAGAGGGTTGTGAGACATTTTCTTTGTCAGTTATGAGACCTGTACCGTTACTATCAGTGCCATCATCATCATCCAGCAAGGCATCTTCAATTGCATCATTGTCCAGTCCAGATAATGTCATCCCTTTGTTAACGTTTAGAAGGATCTTTGCTACCTTTGCTCTATCAAGAACTTCACTCGGCTGTCTGTAAACACTACGGTGGACCCTGATATCATGGCCTAAGAATGTTGCCAACTGATCCTGCTCCCACTTGCTGATTTCCATCGTCTGAGAGAGAGTGGCAACATGTTTTCGCAACTGCGTGAATGTAAAGACTGATATCTTCGACATTTGCCTCCTTGCAAATTCACGAATGACGACACTGCCTCTATGTGGTTTCAAACCTGTCCTTGATGCAAATAAGTAAGGACTGTCGATCGGTGGCTCCATGTTTTTACGCATTTGCAATAGACGCTTAATGTTATCAACCATCTGGGAAGTCAACAGAATTGGGACAGTTCTGTTGAACTTGCCTAGGATCTCGATTCTGTTGAAGAAATGAAGCAGCTTCTTTTCTGATTCAGACAGACCCTCTTTCATGTCTTGATTGTTAGACACACCGCAGAGCATGCCCCTCTCAAAATCCACAACTTTTATTCTTTGAACCTCTCCTCCACGTTTCCTATTGAAAAGAGAGATAAGACAAAGGATTGCTTTGGACAGTGTTGCATAATCGTCAGATGTGCACTTCGTGTCCAATAAATGGTGGATTTTCTCAATGTCTCTGCAGGTGGGTAAAAGTCGTGGTTTGTTTTGTCTGGCTCGATGGATTAACTGTGATGCAGTGGCACTGATTAGATCAGACCACTCTCCCTTAACTAGTTCTTGAAAAGACCCAACTTGAACTTTTGGCTCAGCATCCTCTTCTTTGATTGCTTGAGCTTTAAGGATAGTTGCACACGTTTTCAGCGAGTATCCAATCCTGTTTGCAAGATTCCCTTTCTTAAACATGTGTGTTGAATCATCAAACACCGCCAGTTTTCTCACGCAGGAAATCAAAAGGTCAAAATTACTGACATGGAGGCACTGTCTTATGGTGAAGACTTTCATTCCAGATTATTGTCTCATGTATTGCAATAAGCAATAACCGACCTAGTTCGCGCATTCTCCCACTGATGTGTCCAGATGTGTGTTCTTCTTTATCTCTACGGTGATAGAGTCTCTCACCATAACGAATCACGAGACTGTCATTTTTTACCAGCCTCAAAACCTCATCCTGTTTCATATTCTGCACAGTATTCCGATAAAAGCTCTCTGAGGTGTTTTGGGGCACCGGCATTAGAAGTTTGCCTTCCTTTATTGATTGTCCTCTCCTTTTAACTCCTCCATTATTCTCTGGACATGTGTTGCGCACATGGTGAGCAAAAAGGCTTTTGTAGTACATACCCTTGCAATAAGGACATGTAACAAAATCATCTACCCCTCTTTTCTTGCTCCGGTACTTAGGTATGATCATACCAGCACCTTCCTTTAAGACAGAAAAGTTGTGCTGGTATTCACCTTCATTAAGTAGCTTCCCCCAGGCTACCCGCCTTTCTTGGGTTCCTTTTGTCAATGTGCAAGTACTTGTATGACTTCAGTTTCACTTTTATGTACTCGCTGTAGATGTGTAGACATTTTTGTTACACTTTAATGACAGAATTTACAACTGTGTTTCTTATCCCATTTGTTAAAGCTTCTTCTCTGTGCTACCACAATTTCAGGCTCAGAAACTTGTTGACTCAGACAAGGATAAACTTGACTCACTGTTGAGTCATTTGAATTTTCAACAAAATCAACTACTGTCGTTGAAACTTCTTGCCATTGATCTTGGATATTGTCACTTCCCTGATGGTACTCCTTTGGTCTGTTTTGAAAAGAAAAATTGACATGGATTAGTTTTGTTGAGATCCAAATAATTATTCTTAGTGGTGTAAACTGATAAACACATACTTTGTGTTTTATAAGTTTGCAAATATATCATTTCCTGCTGCCCGCTTGACCTATCACCAACATCCCTTGCAGATTATCTAGCCACATTCTCCTCAATTTCACATACAAGTTAAAAGAATATTATTATTATTATTATAACAAGCAAAGGCCAAGGCCCCTCTTTATGAATAGCCTGTTATTATTGCAGGAGACGGTTTACACCCGTGCTAACTTACCACTAAAAGATGAAAATAAGAGACTGAGTAGAGACTCAAACCTGACCCAAAAAGAAAAGAAAGCGAGTGCCTGACTGACACATAAAACACAATTTTACAATAATATAAATAATTAGAGAATGACTTGCTGTGATATACATGTGTGTAATTATGTTCAATTAAATTCTCATCTGTAATTGATTTGTTGTTAAGTTCATAATAAGTATGCATTCAGCACTGACAAATTTAAGAATGTAAGGTGGTAGTCCTAAATACACAAGGGAGAAAAATATAACTTTACTCGCCCTTCTCATGAAGGACCGATATGTATCAGGACATCCTAATTATACATTGACTTGCATTTATCTGAGATTTGGAGGAGCTGCCAGGTCTCTGCCATCCTCACTGAAAGCAAGTTAAGGTGACCCCCAATATAGCACTATCCGTTCCTGATATCATCAAATATTAATTGCTAACAAGACATTCAAATACTCACCGATCCATATGAACTTGAGCCTCCTGCAAATCTGCTGAATTTCTTTCTGTTCTACCATCACCAGAAGATGTTACAGCATACACTCCTTGACTATCAATTTTGCCATGCCTGGTGTCATCATCTGGTCTGATGTGATAGGATGTAAAATTTTTTCACTTAATATCATATCATACACTGATGGCGATAGATAGAATAAATATATCGAACAATTAAAAATACCCACTAGATTAGAATCCTAGAGAAAAAAGACCAAATAAATGTAAAAGGTCTGTATTGGGTTTAGTCACCAGTTACACACGTAAAAAGATGTTCAGAAAAGTGGCAAGAAATGGATCATTATGAAAAAGCCGGCCAAAAATTGAAAGGTATGGAAAGAGTTTGTTCGTGGTTTTTACCCTAAGCCAGAGTAAGAAAGGGTATGATGATGACTATGTGGCAACAACATCAAGTGCGGAGCAAGCACTGGACAGGTGACCAAAACTGTCATGTGAATTTATATGAAATTTTAAAACATTCAGGGAATGTGACACTAGATTCATAAAGAGAGGACCACAAAAATCAAAAACTCAATTTTCAAATCATGTGTAGAGTTATCAATACAATTTGATCTAACGTGGAAAAGAATAAACTTGCAATATTGTACAGTGGAACCTCGCTAATCGGGAAACATCGGTGGATTGTAATTGTTTCCTGATTTGCCGGGGTGTTTGGGATTTTTGTTTTCACTAAGTGCCAGATCCTGCCGCCATCGAAAGTTATGTTCTATTGCAAATTGAGTGTGAAAGAAACTGGTTATGGTTTGTATTTTGAGTCTTGTGTCAGGCCTCTGATGTTTATTGCCTCTTAAGCTAAACTTTCATGTGCTTATGCACAGACGGAAAATTTCCATACCATCAATCGCAAAGGACAACGATTAGGCTTAAGCCGAACCTAGGATAAGGTGAAAATCGCTTTCCCAAGGCGATGCCAACATGACTGCCCCAATTGGGATTCAAACACGTGGCCTTTGGCACTGCAGTCCAACGCTAACCTTTGAGGCAAGCAGCCTTTACCTATTGTAAATGTGCAATTAAAAGATGCTTTACTTCCCCTAAGTTCCAAGAGTCGGTCTTAAATGGGGACGAATGTAACTAACTGGACAGAAACACTTTGCTTTTATAGCTGCAAGTTTAGGATAAATAAATCTACATCTGTCAACACTTTTTCCCGCTAATCCATCTTTGCATGAATTGCAACAAAACCATTTGCGACAACATGACAGTCAGTAAACAGATGACTGTGTAAGTGCCAAAGTTAAGGGCTTAGCACAGACCAGGGATATTATTTATCTATGGGGCTTAGGGGAGGAAAGGCATCTTTCATAGATTTTGCTTCCAGATAACCTTTTTTTTCTTCTTTTTTTTTTTCCATACACTTGGCTTAGTAGCTTCCCGATATGCCGGGTTCCCTTTCCCAATAAAGAGGGCAATTTAAATGAAAAAAAAACCCATTATTTTTTTTATTTCTTCCCCCTTTCCCTGGTTCCCCGATTTCTTCAGTTCCAGATTCGGAGGTTCTAATGTAGCAATCGTAACCCCACCACCAACCCCTCTTCCCCCTTGTTATCATGATAAGTGTAATAGCCTGTTATTACATGGTGGTGGTGGGTTTAAAGGGTGTATAATTGTCAATGCAAACGTCCTGGCAAGAACAAGACATTTTTCTAGGCTCTCCTGTCCACCCAACATTAATGGGTAGTTAGTAGGGAAAACAAGGATGCTAATAGTAAAGGGTGCCTATTGCACTATGCCATATGCCAGGATGCACCAGCTCCTAGTTATCTCACAGTATTTAGAGTACAAGAGAAACTAATAATATGGGTTCATGACTACCTATTATCCTAAATTGTGTTCATTTGTTAGTGTAATTCTTTCATGATTAAACCATTATTTGCTTTGTAATTTGCACACCTAGTCAACCATTTCCGTTATCTTAGTTTGGTGTTTGTCACTGTGTCAGGCCTTTGATGTAGCATATAAGCGATAACGGTTCCCAATACCTTACATTTACAAATAGTTGCTAAAGTCATTAAAGAAAAGATAAATTGCTAAAATAAGATAATCAAATGTTTACCTTTCTGATGGGTCTTGAGGTTCTTGCAAATAATCAGAGCAATCAGATCCAGAGGATGTAGGTATCCAGTACAGGTCGTCATCACTTCTGTTAAGAAAAAACAAGATTTTAATATCCATGTACATTTTGATTTGAAAAAAATGCAGTCCTGACCAGAGAGACATAAATTAAGCCAGGGAGTTTTCTGAATTTACTGCTTAGCAGTCACTGCAGTGTCATTAGAATTTAGTTTGATCACACCTTCACATTGGACATTTTTTTTTGTCTGCTTATAACTAATCAAAGGTTTTGCTCAGAGTTTATCCCCAATCAACGTTAAGGTGAGATCCCTAATAGTAATATCTCACCACTAGGTGCCCAGACCCAGATTTCTGTCACTGATTACCTATTATCCTAAATTGTTTTCATTTGTTAGTGTAATTCATTCATGATTAAACCATGATTTGCTTTGTAATTTGCACAACTAGTCAACCATTTCCGTTATCTCAGTTTGGTGTGTCAGGCCTTTGGTGTAGCATATAAGTGATAACGGTCCCCAATACCTTACAAATAGTTGCTAAAATCATTGAAAGAAAAGATCAATTGCTAAAGTAAGATAGTCAAATGCTTACATTTCTGACGGGTCTTGAGGTTCTTGCAAATAATCGGGGCAATCAGATCCAGAGAACATAGGGTTTTCATTCAGGTTATTAGCACTTCTGTTAGGAAAAAACAAGATTTTAATATAATACATATATTTTGATTTGAAAAAATGTAGTCCTGACCAGAGAGATACTAATTAAGCGAGGGAGTTTTCTGAAATTACTGCTTAGCAGTCACTGCAGTGTCATTAGAATTTAGTCTGAACACACCTTCACCTTGGAAAATTAATTTTTTTGTTTGCTTATAACAAATCAAAGGTTTTGCTTAGAGTTTGCCCCCAGTCAACGTTAAAGTGAGATCCCTAATATCTCACCCTTAGGTGCCTAGACCCAGATTTAAAGTAAATTAAACCCTTGCCCTTATGATTGGATGCAGAATGCGCTACAGCTGAGCTTACTGACATGCGCTAATTTCAAGTAACGCACTCATCACTGCATGTTTCTAAGGTGAGATCTAATCCCACAAATAAAGACCTGGCTGTGACTGAAGCCCACACTCTCCTGACTGAAAAATGAAAGATCAAGTAGACCTAGCTACTGGTACCATGAAATCATTACATTATATCAATACTAGTAATAGTTACCATGTAACTTTTTATAATATAATAAATTGTTTTTTAATAGATGTCATCTTGTAAGATTATTTAGAAAGTCTCTATATTCTAGCTGCTAAGACCGTCTGTAAAGACGCTAAAGGCCATATATATATATATCTTGCATATATTTTTAACACCTATCTGACTGGAGATGCATATACACGCTTGAGAACCACTGTTTCAATGAACCGGAGACCGCTATACACTCTTTGAGAACCCCTGTATCCTCAAACGAGTATAGGTGCCTCCGGTCTTTTGAAAGAGGAATTTTCAGGCGTGTATAGGCGTCTCCAGTCCTGTGGGTGTTGCCGTCGTCATCTAACGTGCAATAGGTCTTAATTATGTTTCAATGTTTAGATTTAAAAAAAAATTATGGCTGCATTTCCGGTTCTCAATGTATATTTTACATTATTATAGTGGTAACTGTGGTCCTGGGGGTAGGAACCAAAGCGGCAACTCCGGTCACTTAGGAGTTAAATCTTAATCTGCTTTTTATTCTAATATGGAATCCAATTGTTCATTAAAACCTAACCTTATAAATAAGCATGTATTTGTAGAGTCGCGAGTATTATTATTTGTAAAATGCATTCATTATTGATTTATGGCGGTGGCACACTCAAAACAAAAGTTTGTATTCAATACAAGGATTAAAATAATAATCAGATAGGCCTACCTCTCCTTTTTTTTATTTGCCATCACAGCAAACGCATCCTTGAAAGTGAAAATTCTTTTTCCTTTTTTCGCAGCGTCCATCTCACCTGAAAAAATATTTAAGGATTAGAACTGAACTGGTACTGGTACTTAGTTGTGTTGATTTCATAATTGAGTGTAACAATAACATACATTATTGTCAATCGATTTATCTTGTTTTTCTTTGGTTACAACATTGCAACACTAAAGTGTTGATTTGTGTCAGTCTTAGCTTTGATCTTAGTCAGTCTTAAGTTTTGATCTGCTGTTTCCAAATTAGTGGTGGCATACAGTCTAAAAAATTGTATTACTTTTGATTTGATTTAACGTGGCTAAGGATATCTTATTGAAAAAAAATTCATCATCACATTAACAATCATCTTCCTCTTCCTCTCGATCTAGATCTACATCTTAATTAATTCTAATCTCTTCTAACACCTTATAATTCAAAGATTATCACCCAAACCCTGCCAATAATGCTCAGCATGTTGAGTTTGGGCAGTAATCACGAAGAAGAAGAATAGAAAAGCCATAGCCATAGGCTAACAGAACAGCAACAGAACGCCCTGGTTGTTGCATTCAGTGAATAACTGTAACTGCTCATAGTCATACATATTTAGATCTCTATATATTGATCTTTAACATAAATATAAGTTGGTGACTTTTAAACTTATTTTTTTTGTGAAATCATACAGTAGATGTATCTAGAATCTAGATAAGGACGTCCCTGTCTTTCTCTTACTCTTGAGCCTACTCCATTTTCGTTGTTGACAAAAAAGCGGCAAGATGGTGATCCGGAACCGGAAGTAGCCTAATAAAACCAATACCGCATCGCTGATTGGCCAGTTAACCATTTCTGAGCCAATCATAACTGTTCTTTTAAAATAATGTTAGGCCCCCAGAGTCTAAAAATAACTCACTGGGCCTGCGTTTCTTTGACCGGCGTTCACACTTTGACGAGTGGCAAGTCATTTACACCCATAACTGGTATATTATAAAAAATGGGTCACTTTCAAATCGTTGTGACATAAACCCATTCTAGGCTTCTGGAAGGTCAGGGTACAGTCAGAAAAAATGGGTTCATATATTATGAACCCACTTTTTTTTATAAACCCAATTTTTCGTGAGTGTAACTGGCGGTGAAACCCATTATTCACCTTTTACGCGCGCGTGCGCGCGCACACACACACACACACACACATACACACAAAGAGAGTGAGAGAATATAATTATATATTTTAAGTCAATTTCATTCTTTTCTCCTTTGCAATGCTCTAATGCTTTTCGTACTTTTCAGTGTTTTTTCATAAATACCTGAGCCCTGTCTGGGGCTTCAGATTTCCGCTTCCTAGGAGCTTGGGTCTGTCTTGGACTTGAGGTCGGTGCAGGTTTTTTTTGGGGGGGGGGGGGATGCGCGGATTCCTCTTCATCAATTTCTATCCTGAAGGAGGACTCAGCAGCAACAATGCAAGATGGGTCTTTCTCCAATGTGGTCTGCAAATCTTCAAATAATTGCCATTTAGACTGTCCCCTGCCGGGATGATTGTTGCTGTCCTTTATTTCCTTGTGTCTGTGATGTTCAGAGACAAATACAAAAGTTACAGCGGAACGTTGTCTCCACTATCGTCACTGATGTAGATTATATAATGTAAAGCATCATAAAATGAGCTGAATTCCAGCTGAAATCAACAAACTTTTGACAGTTACAGTGGCACTGCTGATCACTATTCGGGGCCAGAACGTTTTGCCTTTTCTAGATATACAAGCATAATCACCCGTTCTACGAACGGTTTCGTGCATGCAAGGATGGTGAGAGGAGGTGCGGAATACCAATATTTTTTCTTATCTTTGATGCTGTTGCAATATTTCGGTGTACACGACATTCCGAGTCCTGTTATTTCCAGCCATCATGAATAATGGAATATCACGAACAGGCCTTTGTAGGGGTCTTTATTGAATCCTACACACACAATTCAAACAACGTTTCTTTCTTAGTGCGGAACCAAACTTCCGCGTTCAGTCGGCCCGTCAAACCGTGCAACTGTCTGCAACGCCAGAGACTGGCTACACATCAAAATTATTACCTGAACTGAACACTAAACAGTAGGCATACACACATTAGAGTTATAGCCCGGTACAGAAGGCTAAAATCTTAAATCATCACCTATCTAAGTAACACTTGCTTGGCATGACCCAAACCAGATGATGACGAAATATCAATAGCCGGCTGACATGCGAACGGTACGAAACAGTTCAAATCAGAGAAGGCCGAACACTGAACAGTGGCACAGAGGACGCAGACATACACATGTTAGAGTTATAACCAGCTAGAGAAGGCTAAAATCTAAATCTAATCAGATCTAGTCCTGTAAATACCTACCTCAAAATCACTTGCTTGCAGTCTTGAGTGTGGCTGTGTGATTGGAGTCGAGCGCTCGTTTTGAAAATCAGATCGCTCTTGTGGTTCATTGACAATGGTATCATTCTTCCGGTTCACTCAAATTTTCAAAATGGTGAATTAGAATAGAATGACCGAAAAAATCTATTTTGATAAATTCGGGGACAGGAGTTTTCGTATGTTTTATGTGACGAAAACCTGGGTATGTAGATGCTGTCGACGTCTGTAAAATTTGAAGGGTGTGGGCTAAGTATTAAAGGAGGAGTAGGCTAACATAGCCTCCAAAGTTCACTTTTATAATAATAAGATTCCTTGGACAGAAAAACGGCAAGAATAGTCAGGTGAGAAAACGCCCATGATGTGCTGTCGAGTCAATAAGAACAATTACCGTATCAAAATTTACGAAAGTTTTGAAATTGTATTTTGACAGTTCAGGGCTTTACAAAGTATTTTAAATCTGCAAAACAAGGCAAAAAAAAAAAACAACAAAAAAAAAACAAACTTCTGTTATAGATAAAAGCAAATTTTTAAAGTGTGTTATCTGTCTGTGTGTTCGCAAAAATACTGGCTCATACAGTTCAGATTTACATGAAATTCTGAAGATGACTTCCTTCCACCCTGCAAACTTTTTTTTTTTTTTCACATTGGAGGCTCCAAATTGTGGAGAAGTTTGCTTTGTGTCGCTGATTGCTCGTCTCCAGTACATGTACTCTTTTTCACAGACGCATGAACCTGTGAGTCATCACTTCTTTCCGATTTGTTACAGTTACACAAACTTTATACCCAGTGCGCAGTTAATTGTCATTTCATGACTGCTGGTGGCGTACACTGGGCTTTAACGTGCAAAGAGAATGCAGTAAGAACAAAAATACCAGTTACAATTAAGATGAGACAGTTTAAGAATAAACAAACAACTGCAACTTGTGTTTCAGGGAAGAGCTTTGTCACTGCGAAATTCTGAAAGGCCATTGCGAATTTAGTCCTCGAGATGGATGTTTTTATAGTTAACGCGGCTCTTCGTCCAGACCAAAAGCTTTGAGCTGAGCCGTAGCCGCGCCGTAGAAATACCTGCTCTTTATGTAAATCAACTGTTCACACCAAAAGCAGTAAACTCGCCGCACGGTTCCGCCACGGCTAGCATCGAGCGGAGATAAATATTATTCGAGCATTTATCACCTCTCAAAGCTAGCAGTCGAGCTGACCTCATTTCCTGATCACTAAATTTAGCACAAGCGGAATTATTCCCGCCAATAATGTCAGTTGCTCGCTTACCGCTTGCTGTTGCGCTACTGTCTGACTGATACTGGTGTGAAAATAAACACGGAAGAAGACAAAACCATTCAGTTCATTGCCTTAATGCAAGATTATCCAACTTTATGGGAAAAGCAAGATAAGGATTTCATGAATAGAGATGTGAGGAGGAAGAACTTCTTGGGGATTGCTGCAAAGAGGGGCACGACAAGTATCTATTCTAAATTAGCTGAATCATTCAGTATCCCTTTCTCCTCCTTTAGCTCTCTCACTCTCGCTCCCTCATTCCCTGTCTCCGTTCTTCCTCTCTCTCTCTCTCTCGTTTTTTTTGCCAGCCACGCGCTAGCTTCCAACTAGCGGCAGTTGCTTTTGATGTGAACAAACGAGCTGATCTGCGTGCCAGTGCTCGCATCTAGCTCCGAGGTTCGGCTCGGTTAGTAGCTTTTGATCTGGACGCACCCTAAAGCCCTGTTCATATGTAAGCATTTTTCAGCCCAGTTTCAGCGCTGTAGATGTATGCGAGTCTTTTGCTCATGCGTAGAATTGGCATACTTTGATGGGCTGATTTCGTACATGCTATTGTTTTTCCATGTTGTGGCCTCACCCTGTCGAGCCCCTTTTTAAAATCAGTAAAGACGTGGTAGATGTCTTGCTGGTGTTGACTATTTCTCACACAGAACTCTGATGTTGAAGATCTGTTTTTTGGTACTTCTTCCACAACGAAAACCAGCCTGCTCTTCGGGCATGATCTCCTCTGCCTGTGGTTGCAATCTATTCAGAATGATTATCAGCACCACGTTGCTTGCATGGCCAGTGAGGCTGATGGTTCTGTAGTTTTGACAAAGTTGTAGATTTCCTTTCTTGGGGAGCGTGACGATGAGTGAATGCGTCCAAGGTGTTGGCCACTCTTCAACGCGCCAGATCTCATTGCAGATTTTGGTGAGCACGTCGGTCACGATCTCTCCTCCATGCTTTATCAGTCCAGCTGGGATGTTGTCTACTCCAGCAGCTTTACCGTTCTTCAGTGCTCGTATTCCTGCTTCTACTTCCTCGTGTAGAATCGGGTGGTCGCTCTCATTTGTTGATTCTTGGCAAGTAAGAACGTTGGGGTCTCCGCTGGTCTGGTCGTTGTATAGTTTTGAACAATATTCTGTTCACCTACCATTACTCTCTTGCTCTTCAGTGAGACATTTGACTTGCTTATCTTGGACGGTGTTGACTCTTTACTGCCTCTGTTTTGTTAGTTTTTTCATGACTTGGAAAGCCCTCTTGCTGTTGTTCCTGCTGAGGTTCATTTCTATATCCGTGCACTGTTTTTTGTATCCAGTCTTCTTTTGCCACTCTCATGCCTTTCCTGATCTTCTTGCTAACTTCTCTGTAAACTTCTGCTCCATTTGTCGTGTTCTTCACTTTCTTAAGTTTTCTTCTTTGGTCACACAGATCCAGTATCTCGTTTGTGACCCATAACTGAGTTTTCCGGCGATATGTCCCCAAGATCTCGTCTGCTCTCTCTGTCATCATTGCATTGAATTTGGTGATCAATGTCTCAGCACCGCCGTCGAGCGTGAGCAGTGCTGCAAATCTCCCGCCGACTGTCGTCTGGAAGGACTCGTGTATGGAAGGATCTTTCATTCTGTCCAGGTTGAACTTCAGTCTGCTGTTCATGTGTTTCTTGATCTTCTTCAGCCTGACTCTGACACCCAGTATCACCAGGCCATGGTCACTTCCCACATCTGCCCCTGGATAGGTCCGTGTCTTGGCTGTGCGGATCCCAGATCTAAAACGGTTCTGTACCATGATGTTGTCAAACTGGTGATGTGTACCATTGGATGCATGCCAAGTCCATCGCCGAGATGCCTTGTGCTCGCCCAGGGTATTTGCTAGCACCATACTGTTGTAGCTGGTGAACTCCAACAGGCGTAATCCTCGCTCATTGGATGTTGCGTTACAGGAGGGGCCACAGTAGTTCTTCCAGTCTGTTACTGCATCTGTGCCTACCTTGGCATTCCAGTCCCCCTGTATGATGAGGATGTCTTTCTTGTCCACTTTATCAATGACCTCTTGGAGCTGGTTGTAAAATTCCTCCACTTTGCTCGTCATTGTAGTCTTTTATTGGTGCATAGAGCTGTACTATTTTTGATGTTATATGATGCTACTCTGAGTTGGATGGAAATGAGCCTGCTCGATACAGGGCGGCACCCAAGTACAGAGTTCTTGATGTTCTTGCAACAAAGAATCCTACGTCCCTTGTGTGGCTGTCGATTTCTGCACTGTTATAGAGTATAATAATAATATGTCCTTCCCCTGTGGGATATTCTCCGAGATTTTTCCAATAACATGCTAAGTGTATCTGTCTAGTTCATGTATGACTTCTTGTAGACTACCTGTCTGGGCAAGTGTTCTAACGTTCCATGCGGCTGTGCTGATGTATTCTTTCCCGCGTATTTTGTTCGTTGAGGAGGTTGAGGTTGCACCAGTCGCATACTTGTCGCCCCCGCCCCGATGCATGACAGAAAGCGCGGTCTTTAATGCCGGGCGACGACCGCGCCGGTATAGACATTGGTGTTGTGTTCATTTTCTTGCAGTGTGTCTTGGGCAAGGATAGCCTGGCGGCGCCCATCCCTCTCCAGACTTGACTACAGCCGAGATCCTGCCACTTGGAGAGTCGCCCTGGTCACGAACACGAGGCCGTGAAGTTTATCTTGGAACCCGTCTGTTATGATCCCAATCTAATTGTTACTGTTGGAAGAACTAGGTGTGGGTTCAATAGTAACTCCCTTAAGGATACACAGGATTAACAAACACAGGGTTCTGCTGGCAATCTTATTTATTCAAAAAAGCCTAACAAAGGTATCACTACCAAAAAGGCATGGGAAAACCCTACCAAGAAAAAGAAGCCAAGAAAAAGAAGCCCAACCAGCCATAAGCCAAAGTCTCTCTGCTACTGGCGCAACTGGACTAGGCCATGTTTTGGGCGAGGCGCGCCACGGCAGGCCGCCGCCGGTCTAGGTCCACTGTGCTGTCGGCTCTTGTCTCTGCGTCTTTGATGGAGTGTGCTGACCACTCGAACTCGCATCTTATTTATGAGCCCGCGCGGACGTCCCAGAGAGCTATTACGTAGCCAGTATTTGGACGAGTGAAAGGCTCGGACGTGGAGTCCAGCCCGACAATAAAACTGGTTAGGGTCCTAACACAATCGAATTTACAGTACGGTAAAAGGGTGCACACAAAGGTCAATTAGGTATCCCAGTAAACTGCAGAAATTACTCTAACGTCCCCTCCAGCAATAATTGAATAAATTTGACCCAGGTTGGATTTATCGGGGATAACATGCGTCTAACTCATAGTTTACTTTAAATCCGAGACCCTCTTATTAATTATTTCAATAGGATATGTGCATCAAAGTACAACAAAATTGGTACCATTATAAAGTAGAAACTTGCTGCTAAAATTCTAACTGACTACTTATACCAGAAACCCGGTAATAGTTTTAATATAAATTTTCAAAGTGTCAGGACTAACAACATTCGACAATTTTGTGCGGGATACTTTCGTCCATTAATACGACGTATCTCCATTGATAACAAACGTTATCATGAGTAACTATTTTGTACCGATAGGATATTGTCTACTCTCAAAAATGAATTCGGGTTCCCGTCTTTCTGTCGGTGGATAACAACGAAGGAGCGAGTTGTAAGAAACTTAAAGCCATGATATAAGAGTTGGAAGCCCGGTGGTCAACATTTCCAACTGACCAATCAAAATGCGCGCTTTTCACCGTGATGTGAATAACGGGTCCCGCGCTAGTATTACAAGGGAAATAATCCAATTAATGGTACTCGGCCAAGTGTCCCTAAACTACTATGAGTGGCCGTCCCTCACTCACGCACCAGAGTTACCATGAAAGCACATTAAAAATAGAAAGTCGTTCATCCTCTCACATTACAAACCCACTTTGAGATGTTATGAATGGGGTGTGTTTGTCATTTACTGTTGTGCATGGGGTTATGAGTTCTACTGCATTTCTTTTTGTAATTAAAGTAGATTCAATCCTTACTCACAAACATACTAGTTACCAAGTAACAAATTGGGTAACTTTTGGCAGACTTGCAGGGTTTAATAACACTACTCTAAGTTAACAATAAAAGGATGTGAATGTGAAAACAATATCATAAACCACAATGTCCATAATAATTCATATTAAGTCTGGACTATTAGACTGGGCTATTCTAGATCCAATAGTAAGTCCAACTTTAAGTCTAACCTAAATCTAACTCAGTTCCTATCATACTTATAAATCCTCTTCTGCTTATTCTGGAACTGGCCATTAACTACGTTAGATGTCCTCAGGACATTATATAACATTACTGGCCAAAGGCTGAACTGTAATGGTTTATATTTCAGTAACTGGAGAAAACGCGTGTGTTACGGGTGTGCCCTCGAGTGTTACGGGGATGGTTTATATGGAATTATTGTTACGACTGCATTTTAACTATCGAGAGGTTTTTAGAAATTACTCTTCCATACCATGCCACATATACTAATAACAATTCGAGTAAGTTTTATCAAGGACCTTGCAGGGCCACAAATTTATTACTTTAAATTCCCTAACAAATTTCGTCTAGCTTTTACATATTAAAAGGACAACATCAGCAGCATCAAATGAAAATACAATAATATATCACTAGAAGTCTCCTCTAGATTCTTAAAAGATTATATCATTCTGACTCATTCACAATTTAATTATTACTTCTCTATCTTTCAGATATAGCCTACCTACTATCTAATAAATAATATCTTAATGTCTCAGACGACAATGTTAACTCAGTTACTTGTGCCTACCGCTTAAAAAGGATATAACTCGTCAACACAACTGACGTAGTTACATTAGATCTAGATCTACTCTAGGATGGGCTGGCAATCCCCAGCCTCATCCAGACACATCAATTTCAATTTACAAATGTGTATACCAGACACTCATGCTAGATCTAGTTGCATGTAAAATACATTGTAGTCTTGCATTCTTTGGTAGCACTTCTACTGGAAAATTAAGGTCAGATTCACGTTCATCGTCGAATCAGTGGGTAGAAACTTACGATTGTTCCCTGATACGGGATCAGGGAGCTGGAGAAAATAGCAGTAGATCTTTTCATAAGAGCGTATGGTCTCATCCCAATGTCTTTCAATGGCATAGACATGGCTTTAACAATCTTCTGATTCTCTCAGGCCGAATCCAGCCGTCTGCCCTCACAGATGGATAATAATTCTGCATGGAGTGATCAAACATAGTAATGGCTCCACTTAAATACTGCTCGGCCATATGCAATTCCCCAGCCAACTGCCCAAATTTGATTGGTGCATCCATTTCGAGCTCAGCTCGCAGATTCTATTAATAGTAACAGACAAGGTCAATTTAACATATCAAAACCCTTCCTAAAGTCTTCAACCCTCTACGTTTTATGTACGAATTTACTCACTCCCTTTTCTCACCCCTGTTAAAGTTTATCAAAATCACGGGGTCGAAAATTGCACCGTCACTGCCCACTTTCTTTCCACCTCTAAGAAAAAGCGTTACAAAAACAAACTGTCCACGAGAATAGTTCAAGGACATTTGCACTGGCTAAAATCAACGCGACCCTGAAATAAACAAACCGTGACCCAGCACGGCAATTCTAGTCCTAACCCTGACATATCCCCCACCCCAGTGAAAATTTTAAATAAAATTTACACGATAGGATCCAAGAAATCCCAAAGTTATTGTGGTAGGGGCTTAAGTAGTACTGTAGAAAAATGAGCCTTAAGCTTGAGAAGAAAAATCTAACTAAGAACGTGCATATTGGATGGACAAAAAGCATACAACTATTGATGCCACGTTCTGTAGAATCTAGTGTATCTAAACATTCTTACTGCACCCAATCAAAATTCTCAGGAATATCTATAATAACAATGAGTATATCACTGTATACTGCTGGATTAAAGTATAACTATTATCAAATAATGAAGCCTTACTGAAGGAATAGGCTCATAATTATCTAGTCAACACACACAATTGCTGCTTATATAGACATTCACACATAATATATCGTTAATTAAAATACTGTGGTATCCAATGGCAGCAGTAGCTCTGGTAGCTTGGTTTGCCATGTTTCCATCTCATTGACCCGCTGACAAGGGCGTCAGGTTTGCCAGAAGTTCAGGTCACAGTCAGGAATGACGCTGGTGGAAAGAGGATATTCACAACAAAAAAGATTGTAAAACTGGTTCATAAAGTAATGAACAAGATAAATGTGAATCCATCCACCGTCTAGAATTGAGGGGGACAAGCACTATCCAACCCCAATACAAGACACAACACTCTTTAATAGGAATTTAAATGAGACGTGACAAAATATCAGCTTGGGAATTGTCACCGCCAGGGATAGCCCGGATAACAAACCGGTATTCCTGGAGTGCAAGACTCCATCTCGTTAATCGAGCATTTTTAGCCCTGTTAGCCTTTAAGAATAACAACGGACGATGGTCCGTTTCAATTATAAACTCGGACATGAGTAGATATCGCGAAAATGCGTTTACAGCAAAAATGATAGCGAGGCACTCTCGCTCGATAATTGCATAGCGGCATTCCCTATCTAGCAACTTGCGGCTGGCGTATAGACATGGCCGCAAGGTATCGTCTCGTTCCTGTAATAACACAGCTCCTAATCCCTTGTCCGACGCATCAGTGCGGACAATAAATATTTGGTTTATATCTGGCAGTATGAGAATGGGGGAAGTGGAAAACAATTGTTGAACGGTACGAAGTGGATCAGCACATTCTGTTGTCCATTTCACTTTATTAGGAAAATTCTTTCTTGTGAGGTCCGACAACGGAGCTGTAAGCGAAGAAAAATTTGGAATGAATTTCCTATAATAGTTAAGAAAGCCCAATAAACTACGAACTTCTTTCTTAGTTCGAGGAGGTTGGAGCTTTAAGATGGTAGTTATCTTCTTGTCATCAGGAGTCTGAACGCCGTGGGCAATTGTATGGCCCAGAAAATTAATTTCATTATATCCTAAAAACACCTTACTGGGTTTCGCCGTAAGGCCAGCTCGACGAAGAGCAATAAAAACTTGTCGTAGGGCTGCGAGGTGGTCGGACCAATTGGTTTCATAAATACAAATGTCGTCAAAATACGACAATACGGAATTCATACCCTGGAGCAATATTGTCATCATATGGGCGAAAGTGGCAGGGGCTGTAACTAACCCGAAAGGCATATAGCGCCACTGCATAAGACCCAACGGAGTCTGAAAAGCGGTATATTGCTTGCTATTCTCATCAAGCGGAATTTGCCAATAGCCTTTGGAAAGGTCAATTTTAGAAAAAATCGTTGCCCTCGCTAACTGAGCAAAAAGATTCTCCTGGTTGGGAATCGGTTCAGCGTCATATATCGTAACCTCATTAAGTTTACGATAGTCAATACAAAAACGCACCGTATCATCTTTTTTTTTCACTAAGACGATGGGTGAGTTATATGGGCTCGTCGATCGCTCTATCACTCCCAGGTGAAACATGTTACGTACCTCGGATATTATAGTCTCCTGTGCGTGCAGCGGACGCGGGTATGGTTTAACAAAGACGGGTATATCCGTCTTTAATCTTATAACATGCTGTACCAAAGAAGTATTACCTGGTAGATCAGTAAAGACTGTAGTAAACTCGTTAAGCAAATCTCTTATATCTTGTCTTTGCGATTCAGATAAGTCTGGATTTATATTTACATCCGAAGTGTTTTCAGAAGCTCGAAGTGCGGGGATTGAATTCTCTATCTTAATAGGATCATCATCGTCAACTGAAACCAAGGCCGCATTGGCCTGAGCAACCACATTTCGGCGATTATTCTGTCGATTATCATCGTCGGACAGGTACTGCTTTAACATATTTATATGGAAGACTTTGTCCTGTCCCCGAATCTTGATAAGATAATTTACTCGAGAAAGTCTCTTTAGGACTTTAAAAGGTCCCTTCCATGTAAGAAGGAGTTTATTTTTCGTCTCCGGAAGGAGAACAAGAGTTTGGTCTCCGACGGCCAAGGTTCGCAATCGGCTACCTTGATCACGATATAGTTTATAAAGACTAGCATGCGCAGCTGAAGATTTTTGTGCGAGCTGACATGCGTTAAGAATTCGATGCCGCAAGTCTACAACGTATTGATATGCAGACCGCGTATCATTGTCGTCGGTGTCTGATCCGGCGAATAAATCATGGAGTATGGCCATTGGACCACGCGGCTTACGACCATACAATAATTCGAAGGGGGAAAAACCCGTCGATGCGTTCGGCAGTTCTCGGTATGCAAAAAGAATAGCGGGGAGTTGTCGATCCCAATCACTCGGCTTGTCGGCGGAAACTCGCGCAAGCATAGTTTTCATGGTAGCATTCCACCGTTCACAGCAGCCATTAGACTGTGGGTGGTATGGAGACGTCAATCTTTGTTTAATCCCGACCAATTCCAAGACTTTCTTAAAAAGTTCAGAGGTAAACTGTGGACCTCTGTCCGATAAAATTTCAACCGGGAACCCAAGACGCGAAAAAATGGTAATAAGGGCCTCAGCGACATGATCAGCTGAAATGTCTTTTAGCGGAATGGCCTCTGGCCAACGGGTTGCGTAGTCAATGACAGAAAGTATAAAACGATGTCCTCTGTCTGACTTGTGTAGAGGCCCAACTATATCTACGGCAACGCGCTCAAATGGTCTGGAGACCATAGGCATCTCCTGCAGAGGAGCCCGCGATGCTCTTCCTTTAGGAGTACGTCTCTGACATACGTCACATGTTGATACGAACCGGTTTACATCTGCGTAAATACTGGGCCAAAAAAATTGCGATAGTATTCGAGACTTAGTTCTGGCCTTTCCTTGGTGACCCGCCAAGGAAGTGTCATGCGCGAGACGAATAATGTCGCGACGAAAAGATCTCGGTACTACAAGCTGCATGACGGCCTCTCGCTTACTCCGAAAATTACGATATAATAAGTCATCTTTAATAAGAAACTTAGAGGTATCCGGTGCGGTAGGATCAACCTTAGCAAACAAATGTTTCAATGTGGGATCTGAATGTTGCTCATCATGAAATGCACTAGACGTTATGTTCACTTCAATAGTAGGATTACTCAATGGACTGTCTGCTCGTCGAGTCGATTGTAGGCGTGTTGTAGCACAAGCAACACTCTCATCCTCAGTCCAAATTTCCAAGTTACCGATAGGAAACTTATTTACTTGAGGTACATTCCCTATGATTATATCAGCCACCGGATTAGGCAGTACACATGCGGTAACAATACCTGTGAGAAAAGGTGTATCAATATAAACTTCTGCAAGACGGAATCGCTCTACAGATCCGCCAAAAGTAATACAAGTTACATCTTTGTCCAAAAATTGTGTTGGACGGACTAGTGACTGTCGAACGCCGATAGTCGTGCATCCGGAGTCACGTAGAACAGAAGCGCGAATCGCGTTCACGCGGCCCTGGTAAAATGTTAAATCACCCAGTTCATGTAGGGCGGACATGACTGGAGTAGCCTTTGATTGCGATGAAGATTTATTAGTATAACCAACATCTGTATAGGGTGTAGATTGTACAGAGCAGGCATTTGCCGATTCCATTTTCACGTTACAAAATTTTTGTATGTGGCCTACCCTATTACACCTAAAACACATAATACGATTAGGATCGTTTCCACGATAAGGAAGACTCTGCGGTCTATCATAATCATGATTATTATCAAAATGCACTCGTCGCGGCGGTCCCTGAGGCCGGTTATATTGTTGGCCTGGATAGTTGCCACGATAATATGGGCGAGGCTCATAAAAAGAATAGCTCTGGTATCCTCGACGCGGGGATACATTACTTTGATTCGGGAAATCCCTCTGTCTAAAAAAAGGTGGCTCTGATTGAGAGCGCGGATTTGGGGCCTGACGACGAGTCGGCCTTGAACGATCGTGTCCGGTTGGCGCTCCTTTGCCCACGTTGGCATAACACGGTGCTATAGTTGAAGGCTTTGCCAAAGGACGATTTGGGTGGGCGGACGCATAACGTTCCGCGCACGATGTGATTTCTTCAGAGGATGTCGGTGCCCTCTCTTTAAGGTGGGCAACCAAATCGGAATGACATGCCGTATAGATTTGGTCCTTTAAGACCAAATCATAAAGTTGGGAATAATTTCCGGTAGTCACGTTCGCGAGCTCGATCCAGCGATCTAAGTAATGTTTCAGCCGATTCACATAAGTTGAGAAATTTTCAGATGGCTCAGGTTTACATGAGCGAAATCTTTGATGAAAGCCATCCTCGGTATGCTGGAATCGCTTAAGCAGTGCTGTTTTAAGCTTGTCATAGTCGTTGGCATCCTCTACTTTGAGGCTATGAAATACTTCTAGAGCCTTACCTGTTAGTAAATTAGACAGGCATGAACTGTACATCGCCTGCTGCCATCCGACGCATTTAGCGTGTAGCTCGAACCGATGTAAATATGCGTCGATCTGGTCGAGTTTTTCATTAAACGTCGGCAGTTTTGGTTTCTTAGCATACGTATTGCTGGCAGTAGTGGGGGTTACAAGCGATTCTCGCTCTAACTTCTTCATTGCGAGTTCATGCTGTCTTTCCTTTTCTCTCTCTCTTTCTTTTTCTCTTTCTCTTTCTTCTTTTTCTCTTTCTCTTTCTCTTTCTTTTTCTCTCTCTCTTTCTTTTTCTCTTTCTCTTTCTTCTTTTTCTCTTTCTCTTGCTGCTAGCCGATCCTCACGATCTCGGTCTTGCTGTAATTGTCGTTCGCACCACGAGGCGCGTTCTTCTTCTGGTATACCCAGAGCTTTGGCAGAGTCAATGTATTTGAGAAACTCGGCCATGATATGTTAAAATATGTAACTAGTAAGTATTTACCTACTGTTAAGGTATATCGCGGTATCAATTATATTATCTGTAACAGTTATTGTCTGTTAATATTAATTCAGTGTCTTACGTTAGCACTGCTTCGCGAAAAGAATGTTCTATCTCTCTCTGTAAATTACAGGCAGTATCACTTAAACTGCAAAACTTTATCTCTCTCTCTCTCTCTGAATATGAATTCTAGTAAGGCAGTGCCGTCTATCCGTTGCTCCCACTGCAATAAAATATATATATCGCCTTTAATGCGATAAATTAATGTCTTGAGTGATCACTCTCAAAAATTTATGTCTCTCTCAACGTGACGAACCAGTGTCCTCTGTTATCACTGTGAAAAATGAATCGCTCTCTCAATGCGATGAATCAAAAATATATCTCTCTCTCAACGCGACAAATTTGAAATATCTCTCTCTTCTCAAAACGCGGACACGCAGTGTCTTCTGTTACCACTGCAAAATTATTCTCTCTATCTTCAACGTGAAATTGTCACGTGAACAAAAATTTATTATATTCCTCTCTCTCTCTCATATGTCAAATCCAGATTACAATTCAACGTGGTTTTAGCACGTGAAACACCTCAGGCATATATTGTAAACATAACAATGTTAGTATAGTAGTTTAAAGTTTATAAGGAAGCAAAAAGAAATACAATAAACAAGACGCTATACTGACAAGTAAGACGAACGATAACAGACCCTACAAGTCCTAACTTATATTACAGAAAGTTCAAGAAGAAGACAGGAGAGACATCTTCCTAAAGAAAAGTGAGGAAGTAAGAAAAACGCCACAATCTATACGAATAATGGATCCCTAAAAGAACTATTCACAGTGAAGCAAATCCCCCCGAGTTATAAATAGCCACCAAGGCACTCCAATATCCTTCGAAATGGCAAAGAAGATATGCTAAACTATGACCCCAACCAACCTCCCGCTCTTAAACTAAACATATAGTAAATGGTAAAATAGCCTGGACACACAGAGCGGAAAGTACGTCGCCCTCCTCAAGACTGTTAGATAGATGGTTCACTTAACTTTGTTTTTGAGGAATTCAGATGGTAAGTATCCTCAAGCCATAGCTCCAATCCAAAAAAAATGCGTTTCTATCTCAGGTAGATCTGTAAGGTGAAGAATGTCCCTCGCCGGTGTCGTCGGGTCAACGGGATGTTGACTTCACCATATGGAATTGAAACAAAATGTTAAATTAATAGAAATTGCCTAAAATCTATAATAAAAAGGACCTGAAAACACAATGTTACAACAGTACAATATCAAATAATGGGATAAAAATACAATAGGTTTTAAATAATTTATCTATGGCATGGCGTTATTTAAGTTCTTTAAGGGTCCCTCTCCAGTGTTACGGGTGTGCCCTCGAGTGTTACGGGGATGGTTTATATGGAATTATTGTTACGACTGCATTTTAACTATCGAGAGGTTTTTAGAAATTACCCTTCCATACCATGCCACATATACTAATAACAATTCGAGTAAGTTTTATCAAGGACCTTGCAGGGCCACAAATTTATTACTTTAAATTCCCTAACAAATTTCGTCTAGCTTTTACATATTAAAAGGACAACATCAGCAGCATCAAATGAAAATACAATAATATATCACTAGAAGTCTCCTCTAGATTCTTAAAAGATTATATCATTCTGACTCATTCACAATTTAATTATTACTTCTCTATCTTTCAGATATAGCCTACCTACTATCTAATAAATAATATCTTAATGTCTCAGACGACAATGTTAACTCAGTTACTTGTGCCTACCGCTTAAAAAGGATATAACTCGTCAACACAACTGACGTAGTTACATTAGATCTAGATCTACTCTAGGATGGGCTGGCAATCCCCAGCCTCATCCAGACACATCAATTTCAATTTACAAATGTGTATACCAGACACTCATGCTAGATCTAGTTGCATGTAAAATACATTGTAGTCTTGCATTCTTTGGTAGCACTTCTACTGGAAAATTAAGGTCAGATTCACGTTCATCGTCGAATCAGTGGGTAGAAACTTACGATTGTTCCCTGATACGAGATCAGGGAGCTGGAGAAAATAGCAGTAGATCTTTTCATAAGAGCGTATGGTCTCATCCCAATGTCTTTCAATGGCATAGACATGGCTTTAACAATCTTCTGATTCTCTCAGGCCGAATCCAGCCGACTGCCCTCACAGATGGATAATAATTCTGCATGGAGTGATCAAACATAGTAATGGCTCCACTTAAATACTGCTCGGCCATATGCAATTCCCCAGCCAACTGCCCAAATTTGATTGGTGCATCCATTTCGAGCTCAGCTCGCAGATTCTATTAATAGTAACAGACAAGGTCAATTTAACATATCAAAACCCTTCCTAAAGTCTTCAACCCTCTACGTTTTATGTACGAATTTACTCACTCCCTTTTCTCACCCCTGTTAAAGTTTATCAAAATCACGGGGTCGAAAATTGCACCGTCACTGCCCCACTTTCTTTCCATCTCTAAGAAAAAGCGTTACAAAAACAAACTGTCCACGAGAATAGTTCAAGGA
This sequence comes from Onchidella celtica, assembly GCA_963931925.1. NCBI lineage: Eukaryota > Metazoa > Mollusca > Gastropoda > Systellommatophora > Onchidiidae > Onchidella > Onchidella celtica. The sequence goes on along the minus strand of OZ007579.1, from coordinate 37,523,473 downwards.
CATTTGCACTGGCTAAAATCAACGCGACCCTGAAATAAACAAACCGTGACCCAGCACGGCAATTCTAGTCCTAACCCTGACAGCGTGGACACGATAACAGTCACAAAGTGATAGGAAAAGCAAGCTGATAAACAAAAATAATGTCACAATGATAGGACAGGAGGAGATCCTACCAGAAGCTGACACCAACCACCAGTCTAGATTTAGGTTTATCTAAAATATTTGACAATTAGATTTCAAAATGGAAGCAGTTGAAAAAAAAAAAAAGAAGTGAATTGTTGTACTTATCTCCACCTAAAGCGTCATTTTCGTCCTCACTGCCGATGGCCTTGAAGGGATAACCGAGCGTCATTTTGAAACCTATGGTGGCCGTCATGTTGTTAGGTTGCCTCCCTCCGCCAGCAGTTACCTGGCTGACAGTTCGCACTGAACGCTCTGCCTGTGAGGCAACTGCAGGCGCCCGCGCAACTGAACGGACATCTGTTCTAGGTCCGTCGGTCTTGATCTGCTCTCGATTAGGCATTTTTATGGTTTTTGTTTTCATTTCCATTTATATTTTTATTTTCATTTGCAAATCGGGATTCCCCGGCCCCATTCACGTAAAGCTCCCGCGAGGTATTTTATGCAGTGACGAGATAAAAATGTTATCCTGATTTAGTTTTTGTGAAACGCAAAATATCAGGTGGTTCTTTGAACTATGTCAACGCTTCCATTTAAAGCTCATACCGCCACAACCCAAAAAGGTGCCACATAATGACCAACGCATGAAATCCATATTACTGTAAGTACATGCCCAAGTCATTCATGTCCCCTGTAGATAATGGAAAGACTCCCACCCAGCAATTATCATTCCAGACTGAGTCTAAGTTATAACATTCTGATCATCCAAAACACGTCGGGAAATCTCTAATGACTGCAGACTAGAGCAAACCTTAGCCGTTTTAGTGACAACAGCATCTGTGAGATCTGGACATCCCTCTCAGAACCCCTTCAGACGACGTGCTCAGCAGCTTTGTGGTTTGTTGGTAGTGTTTCAGTAGCGCTGAGACAGATTCCTCATTGGTATTATATTTACCACAAACTCCCTTAATGCATCCACGAAGCATGCTTTGGGAATGGTTTCGGCGCAGCTTGTTGCTGGGCCGAACACGAGCGGCTTTTCTGAAAAATTGCTACTTTTCAGTGATGGTGTTTCCATGCATGCAGAAGCCTCGCGTTCTTTTTTTCTTTTTTCGGTGCAGATATAAAACCTTTCAGGTAGCGAAGGTTTACCGCTTCACTGGGCTTGCTTTTGAGATAACATGATTCTTAAAAATAGATTAGAAAACCATCAATTTCGATGCAAGTTCATCTTCATCACCAGCAGCATCAGCAGAGCTGCAACAATAAAAACACTGGTTACGCAGCCGCAAACACTAAAGTGAAGAAAGCAAATCCTTTCTGTTTTTTACCCACAAAGAGAAAAATAGGGAGGATTATTGAAAAAGGAAAAAAACTGAAGGAGAACGAAGACATCAGAAAAAGAATTTCAGTTTTTCGAAGTCGGATTGGTTGCATTTTACATGTATTTTTATTCCCGACTAACTGATAAACAAAACTGCTCCCCTGAATATTGGTAAGTTCATTCCCCACCATATTTCCCATCGCCTGCCTTTGTATTCACGGTTGGAACTGGAAGCATAAATGTGGTAAATTTGTAGTGATGTTTTGGAACAAGTCCTTTTTGGGCAAAATACACCGAGAGATACTTTAATATACAAGAAACATTTTTTGGTCAATGGGCCTATCGTATTTTTTTCTTGAGATTTTGTAAGTCTTATCTTGAAAGCTCAAAAGGAAACAAAGTCTTAGATTTTAGATCGTGAAATTGGAGTGTTTGTGGCAAACGCTGTATCCTTGAAGTGCACTCACGTCGCGTGTGCCAACCACATGAGGGCGTGCTTCTGTTAATTCCAGTTGCTTATGCGACCGCTTTCGTGAAGTCGGAAGAGCTTTTCTTTTTTTCAGTTATAATTTTTTTTTTTTCAATTTGGTGTATTTTCTGTGAATCAGTGGAGTAATGCCAAATAGGTTGGCTCTTCTAGCCGAAGATAATTCTCCCAGTCAACTGGAAACTCTTCCTTAAGTTGAGGACATAGTCATAACTAGCTTTCACCTCCGGCTCTTCTGTTTCCTCCGTCCGGAGCTGGCGGAGTATGTGCATTGGGCCTCAAATACCTTTTCCATATAGCAGCTGAAAAGGGGAGAAACGCGGCGACTCACGAGGCATCTCTCAGTCAGCAAAAAGTAGCGGATTAATGAAAGACACTGCCTGGGCTGCTCACAGCAAAGCCGCCGCAGACACGTTTTCAGTGTCGAGTTGAATTTCTCCATAAGTCCGTTGCACATCGGGTGGAATGGTATTGTCGACGTTTGATTGATGCCGAGCAACCTGCACACCTCCTTCATACAATCAGACATAAACTGCGTACCGTTGTCACTAAGCACTTTTTCCGATGTAGCAAGGGGACTGCAAATATCCATCAAAGCTTTGCAACCGCCTCTGTATTAATCTTGCGTAGTGGAACAGCTTCTGCGTATCTTGTAGCATAATCAATCAGCGTCAATATAAAACGATGTTTTTCACATTTTCACTTTCCTTGATGTGTTTTGTATCGACATTGAAAAAAAAAAAAAAGGGAAGCCCTGAAAACCCAATGTCCTTCTCATTACCGATATTCAAGGGCTCTCGAACCTTGCAGCATTCCGGTATTGCATTCAAAGGCTCATGGCCTAAAAACAAAATGTTTCCTACACGAATAAAGGGAAAAACTTTTCATTCCCTATACAATGGCTAGCTAAACATTCTCTTTCTCTTTGTCTAGTAATTTCTCACTGACATATGTAATGGGCAATACCCTGGCCTCTCTTTGTTGTAAAATTGCCGCCCTCTCGCCAAATTCTGAAGCGTCAGTGCTCAATAAAAATACAAACACATTTGATCCATATAAGGCAGATACAAAATAGGCTTAGAAGTGATAGCTTTCTTAAGTCGGGTATGCCTTTTCTAGTAGGTCTTCCCACTTAACAATATTCGGCAGTTTCCGTCTACTTAAATCAGAAAGGGGAGATGCCACACGTGTCAGATTTGAAATGAATTCTATATAAAACCACACGAGTCCCAAAAATGAGGGCACCTCTTTCTTAACCTTGAGTCCTTGCACATCTTGGAATTTGTCACTGTTCTCTTCCCGTGGTGCGATCGTTTCGAGCTGGTATCCCTAATGAGTCTGTGACACCAATCCTAAGAGTTACTTGGTGGGTCCCGTAGTCAGAGAGTTCATCTAGTATCATAGTATGCTTTTCCTAGGACTCGATGTGAACTAAGAGGTCGTTTACTTAATCTGTAACATTATTCATCTGCTGCAACTGTAAGGGCTAATTCACAGCGTACTATCAGAATTCACATTCTGAACAGCATTCTCAGAAATTTATATCGTGTGTCAAGAGTGACGAAGGCTGTTTTGTGGATTATATCGTCGGTTCTCACCAGGATCTGCCTTTGTCCTTTGCTAAGGTCGATCTCTGAGAACAACACCGCCTTCTATATCGCTTGGATTTGGAATATTTCAGCGGGAGGAGTCATGTTAAGGGGTAAAAAACGGCTGCCTTGTTAAGACACTGATAGTCGATACATATACGTTTGCATCCGTCTTTTTTCTTGGGGCGATGAGCTCTCACATACCCAATTCCTTCGTCTCCCACCCAGATGTTATAGATGGTATTATAATGTTGTGTTGATATGTTTGTTCGACTGCATATTTTTAATATTAAATTTAATCTTAACTTCCAGACCATGTCAAATACTAAGGAACAAAGTGAGTAAATTTCAACAAGCAGGCCTGCAGGGCCACATTTTAATTACGTTAAGTACACTAACAATCTCGACTAGATCTCTTTATGTAGTAAGGATAAATATTAGCAGCATCAAATCCATAATCAATAATACTTCATTACAAGTCTAGCTCTAGGTTTCCTATAATAACAGTTAAATACACTCTAGGATGGGCTGGCAACTCCCAGCCTCACCCAGACAATTCAATCACAGTTATATATTTCATACATTAATACTAGTTGTAGCTCTAGGTGACAGTTTGACTTTGCATCTTGCATTCTCCGGCAATCACTCCTGGTAGATTCATCAAGACTCTCCTAACGGATAAATGTCATTCTCTTCGCCTCATTCATTGTCAATGTCATCAAGAGATAAATTACTCACGATTTGCCCTGGCGCTAGGCCAGGGAACAGTGGACAATAGCGTTGTTCAATTTCAAATCAGCCATATGGATATCTCAATGACTAGATCCACATCTAGACATGTTGTACTTTGGAAGTATTAAATGATTCGCTCTGCTTAGAATGAACAAGAAGTACCACCGCAGTTGCCCGCACGGCATCGCGATCTCTACGCTAATCCTCATTGGTCAGCCCTTTAACCGTCCATGACGTCAGCAAAAAACATAATCACCTCTTCAAATTAAAACTGGGGCGCTAATCTTCCCTCTAAACCTTAACGGCTTTTATTTAACTCTTTACTAGCTACCAATATACGTGTTTACTTTTACTTTTCTTATTATTATCAATATACGAAGATTTCTGTTCCTGGTGCAAACTTTCTCCTATGCTAATTTCCCGTCTATTCTAATTTGTTAAAAGTTACAAATTGACATAGCAGACGACAATTCTTTAAGGCCACTCTAATAGATATCTTGGTTTTTCACAATAGTTACATTTACTCTAAGGCCAACGTATTTAATCTTGACATCCCACTCTAGGTTGTATTAATTAAGTTATTTCCCTTTGACCACATTTGATCTTGACAATCGGCCGCCAGTGTTTTTTTTCATAGCGTACGTACCGGGCCAGGGCGCTGACGTACGAGTGTATCGATGTCAGAATAATACGGTCTGTTTTACTTCTAGGAGTCCTGTCTGCGGAATTGCTCCTGAACTGAAAAACTTATCAATAATGTATCACGTTGGTAGGTGAATTTTAACATTTACAGTCGCATTATTAATAATTATATCGTGAGTTCACTGGAGTCCACTGGAGCCATTTTGCCTGATCCTAGAATGGAAGACCGCCAAGCCATTAGATTTCTTTAGTCCCGCACATGTGCACACCATGAGAGGAGAGTGAATTGGTGCGAGATCTTACGGCAGTAGTCTGTAGTCCACAGTATTTTAATGCAGAAAAAAACAACAACGGGGGAAGTTTTTCCAATTATGCTTTTTTCTCGGTATTGTGCTTCACATATGTTGCAAACAGATCTATTTTTATGATTTTTATTTTGGGTATTTATAGTTTATGTTTGTGTTCATACCAAACAATTGTACGGCAAATTTTATACACCAGAAATGTTATTTCTGAGTTTTCGCTTGCAGCATGCAAGCAGTCGGAGTAATCTCACAAGCCACCGGCCCAGTCAGTACACACCAAATTTGGCCACCGAGATCTGACCAGCCGGTCCGTGCTTGGGTAGACGTTGACTGCAAACGGCCTGTCTGTTCTTCTTCTTTTTTTTTTTTTTTTTAAGAACAGGATTTTTTTTTAGCTGTTAATATCTGACCACCTTTAAAGAGCATTCAATTTGGTGCCGTTTTATCCGGCGACAGAAACAGCGTGCATAGCTCATTAACAGGCACGGGAGACTATTTTTAATGTACCCTTGTTAAATGGATGCAATTTTCTTAAAAGCTAGTGTAAAGGGCTTTAATTTTTTATTCTAATCTATTTTAGAACTGAGTGAAAATAGGTCTCCCTTTTTCAACGATCCTATCTCAGAATAAAATATAGCATTTGTTTCCACGTTTCCACGTTTCCAACTTTACATTCTTTCTAGAACCTGTATTTACGCAAGTGTTTCAACTTTTCTAATGCAGTTCTTTTTAGAAAAAAAAAAGTGAAATTATAATTTTTCCATACTAAATTTATTTTTACTTGGTGTCGCTTTAGATGTACACCTATTTTTATTCTAACTTCCGTACTAATTCATTGTCAAATCATTGGTGGTCAAAGCATGGCGGGGATTAAGACAAGCAAACTCCTTAATCAGACCGTCTTGACACCTAATCTCTCATCCAAACACTTCTTTTAGTTCTTCTTTTCTTTTCTTTCCCCCGTCTGTCTTTCTTCATCTTCAAGCTGGTTTGTAACAAGCAGGATAGCCAAAATACAGTTTTTAAATCCGTTGAAACGATTCTTGAATATTAGAAACGAAATTGGGAAGTGCATTCACAATTTTGAGTTAAAAAGGCGCCAGAAATGTTAGAATGTGCAAACTACCGTGGCAGACAGAGCTACGGTGTTTTTGATCTGGTAGCTCCGTCGTTGCTACATAAAAAGACACATGCGTTTTTGGTCTATTCATGTCCGTTCAATTTATGCCAATCGTGAAATCGAGAGAGAATTCAATACCTTGTTAAAGAAAATCATCAAAGATTACAAAAAAATAAAAAAAAAATGTTTTTCAAGAATATGGTATGCTTCGTTTTATGTACCTTCGTCGTGTGAAACCGAAAATTTCATCAGGGTGGACAAACTACATACAGGAAGTCCGTACGCGCTGAAGAGAACTTTTAATCACATCACGGTAAGTCTGTTGTGTTTCTTTGTGGTTTATACAATTATGTTTTTTCTACATTGATGAGTTAAGAAAGGTCGAGGCAAAATCAAACAAATCAACAGTGATTATTACAAAACAAGAACAATAACTAAAGTTTCACAGAGTTCGACAACAAGCTTAAACAAAAAGTAGAAAACATTTTTAGAAAAATCGCAAACTGGATGCAGATTTTCAAAAGAAAAACTACAGAGGGCGACAGTCTACAATTCATCAACGTATCACCGCACTGACTGCAGCATTCATACTAGCAGCAGACTCTTGACTTCACCTCAGATATCAGATGCAGCCTTTATTTTTGTCCAATAGTCAACCCACACCAAGAAGACATACGTGATTAGCTGACAGAATTGTGAATAAAGTATATGCATCAAGGATAGGAAGTGACATTCTCGTACCGGTCTAGTTCACGAAAGTACTCAGATAAACATCATAATAGCTCGAGTGCATGAAATTCCTAATTTCCTTTGACCAAATACATTACAATGACTGTTACTTGTTATCTTACAAACTTCAGTGCATATTAAAAATCCAGCATTGAAAGACACAAATACGTAGCCTCTATCAATCAAAAGCGACTGTGCTAGTTATTCATTGACTAACATTCGGTAGAGGGGGGTTCAAGTCTCGCAGCCCGATGAAATGTGTTGGACGTCAAACTATATGATGGAGTGATTCCACCAAAATTAATATAGTGTATTAGCTGGATGGGGGAAAAGAAGTCAAAAAGGTCCACTCAGCGGGGCAAAAGATTGTTTTTAGTAGACTCCGTCTGCGTCATATCCACCTCACACGCCGTTTTTTACTTAGGGGCAAGATCTCCCCGAATGACAATGTGTGGCATGCAATTGCCAACTATCAATAAAACATATTTTAACTGAATTTGTAGACTTCATGCATATCAGAAGAAGGCAATATGCCTGCTGATCCATGAAAGAATTATATTCTGACGTGGACCCGCAGTGCATCGTGTCCTTTCTGAGAGAGGCTGAGATCTACAACTTGATTAAAAAACTTTTATACCCATTAGCAAACTTTTTCTAGATCAATACAAAACAAGTTTTGAGAATTTTACCAAGGTGATGAAATCATAATTATGAAAGTATTTAATTCTATTGTTGTACTTAAAAGCTCTGAATACGAAACATAAATAAAGAAAGTGTACTCCAATAGACCGTGAAGGACGGAAAGTGGCCGTTATCGCGCCGACGCGGTAAAACTCATACTCAAACACCGGGGCAAATTGCCATATTGATTTTTAGAAAGCCAAACATGTCTAGATCATGGAATGAGATGATAGCAATCGTTATCGGCTAGCTTTTTAGGGAAAAAAGGAGTCTAAAAGACCCCACCCCATGTATACAGTTACACCGTTTGCACCGTACCACTATTCATGATTAAATGTGAGGTTCTTGGACCAAATGAGCCCATATGAGCTATGCAAACGCAGCCAGGGAAGTAATGAAATTAAAATAGCATTAAAGGGGCGTCTGGGTGAGAACACGTCGATTTAGTTACAAAATATCGAATTTTCACAAATCGGGGCAAACGATACTTCATTGTCTTTCGAATGGACAACACAAACCCGTTTCCTTGTTTGAAGCATAGAAGTCCGTGAAAAAAAAGTGTTTTAGCAACCCACCCCCCTCACCAAAAGTCACGATCATAAATTTTCGAATGCGATTTTCTCAAAAGTTGATTTTTCATGGGGGTAGTGATTTTATAACCTCAAAATCTCAACATCTGTTGAAGCCAGAGCTCTGGAATTTGGCATGAACTTAGAGATATAAAAAATATAGGGAACTGTCTATTTTTTGTAGTCTTTGCTAAAAAATTATATATTATTAGCTAGTCCAAAATAGATTTTGAAAGTCAGAATATCCATTCTTTCATTGTTTAAATGAGTAGAACTTTTAATTCCAAGAAGTTTGATACCAAACTTTTGGCTCCAGCTTAGTATTTACAGAAGTTATGCCCCTTTGAAATTTTGAGAAAATGACCATTTTGCGCAACACGACGAGAGGGCATGTTTATGGCACCATATCTCTAGAAGTTATCATGACTAATCATTCAAACTTGGTAAACACAGAGTCATGCACATAGATAACAACCTCAATTTTTTTCAGGGACTTCAGGCAATTACAAAAGTGTTGTTTATAACATCAAATGTGCCATGCTATCACATTTCACACATTTTTACAGCAGAGGTAAAAAAGTGAAATTTTTGCAACCTTCAAATATTCATAAAAAATCAACCAATGACCTGACACAAGAAACAAATACATCTCTGTTCTCAAAAAGATGAGTTCTATTGATTTAGAGCAAGAAAATATGGCTAAACTGAATAAAAACCCGATTTTACAAAGTGACAGTTACAATGAGTAGTATAAAAACAAAAATTCAGACGAACTTCGAAAAATTATATAAAATCAGTGCAAACCCATGTAGCTGTCAAAATTGCACGTATGTGCTAAGAATTCAATGGTACATTCATTCTATGTGTTAAAACGTGAATTACTTGCAAAACGTTAATTAACCATTTTGATCTATTATAACAAGCACTGAAGCAGCATAAAAATTCCATCACGTCACACAATTTTGCAATCTTCAAAAATTCATTAAAAAAATCAACTAATGACCCCACACAAAAACTAAATACATCCATGTGCTCTGAAAGAAGAGTTCTATCGACTTGAGCAATCTATTTGCCATACAAATTCATTAAATGTCAACAATTTGAGCGAAGGAAATTGTACAGACGATCTTGAAGTGACAGCCCTACATCAGCCTCCTTCGAATCGGGATTTAGTTAGGATCTCAAACTTGCCCGATCGTGACAATGCAATCAGAATTAACCTACATGGTCTAAATATGCATTCTGATACACAAATTTGTTGTCACTAGAAAGTATAGACAGTCAACTTATCAAATCCATGGCCGGGGGAACGTATTATATTAAAACGGTCAACCGGTCCTTCGATCTGTACTAGATCTACTTCACTCCCTCATGCACTGATCTGCGACTCGTGTTACGTTTGGTTAGGGATTTTAGATGCGTCGCGCACGGGCACCATAGCACAAAGACATTTCGAATATTCACACCGAAGCAAAGGAAAGTAAAGCTTTCTTTTGGTGTAACTTTCACATTGTTTTTACAGAAAAAGGTACAGATTTTTAGATTTTTTCACGGAAATCTCAACTTTTACGGCACTTACACAAAATGAAACCCGTGGAAAGTTATATGAAACTACAGTGCATTCAATTCTGCAGCTCACCGTGCCAAATGTGGAATATTTGCTGCGACGGCGAAAACGTGCTTCCCCGTTAAGAGAGATGGGGTCCAAAATTCAGCCGTCCGTTCCGCGAAAAATGCGATTTGAAGACGTTATTGATTGATTCACCAAAAGTCTAATTAAGGGGGCATTGAATTCAAACAAACATCATTAGAAAGAGGAGATTCAGTTCACCAACACTACACAAGCAATGCTAGAACAAACGGACCACAGAACAACACAAACAGTCGATTTTAGCTGAAATTCGCTGCTGCGGCACTCGCAGCGGGCATTTTGGACTAGCTAATATTATCATGTTATAGCTAATTACTTGTAAAGTGAATACATGTATGTAATTGCCCGCATATTTTGAAAAGGCAACTTAAAAAAAAAAAAATGAAATAAATAAAAAATTAGGGACAATTAATGGAAGACTAAAATTATATAGTTCCCTGTAGGGTTATTTGGAGTATCATTATCAAAAGGAATTTTGATTTTAGCTTTCTTAGATTCAGAGATTTTGAAATTATAAAATTATGTCTCAAAATCCAATATGGCAACGACAAGTGAAATTCCAAATTCAATGAATGGTTACACATCAACTTAACCCTACTTAACGGGTTCTTACATCAATTCACTAAATTTAGTCCAAATAAAAAATATTTGTTCTCTGAGTAGGACGCCCCCTTAAATAACAATGCTGCACAGCAAGCCCACACTGACAATCACACACTTTAGCAAATACACAAAACACAATTGAGATATGTTTTCACCTATGATGTAGCTGACGGACCAATTCTGTGTGAGACAGGGCTAAGGACATCAGGTTTAAGGTAAAAAGTAATCCATTTTGATGCTTTAGAAGAATGATCATGTAAATCCAGTTGCATTTATGCATCTTAGGCGTGTATCTATACACGAAGGAGAAAAGAACTTAGTACTGGTAGTCATTTTCGTCTCTGCCACCTTCACTGAAGCAGTAGATCCACTACCTCTTCTTCTAACTGATTCGAACAGTTTTTCAAAGTACAAATATCTTGACACTTTAGACCGTGAAGTAGTAGGTATACATAGAATGGCATCGTGCAAGAGCGACGTCACCGACGTGACAAAGGGTTCGAGCACACACTGTGTAGCAGTCATAAACCAGTCTTTCGTTGTCATCGCTAACTGCACGTCTCCCTATCTCCAGCCGGATTGAGGACATCAGTATTTTCGGTTGATATGATATTTTCATCTTCATCATTGGCTGTATGACTGCGTCAAACAGAAGGCGTCCACGTGTTTCTGCTTTTGTCTTGTCAACGAAGGCACAATTTTAAATCCTCCTCGTTTAATATAAAAACATCTTTCTTAGTCATGGTAACAATTTGTATTCAGCCAGCCCTGTATCTTTCCGTCTGTCATTCTGTGACCCGGAATTTTATCCATGAGGGTTTTAAGAAATGTGGTCCAATGGCGGACGAAGTGTTGGCCTGCTTTATTTTGGGAATGCACGTCCTCATCTTTTCCTCTTGGTTCTCTTCACACATGAAATGTCTCCTGTTTCTTTCAGCATTATAGCATGGATCTTGCCAAATGCTGCCAGTAAAGATTTGACCTTTGGAACAAGACGCATGCCCTTAGTAATGGTGACGGGATCTTTGGGAACAGAGTCATTCTGCAGGTGCCACCACATTTTGAAGGGGCGGTGCGAACCTTGGGATCACGGCTTAGCGCTTTGTATTTGCCGTAGGCACTGTTCAATGTGCACATTGCACGGTAGTGCCAATTACATTTTCTTCCCGGCATTGTATCTTGGGATTCGCCCTCGCCCACCCCTTCTGTTTTCCCTACTAGCCATGTGAGCTACTCAAGTTGGGGGGAGGGGAAAGTTTGAGGTTTAAAATGGTCTCTTTGGTGTAGCGGATGAAATGCTACATTACACAGTACTGTGCGCACCATGGCATGTCGACTCAGCGTGGATGGTCTATCGGCAGGAAGTGATGGCGTCATGGGCTCACGCGTTCGTTAAATAAAATGGGGGGGGGGGGAAGAAAATAAAACAGCTGTAAACTTGTCTTCTTAAAATCCGGGAGAGTTTTGTTGTTTTTTTTGTGTGTGTAGATTTTGCCTTTACGCAATTCCACCCCCGCTCCCATACAAATACCGCCGTCTTTTTTCTTCGAAGTAGTTGCTTTCAGTTGCAACTAGTTTAGTTTGAAATTATCTGAGACCTGTGGCATAATTTTATTTTGTTTAGGACAAAGTCACCAATTAGGCCAATTGACCCCGTCAGCGGTAAAATGATGCTGTGACTTCAAACTCGCCTCCGTCCTAAAAGTCGAGAAGCGTCCTGATTCTGGCGAACATTTCGTCCATTTCGCCCAAATAGATCTACGCTGCGTCCTTTTCGAGGCATTTTAAACAGTTGACCTCAGTGGAGCATGTGAGACGGAAACCACGAAGCGGAATAGGTAGGAATGTCAAATAAAAGTGGGGTGTGGAAATGGTACCTGGTAGGGCGCAGCTTTGGAAATTGTAGTCCCTGCGCAAAATACAAATATATGTGCCCACAATAGTGTTCGTCCGCCGCAAACTAGATTATTTTTTATTGAACTTAGATGATAACTGCATACTTCTTGGTTTTGTGGTGGTCTCGGAGTTCTCGGCGTAAGATATGGCAAATTGCTTTTATGTACATACAGTAGTGTTGAGCTTGAAAAAAAAAAATGGATGTGTTTGAATGTCAAAAATCTGACCATAAATAAAAAAAAGTTATAATTTTATCTGTAGATCTATTTAAAAAAACAAAACAAAAAAAAACTTCGACAGTTTTCATGCAATTTTACCACAGCGCATAAACCAGTATTGAACTTGACATGGAGCATGCACTTGTCAACTCACGTATGCATTCTGAAATGGTCGGTATAGTGCGTTTCTTATTTTATTCTTAGAATGAGCGGGTTGAGTATGGATTTTCTGGAAAATTGTCCGTTGGACTTGTTTGAAATTCGGCATGGGCCCATGTTTTACAATAAAGCTCATGCAACTGATTTTTTTTTTTTTTGTATTTGTTACCCTATCGGCTGATTTTGAGTTTGCTCCTGTGCGTTTTGCGAGGAAAAAAAAATCATTAGTAGACCAAGTAAAGAACGAAAAAAGTAAAAAAAATAAAATAAAAAAAATCGACTGTATTAAATGGTGCGATTCGATGAAATAGAAACTTTATTGTCAGGATGTTTTCTGCGGCCATAGCAAGCGCAAACTGCTCATCTGCTGCAGTTTGTCTTGCCGTGTCTATAATTATCCCCGGGAATTGAAAGATCGCATGGGGTCGGGAATAAACGGTGAAACTCAAACTGGAACCAGCAAATAAGCCCTTTCATTTTCAAGTGAGCAGGGGACTTAATTGTGTTAAATGTGAAATGATGAAGCTGGTCGCAATCAGCTCATCTCCCTGGTGGCACGCCGTGGAAAACAGTTTGTTTCAGTTGGTTAGTGAGTGCTGTCTCTTTTTTGCACTCTACCAACAGCTCACCGGTTTTGATTCTCGGCACTGATTTCGGTTCACCAGCGACACTTTTCTGCGTTTTGTAGACGACGGAAACGCTATTTTTTGCCAGCTTTTCCCTGGTGTCTTACGAATTACAAATTCGCTCAGTTTGCCAGTTTCTTTTCAGGGTCTCTGCTGCTGATCACCAAGAAGGATGACGAAGCCTGCCCTGCACCAACATTTAAATTCAGCAGCGACCTGACTTTCATGACTCCTTCAATGTTATTTTTGAATCTCTGCCTCACTTTCTGTCACGAGGTGAGGAGGGGTGCTGTGGGGATGAGCACTCGACGTGAGAGGTCCTACACTCTCAACCTTGGACAGTCAACAGACACGCAAGAAAATAACGCAAACTAAAATAATGATGGTTAATTCAGGCCTGCAGGACCGTGAGATCTATTGACCATAATAATAATTTCGACTGCATGGATCATAAACACATAGAGATGGTATCACTACTCAAAAGAAATCACAATGGCGAAGCCGACTCTAATCAACTACTTTATAAATCCAATTGGACTAAATATACAGTAAATTCCTCTCTCACTCCTTATAAGGAGACTTGCTTCCTCCTTAAGGCAGGCTCACTTAAATACATAACAATGCTAATGTTCAACTAGATCTCTCTTCTTGTAGGAGGGACCGCTGTTACTGTCACGAGCTGAATTAGGATTTCCGAGGATATAGCTCTCGTCTGGACGCGAAACGGGCTGCACTCTGGAAGCCGGTGGCTTAGACTGAGCGCGAGGAGGTGGTCCTTGACGACGGTTTGGTCGAGACCATCTCGTTTCGACCGGTGCACTTTTGCCAACTCCGGTGTAGAATGGCTCAGCATCTTAGGCATTGCCAGAGAACGGCTCGAATGTGCGGCCGCATACTGTTCCGCTAGTGATGTAATTTCCCCCGGCATTTTTTTGGTGCCCGCTCCTTGAGGTGGGCGACGAGATCTGAGTGACACGTGTTATAATCCCATTCCTAATATTATAGATGGTATTATAATGTTGTGTTGATGGGATGTTTGTTCGACTGCATTTTTATAATTGAGAGGTATTCAATCCAAATCTAACTTCCACTCACACACCAGATACTAAATAACAATTGGATTAACTGGCAGACCTGTAGGGTTTATTTACCACTCTAACTACAATGACAATTATGAGTCAGAAACAATATCACAATAATTCATATTAGATTCATAACATATTCAGCTTTAAACGATTGTGTTCTAAATGTTGATTTACTTCTAATACTACACTATCTAAAACTCTAATATCATACTCTACTAATCATTGCATATTTATGGCTTGCCTATCTCACTATGGAGATACCACATAGAATCTAGGCCTTATACTATAGATGTTCAGAATTATCAACAAAACCCATAATATCATTAACTTCTATTCTCGCTAATTATATAACTAACTAGATCTAGTTCTATATCTAACTCTAGGATGGGCTGGCAACTCCCAGCCTCACCCAGACAATTCAATCACAGTTAGATCCATATAATTCACACATTAACTTTAGATTTAGTTGCAGCTCTAGATGGCAGTTTAACTTTACATCTTGCATTCTCTGGTAATCACTCCTGGCAGATTCATCATTCTCCTATCGGATAAAAGTCATGTTCTTCGCCTCCTTATTGATTGTCAATCATCACGAGCTTCGATCAGATCTTACTTACGATTGTCCTGGCTCTAGGCCAGGGAACAATAGACAATAGCGTTGTTCATTTTTCAAATGAGCCATCTGGATATCTCTATGATCAGATCTTCATCCAAACATATTATACTTTATAAATAGTGATTCATTCAAGTAGAATCCCACTGACTCCTTCGCAGTTGGAATAATCTGCACGGAATGGAGTCCCCCCGTCAGCTGCTCTCTCGGCTGCCTATTGATTATCAATACGCCTGCATTGATTGGTTATCAACTTAACGGCTAAGTGACGTAGACAAATAAGTTCTCACCCCCACGTTGAAAACGGGGTGTTAATCTTCATCGATAGCACATTATATTTGCATCTTGATATCCACCATCTCCCCTAGTATATATATTCCCGCTGATTATCTATAGCCCATTCACCATAACACCAGTGATATTCTATTTACTAGAATACTACTGTTTATCTACGCCTTCCTGTTGTTCAAGAGTTCCCTCTTGCTTAAAATGACGTCATCAAAAAATACCGTCCTTGCATCCTTGACCTTATCTACAAATGACGTATTCCACATGTTATACATATTCACCCTCTAGGTTGTATTAATTAAGTTATTTCCCTTTAACAACATTTGGTCTTGACAACAGGAACTATAAATGTGATCCTTTATTATTAAATCATAGAGCCCCTGAAAATTTCCCTCAGGAACATCGGCCAGCTGAATCCACCTATCTAAAAAATGTTTAAGGCGGCCCATATCGGTGGAAAAATTCACGGACGGTTCGAAATTGCACGTACGGAACCTCTTCGTTATGTTGAAATCGCTTTAACAATGCTTTCTTAAGCAAGTCATAATCCTTTGCATCCTCGTCTTTGAGGCCATGAAAGACCTCAAGTGCTCTCCCCGTAAGAAGGTTTGCAAGGCAAGACGTATGTTCACTTCGCTCCCAGCCGACGCACTTGCGTGGAGCTCGAAGCGATGAAGGTACGGATCTATCTGATCGACCTTATCGTTAAAGGTCGGTAGTTTCGGCTTGGACTTATTGTTATTATTATTGGCAGGGGCCGCGGTTGGTTGGCCTCGTTCAAGCTCTAAACGTCTGAAAGCCAGCTTATGTTCCCTCTGGATTCTCTCCCTCTGGCTCGCTCTTCTCTTTCTCTTTCTTTTCCTTTTTCTTTCTCTTTCTGCGGCTTTCTCTGCTCGTTCCGCGACTCTGTCTTCTCTATCGCGGTTTTCTTTTAGTTTCTGATTACACCAAGAGGCACCTTGATCCTCTGGTATACCGAGTGTCTTGGCAGCCTCCAAATATGTCATTAGGTCGGCCATATATTTGGTCGATAAACGTAAATGTCTCTCAAAGGAGACTGGATAATACAGTAAAAATCGGTGTATTAAGTATAATATTTTGAATTACACTCTTTGGTTGATTGCCACCTAAAGGCGACTCGAAATTAATAATACTTCTCACATACTACTCAATTTAACTGCAATACTTCTCACTTTGTTACGGATCCCTTCCAGATGTTATGAAGTGGATTTGGCATTTACAATGTTGTGTATGGGGTTATGTGCTCGACTGCATTTTAGATTCTAAAATATAACTAAACCTCACTTCCCTATCTTACTAATCACTAAATAACAAAATGTGTAACTTTTAGGGCAGGCCTGCAGGGCCGGAACCACAATGTATTGATGGAACAGTTACAATGTATATATATATAATTATATAAATGTAAGACAATATCATGAACAATAGTAATAATAGTAATTCCTAGTAAGTCTAACTATGCTAACTAACTGAATGATTCCTATTGCCAAGGGCTGAACTGTATACTGTACTACACAAGCAATTCTATATTTCACTTAGTCTCCGGAGGCATCAGAATATTTCAGATACTTTAAGTCATAAACAATTCGCAGTTTACAGCTGGCCTAGCTCGCTAACAGGGATGTAAATCTTTCAGATTTTCTCTGATTTCAGATTTTTTCATGTTGTTGAATTTTGAGGTTAAATTCCTAGATTTAGGACTAAATCTATCCTTTTTTTTTTTTTTTTTAGTTATTTCAGGTTGTTTTTGTTTTCTTTATTCACTGATAATATATTTTTTCAAACAGTAACAAATCGAAACCTAAAAACTACGAATAAAAACAGTTAATTTCACAACTACATTAATACTATTGTCACGACATTGGTTTGCTATCCGTACGACGAATTTTCAGAGGAAAATTCTCTGACGGACGAGTTTCTTTCACTATCGTTAGTCCCAGAATCTCAGAGGTTTCAGAGGAAAATTCTCTGACCCACGAAGATAGCTTAGCCAAGTGGGAAAATAGATGCAAGGGAAGTAACTCTTATTGTTTTTTAGTTGTAAACAACATCATGGCGTGTTCACGAAGATTTCTCAAGTTTGTTGAACGAGATACAGCAGTTGATGCCATTGATCTAGAGTGTAGGAACAAGTTTAGATGGGATTGGTTGTTGTTGAAAGATGACAACGGCGATTATTTTTCAGATTATTTCCGTAAGATAAACAAAGATGGGTTTGCTTGGTGCTGTTATTGCAAGTGTGAGATAAGTACGGCAGTGGTGGTGTGCGTTGTTTAACCCATTAATGCCCACATATAAAAATAGTTACCTAATGTTTGTGATTTGTGCATTTTTGTGACAAATTGAGTCCTGTTATGACGTTTCAGTTGGTTTTTTTACGCCATCTGCCTACAGTAGGGTTGTTTTAGATTGCACCCTAGAGGGGTGCCGATGGCACGAGAGGGTGCTTGACAGTCAAAACTATTTTATTCAATACTTTTCAGGTAGTGGTCTTCGTTTACCTATTTTATTCACTTATACCACCTCAAACATCACCACCACCACGACGACCACCACCACCACCACCATCATCATCATTATCATCATCAACAACAACAACAACAACAACATTATCAACAACAACACGGAAAGAACGAAAATAACAGTAGTTTTTATCTGATAATTTCAACCAATTTGTAATGAAAACAGTGAATTGGCTTGAAATCTTTGCTTCCACCTAAGATGCAGTAATGTTATCAAACAACTTGATATCTATTGAATTCCATGAAATGGCTTGAAGCCATGTGCGTGGTGCCCAGTATCGCATTTTCTGCATGCTTTCCTGGTGTTCTTTTTGCACAGTGCGCATCGTCGTTGCGTTGGATGGTCCACCATGAAATGGTCTCTGCCATCATACCTGATCTGATTTAGAATCCTCCTCTTTTGTGGTTGAGGCCGACGCGGCATGGACCGGTGAATGCCCTTCTTGTGGCGCATGAGAAGCACTCTCACAATGCGTCGGAATCCCAACAAATCCAGTGGCTCCGTGGCGTACAAAGCTGATCTTTCTATACAGAATCCAAGCATTCTGTACGGCCATGTCCAGTCCATAGGCAAAGAATGGCCACCACCACTTCTTGGACCGCATCCCCATTCATCGATGTCCACACTCCAGCCATGCTCACCCGTGTCCCTCTGTGCATTCGGCACTGTCATGTCATTGAGAAACTCCATCATATCATCATCAAAGAACAAGCGGAAAAGATCCATCGGGCTCAGGCCCTGGCCCAGAAACGCTGCTTTCTCTGTGAAGGCCTTTCTTCATCCCTGTGGAGATGAGGGTGGGTGTCCGCGACCCTCCAACGCCTATCTTCCTTTCTTGTCCGGGGATATTCTCTGGCTGCGTTATTGATATCAGGAACAGTTTCATCATCATCATCATCATCACCAACCCGATGCTGAGTTCCGATATCTAAATGAACCACATACTCAGCCTCCGCATTCAACTGGCCGGGACCAAAGTTACCACCGTCCTCTTCCCCACTGTCACTATCGGAGTGAGCACCAGGACAGGTCAAATACAACTCTGCGTGAGCAAGGTTTTCATCCTCTAACATGGACATGACCTCATGAGCAGTGAATCTGAGGAAGACATAAAACATGAAAAAATGAAGTTCATGCAAATAAAAATGAAGCACATGCACTCACACTTACAATGTGCACTAAATGCATGCAGAGATGGAGAAAGTGTTTGCGGGAGGAGGGTGGGCCAATCAAGTTAGGTAAACATAGAGAAGAAACAACGGCACAAACAATTATTAGAGTACACATTTAAAAATAATAATTATCACATATAGGAATGTGTGCCTACAGTGTAGTCTACACATTCATTTTACACGAGACCTGCCTTTTATAGGACAAGATTGTCGAATTAGGTGGTATCGATACCGCCCACCTCTGTATAGCTAATCAACATTGAAGCAGAATGCTAGATCTGATCTCCATTCATCAAAGTACATTCACATAGTTCTGCACTGGAAGTACTTTTATCTCTTTACAATAATCCAACCTTGAAACTGACAAGTACCCTCTCATGCCACCCGCACCCTCACAGGGTGCACACTTTTTTACCTAAAAGTTCAATGGAAAGTTACTGGATTTTCCCATCTAGTAAGATAGTTGATATCCATGATATATAAACTTCTTATAACACTGCTTTCTTCTCAAAAAAGTACTGAATAAGTAATCCTCACTTACCTTCGTCTACTTGTAGTCGGTGCTGACATGTTTTCTCTCATCCGCACAAAAAATGGCTGTGCCTCTGTAAAAGAACTAATACTCCATCATAAACCTTTCGGAATGTTGGATGTGCCTTTGGAAGAACAGCGACTGAAAGTCAAGAAATTAACGAAAAGAGTTTTACTCAGAAACCTAGCAAAATCTGTGTCTTACAAGATTGCAAGCTTGATAGATTGAAAAAGTTTCATCCCTGGGAAGCGCAGACAACATATAAGTATTGTTGTGCTGACAGTTGACAGGCTATATCAGCCCAAGTTGGAACTCAGAAATAATCAAAAAGACTTCTTTGAATCCTTGTACAATATATGAAAACATCCGATCCCTGTATTGCTGAGCGCAACTGAGCAGTCGTGGGTCGAGAAAAGTTGTGCAAGTCCCATGTGATGTATCTTTGTGCAATATATGAAAACATCCAGTCCCAGTATTACTGAGCATTGCTGGGCAGCCAGGGGTCGAGAAAAGTTGTGCAAGTCCCATGTCATGTATCTTTGTGCAATATATGAAAACATCCGATCCCTGTGTTGCTGAGCGCAACTGAGCAGTCGCAGGTCGAGAAAAGTTGTGCAAGTCCCATGTGATGTATCTTTGTGCAATATATGAAAACATCCGATCCCTGAATTTGCTGAGCATTGCTAGGCATTCATGGGTCGAGGAAAGTTGTACAAGTTCCATGTGATGAATCTTTGTGCAATATATGAAAACATCCGATCCCTGAATTTGCTGAGCATTGCATATTTGCGAAATATGCCCACAAAACATTGGAATACGAGGGCGTTGAGGATCTGCTGTTGTAGAAGTATGATATTGCCCTTCGCCAGCCATTCATCCATCCAGAATGTGGTCTCAAAGGCTTGAAAATTCAACCGGGCATTGCTAAGCTCCGCTGAGCATTCATGGTGTGAAAACATAGCCTTGCAGCGAATTTACATAGAGTCAGACAGGCCAGCGACATTATGTAGAACTGGCTGGATCTACCTAAATGGGGGTGGGAGGGGGAAGGAAGAGAATCACTTTCATTTATGTTGGGTGGATCCGTCCGAGCATCCAGATAAATCTAGCCGTTAACTACTTTTGACCTCCCCAACCCCGCCGCCTGAATCTGAGTAAAGGGAAATAAATCTGTCAAAAATAAGAAAACTCCTTTTTGTTGTTGTTCTTTTATTTGTAATTATATCACCTAAACCTTCCGACGAAAAAGAAAAACTGACAATTTTTTCTTTGTGAAATAGAGTTTACATTGTTATTGTTCTATTAAAATCATTTAAATAAAGGTGAACTGAAACACAAGAAAAGGAATTCAGGAATAAAACACAATCACTAATAATATCAACAGTGGAAATACTGGAATACAAAAAAAAGCTGTTAAATAGGAGATGTATTTAATTTATCATAGAATGCCATTTTTCGCATTAGAGTTTTTATATTTTGTCATTGCCCTTTTAAAAAAAATTCCGTTCTCTCTCTCTCTCTCTCTCTCTGTCTCTCTGTTTCTCTCTCTCTCTCTCTCTCTCTCTCTCTCTCTCTCTCTCTCTCTCTCTCTCTCTCTCTCTCTCTCTCTCTCTCTCTCTCATTTATTCTAATGTCATTATCTCCCTCACTCAAGCGTTGCAGTGAATCATTCTTTGGTTAGATCTATTTATTTTCTCAACTTTTTTTTTAAGAGTCTTGAATCTTGCGGATGGTGCATCAGTTGAGCTAAAGAATTTGCTCGGCCCTGATGGGCCAAGGGTAGAGGAACCACCAATATATGGCATCAGAGTAATAGGAAGAGGGCCCTGTGCCACAGGCATGTTGTAGGATGTGGGGCCGTGATGACGACTCGGCTGTCAATTGCTGCAACATAACTTTTATCCCTTGCAAGTTGTTCCCCATTTGATTTGGGAGACAGCTTTCTCTAAACGGGCCAATCTTTGGCCGTGATCAAGCAACAAGGAGACCGCTTTGGCCGTGTCTGACCAGTTTAAAAACACTTCAGTGGGATCATCATCTGATGTCTCTTCTTGTACCATGTCAGGTACTGCAGGGTCGACTGCTGTACCTTGGATTCTCGGCTGGCGGGTTGGAGGGGCATCCTCGTCATCAGATTGTGACCCCTTCATTGGTTCCAGCATAGTCTGGCGGGTGGTTTTGCTCTTGCAACCTCTGGAGGAGTTCGTTTTGCCTGCTCGTGACATGATGGTGTGGATCGATTTTCTCAACTTCTATTTGCTCTGAGCATGAGTAGTTGTTACGAATTCCATGTGGTGTGCGTGCAAGTCATGTCGAACAAGAGAATCCCTCTTTCAACAAGACAACAACTTGAAATAATAAATGCCGACACGCCGTAAAACTCAGTCAAATTCAAATTCAAGCTCCAACGACAGCTTATCTCAAACGACTCTTGATTGCTAACTTAATGTTTTACTTTTTTCTTTTTCGATGGTACCATGTCAATGGTGATGGAGTTACAGTACATTCTTGTGTCTTTCCTAACCCTAGTCTACGATCTGTTGCAATCTACTCTACGATCTTCCTAACCTGTCATACAATTCTCTCGCTTGTATACTCCTCCTCCTCTCTCCCCCCCCCCCCCCCGGCGATGGACTGTTATGACAAATCTTTGCCAAAGAACCGTATTTAAGAATGCTGAATGATCAACCTAATTACCAACGATTTGAATCGTCATTAGACTCATAGCTGTTTCAATAAAATTGGGTTTTCCCCCCACATATCTTTACCTCCACGTGCAATTCTAAGTAACACAAATTGAAATATCATTGTAACAGCTGAGGTTGTTCTAGCACGTTATAGTAGGGGGGAGTTAGTTGATCTAACTAGAACCCTTTAGAAAACGAAACTATTACAGCTGTAGAATAAAAAACACGAGATCCGACGATCGATTAAATAATACTAAAGTTTAATACCTGTATTTTAACAATAAAATACTAGGAAGGCGCCAGCGAACAACTAAATATCTTACGCCACACGGAAAGGAAAACTCACCGACCAACCACTCACATGGGTATATATATAATGTGAGTGTGCATGAGAAAACCCGGTATAAGTCGGCAGAGCTGATTTTGAGAAAAACGGCTTTGAAGTGAAAATATGGGTCCGACACAAACCTCCAACTTGGCTGTTGTTTAGGGGACCGTGGCATGTTACAGGGTAAACTGTAGACGAGCAGTGAACACCACTCACTATGATCTCTATAACGGCTTTGTAATTAGACTACGGCCTCCTAACAAGATCCAAAAACTTCCGACTCGGCTGTTGCTAGGGGACCGTGGCATGTTACAAGGTAAACTGTAGATGAGCAGTGAACACTACTCACTATGATCTCTATAACTGCTTAGTTATTAGACTACGGTTCCTAACAGCAATCACTCCAATATTACTTGGTCAATTAGCTATGGCCATTAATACGATTAAATGCCGTTTTCTCAAAATCTTGTTTTAGGGGGGTCATTGTCTTCAATTTATCAGAAATGTCTTGTCTTTTATTATATGTACAGAACTCAAAATGTCATGTTGGCGACTTATACCGGGTTTTCTCATGCACACTCACATATATATACATTTCTACAGAAAATTCCCGAAATAAACGTAACCTCTGCCCTCGCCCGAACACACAAACTAACCAATCACGTATCAATACGTCACCAGGTTACATCACTCAAGGCCAAATCTGGCGTAAACAGTTATATCCACAACGTTATCGAATGTTCAGGAACATACTAATATTAACGATCACCCAACAACTACTCACTAGGAAGGGAGGGTAAGGTCACGGAGTACACTCTGGCGAACGTCAACAATTAAAGAAAGAAAGAAGTGAACACATGCTCAGTCACTAGTATAACAAGAAAAACGGGGGAGGGCAAGGGGTAGCTTGCAGATGCTACACAACTCCCCAATTTAAGTTGAATATCTTTCAACTCCAAAAACATTATACAGCGTCTGCAATATCGTGAAATAACAATCGTACAGCACTCCCAATCTCACAAAGCCGGCAAAGGTAGTTGCTAATTCTATTACAATTAATAACAATTTCAGTGCCTTCCCAAGTGTCTTCTCAAATACAATACAATGCAGTACCCTTTGCATTACTAATGCAATGACTAATACAATACCACTGCAGTAGTATTACAAAACACATGCTCAGTCACCAGTATAACAAGAAAAACGGGGGAGGGCAAGGGGTAGCTTGCAGATGCTACAATCATGCTAACTTTTATAGTGAAACGCATCATTTACATAAGGTCCACCGTGGACACTCGCATCTAAACTAAATGACATTCCTCCAACCCTTTATTTTCAATTCAGTCTGATTTGTACTTGTAGCAGGTATGCCCTTACTTAGCGTGTGTGGAATCTATGCTATTTTCTTAAAATATTTGTCTCAAATGACCGTGAAAGTATAACTTAGGTAAAAGCTTGCCTTTTTCCATATCTAAACTTACTTGTGCACATTTTTGAAATTAGAATAATAGAATAAGATGGTTTATCGTGTCTTGCATTTTTGGTCAGTGTTTTGCTATTTCTTTGTTATGCCCAGCCATGTGTCCTTACTCCTTTATTGTCAGTTGTGTCTTTTTCCTATCCGTATGGGTTTGGCCGTGTGGCATAACACAATAAAGTGTTATGGACAGCTCGGTATCTTTGATGTTCAGTTTATGGAGAAAATTAATATACGGATGTTGAATAATAAATGTCATGCAGTATTCTCCATTGCAAAACCTTTAATCCCTGAGCTGACACGGGTGTGTAGTTTGTTTGTGACACAGTAGTGCCGGGTATTGAAGGTGTATCCCTATTGGGAACGCTTTCTCAATCTTTTCCCTTTCCATTCAATAAAGGGAAGCTTTAAATTTGTCTTGAATTGTTCAAGTTTTAGGGAGTGATCTCGTGGGTTTATGGATAAACACGCTTTATTTTGCCGTTTCTGAATCTTGTTAAAAAACCATGCTTGTCTCGTTCTCAATCTAAACCGATATCTAAGTATGAGAGTCTTACCAACCTGCTGTTTCTAGAGCAGTTTATTATGCGTTGATGCCCCGTGGATAGTGGCAGGTTGGATATTGTTCATTTACTGGTTTCAGTCTCTTGACTGTCCACAAGAAACACTTTTGCCGGGCATATCGGACTTGGCATAACCCGTTGGCCCAGATATAGGATTAGGAATGCGATGGCCACCAATTTCGACGGGGTCGCCTATGTCGCGGGATGTAACCTGTAAACACTGACTGTTTTCTGGCAACCATAAATTAAATTAACACCAACGGACGCTGCGGCCGCATTGCACATATCCACTGTAGAGATATTTTAATCTTCAGATACCAGGAGCTGGTTGTATTTAATAAATACGGTTCTAACAGTAACTGAAGTCAGTTCCAACGACATGTTTACGAGATTACTCACTTGGAGTGCCGAACACGCCAGGAAAAGCCACTCAAAATGTCGAAAATTATTGAGTGAATCAAGGCCTGACTTACCTGTTATCCGAATTAACACGGATTATTCAAAGCCACCTACTATTTAGAGAGAACAGCAGAAAAATAGCAAAAATCTCCAGAGACTAGAGCACGGTGGCTTTCTCACAGAACGCGGGAATCGGAAGGGGCAGGTCGTTAATTAAATAATTGCAATGGATGTCTTACTGATGGAGGAATCTTCCTTTGCTATTTAGAAAGAAATGACTGACATGGGGAGAATGACCCCGACAACGACAGTTGCAAAAAGCCTTATATCGCCGACGTGACTTTGAGGTAACCATGACCAAAGCGGCGCCAGCGCCACAAGATCTTAAACTGGGTGCGATACTTTTTGCTGGTTGGTGAGTTGGCGGGATACTGCGGACAGTTAGGCTTCCGTGTTCATGTTTTATCTTATAAGCGGTGGAGGATTGTTCCAAAGTCATCTTGTTTGTCGTCATGACAAAAAGGTAATATGGTGGTTTTGACGCTTCAGGATGGCTTTCTACTTTTCCTGCATCGATGCCTGTTCAGTTGTGTTTGGCGGTGATAAAATGTTCCTCAACTGTTAAGTCGTTGCACTAGCGGCTGGCATCGGTCTTATCCATAACTATAAGCTTCACAATAGCCACAGATTTGTCTTTCACGATACCCACTGCTCTTTTGGATTGTCGTCAATTTCGAAAGACTACAAAACTGTTTATAAATTTATTATTTATATTAAAAAAAAAAAAACACGCTGGACTCATTGGACGGGACAGAGTTACCAGAAATGGTGTGTAAAGTTTAATGCTTTCAAAGCAGGTAACTATTTCAAACTGCCGTAAATCATTACTCTGAAATCGACGTTCAATCTTGATGGTCAGCTGACTCTCCATTTTCGAGTGAAGTCGAGACAGTTTTCTTCTTCTTTTTCTTATTTACAATATAATATATCACATTATTACCATGGACAGAACAGACTGGCAAACGAACAACGACAACAACAAAATTACCTTTGGAGTCGGGCAAGTGTTATGAATTCGCAACATTCGCGTATCAGAAATTAGTTGCTGTTAATGGCAAAGGCAACAGATTTCAATGTTTGTTCAAATCTTACCATATGTAGTGTTATGATATGGGACATAACTTTGTATACATAATAGACATGGTGTGTAACTAATTAGGAGTAGCTCCCCTCATGTATATTATGGTCAGCTGACTAGAAAGTGTGCAGAGCTGAGTTCAGCTGAGAGATCAGTGTTCAATCCAAATCTAGAACTTGACAGGTGAAGAACCTGTGTCAGGGAGCCCCCAAGACCTTCAACAAGACCTGCAACTAGCTAACCATATTACTTTACACCGTATATAACGGTTGATGTAAATTTTCAGCACGTTATGATAGGGAGAGTTAGATTATCTGAACTGCTACCCTTTAACAAACGAAACTGTCTCGAACTGTTGTAGAAATGAACGAAAACAGGACCTGATGAACAGTTAACACTAACGTTTAATGACGGTAGATGAACGCTGGATATCTTATACTTACAACTTACTTACGGGGAAGGCACGCAGGTCTACCTATAATAACTTAGATTGGATCTTGCACACACGCAGAATGACTGGATCTTGGACACATGCGGAATGACTAAATCTTGCATAATTATGCAATCGCTCGCTTGTCATCCTTATATAAAATACCCATCCAGATAGAACGTTCACGAACTGAACTTCGTAACTAGTACTATATAAATCCAGAAACTGCGGGATGCATAAAGGCCACCTAGTCGCATTTAGACAGGTCACAGAATTGCGTCACTCCAAGGCCAACCTAGCGCAACTACCCCGACATGAATGATATATTTCGTTCTCGATTGACATACAATAAAACAAATACGTCAGACAGCAAGACATCAAAGAGAAGTAAAAACTAGCACACGAGTGGTCGCCGAGGGCTGCTGACAACATTGTTAGCCCGTAGGACGCTACACCATAGGATCATCCTATGAATGGCAGCAAACAACCCACAATGTCATGTCTTCTGCTGTTCTTGGTTTATTGTAATAACCCAATATGGTGAGCAATCCATGTTTTTGAATTCCAGTATGACCTATGTCAGCACGTTTACAGAGTGAACTAAAGTTTTTTTCAAGATAGCTACCCCCCTTGGCAAATCCTTGAATCCAAAGTTTGCATGGCTTTTAAACCAGTTTGTCGTAATTTATTTTATCATTTAAATTGATAATAATCAAGGAGATAGCTTTTAATCATGTTTTAAAATCGGTAACAGGTGATTTGCGTGAACGCGGGGAGTTTTATTGAACACGTCAAAAAAGTAACAAATCATTAGAAGGCTGGAACGTCACAGCCAGTTGTTGGCAGACGAATATGCTGATTTCCTTCCTTGGCATTGTAAATCCGGGAGGACTCTGTCTAACACAGCCCGGCCAGCCAACAGACAAAGCATGTTCATTAAGGTTGATAGACAAAAGATCTTTTCCCGTTTTGGGTAATTGTTTCATGATAGCCAGGCCCGCGATCTGTACAAATAAGAGCCTATCAGCCAGAGAAAGCATGTTCAATTATTATTCTTTGGCACCCCAGTGGAAGAACCCTCCCAGATGCCATCCGCTGACCCCCCGCAAACCCAAGAAGACAACGCTGGTGTATCTGCTGCAAACAGACAAGTCGCAGGCAGAGCCACGAGGCAGTTATTCGTTCAAAGATATTTTACACATCAGTAAGTTGAAAGTACCACCATTTCACCATTAGAATTATATGGCAAAGTGAGGAAAATTATGAATATTGTATTTCAGTACTTTTATGATGATTGAAAACTTAATCATTGAAGTATACATATAAATTAATAATTTTACTATGGTGAAATGCTATTAGATATTTGATTTTTATGATGAAAATTTGAATGTGGGCATATGGACAAGTCAACATATAAAGATCAGTGCCTTCCAACCTGATTAGTCCGTAATCCCCACAAGGGTAAACACTAGAACTACACTTACAATATCATGATGACAAAGAGAGCAACTCTCATTTGAATAGAACTTAAATTTATTCACGTAACATTTTCTCGAGTAGTTTACACACTCATTCATATCTTTGTTTTCTAAATTCCACCAACTCTATGTTAGCTATTAAGTAATCCTCAGAGGATTCCTTCCCCATACTCACATTTAGAACTCCATTTTACTCCTGTAACCTTTTCTCCATTAATTTACGTTCTAATTCATATTTCTTTTTTTAATTTCCACCAACTCCATACAAGCTATTAAATAGTGTTTGTAGACAATGTCCACAGGCAGGTCCTCAAGGGTCTCCCGTCCCATGTTCTTTTTTCTCTTCTTGCTAGATGAGGGAGTTGGTGATGGCTCCTGCACCATAACTGGCAGGATGGTCGTGAGCACACCACCATCAGCGCTGACTTGAGGATGACAGCCGCTACTGCTAGTCTCTCTAGGAGTCATGATAGCATTGGCTGCGGATAAACTGGAAATGTAAATGCTTTGCCATGTATGCTATTAAAAAAAAAACACGCTGGACTCATTGGACGGGACAGAGTTACCAGAAATGGTGTGTAAAATTTAATGCTTTCAAAGCAGGTAACTATTTCAAACTGCCGTAAATCATTACTCTGAAGCCGACGTTCAAGCTTGATGGTCAGCTGACCCTCCATTTTCGAGTGAAGTCGAGACAACTCTGTTGTCCGGCTCCCCCATGAGTTTCTAATTACTTTTGCTATACATGTACATTCGACCACAAAGCATTTTGCAATGTCAAAAATACACTTCATCCAAAACGCGTTTGATGGTCCCTCTATGAACCACCAAAGTAAATGCCATGTTGAGACCCTCTTATATAGTTTGGATCTGTGCTGGCACCGTATATTATGAAATCTACACATGATGAGTCTTTAAACCGAAAGTTTACATGTCTGCTTCAGTACATAAATAACCCGCTTTTCCACGGAGGAATTCCAATTTAATGTGCTCTAGGCAATTCGCTTTGAGACTATAGAACAAATAAAATAAAAATACATGTACTACGAAATGGAAAGTAGGAGCCCAGTAAAAAAAAGCAAAGCCAGCTACATTTTTTTTTACCATTATGAATTATACTTTTTGAACACATACCAATACCATACACACACTACATACAAACACAAATCTACATTCGCAACATGTTTCAAAATGGCCAGTAAATTACTGCATTCATCTCATATTCATAACGTTGTATGGCATTTCTTGACCACAATAAAAGTATGTTCATTTGAACGAAAGTTTTCCCCCAGCAAAACACACTGAAAAGCTAACATATTTTATATGCAGTCTATAGATTAACACTCACTTCCTTCGGTCTGTCTAGTTAACTCGGTGGCTACTTCTAGGACTGGTTGTGCTGCTGCTGAAATGTTGTAGTCATACAACAGCCTCAAAGGCATATAAAGTTGTGGCGCCCTCCTACATGAACATTGCAGTTTTGCACAGGGATTTCCCTTGTTTTGTTTTGTCGTAAATTGTGTTGTACCGTCACTGTATAATGCCCAAAGCCGTTGTTGTGTTGTTTCGTCACTTCCTGGGAAATTTGTTAGACTACGCTCACATCGTATATTATTATTGTATTCTCTATTCAGTTCTCTTTTTTATGTAATAAAACCTGTCATAATGGAAACTCTTAAAGACGATCTCCTCCTCTCCTTGATCAAGCTGTCATTGTGAAACGCTAAAAAGTAATAAAAACAGCATGGTATTGTCACAAATCCCAGACTGGGAGATGTAATAAGTTATGACCGGACAACAATCACGAACGAACAAGTTTAACACTTAACAGAACAACCCATCAGACTCACACATTTATTTAAACATAATCATACAGATAATAGCGCAATTACATACATTATATTATTGAAATTAACTGCCGTACAACGGCCTTATTCTCACATGCACTCTTCCTCGGATCCACAACCCGGTAGTTACTTCCTAAAGGCACTTCGGCCTCAGCCTCTCCCCTCAGGGTCTTAATAGCACATTAATAATTCACTGGCACCGCAGTCTCTCAATATCACCTTCCTATTGTCATACACCTTAGCATTCCACTAGCACCTCAGCAGGGCAGTAGCACATTATCATTTCAATAGCCCATCAACATGGCACTAGTACATTATCACATTCAATAGCCCATCAACATGGCAATAGTACATTATCCCATTCACGCTCATATCTACGTCCCTGTCCGTGGCCTGACTGCCACGACTTTATGTGCCTCTACTGTCCTGCACCGACAGCCTCACTTCTGGCCTATGTGTGGCCTCCGGCCCTATGCTGGCCTATTCCCTGTGCTCATCGAGGTGGCTCTGCGGCCCGTCCCCGACACCTACAAGAGTAACATTACATTGGTATAATACCCTACCATTTCTATTCACTCCACCTCTCCTTACAACCCATGAAGCGTACACACAATAGTTCACCTTTCACTCACCAAACATCTTACGGTAACACACCTCCGTCGGAGTACACACTACTCACTCGCGCTACCAATCCATGAACTCAACTTTCATCTATCGCTCATGGCGCACATTGCTATATCCAATATCAAGGACTTCCACATTCCTCACATATACTTATTTACATCATGGTAATAGACGAATATAATATAATACATCACTCATAATTATCAATCAACGTTCTACCTACCAGTCATCACTGGAAAAAACACTCTCATCCGTCTTCCGACTGCTCCCCTTATGTTCGCCCGCTGGGCTCTTACTAGCGTCCGTTCAGTAGGACCTTCTAACTTGCAGTGACAGTAATACAGCGCTTTCGCCTCATTCAGACCCCCCACTACTCACAACATGCACGCCTTAACTTACTTGTCTACGTGCGTTAATTTTACTCTCCTCCTTTCCCCCCGTAATTATTAACTATCGCTCACTCCACTCGTGACAGGTATATCAAACCAATGTATCTTATTTGACAGAAAAAAAGTAATATCAGCAATACAAATGACAGAAAGTGGATATAATAACTCTGAAAAAAGACACAAAATGATATTATGGATCAGTCCCCGCACAAAGCATCCAAGGACAAAATACAAACAAGTGAATCATCTCTTCAGCAAAGCTTGTTGCACATTAACAATACATCATTCATTATGTACTGATTCTTACTTACATAGTGTTATTTTGTCAATGTAATATCAAAATTCATGATACCCAAATGAGACACCCACCCCCTTTCACAAAAAACAACAACAACAAACTTATGCTTGCTTACCTGGTGGCTGGGGCTTCGGGGTTGTCAGTGCAACTGTCCATCCCCACTGACAGTGACACCTCCTCAGCTGTTCCTGGAGATGGATAGGGAATAAGGGCAAGAGTTTGAATGGTGCCATGTTAAGTGATAGGGTTGTTTGTGAACTGCAATAATGTATAATTAAAAGATAAAAAACATAAGTTTGGCTTCTCTGCTGTGATGATATAAACTAACGACTTCATATCTTCAACACTACCAGGCAAAATGAAGATTACTTAATATGTAATGTGATGAGATTTGGAGAATGGAAACTGAACTAAACTGTGGTGGATGATACTAGAATCAAAAACTCGATTAACCATCCAACACTCAACTCGCATCACCGTGGTGCTTGCTCACGATCTTACAAAGCAACACCACACCAGGATCTTTTTGGCGACAGGGACCACATTTTATTACAAAGGAAACAAGAAAAGTTATGTAGCCCAGCAATGATTGGTGTGATATAAAAAAAATGGAAACAAATTTGTGTGTAAAGATATAAGTAACTCTAATGATGTATTAAATATATACGTGCATATAGTGCGAAACAAACAATTACCATCGCCTGGCACAGGCTTACATTTATATAACTTTTAGTTTTACCGTTATTGACAAATTCTTCTCTTTCCTCAATTTCCTGTAATCTTGAGAATCTGGGAGTGCCAGACGCAATGTCGAATGACTTTTGTGATGAGGATACTACATGACTGTGGACTGTATTTCCTGTGTTGCTGGGTGGTGGCACCGGGGATGGATCACTATTACCGTGTGTTCTTTAACTGACAATCATACCTGGACACAGCTGTGGTGGTGGTGCGGGATTGATTCTGGGGTTCGCTGTTCCTGTAGTACGGTCTTTGACAACTTGACCCAATAAATTATATGTGGGACGCCCGATATGCCTACGTAAGTGCATGTGTATCTGTAAAATGAATCATTAATTTTTTGGTTTTTGAGGTGGGTAAGCAGCCTCTATATAGTTACGGTACCATCACGCTGTATTTCGTCTGCCACATCCTTCCAGGCAAGCTGTGATATGTTTTTGTTTCTGCAACTCGGCATCCTCGTATTACTAGAGACATTCTCTTTTTTTTTTTGCACTGCAATAATCAGTGCCTCTGCTACATCAATGGTTATCTGTTTTGGCATGATGATCTAGTACTAGTATATGAAAAAAAATTACAATGATTTAATTCTTTTTCTACACTGTTACCATCACACTGTACATGTATTTCTACCGCCACATCCTTCCAGGCAAGCTGTGATATGTTTCTATATCTTTAACTCGGAATCCTCATATTGTAGAGACATGTCATTCTCGTTTTTTTTTTTTTTGCAGTGCAATAATCAGTGCCTCTGCCACATCAATGGGTATCTATTTTGACATGATGATCTGTATGAAAAGAAAATTATGATTTAATTCTTTTTCTATACAATACAATTACTGTATTTCGTCTGCCACATTCTTCCACTGTTCCAGGCAAGCTGCGATATGTTTCTGTTTCTTTAACTCGGAATCCTCGTATTCTACAGACATTCTCTTTTTTTGCACTGCAATAATCAGTGCCTCTGCCACATCAACGGATATCTGTTTTGGCATGACTTACTATTCCTGTAACTATGCTCACGTTCTTGCTGAATTGAGTCGTGAAAACATATTTGATTAATGAAATGCCTATAATGTAGCAAAGCGCATCATAATGGACAACTTTTAGAAGAAATCATCTACATGTATTTAGTTAAGTTAAGTTCAATACTCACTTGGCTATAGATAAAGTTGCCACCTGAAAAAATAGATGAATTTATAGGTCTAGGGGTAGGAAGTCAAAATGAACAAAAACGTCCAACACTACTTTTGAATTAAAAAAAAAAACAACAACAGCTCTAAACTGAAGCCATTGTATAATGTTGCCTTCAAATACCAAACAATTTTAAAAAATCTTTTGCTGACAATATTTACCAACTGGACTCCAATTAGTACTCATTTTCTGTTAACTTAAAATGAACTTGCATGATGGAAAAAGTGGATCTGAAATTAGACATACCATACCTAGAACCATGCGATCATGGGGACGATTCCAGATAAGATCTTGAACTGTTTCAAACTGTTTCAGACATTCTTGTGAGAGGTATATCACTGTTGACAACTTGGTCAGAAGCACATAAGGGATCATTCTTTAATGATGTCAGCTTTTTTTAGCTAATTTTTTACCCCCCCCTCCCCCCCTTGTCAGCCTATAGTCAGCTTTCTGTTGACACCCCCCCCCCTCAATTGGCTGAGTCAGCTTTTGAGATCACTTATTTTAAACACATTGCGCACCAAGAACACTGCCCAAAAACAGATTGTTATGCTTCAATTAACCCATAATAAATACAACAAAATGATGTAATGCTAAAAATTGGAGATTTATTTAATTAGATATGCGTACATTTGTGAAAACAAAATTATATTCCATAAAATTCAGAGATAGTCTCAAAAATGTTTCGATTAGGAGCAATTTCCTCACTCAACACTTGCTCATTCGACTCCCTTTAATCATCACTTTCACTCTCGCTCTCACTCATCCTAGTCATACTACTGTCGGTATCAGCTGTCATTCTGGCGCAAACCCTCATATGTAAAGTTTTATTTTTTATTGTAGAGTGATTGGTGGCTGCCACGACCTTCCAGTCTTGAATCTTCTCTTTCACTTTCTCTTGGTCATGTTTCAATTCATTCCAGACTGTTTGTGCTTTATGAAACACAGTTGCCTTAGGTAGTGTTGGATGAGCATTTTTAAATGCCTCTAAAAATAATTTGTACAGCTCTGCTTTTCCTGACTTGCTCATGATGAGAAGCAAGGCAAATCAAAACAAACAAAAAAATCAGTAGCTGATGATTGTTGTATGGCAGATCCAGCAGTTTGAAAGTAGGCCTAGTTAAGAACCATTGGTGGATCTATAATTTTGCATTTTAATAGTTTAATAATTAAATTATTATTAGTACTATACATAAATATAGTATTATAAAGATGCACAAAGCTGACATCAGCTTTTCCCTGAACCCCCCCCCCCCTCCCGAGAGTCAACCTTGGGTCAGCTGGCCTTAAGACCCCCCCCCCCCTTGAGTTGACATCATTAAAGAACGGTCCCTAACGGGGGGAATCGGGGGGATGGGAGGAGAGGCTGCAGACGCTACAACGTATTTCCCGATTTCATCATCATTCCCCGACACCATCTCGACTAATTATGATATGGTAGGATAAGAAACACTTTATTATCCCATGAGGGAAATCCTCTTTCAGAGCGTTTTGAGCATAGATAAATAATAATACATAGATGGGACATAGACACTTCGGGCGGTGTCGGTTTCTCCGGAAATTTCCGAGAATGCGCCATCTTTGTATGACTGTAGACTGTAGATCCCGAATTTCAGTGTTCCCAGATTGAGCGGGAAACCGCGGAATTGGGCTGGTTTTGTTCGTGATTTGCTGGTATTTTTTTCCGTTTGCGGGTTTGCTAGTTTTTGGGCTGGTTTTGGAAGAGCCGTTAAGCTGGAGAGGAAATTACAGTTTTGTTTGAAAAAATCATGAAACCATTTTTTGGGGACAGTCTCTGTGCACAGAGTGATAAAATTCTGGCCTTTGCTAGGCTTGCCTCTTGGTTTCAGCCATAGACTAGGGATAAACCAGACGAAACATCGTCCTAGCGTGAACTCTACTGCGAGTCAAATTCGTCTACTGCTAGCCTTCCGCCATCTTGGAAACACTGTAGGCTAGTCTATGGCATAGGCGATCTACGAGTTTGCCTACGGCATGCAGTGTTTGGACATCGTGTTTTTATGCATCTTTTGCATAAACTAAAAATGTTAATTACTACGATGATGGACATGAACTCCCGTAGTAAACTAATAGTAGAAGAAGAATTGGGGGGAATAAGAAGAAGAGAAGGGAGAAGAAGAAGCAGCAGAAAAGATGAAGTCTGTCGAGACAAAGTGCAGTTTACTGTTACAAGAGAAGGAAGAAAATGTTACTAAACAACACACAGCAGAAGTAACCACATAAAGCTTGATGAGAAATGGCAATTTTAAAGATGAATGAAAAAAAACACCAAGATGATGACAGCATACACAAAGAGAAAACAAAGTCTACAAAATAGAAACCAGCCAAGGTACTGATAAATAAAATCAATCAATTTTATTAATATTAATAATATGTAATAATAATAATATTAATGGATGGCATTTATATAGCGCATATCCATTCGAAATGCTCTATGCGCTTTACAGAAACAACATGTCAACCACAGAACAGAATGGAGCGCCTGCGACAAGGTGGTCTAGAGGCAAGGTGCTCGCCTCTCATGCCAAAGGTCCCGGGTTCTAAACCTGGGCAGTGCAGGCATGTTGGAAATTGGATTTTTCTCGTGTTTTCAAGTCCCTGGTCCTATTGGGGGGTAGGATCGAGTAGTTCTTGGAAATTGGATTTTTCTCATATTTTCAAGTCCATGGTCCTATTGGGGGGTAGGATCGAGTACCTAGTCTTCTCGGATAAGGACGAAAAAATTCGGAGGGCCCGTGTGCACGTTGCGCACGTTAAAGATACCTTGGCAGTTGGAAATCGTAAAGAGCAGGCCGAAAGGCCGCTGCCCGGGCAAAATTGAAATTAATAGATTAAAATTTATCCATATCATCTCTCCCCCCCCCCCCCCTCCCCGCCAGAACAAGAAATAATAAAACAAGTAAAGTGAGGTGTAAATGCCAAGGCCAGCGAACCTCCTAAAATAAAGACCTCAAAACCAAAAAAAGCGCCTGCGAAGCGCTCAACACACTACACTGCTTCTCTCTCTCCCTGTCTCGCCCACTCTCTCTCTCTCTCTCTCTCTCTCTCTCTCTCTCTCTCTCTCTCTCTCTCTCTCTCTCTCTCTCTCTCGGAGCCAATTGTAACGCAGCCTGTTACAGTGTTAGGCGCAGTTCACAACTCACATCACATATATCACAACTCAAATAATATTTGAATATTTATTAATAATAATATAGATTATACATGAATAATAAATGTTATTGTTGCTGAAATTGTCAACACAGTTTACTCTGCGAGTGAGACTGAAGATGATTCTTTGAAAGTTTGGCAGCCCACCACGTATTGTCTACGAATTTTCAGACAAAAACATTTTTTTTCCTGATAGCTGCTGATGATTTGGTTAATTTTTAATCTATTAATTTCAATTTTGCCCGGGCAGCGGCCCGTTCGGCCTGCTCTTTACGATTTCCAACTGCCAAGGTATCTTTAACGTGCGCAATGTGCACACGGGCCCTCCGAATTTTTCGTCCTTATCCGAGAAGACTAGGTACTCGATCCTACCCCCCAACAGGATCAGGGACTTGAAAATATGAGGAAAATCCAAATTTCGAACATGCCTGCACTGCCCGGGTTTTGAACCCGGGACCCTTGGCATGAGAGGCGAGCACCTTGCCTTTAGACCACCTTGTATAACATAGTATCAACGTCAATGACTGCAACACACACTGTAGGGATATGCTTTGTACACACACACAAATTCCATATCAAACACATGAAAAGAATGACATTGCATAAAAAATCTATGACCAAGTTGTAGGGCTGAACTATTAACTGACATTTTTCAATGTTGAAATATAAGGGGCTGTTCAAATACATTATTACACCATTTTGGGGACTTTTTGACCCCCCCCCCCCCTTATTACACTTTTCTTACAGAAGCCAAAGACCCCCCCCCCCCCATTCTGTATTATTACAATTTTACATACTCGGTACTATTTTTTTTTTAGCTCCACTAGTATAAGTCTATAACAGTGAACAGTATGTAATACAGCATGTATTAACGTTTTATTGGAAACAAATATCACAAAAACTCAGCAGTGGAAAAATCATCTGTAATGTGGTGGACACATACAGTCAAAAAACAATCTTAATTAATAATGACAAGAATACAGTTGTCACAAAAATGCATGTTGAGATATCGCAAATCCACTATAAGTGAAGTCAACGGTGAATATTGTCTTTTTTCAAAAGAGCATTGATAGTTGGGGATGGAGAGGGGATGGCTTGATACCCAAGAATGTAGTTTTTCAGTGCATTGATCTCATCAGTCAGCTTGTCCCGAGCTGGAGTAGATCTAGGATTTTGGGCATTTGATGATGTGGTGGGGTTGGACAGTGGAAGGATAGGGGGTGGAGCTGGGAGTGTGGAGGTAGTAGGGCTCACTTCTGAAGTAGTAGCAGTTGGGGCTGGAGAAGGTGAGGCCTTGGGTTCAGGGGTTGATCTAGGTGTCTTGAAACCAAAGAATGTCAACCTAGATTTCATGGCAGCTTCTTTCTTCTGTGCAACTTTCCCCTTCAACTCTTTAATGGCACTTTCAATATCTATTGTACCAGCCTTGTACCCCACCCAATAAAGCTCTTTCACCTCCTTATCCACAATGTTACCTATTTTATCAGGATATAACTGCCTGTACAGCTGACAAAGTTCATTGTACTGGTTCTTTGAGGAAGCCATTTTGATTGCTAGGCTACCAATGTAAACAATGGCAACACTGGTGAAAGTTGGACTGGATTGCCAGGTTTAGTAAAAAAAAAAAGCCAAAGGTTGAGCCAAAAATTATACACTGAATAAAAATATATATTCTGTATTTAAGATTTTATTCTTCATTAAGATAAAAATAGTTTAAAAAATAAATGACAAATATTTTTTTTTCTCTCAGCTACCCAACCTTTTTACCTCCTAGGGAGCAAAAAGTGTAATATTACACTTGGGTGAACCCCCCCCCCCCTCATTACACTTTTCTTACAGGAGCCAAAGACCCCCCCCCCTCCGAGGTGTAATAATGTATTTGAACGGCCCCTAATGACCACCCTGTTTGGGTCTCTTAGTCTTACTCATCTTAAGAAGCACCAGCAAGTTCATGTTTTAAAAAGCATCAAAGCTGATAATACCCTGTCTACATAATAAAAGGTTATTTGTCCAACATAATGTTACCTATGGTACTAACAACATGAGTATAACATAAGACTGCTACACATCAGAAATTCTAAGTTGAATCAATTCGAACTAGATTATTATAGCATCTAGTTAAAATTCATGTTGAATTCAAAATACATAACATGCAAATTATAAGTTTTTTTTGCAGTGGCGTCCAAAACAAAATGCCCTACATCAAGACAGTCTTAACATTTTTTCATTGAATACTTCATCAACACACACGTACCATAAACATGCTACATTATGAGCCTTTGTCAGAACGCCATTCCTCAATCTGATCAGAATTGCAAAATTCTTAGTCTTAAATGCCCCTGTACTATAATCATGTGTTTCCAAGGAGGCAACATTTTTAGTACCGCTATTTGAGATATTTGTAATTACTATGGAATGACTCATAACCATGGTCACACATCCACACCATAGTGTACAAAGAGTATAAAATCAGGTGTTTTAAAATTTTTTATTCATACAGAAAACAACTAATTTCCTTAAGCCTAACACAAATCCCAAGAAACATTGCAATTGGCAAAACAACATTAGTATAAAAGATGAATTGCTATCATCATAGTTATGAGCGACAAATTAGGCATTAATGTCAATTCCTGTCTGCATCAAGCAATCACTCCCCCATTGAAATACAAGTAGTTATAAACAGTATTGTCATCAAATAAGAACATGATTGAATGCTGTTAGCAAACAATATGAAAATGACCCCCGCTCATAAACATGACAAGAAAATATAGTGCTTATAACCATGATGACATAAATCTCATGGTACACAAGTTTCTTTGTATTGATACAATACAGCGGAAGAGCTCTCTTAATCATACATTTTAATTATGAAGTAAGCATCTGAAAGTGATCATGCAAAGCGATATCCATTAGTACTTTATTTTTAAAATTTGAAATTGTCTGTCACTCATAACCATGATGACCAGTTTACCATCCATAAAAATAACACTGCAATTAGTATGTGGTTAATTTTAAATGCTGCAGGTAAGACAGCCTGTAACACATCTTAGAAGGTCGACTGCCAAGGGGGGAGCATGGGTTCCAACAGGTAAGGAAGAGACTGGCATGACAGAGAGATAGCTTCCATAGGAAGTTGACCACATGGATTCACAGATTCAATTTTTTGCTGTTATTTAATTCATTTCCTTTCTTCCCCTTTCGAATTGACAAATTCAGCACTTTTATGTGGTGGAAAAGTCTGGTGTTGCAATATGTCAACAAAAATGCATCAACGAGCTGTTTCATGTGTCCAAGTTCACAATTAAACAAATCTGAATCAACTCTCAGAGTTTTAAGAAATTCAGAAATAATAAAGGTTCGTGGCTGCTTTGCTTTAATGCCATCAGCAACAATAGAACAGAAGTGTTTCTCAAAACTGCATGCAAAAGAAACAAATGTTTCAGATACACTGATCAATGCACCTTGTTTGTATTCTTTGAGTACAGTAAATGTTGATGTGGACGGTGATGCCGCTGTGGTGAGCTCAATGCACTTTTCACAAATTCCATGACTTCTCAAAGATTTTGGTTAACTTTCTTACTACAGCACCCGCAATGTAAGTACGCGTTTCTGTTTCAATTTCACTGAGTGGTTCACATGATTTTTCAATAGATGACGACTCAGGCAACTCAATATTGTCTTCAAGAACATTTTCTGAATCAGATTCAGAAACAAAATTATTGTATGAGCATGAGTGAGAAGTCACCTCATCAGCACTGCAACCACCATCCACATCCACATCCTCATCAGGATAGATCTCACAATTAGCACCTTCAGGTGAAGTGGATTCTAGTAATTCTGAGGTACTGATCTGACATGCCAGACACTTCAGTGCATTAACATAACCCAGCAGCATTGGGTGGTCATTATGACCATTGCAGCCCCTGATCTGGCTGTGTAGGTTTTCCACATGATCCTGGTTGAGTTTTCTCAGACAGAGAAAGGACATGGCCTTTTCTTTGACCAAGAGCTTCTCTGCAAGTCCCCTCATGGCAGCTAAACATAACATCCATCCCTTGTGAAACGTTAGATTCTTTCTAACATTTTTACCGCTGTGGGCAGTAAATGACCACGATGATACATATGCTGAGAAATAATCAAATCTTTCTTCAGCTGCAATGAAAGAGCGTGCAAGAAGAGCTCGTTTAGGAGGTGGGGCACATGTTGAACTAGAATTCACAAACTCCCACATGTCATTGACTGTCTGAAGAAATAGAGCAGTGCCAAGACAGTCTGGCCCCATCTTTCCCTTGGCCACCATGGTTTTCATGGCCGCAGCAGCTGTATGAGAAAATACTTGTGCTGCCAGAGAAACCTTCATTTTTTTTTTCCTCGAGGCAATACAATATGGTCCTCTGACAGCTTAGGGACTAATCTAGTGGGGTTAGCACTGTCTAGTAAATACAGCTGCCGCACATCCCTCCATCT
Organism: Onchidella celtica; assembly: GCA_963931925.1. NCBI lineage: Eukaryota > Metazoa > Mollusca > Gastropoda > Systellommatophora > Onchidiidae > Onchidella > Onchidella celtica. The sequence goes on along the minus strand of OZ007579.1, from coordinate 37,482,560 downwards.
TGCAACATGATCAACCCCATCTAAATGGAAACCAATATCCTTGCCCATCAAATGATTTCTCAAGTTTTTCAGTAAATGTGGTGGATCTGGAATAATGAAGCATGGGTTGCCATCATATTGTGTAAACGGATGCTCGTGTGTTACACTGAGGCTGTCCACCCATTTCCACTGATTACTCTCCTGATCCATAATTACAGCATCCACCACATAGCCTGCATCTGTCACAGCTTTAACTAGTTTAACTGCATCACTGATGAGCAATGATAATGTGCCACATCTGATGGAATGATGGGCCACATAGTAACCCACTATTTGTTTCCACCTTAAGGTGAGGCTTCTGACCATAAGTACAACAGCCTCATCTGCGATGGAAAAACTGCTACCATAGGGCCCGAAGTCTTCATATCCAGATATCAAATCTTTGTTTTTGTCATACGTGAGACCAGGTTTAAGTCTCATGCCATCGAGGGCTATGGTAACATGTTTTTCCATGTCAGAGAGGATGTTTCCCCTTATCTTCAACATCTGAAGCAGTTTGGGGCAAAGCCCAACATTCTCAGCAACACATTTGTACCTTACCCTCAGTGTCTTTGGGTGGGGCAACAAAAAGCCTGACTGGCGCAAGGCTTTATAGGCTGAGGTGCTTCTAAATAAATATGGCCAAGCACAATTCCAACGCCTTTGTGTGGCCATCCCATTTGATCTTTTTACCCCCCTGAAACAAGACATCATATAAAGCCCTCGGGATTTCAGGTAGGTCCTTAGTAAGTTCAGTAACTGTCCAGTTTCTCTGCTCATTCAGAGAGCGGTGTTTAGCAACCAGGTCTTTCTCAAGTTTTCTTTGTTTCTGTTTGAGACGCTGATTTTGCTGGCGGAGCCTTAGAGCACTGACTTTTTGTGCACAGAGTTCAATCTTTAGCTTCTTTATGATGGCTCTCTCATATCTGAGCTCATACTCGAGCTCAGTGATTTTTGCTTGCAGATGATTTCCCACGGAGGTGAGACTGGAGACTGTCCCTGAATGAGTGTTGGAGAGGCCTGCCTCGGGGGGCGTAGCTTCAATTTCTGCTGGTGTCGTCAAAGTCAAAGGAGGTTTGACAGTGAGAGGCGTTGAGGTCTCTGGACACTCAGGCTCGAACTTGATGATCGCCGCCAAAGGAGGACAGGTTTCAGCCTTCTGCCGTTTCAGAGGCGGTGGATCTCTTTGACGAGGAGGCTTTCTCTTTGATGCTGCAGCCTTTGGTGGATTGGGGCAATCGACAATTGTTGGGACTGCCCCTGGCAGTAACGTTGACTGTGAAATGTCACTTTGGCAGTTGTACGCTGACGTCTCAAAGTGCAGTACGCAAACAAGTTTACTCTTGACGTTTTTCAACGTGACGCCCTTTCTTCGTGAATTCACAATCCATCTTAATCACCTGAGGAAAACGAGTGGAAAAATATTATTATTTCGAAGGAAAGAAGTAAACTAACACAAATTAAGGTCACAAAAATATCACTTATTTTCTCTTTTCAACATATACCATGACGAATAACTTTGAACAAATGAGCCTTGTATCGATAGGAAAGCGTTCTTATACAGTAAAATCCGGATGTAGTGAAGCCCCTTGGGACCAAAAAATCCTATCACTACATCCGGATTATCACTACTTGAAAATCCGGTTGTAGTGATATTTTAAAGAGGTCTTATCACTACATCGGCACATCGGTTGTAGTAATATTTTTCAAGATTTCATCGCTACATCCGGCACATTAGGCAATATGAGATTTTGTAAACTAATGAGATTTTAAAGACTATGTAGATTCATTTTGTTTTATGACATTTTTTTTGCAGTTTTTGTCGGGCGTGTGAGTGTTCTGTAACGCTGACTAACCATACGATGACGTAGTAAAATGGCGATAAAGGAAACGTGAAGGCAACGATTTTTCTTTCCAAACTCTATTTTGTTCCTCTCTTCCTTTATGCTGTAAGATCAGAAATTTGGTGGCGTATTGTCTTTTTTGTGCTGGTGTGTTTATTGGTGCGTCGCACGATTTGTGTGTGTGTGTGTGTGTGTGTGTGAGAAAGACAGAGAGAGAAGGTGGGGTGGGGGGGGGGCTGCTAGAAATAACGGTTAAAAGCAAAATAGTCAGAAGTTATTAAGTAAACTGTTGTCTTTAATCAGCGTGAATACAATTACGAGCTAAATACTGTTTAACAAAAAAAAAAAAAGGCCATTCCTTTGGATTAAAATTTTAAACATCAGCGAACAAATACAATATGTAACCACTCATTTTTTATGATAAAGAAAGTAGTGTCCAAAATAAAATTGATTAAATGGATAAGTGAGTTCCAGCACTTTCCTGAAAAGGTCGGAGGTGAATTGCGGACCTCTATCGGATAATAATTCGGACGGGAATCCGACGCGTGTGAATATGGTCACCAACGCCTCGGCGACGTGATCGGCCGATATTTCTTTCAAAGGGATAGCCTCAGGCCAACGGGTGGCATAATCGATTACTGATAGAATAAACCGATGGCCTCTATCCGACTTCGGTAATGGCCCGACGATGTCGACGGCAACTCGCTGAAATGGAGTGGAAACCGGCGGCTTCTCTTGTATAGGTGCCCGCGAAGTTTTTCCTTTCGGGGTTCTTTTCTGGCATGTATCGCAACGCGACACATAGCTATTTATGTCACCGTAAACCCCGGGCCAAAAAAACTGAGACAGGACTCTCGATTTTGTTCTCGCTTTGCCCTGGTGGCCCGACAATGGCGTGTCGTGAGCGAGGCGGGTGATGTCTCGGCGAAATGATCTTGGTATGACCAATTGCAAAATAGTTTCGCGCTTTCCCCGAAAAACGCGATATAGGAGGTCGTCTTTCAGGCAGAACCTGGTTGTATCCGGGCTGTCCGGATGAATCTTAGCAAAGAGGGGCTTTAGTGATGGATCTGTGCGCTGTTCGTTACGAAAAATCTCGGGGGTTAAAAATCCAAGTCGACGACAGGCGATCGTAATGTGTCGTCACTCTGGCGACGCGATTGTTGTCTTGTCGTGACACACGCAATGTCGTTATCATCGTCCCAAATCTCGAGTTCGCCATCGGAGACGTCCTTTAAGTGGGGAATATTCCCAATGATTAGGTCGGCGACCGGATTTTGTAGCACACAGGCCGTGACAACACCAGTTATAAACGGAGTGTCAACATATATTTCCGCCAAACGAAAATGTTCAACTGAACCACCAAAAGTAATGCATGTCGCATCGCGATCCAGGAGTTGTGCAGGACGGACCAGCGATTCACGCACACCGACGGTCGTACAGCCTGAATCACGCAACACGGATGCTCGTATGGCGTTTACTCGTCCCTCATACAATGTCAGCGCGCCTCGCTCGTGGAGGGCGGACATAACTGGAATAACTTTACTGACGGTTTCGGTATTCCTAATTCTGTCACCGCGGTTTTCGGTGAATGCTACAGAGCATGCATTTGCCGCATCTAATCTAACTCTGCATTGTTTCCGAATGTGGCCTTCGCCGCCACATCTATAACAGTGGAATGGATTATCATCCCTTCGAGGAGTACCTCGATAAGAAGGAAATGGGGGCGCTTGATAGTAGTTGTTACGCGGTCCTCCGGTAGGGAAAGGACGTGAATATCGGGGTTCCCAGTCCCGAGAAAATTTATGGGGATTCGGTTGCCTCCTGCTAAACGGCGGCTCGGACCGTGGACGAACCTGCGGCGACTGTCGAAAGGGCTGTCTTGATTGTCTCGACGGTACCGGTGGCTTAGTAGCAGCGCCGGCGTAACACGGTTCGCTTAATTTAGCTTTAGCTAACGATCGATTAGGGTGAGCCGCAGCATACCGTTCCGCTATCGATGTTATCTCGACGGTAGTTTTGGGGGCTTGTTCCTTAAAATGCGCCACCAGGTCCGTGTGGCAGGACATATATATTTGGTCTTTAATTATTAAATCATATAGTTTCTTGTAGTTTCCCTCTTCCATACCGGCCAACTCAGTCCAACGGCTGAGTAGGTGGCGGAGGCGGTCCACGTAAGTGGAGAAATTCCCAGAAGCTTCCGGCTTGCAATCGCGGAAACACTTATGAAATCCATCTTCCGTATGTTGGAAACACTTTAATAGCGCGGTCTTTAGAATGTCATAGTCCCTAGCGTCATCAATAGTGAGGCTATGGAAAACTTCCAACGCTCTCCCTGTCAAAAGATTGGCGAGGCATGACGTGTACTCACCACGCTGCCATCCCGCGCAAACGGCATGGAGTTCGAAGCGGTGGAGGTAGGAATCAATACGATCAACCTTATCATTAAAGGTTGGCAATTTAGGCTTCGTTTTATTATTGGAAGCAAATTCCGGAGCCCCGGTAGGCTGGGCTTGCTTCGCTTCCAACTGTTTCAAAGCGAGCTCATAATCTCTTTGAGCCTGTTTCTCCGCGCGTTCCGCGGCTCTATCGTCTCGTTCCGCGGCTTTTTCTTGGCGTAATATCTCCGCGGCCTTTTCTTCTCGTTCCGCAGCCTTTTCTAGGCGTAATCTCTCCGCGGCTTTTTCTTCTCGTTCTTCTTTCAGTTTCTGGTCAACCCAAGAAGCACGCTGAGCTTCCGGTATGCCAAATGATTGAGCGAGTTCCAAATATTTCTGTAGTTCGGCCATGATACCGGTCGATAATGCGATATAATGTCCTAATCGAGGACAACTTATCAAAACTCTCTAACTTTATTCTCCCTGGAAGCAATGTATCAATTGCACTCTGCGGGTGTTCGTTCCTGCAGTATGAACGAAATTAACGAAATCAACAACAAATAGTATGTCTTAGTCAACCAAGTAGTGGTTGAGCTATCCTAGTGATCACTTATCTCCTTCATGTATATCTCCTAATCCTCAAGCAGTCAGTCTACTGCTTCCGTGATTGGTCGTTAACTAACGATACCAATGTAATATTCCCAGTGTATCTTCCCTCCACTCCTAGCAGCGTTCCCTCTGCTATAAACCGGAATAAATCAATATTCACGATATTAACTTCCTTGGCTATACAAGCCTAACAACTGTAATATCCAGATTATCTCTCAACGTGCCATAGACACGTGGTTTATCCCAGGCAATAATATAGCGAGTATGAATACAAAATATAATAATGCAACACTATAATGGAAAAGAATTACATGGAAAGTGAGACGAGAATAACAAAGAACAAACGACAACAGACCTGACTAACCTGAAACTATCTACAGAAAGGTAAGAAAAAGAACAGGAGAGACGTCTTCCTAAAAGTACGAGGAAGATAGAACGCTAACAATCTACACGAATAACAGGTCCCTATAGAACTATTCAAGGCAAAGCATACCCCACATCCGGTTTAAACCACCATCTAGATCGGCTAGTCTGGCAAGAAAGGTAAGCTGAGTCTCGATCCCTTCCAACCTCCCGCGTATCTAATCTAAACACAAAAGAAAAAAAATAATGCCTGTCAAAAGTAGGGGAGCTGGAACGACGAACCCCTCAAACGAAGACTAATACAGATGGTTCACTTAACTGGGTGAAATGGACTGGCTCTTTCCCTTGGTCCACAGCGCTGGTCTTGTCTTTTCCTGTTACTAGCTGTCAGTCCCTCGTAGTGGTCCCAGGATCAATGACGAGAGGACATGCCAGACATGTGGGGGAGAAACAAAAAAATTAGCAGTATACAAAACTATAAACTACAAAAAATGACATAAATAACAGTGAAGTCTAGAGTGGTATCCCTGCAGATGTTGACGGGGTCCTCTTCAGATGTCAGTGGGGTGAGGATGTCCCCTCCAGATGTCACGAGCAGAGTTAGGGTCTTGGGGAGCATTCGACTGCACGAGAGGCAGCTAACTCACACTCGGACACAACCACACAAGAAAAGTATTAAACAACTAGAGTATCTATATATGTCAGGCCGGTCAGGCCATGTTTTACATAAATATTAATAAACAAAACAAAAGACAATAGAGGTATATTCAAAGCAATAAATTCTAATTACTAACTTGATCTATGATATTCATGTAATTATGGTTCCTTATTGGATGTACTGCAATCAATAGCAAATAGGTATATTATACGTGTTGTATGAACTACGAGTGGCTAATGTGGTTACTGCGTGGGTTCAATAGTAACTCCCTTAAGGATACACAGGATTAACAAACACAGGGTTCTGCTGGCAATCTTATTTATTCAAAAAGCCTAACAAAGGTATCACTACCAAAAAGGCATGGGAAAACCCTACCAAGAAAAAGAAAAAGAAACCCAGAAAAAGAAAAGAAACCCAGAAAAGAAGCCAAGAAAAAGAAGCCCAACCAGCCATAAGCTGGAACAAGAGAAAAAGACAAAAATATGATTAGGATATAATGACAACATTAATCAGGCAATCAATGGTGGACATACATAGTAATAGTATTAAGTATTAAATCAAACAACAACAACATAATATAGAATTTAAGCAATGACCAACTGGATATGTATGCATGGAATAAAATAGCGCTAAGGTTAATGAATAACAACTACAAGTGACTATATCATATACACAAGGAGTTTCCCAGTACACTGGCAACATAAACTAATTAATGTACTAATCAAAGTGTGACGGACATAACAAATGAAGGGGCAGGAACACAATAGTTTCGCTCCACTGAGCCGGTGTACAGCACATCCAGAGTGGCCATTCCATTTAATAACGCAGTGGCCAACATGGCCCACTGACCGTCCATAACACAGACGCTGCATCCCAATGCAGGCCGTCCTCATAGGCCCACTCCCATTATTAGTACTAACCCGCCCCAGGGCTATTGTATTGGTTACTTCCCTTCCCAATCGATACTGAAGGGTCATGCCCTTTGACCTTAGCCGCGGAGCTATGCCGCCAGGCTAACATGCGTATGACACACCACTAGATACATAAAGTAATGTGTACATTCCTTAAAATGAAACTGTCCTTCACACACTTACGAAACTCATAGAAGCATAATACATCTGGATAACTATAATACATGCACATGATATATATATATATGTCGGCGAGACTCATTGCAACATGTGTAGACTCATTGAAACATTGTTCATCCACCGCCGCACATAGAACAATCCTGGGGCTCACCCATGTGAGGCCCAACTAATATTATACATCTCCAATACATGTAATTAATTACACATCTTAAACACTAAACACGCAATCACAATCACACTGCTCTCTATAGCATAGTGGTACTGGCAAGGTACACAAATACCCGTAATACAATCAAGTGTGTAGTGCCGCTCGCTATAACATAAGTCATCCACATCAACATGTCAGGAAATCCTCACTGCCTACCACAACAAGGCAATGCTACACACACACTATATATATGCACACAAGCAAATCGTGATAGCTTGGTTAGCGAGCCATCATTATCATCTAGCACCGCAAACGTTAACTTTGACAATAAAGTCACAATATCAAGACACTGCGCTGCATCGCGCATCTTACACGTCTAATGACAATGGCAATTACCGTTGAGCCGGACTCATAATGGTCTCTGTAGATCAGCATTCTCTACGTGGCATCCCCGAAAGGGGGGGGGGGTGCGCAAATTAAAGCCACTTCTAATATAATAGTCTCCAACTTACCCAAAGTTTCTCCGGGTCCTGTGCTACCGCTTCATGCCTTATGGGGCGGGGTGGCGATGGCAAGCGTCGGCAAGCCTCTGAGCTGCTACGGGCCCGGGTGGCTGGTCTGGGTTCACTGTGCTGTCGGCTCTTGTCTCTGCGTCTTTGATGGAGTGTGCTGACCACTCGAACTCGCATCTTATTTATTAGCCAGCGCGGACGTCCGAGAGAGCTATTACGTAGTCCAGTTGGACAAGTGAAAGGCTCGGACGTGGAGTCCAGCCGAACAACATAACAGGTTAGGGTCCTAACACAATCGAATTTACAGTACGGTTAAAAGGGTGCACACAAAAGTCAATTAGGTATCCCAGTAAACTGCAGAAATTACTCTATGGTCCCCTCCAACTATAATTGAATAAATTTGACCCAGGTTGGAATTATCGGGGATAACATGCGTCTAACTCATAGTTTACTTTAAATCCGAGATCCTCTTATTAATTATTTCAATAGGACATGTGCATCAAAGTACAACAAAATTGGTACCATTATAAAGTAGAAACTTGGTGCTAAAATTCTAACTGACTACTTTTACCAGAAACCCAGTAATAGTTTTAATATAAATTTTCAAAGTGTCAGGACTAACAACATTCGACAATTTTGTGCGGGATACTTTCGTCCATTAATACGACGTATCTCCATTGATAACAAACGTTATCATGAGTACCTATTTTGTACCGATAGGGTATTGTCTACTCTCAAAAATGAATTTGGGTTCCCGTCTTTCTGTCAGTGGATAACAACGAATGAGCGAGTTGTAAGAAACTTAAAGCCATGATATAAGAGTTGGAAGCCCGGTGGTCAACATTTCCAACTGACCAATCAAAATGCGCGCCTTTCACCGTGATGTGAATAACGGGTCCCGCGCTAGTATTACAAGGGAAATAATCCAATTAATGGTACTCGGCCAAGTATCCCTAAACTACTATGATTGGCCGTCCCTCACTCACGCACCAGAGTTACCATGAAAGCACATTAAAAATAGAAAGTCGTTCATCCTCTCACATACGAAACTAGATATCAATTTAAAGTGACGGTTGAGTCGCCACTGGCCAGTCGCCAGGCAAACTCTCCCTAAATCATATGGGCTTGAATGTTAGGAGAGCCCAGTACGTTCCAAGCCTACAGAAGCACACTTCGGCTTGTAGGTAATTACGCAGTTGCAAAAAACTATTTATATATATGCACAATCATTATTCAATTCATCAACAATGTGCCACATTACTTCAATCATACTATGGAAATAATTCTATAACACAGGCCACTCGTTGTCGAGTGCCAGCTGGGGTTTCCTTAGACTTCCTATGAGGTTGTGGTTCTCTCTCTATCTCTGATCTTCTATTATGCTTGAACAAATAAGATATATTACCATTGGTCACGCCTACTGGTAGGCGCGAACATCAAAAGAGCGCAGCGTGGGCTTTCAAAGGTCAGCCCACTCAGACCTTTCTTTCTAGAGCTCAGTCAGTCCGTTAGCAAGGACTTCTAGTCTTCAAATCACAGTTCAGGTACTGGCCAACCGGAGATACTTCGCGACACGATGCTTCTGCTCGTCTGTATTCAATAAATCTGAACGTTACACGATGTTTTATACTATCTAACTACCCAGCAGTGCTAGTCCGCTGGCCCAATTAGTTCAGCTATCTCATTGGCCGAAACCTCCCACCATTTTAATTGTAGTAATACGTCTGCACTATTCTACCAGCCAGTTAACGTGCAAAAACTTGTCTAGTCATACTTAACAATGTCAACTATGCCCACCTTGTTTCACCCCTACTCCATTACTTATTAATCACGAATGTTACGGGTTCAAAGAAGGGCGTGCCCTCGAGTGTTACGATGGGGATTGGTTAATTATAGAATTTAGGTGTTCGACTGCATTTACTAATATCGAGAGGTTTTACAATTACTCTGCCATACCATGCCACATACACTAATAACAATTTCGAGTAAGTTATATCAAGGACCTTGTAGGGCCACAAATTTATTACCTAAATACCTAACAATTTCGTCTATCGTTTACATATTAAAAGACAACATCAGCAGCATCAAATGAACATACTAAAATACATAACTATAAGACTCCCCTAGCTTCTTAAAAGATTAGAAACTCTATATCATTCTGACTCATTCACAGTTTACCTAGTAATTATTTATCTTCAGAAATATAGACTACCTACTATCTCACAAATGATATTCTTATGTCTCAGACGACAATATTAACTCAGTCAACTGCTTATAAAGGATCAAACCGTCAAGACACACTGACGTAGTTAAGATAGATCTAGATCTGCTCTAGGATGGGCTGGCAATCCCCAGCCTCATCCAGACACATCAATTACAATTTACAAAATGTGTATATCAGTCACTCATTCTAGATCTTAATTGCAAGTAAAACTTTATGGTCTTGCATTCCTTTGGTAGCACTTCTACTGGAACATTAGGGTCAGATTCACATCATCTCGAATCATTGTGATGACACTTACGATTGGTTCCCTGAAACAATTTCAGGGAACTGGAGAAAATAGCTGTGGATTATTTCATTGTCTATCCAGGACATAGACATGACTTTAACAGTCTTATGGTTCCCTCTGGCTGGACCTTAGCCGACCGCCCTCGTAGATGGAAGGATCTACATGGAAGTGATCAAATCTCAAGATGGCTTCGCTTATCTTCTGCAAGTCCACGTGACTGCTCAAATTTGATTGGTGCATCCATCCCGAGCCCAGCTCGCAGCGCCACTAGATTCTATTAATAGTAACAGACAAAGTTACTAAAGTCTATCACAACCCTTCGCAAAGTCTCTACACCCTAAACGTTTTATGTACGAATTTATTCACCCCTTATTCGCCCCGTCTTTCCCTGTTAAAGTACACCCAAACTACGGGGTTGCAAACTGCGTCGTCACTGTTAATTTATCCATTCGTTCTATCCTGACCCACTTTCTTTCCATCTCTAAGAAAAGCGCTACAAAAACAAACCGTCCACGGGAATAGTTCAAGGACGTCTGGACTGGCTAAAATCAATGATGCCATGTAATAAACAATGCGTGACCTAGCACGGCAATTCAAATCCTAATCCTGACAACGAACATTAAAACCGACAAGCGTGAATCTAACAGTTTAACTTTACATTTATTTACTCACCAACTATAATTCGCGAGGGCCGTTCAAGGCCACCAGCCAATTTCTCATGGCCCTGGTAAAACAACAACAACTCACTCTCTGCGTGAGTTTTAACAACATCCGAATCATGACACACTGACATGTCTATTCATTGATTCAAACAATTTCAATTTTCAATGGATGAAATGATATTCAACTAAACAAATTGCTGTTAAGCAAGAATAATGCTTCTTAATTTTCTACAAGCTGTGTAGGCACGCTAATTAAAACAAAAGTAAGGAAATCTGAAAATGGGTTACAAATTTTACCAAAGAAATTTTAAAAATCAAGTCTGTAGTGAACTGAACCCTTAATTCTCATTAAGTCTTTAAGTCAACAACAAATCGCATATGCATGTGAACGCACACACACACACACACACACACACACACACACACACACACACACACACACGCAAAAATCAACTGGACATGTGAATTTGCATAAAACACGAGTGTTAAAAGTATAAAAATGAAACAAAAATTTTGTTATGTCAACTGAATGCGGACTAGATTAAGGAAGATCAGAAAAAAACGTTTTGGAAAATAGAGTGTTTAGGTTTTTCATGAATTCAAATCAATACATGCGCGTACGAGTCTGCATACTTCGACCAAAAATAATACACTTTTTTACTCGAAGTTTTTGAGACAAAAGCAATGCTACCAATGTGCAAATTGAGCAGCAAACAATAATGATTGCGTAACGGCATATCACTATTGATTAATTCCAGTCAATGTGTCTGAGCTTAACGAACGCTGACAACGCGCTCAAAGTGGCCGCACAGGTTTCTGAAATAAACGTTTTCCTGGCTGAACCGAATTGAAGGAATCGAGAAGAGAGGCTGGTGCTGGTTCCATTCCCTCTTGGTCTCATTCACAGATGTGTAAACGACAATAGTTGTCTGGAAAAGTGTTGCTGCAGCATAAATCTCTGCATCAGTTCCCCAAGTGCGCAACGGAAGGTTATGCTCCAGAATGTAATTGCCAATGTCTCTTCCCACGTACTCTTCAAAGGTTCTTGGATTTTGAAGCATAATGTCAACAATTTTCGCCCTGAATTGTTCGTGATAGTTTTGTGTGCCTGAAACTTCTAAGCTGAGGGCTCTATACAAGCAATTGCCATCGCCAATGACAGTGTCTACTTGAAACGGTTCACCCAATGACTCATGTGCTTGACGTTCAGCCAACGGCAAAGGATCAGGCAAGCCCAGTTGCCTGGCTTGTTCTCTACGCCAGAGCGATCCAGTTGGGGTAAAACTTAGTTGACGTCCTGGTTCGTAGCCTTGAATGTTTAAGTCCACACCTGTATCATTATCATTAAAGCAATACACATTCACTGGCTTAGGGTTTTGGAGATCTGGCATCAAATTCAAACTGTCCCCTGGCTCTTGTAGCCTCATCTCTGCCTTTTCTGATTTCCTATCTAATTTGATCCCTCCCACGTGTGACCATCTCTGACCAGATCCCTGTGATGTCTGACCAGATCCCTGTGCTGTCTGACTAGATCCCTGTGCTGTCTGACTAGATCCCTGTGCTGTCTGACCAGATCCCTGTGCTGTCTGACTAGATCCCTGTGCTGTCTGACCAGATCCCTGTGCTGTCTGACTAGATCCCTGTGCTGTCTGACTAGATCCCCGTGCTGTCTGACCAGATCCCTGTGCTGTCTGACTAGATCCCTGTGCTGTCTGACCAGATCCCTGTGCTGTCTGACTAGATCCCTGTGCTGTCTGACTAGATCCCTGTGCCGTCTGACTAGATCCCTGTGCTGTCTGAGTAGACCACTGTCCTCTCTCTTGCCCGATCCCTGAACTTTCTGACCAGATTCCTGAATCTGACCTGATCCCTGATCTCTCTGATTTAATGTCTGACCCTGTTTCTACTCCTGTCGTCATGTCTTCTTCCAAGTCATTTTTTTTTAATGAACATCTCGTTTGTTTCTCTTGGCTAGAAAAGAAATCTGTAACTTTCGTTTGAACTCCGAAGCTTCTCGGCATGAACTTCTGCACCAGGACTTTGAATCTGTCAAAGCTTTCTCTGACATTCACATCAAGCGCTCCTTGCATCAAATACAAATCAAGTTTCCATACAGCAGACATTGCCTCACCACCATGGCATTTTTCTGTTCTGAGTGCAAACGTGCGGTCTGGAAGCACACGCCAAAACAGTCCACTTTCATCCATGTTGAAAATGTCATTTTCATCATACTCGTTGAGAGTAGGCAAAAGGACATCACTGATCCAACAATCTGTAGCAATCTCATCAACGCTGTTTCTCTCGCCGCTTATTTTTCTGAATGAAATGTCGTGTCGAGCAGTCAAGCGCCGAATCCAACTTTCAGAACATGTCCAGTCACGCAAGCCAATATCCTTAGCGAACTCCTCTGCTTTCAATTTCAACACAAAGCCAGAGACAGGCATGTTGTTGGCCCTTGCCTTTTTAAACCAACTCAACGGCGCACTGTCGATTTTCGGTTCGTGTGGGAGTCTTTCTCGCTTCATCTTAGCACTAACCTCACCGCCATAGAATTTTTCTTTCAGCTGTTCGCTGTTTTTCACAATGGAACTGACTGTTGCCTGAGAAACATTGTACTGCTGCGCGACATCCACCTGTTTCTGTTTTTTGGTTTCGATGTCTTTTAACAGATCTATTTTCCGTTTCAGGGACAGCACGTTGCGTTTCGCCATTATGCTAGTGCAAGGGAGATTACTCTTAACTACAACCGGCGCCCGACTCGCCACGGGACCCGAAAATGACTTCACTACAACCGGATTATTGATACATCCAGAAGCTCTACAACCGGCTAAAATTAACAAAGAATATGAACAGTTGGGACCCGGGACCCAAAAGTTTCTTCAGTACAGCCGGATTATCACTACATAGGTCGTTCACTACATCCGGATTATACTGTATTACCGGTACTTGCGTCGCAGACTTGATTAGAGTTTAATTTGGGACAAAAACTGTCAGTTGTGGTGAGCTTTTGGATGGACATGGATTCAATACAAATTATGGTTTAAACAATTTAAATAATATATAGTGAATATGATGGCTTTATTTAATCCTGAGTGCACAATACCAGTTAGGCAGAGTGTGTTTTTGTAGGCAGTTCAGGCCAAAGTTTTCGGAAAATTTGTGGCGCTATTAATCAACAATATAGCCCTAGTTAGAGTTTATTTCAAAGCATTTCAGTAAACAACTTTGCCTGATAATAATGCCATTCTACAATAACACTGGGTAAGCATAACTGAGAGTAAACTGTTTGATCAAAACATATCTTTTATAACTGTCATAAAGTAATTTTCACGTTTCAGAAGTAAAAGCAAGTTGGCACGGGTACAAAATAAATGAATGACTTCTGCCAATGACGTGTACCTTTCGCATTTTACTCAGGACTAGAAGTCGATGTTTCTGGCTTTCATTCCAAAAAGTGGGAATTTGCATTTTCTTGCGGAATAGGCCTGAATTTGCCGCCGAAAATAATCAGGGGGACAGATATATTTGCCCATAAAGCATAGTGTTAACAGGTTAAGGAGTTGTTCCCTTAGGGTGGCGAAAACCAAGGGAAAACCATTATGCAAATTAAATTTCCACATCTAGTATTTTAACTGATCCTTTGTGAGAACCTCACCCTAAATCTGATCAGAAGAGAACGCATGTGTCCCCTTCCGGTCAAAAAGTTTGTTTCATTTCTGATCATCTCGTTACCAAATACTGTAGGATCAGAACACTCATCAAACCAGTGAATTTATGTTTGGGAATAAAACCAAACATCCCAAACGCACTGAATTGTGTTTCAAATTCTCTAGTAACCACAATCGAGGAAAAAAAAGAAAACAGTCACCGATCACTGTGATTGCTAACACTGACAGTGACAGTGTCAGCGAGTGTTCACTCGCACTAGATTTATATTATACCTAAATAACATAGGCTACTTACTTCTGTCTGTCTTTTTCTGGATTTGGATAGTTGTGAAACTTCAGTCTTGCTCCAGTTCTGGGATCAGTAGAAGTCTTAGTAGGTACCAGCATAGAAAATTTCATTCCCCTTGGAATTGGTTGATTTTTCTACATAATGAAAGAACAGGTCACACCATTCAGTCTGCTTTTTAAATGTTGTAAATCCATTCATAAATAAGAAAGTTATGAGAAAATCAATTTTCGGGGACTTTGACTTTTTATTGACGTTGTTTGAAAAATGACAACAATGCGATTTTACATCATTGTAAAAAAAAAAAAATGTTCACGTGAAATTGTAAACATTGGCTATAAGTTACTGGGATTCCTCACACAAAGATTTGAAGCTGTTACATTTCACATGTTCATAAAATGCAACATCAAACATCGGTAAAATTGTACATTTCATCTAAAATGTTTGTCGTAAAAAGCCTCAAAGCCATTTTTGGAACACGATAAGTTGCCCATTAATAGAAAGAGAGTCACAGAAACTTGCATATCTAAACAAAACAACACATTGTATGTGCTCAAATTTTTTCAGCCATCTAGTTGACTTATCTAAGAACATAGAAACGACTGAAATATGGAGATCGGGCGATTTCGCAACATGGAAGAAAAACCCTGGTTTTTACATATACAAAAACATTTTTTTAAATTAAATTTATAATACTGAGAATATAAGGAAAAAAACTGTGTCCTATAGGTAATTTGGTGTGCTGATTTCAAAAATGGTGTTAAATTTCATGTAGGAACAATTAATTAATAATTAATAGTTCGTCCATCAGGTATGATGATGACCTTAACAACACCAGAGGAATAAAGAACAGAAATTGTTGAGAATTTCAACACATGGACAATAAAAAGAACTAAAGGACACAGAGGACAGAATGGAAAGACTGTTCTTTCATGACTTATGGCTTCTCATGTGACTGATAAGTCCTATTTTTGCCCTGCAGACCTTCCGCATAAATGACAAGAGTGCTCCGTTGGTTCAGTACCACTGGGCCTTTTCTTGCGCCGTTCTCTTTTTTTGATAGCCTGCTGGACTCTGTCAGCTTCCCATGCTTTGCTGCCTCTGGTAAGGGCCGCCCTCCAATTTGCACGATCAAGCGAGAGCTTTTCCCACTCACTCACATCAATGGCAAAGGCCTTCAGTGATTGCTTGAGAGTGTCTTTGTAACGTCTCTTTGGGGCCCCAACATTCCTCGTTCCATTGGAGAGCTCAGAGAAGAAGATTTGCTTAGGGAGTCTGGAGTCGGGCATTCTGACAACATGTCCTGCCCAACGTAGCTGAATTTTTTTCAGGTGGCAGAAGATGCTCAATTCCTTGGCACGATTGAGGACCTCAATGTCTGGAATTTTATCCTGCCATTTGATCCTTAGGATCTTTCTAAGGCAGGCCAGATGAAAGTGATTTAGCTTTCTGGCATGCGATTGGTACACTGTCCAGGTTTCAGCCCCATAGAGTAAGGTGGGAAGGACCACAGCATTGTACACTTTCAGCTTAGTGTCTGTGCGAATGCCGGCAACATCCCACACTCTCTTTCGAAGCCTGCCAAATGCAGAGCTGGCTTTGCTGATTCTTGAGAGAATTTCAGTATCAACGCGAGCCGCGGAAGACAGTGTACTGCCAAGATAGATGAAGTTCTCTGACACCTTCAGAAGACTGTCATGGACTTTGATATTTGGGGTCACAGGATACTTGTCGTCTGGAGTAGGCTGATGGAGCACTTCCGTCTTCTTTGTGCTTATTGTGAGGCCAAAGTTGTCACAGGCACTAGAGAACTTATCAACACAGTTTTGCATGCTATCCTCATCGTGTGCCAGAAGTGCACAATCATCAGCAAATAGTAGGTCACAGACTTGAGTACTTTTGGTTTTGGTTTTTGCCTGAAGTCTCCTGAGGTTGATAGACTGCCATCAGTTCGGTACTTGATGCTTACCCCTTGAGGAGGAGAGCTAAAGGCTTCTTGTAGCATTGCAGAGAACATGATGCTGAACAGAGTTGGGGCTAAGACACAACCCTGTTTTACCCCATTTGTGACAGCAAAGGGCTCTGAAACACTGCCGTTGCTTTTGACTGCAGCTTGCATGCCATCATGAAACTGGCGCACTATTGTGATGAATTCGGGTGGACACCCAAACTTCGCCAAGATTTTCCAGAGGCCTTCACGACACACTGTGTCAAATGCTTTTGTGAGGTCAACAAATGTGATATACAGCGCTTTATTTTGTTCCATGCATTTTTCCTGAATCTGTCTGGCAGCAAAAATCATATCCGCCGTTCCCCTCTCTTTACGAAAGCCACATTGGCTCTCGGGAAGCAAGTCATTTGACGAGAGGTGATCAAGAAGGCGATTCAGAAGCATTCTTGCCAATATTTTGCCAGCAATTGAAAGTAGAGAGATTCCCCGATGGTTGTCACAGACTTGGCTGTCCCCTTTGTTTTTGTACAGATGGATGATTGAAGCATCTTTGAAGTCCTGTGGCAGCTTCCCTGCTTTCAACATATGATTGAACAACTCGGTCAACCTTTCAATAAGCTTTTCTCCACCGAAGGCATACACCTCAGCAGGAATTGAATCCACGCCTGGTGATTTGTTAAAGGACATCTGATTTGTGGCAGTTCGGGTCTCATTTGCTGTGAATGGCTTGGCAAGAGCTGCATTAATAGGAGTCTGAGGGAGGCGGTCAATGGACTCAGTATTTATATTTGATGGCCGATTTAGCACACCTCCGAAATGTTCTGCCCAACGCTGAATTATGGCATTCAATTCAACAATGCGTGTTGAACCATCTGACGCAAGAAGTGGCGTAGTGCCAGAGCGGGATGGTCCAAACACAGCTCGGAGGCTCTCAAAGAACTTTCTAGTGTTGTTTGTGTCGGCATATTTCTGAGTTTCTCTTACTCGCTCTTCAAGCCAGTCATTTTTCATTTTCCTCAGCTTCTTCTGGAGTACACCCTTACATGCACGCAGTGCATCAGCTTTTGCTGTGGAAGAGGGGTCACTGCAGTGAGCTTGGATGAGACTATTTTTTTCTTTGAGGAGCACTTTGATTTCATTATCATTATCATTGAACCAGTCCTGGTGCTTGCGGACAGGAAAACCAACTGTGCTGCTGGCGCAAGAGTGTACAGTCGTATTTAGGTCAGTCCAGCTCTGTTCAATGTTCTCAGGGTCAAAAGTCACGCAATCCAATTTTGAGGAGAGTTCTGATGAGAGCTCGCTCTGTTTCTCAGCTGAGCAGAGTTTTGAAACATTTAGGCGTTTAGGTGGCGTTTTCCCTTGAGGGCGTCTATTGCGCCTCAATGTTAGTCTGAGCTTGCAAACAATGAGTCTGTGGTCAGTTCCACACTCGGCACCACACATCGCCTTTGTTACAAGGACATCCTTTCTGTCAGTCTTCCTCACCATGACATAGTCTATGAGATGCCAATGCTTTGAGCGGGGATGCATCCATGACGTTCTGTTTCTCACGGGGAGACTAAACTTTGTGTTGGTAATGAACAGGCCAAATTCAGCGCACAAAGTAAGTAAGCGCAACCCATTGTTATTGCATGAACCAACTCCATGAGGGCCCAAAACATTTGGCCACGCTGAGATTTCGGAGCCAACCCTAGCATTGAAGTCCCCCAAGAGAATCAGCTTATCAGCTGCCGGGACAGAGCATATGACAGATTCTAGATCAGAATAGAACTTGTCTTTGGCTTCATCTGGGTTTGTCATGGTGGGCGCATATGCGCTAATGAGGGTGGCTGACTGGCTTTTCCCAACTGGGATCCTGAGTGTCATTAGCCTGTCATTTATTTCAATTGGCATGGACTGCAAGTTTCTGACAAGGTCATTTTTAATTGCAAACCCAACACCATGCTGTCTCGGTTCGACTGCACCCTTAACTTTCCAGAAGAAGGTGTATCCTCCACTGAGCTCTTTGAGTTGGCCACTATCAGGGAGTCTGGTCTCACTGAGTGCCACTATGTCCAGGTTGTACCTGCTGAGCTCAATGGCAATAAGTGCAGTGCGTCTTTCCGGGTTGTTTGAGTTTCGACCGCAAAAAGGGATCCCCACTGGTCGCGGTATACCAGTCAGGGTGATGTGAAGTGGGCTTTCTTTAGGGCACCTTTTCTAGCCCCTTCCTCAGTTGAGGTGAGCAGTGCTATCCTTAAATAAGGCTGCTCAGCTACTGTGGGTGCTGCCTCCCCACGCCTCCACTTCAATCGACGATGAAGCGACCATAGCCCACAGCCACCAACGTGTAGGTCTGTGCTAACAGCTTCCAGTCTATCCAAACCTGCTGCCACCGCACTCGCCCATCGCCGTTGGAATTTTGAGAGGAAAGAAGACGAGACAAAGATGAAAGAAGACGAGGTGAGTGTTAAGACTGGCGCAAAGAATTTGTTTTTAGTGAGAAAGAGCTGCGCAAACATCAGACTCACTCTCTCGCCTGGACACAACTTATCCAAGTGGCAAGACAGGGTCAAGACGACTGGAAATGTATCCAGGTGCAGGAGGATGCCAGAGGGACAGTCATATTGCCTGACCGGCTGCCTGTAGGCTACTCCACAGCCTCGCAGTCCCAACTGACTAGGGTGAAAGACCCAAACCAAAGAACACCAATACTGGTGGATGCTCTGTGTCACGATATCCAGGCCAGAGTGACGGTATATTGCCATCTGCCCTATCAATCAACCACTGGCCTGCTGCCGCCAGCTTCGAAGCTGCGTCCGGGAAGTTTGCTCAATTCTTCGTCTGTGATTTAGGCAAACAAGCCTATGACCACACCGCTACCGGGGGCCAATATGAAGGACTCAAGTACTGAGGGTCACATTGTGCCCTAGCATGTGGCCGTTGGGTTAGATGAAACCTCCTCCGCCCTGGCCGTTTGCACCGACAGGCGCACGCCCACTGATACCATGCTAGCGTACCAGTTCATGAAACAGGTTGTACTGGAACAATAGTTTCCTCACAAAATACAATTTCTCCATTCCAGTTCTTGTAAAAAAATTACGCCATATTGCAAAGTTGGGTTCATTTAAAGAGAAACCTTTATGAGTGGAAAGAAATGTTTATTTAGTTGGTAGACCTGAAGTTGAAGCTGCAGTGTCATGGCCCAAATGTTTCTGAAGCCTTTGATACAATTACAAAACATTTACATTGCCAGTGCAGTTAATTGCTTCTCCATACATCAGTTTTCTTGCTTTTGTCTGATATTTCAGATGTTTCAACCTGTCTGTCTTTTTCGGTAACTGATCCACTAGTTCTTTGCTGGAGCATTAGCCCCTATGCTCTAGCACCCAGTCAAAAACTTCTTTCTTGCTTTCAGATTTTTTAATCTCCTGTGCTATCTTCCTGGTTTTCGACCAAAGTAGTGCTTATGGATTCCATCGTAGATGTCATCACCTGTATTGCAAATTCAAAATATATAAATTACATTAAATAAAAAAAATAGACTTGCCAAAATGCCTTGCGCTTACAGATGCATGTTGAGTGACACATCACTGAAGCATGAACAATATGACCCAAAAAGATTATGATTAAAAGCAGGCAACAAAAATACACCAGTGACTTTATTGCTAACTAAAAGTTTGCAAGAAACGGGGGGGGGGGGGGGGGGCTATTATTAATACATGTTATACTCATACACGCTAAGCTTTTGGACACTACCACCGTTTCCTCTCTCAATATGGAAAAGTGGGGGGGGGGGGGGGGCGCTGCACTAGTTCTATATCTGTTGTTTTTTTTTAAAATTATTTATCTTAATACAATAATTCATTATAATATAAATCAAACTTCAATTCATGTCCATCATGAATCGAAAGTTCTTGTAGGGGGCTCCCCACCACTATAATTCTCTCTCACTAGTCTCACACTCTCTCTCCAGTGGATAATAAGCCGCTACTATCTTCTTAGTATAATCTAGATCTAGATCTAGACAAAGTCACTGTCCGTGGAAATGGGTCAACACTTGAGCGTCTATTCTTGTTCAAAACAAAAGAAATAATTCATAAAACAAATAAAATCAACACCATTCTGATCCAGCATTAACATTTTTATCCAAAAATAAGTGAATATAGGCTATTGAATAACAAAATAAAATTAAATGAAAGGAATTTCGGTCAAAATTCCGTGTGTTATATCTGGCTGTTCCATCGTTAGATCCACACCACCCGATAAGGTCACTCCTTGCAATAAAATGGTATTTCTATACATAATCAATATTATTTAACTTGAAAAAATGAAAGAACTTACGTAAATGATCTGAAAGAGCAAGTCATTTGCAGTTTCTGCTAATTTTGAGTTGACACTGGTACTTTCTCCATCCAGAGGGTGGTGTTCCACAATCAAATCCGACTGGCCTGAGCCGGCTCGCCTCACGGTTTTCACTCGATCTCTTTGTCAGTGAATGGGTCTCCGAAAATGTGAAATACCTCGGCCCAAGAGCAACACTGACACTTAAAACTTCACAGAAATAGAGATCACATCCCACTTAAAAAGAATATTGCACTTTGACAATAATTAGTGCCAAAAATTGTTCATTTTGACGTGATTGAAAAATGTACACGAGATTTTCAGACCTCCTCCTGCGTTGAAGAGAATCGAAAGTGGTACTGGTATAATGGGCAATCTCTCCCCTTTACAATGATGCTACTTTTAATATGATACGTAATCTGTGGGCCGAAGTATCGCAATTTTAGTAAGCGCACCAAATCGCGACTGGAGAAACCACTGCGCTGTAGTGAGACATTTTCTTCCCGACGCGCGGCGTCTCTTGTGGTACCTAGTCTTAGAGTTTGAGCTACAATAAAATTTCCGGAGAAACCGACACAGCCCAATGCGTCTATGTCCTATCTATGTATATTTGTTTATCTATGGTTTCAGCAAGACTGCCAGATTGTGTAACTGTGGGAGGTAGTTACGGTAGTGGGATGGCCACCCACCGCGGATGTGGGCGATGATGCAAGACTAGTGGCATGTGGTCAGTCCTTTTTTTGAAAGTATAGTAAATGAGGTAAACAGGGCCCACGAGGTTGGCATGTGTGTGAACCTAAAAGTAAGAGAGTGGTCATTCTGCGCGTGCCTGAGACAACTCTGGTTTGGTCTGATGAAATTCGATCACAAATTAATTTCCCCATGCAATTTTGTGGAATGTATTTTGTGGTTTTATGTTTTTCTCAAGAAACGAAACATATAACAAGGATGGCATTTTCACGTCACGCTAACTTCTGTCGATTAAAATTTCTGAAAAGTGGCCTAGACTTGATGCATTTGGGAATGGGAGTGGCATTATGAATGCAGTTTCAACTGTGCAGTCTAAACCCGCGCTCCTCAGAGTGGATGCCGTAAAATCTAGATAGAAACCTTGGGCTGATTGGGAGCACTTGGTCTCCTCTCTACCTCACTGCCCCCCTCTCCCCAAACCTCGGCATTTCTCTCGGTCTCACCAACAGCAACAATGAGGCCATGCTAATAGACTATAGACAATAATTCTGCAATCTTCAATTCACAGACGTTACATTTGTCTACTCTAATACAGGACACTCGTTTTCTTTTGCTTTAAATAAGTTTCAGATTACAAGAAATGATGGATGAAGACCGTCGTTCATTAATATTGCTCTTTTGATTATCCATTGAGTTTTATTCTTCTTTATCCTCAATGATGCTGTATCGTCTTTTAAACCTCAGCTCTACTTGCTTTGCACGAGCACTGGACTTTTTTCATCTATAAATTTAATTCATACCCCCAAATTTTCTCATCAATATCGCATATAATATGTATTTCTAACATACTGCTAGGATTAGAGGCAAATAATCCATAGACACATTAGTTATTACCATTACTTGTTTATATACCTCAATAAAACATGATTATTTTCAGTTGGCGGGTTTGGGCTGGAAAAAATTGTCAGTTTGGCGGTTTTTGGGCTAGTTTTTTTTTGTAACTTTGGCGGGTTTTAAAAAAAAAATCTAGGAACACCGATCCCGATGATTGTTTACGTGATGGCGACAAGAGGAGCTCGTTATTGCTCTTATATTAATTGTAGCTCTAACTCCAAGACTTCCACTGATCCTAGAACTGGAGCAAGCCTGAAATTCCATAACTATCCAAATCCAGAAAAAGACAGAGAGAGGGAAGTAGCCTATACTCAGGGGGCCAAACACCAAGAATGGGGTCTAACCTAGGAATCAAAGATATACTTTTCTTTTGGGTTTTTTTCATCAAAGAGGTCTCTGGGGCATATGAAATGACCAAGAGCAGAATCTAGAAAGTTGGCAATTAGCAGTTATACGGGAATATGTTGCCAGCCCGAGACGACAAAACATTGCCATTTTTGCAGCCGCCACTGTCTTCTAAGGCCTTTTACACCAACAAAAAGTAAAGAAAGCATACAAAGTCTGGTATCATTGGAAAGGGCACTCAATTTACTTTACAGTTACCACAACAGTTTTATAATAGAAGCAATTTGAGTTTGCAAAAAAGATAATTTAAAAAACCATACCCCTAAAACAATATGCCACTCAGGTGACCACATTAGGAAATTTATGAAAAATACATTTTGGTAGAAATCAACATTTAGGCCTATTTTTCTGTCATGGGGGACCCTAAAGCAGTTTTTAAAAAAGTATTCTTAAATCAATGGGTCAATTTCAAGATCTGAGATACATGGGTAAAAACTTACGAGTTTTGAGAAAAAAAAAACCCATTTTGCAATTTTTCACAAAAGTGGTGACTGAGACCAATATCATTATTTTAGCTTTTTTACCTCACAATAACAAAATAAAAAGGGATCAAAAGTTTATAAATCCATAATATTTACATGAAATTTGAAGATCATTTATCTAATAATTGTCATTTCGTGTGTGGGTATACTTGTGGGTGTTTGTCTGGCAGCTCTTCCATGTCCTTGAGATGAATTGGGACACAACTTGCATACTTTCTGTGACCAGCTGAGATGAGGAAAGGTAACATTCTTCTCACCTCCAGAAGATGACCATGCCAGTTTTCACATCTTTCCGCATGTATGTACCGCCTCAGAATGAGGACCATTTGGATATACATGTTCCAAAATTTGGCTGTGGCTCCTGACCTTTCTTGAAAGCCCTTCCACTCACTTTTCACCTCTTTAAGAAGCCCTCTGCACTCTTCTAATGTCTCCTCAGTTGTTGATGTGTGTTCAGCTTGATGGGAAAGCCTAATGTCCTTCAGCTTGGGTAAGAGCTTTGAAAGATGTTCAAGGGCATGATTAGTTTTTGAGCATTTCATTTCTGCTTTGAACACTTTCCACTGGGCAGTCAGCATGGCATCAGCAACTGTGGAGTGAAATGAAAGCATCTGATAGTAGTCTTTACCAGATAATACTTTATTCGCTGTGCCAGGTCCACAAAGACCACTTTCTGACAAAAGGATTTCAAGGCCGCTGTTCTGCATGAAGTGGCCAATTGCTTTAAGAAAATTTTCTGCAATGTGAAAACCTCCTAGTCGTAGAATTACATATGGATACCTTGTCTCTCTTTGGTCACTAAGGCTTTAGCAATATCATAAATCGCTTGGTCACATGTGATGACTGTCTCCCTCTTCCCAGTTTCTGGGTCAGCTCCTGGAAGTAGTCCAGAGAGGTCTTGACAATATCAGGCTTGGTGGGGGATTCAGGAAAGATTGGACCATACTGAATCAGGGTCTTTTTATAAGGCCTTGTCTCCAATGCAGCAAGAAAGGAATCTAAAGCTGGCAATGTTACCAATTCAGAGGGCAGAGATTTATCAAACTGGGAAAGTTTCAAAGCAAGCCAGACACCTAAGTCGTCTTCAAATTCATAACTATTCTCATCATATCGTAGGTCATCTTCAGGTAGAGCTTTGTTCACAGATCTTGCAGCACGCCTGTCATGTATGGTTAGACAACTTTTCTTAGAACAGAAAGCCTCACTTGCTTCACACGCTTTTCTTCTTCCTTTTTGCGTTGAAACAACACTTTTGACAGGTGATTGTGATTCCTCCTTATATTGATAGACGACATGAGTGGTGCAATGAAAGGATGATCCATCTTTCTGAACATCTGAGAAGTCTAGATTGTCAAACGCCATCTGGGTGAAACAACCTGCTTTAAGGTCAGGCGGGATAAATATTCCTTCTCTAGCAATGCTGTCATCAACCTTGTCTGCCTCCGAAGTAATGTGTCTCTGGGCATCATCATAGCTGATTGCATGACCAAATCTGTTAAGCATTGTCACACTATCTTTGTTTCTTGTCTGCTTCAGAACATGCAAAGCAAGTGCAGTGTTTTTTGGCATACTCATTCGAGTCGAGGCTGATATGATATCCTGACTTACACTCAAAACCTTTTGCTTCACATTGTCATTTACCTAGACTCGACCATCACTGTCCAAATGAAAGTCATCACAGTCAGACATAATCCAGGATAGCATGTTGTACAAGTCTACTGGAACCAGCTTCATGGCAGAGTCATTTGACAAATGCAGATGACTTTCAGTACGCTGTTTCATTGCCTGTTGCTTTATCAACGTTCTGATATATTTTGACGCAGAGAAAATTACTGACGGAATTGTTTGCACACTGTCACCAGCACAAAACAACTCTTCGTGTATCTGAGAATCATCAGCATCATCTTTTAGTTGTTCATTCTGCAACCATAGTTCCTGTAATGACACACCTGACGACATAACCATGTCTGACTTTCCTTTTTGTGACAAAATATTTATCTTGGAACCAAAATGCAGTGAAATTTTGGACTTTAATGTCTTTATACAGACTGGTTCAGCTTCCCCATCGGTTATCTCATGTAGGCAGTCTTGATACTTTTGATACAGTTTGGACATTAATACTGTTCCTTTGTTTGTTATGACCATGTCACCAACCTCTTTGAACACAGATTGAAGAACAAATTCTTCTCTTGACACCGTTGAAGAGCTTACAAATGAAGCACAGGGCTTTCTATTCAAGAAATCAACCATGCAGGAGCGATGATATCCGAAATCATTGGCAACCATGTCTATACATTCGATTCCAAAGCCTTGTATCTTTGTAAGAATGAGCGTGTCTTGAAGTTTCTGTGCTTTCTCATGTGTTGTCTTTTGTCTGTCAATGGTAGATACAAGGACAAGGTTTCTGTCCCTTTTCTTTTTATATGTTGTCCTTTCTTTTTCACACACAAGAAACACACCGTCTTGAAAGATGGGGAACTCGAACTGTTACATCTTTTCTGTTTCGGTTCCACTTCTACAGACAATGGAGTGGATTCACAGATTGTTCTTTTGCGGGTCACATAACGTCTGCATGATTTATGCACAACAGGTTTCTCTTGAAGAATAGTTTCCACATTCTGATGGAAGTCATAGTTTTTCAGCAATGGGTGCATGGCAATATAATTGTTTTCTTGAAGATTTTTCGACAAAGACAGTAAGCCTTCCTTTTGAACATTTTGAGTTGGTTCATTAGTCTTCTTCTGGCATATTATACACCTGTTAAAATTCAAAGAGTCTTTTTGCTCCATGGTTTTGATTGAGTTCATTTCTCTTGTTTGCTTTCACTTGTAATAAATCTGTGAACGCAAGAAGAAAGGGAGCATGTCGTTCGATTTTTTGCAGAAAACAAAGAAATAACAATACTTAACACATAGTTTCCTGCCAGTGCAAATGCATCTGGGCACAATTAATTTTACTTAAAAACTGTGTGGGCATGTTGTGGTGAGAAAAATTAAGTTGTGTGCAATTCAGAGCATTTTGAATATTTTTTAGGAATTAATTATGTCGCAGGCTGCTTCTTCGCAGCAATTTTTAAAATTTTTCCATTTCTCATGCCATAAAATTGAAACAAAATTCAAGATAGAAATATCAGCTATAGTATACCAGAAGCAGTAATATTTTAGCTACTTTACCATGTAATTTTGTTAATGTCCAATGGAAACTTTTTTTTTAACAATTTTTTTTCTCCTCCCCCCCCTACCCTTAATTTTCGTCAATTATTTAACGCAAAATTCAGCAACAAAAACGCCCCTAGCGTTTTTTTGCCAACTTTGTATGAAGTCCTCCTGGCATTTTCTAATGTATTTTGGTGTAGGGAACAAGAAAAAACAGGAGCAAAAAGTATATCTTTCATTTCTAGGTTCAACCCTTATTTGAAGAGATAGAGCCTGTTGGCCCCCTGACTACTATGTTATTTTTCTAGTGCGATTGAACACTTTCTGACACTGTCACTATCAGTGTTAGCAACCACAGTGATCGGTGACTTTTTTTTTTTTGACTCGGTTGTGGTTACAAGAGAATTTGAAACACAATTCAGTGCGTTTGGGATGTTTGGTTTTATTCCCAAACATAAATGTCACGTTTGCAAGGATTTAAAGATTATCAATATCAGTTTAAACAGAGCTGGGCCGATATGCCTGAAGCTGACTAAACGCGTTTATCTCCTATCCGCGTATAAAATTCCGTATAAGGTGAGGGATTCCCGAAAAAGTCGTATGCACGAAGCAGCGGTTAGCATGACTTCATTTCCAAAACCCGTATAACTTTATTGGACCTTCTCACTGCGTAAGAACTCTCTAACTCCACTACTTCAAGTGTTGGTAACTTTACGATATTTTGCTTCTTCAAGTTTTCAAGACGTGTGTGGTGAACTTATTGGGGTAGATCAAGCTACAGTAAGTAGGGCTGTTACGCGGGTTATCAATGCTTTGTTCCTAACTGCCCATCGCCATATACGCTGGCCAAATCAGGAGGAAGCAGATGAGACAAAGAAGAAAATATTCACCCAGTACGGTTTTCCCAATGTAGTGGGCTGTGTGGACGGATCACAGATTCGCATCCAAGCTCCTCATGAACAGGAACACGAATTTGTAAACAGAAAAGGCTATCATTCAATGAATGTACAGGTGCGTTTTTAGTTTCAGTTTAGGCCTAAATTGTATGTGTGTCTGTGTCTGGTTTGTGTGTGTCTGTGTGTGTGTGTGAGAGAGAGAGAGAGAGAGAGAGAGAGAGAGAGAGGGGGGGGGGAATAAAGAGAGAGGGGGGGGGGAATAAAGAGAGAGGGGGGGGGAGAGCGGTGTCTAAATCTATTCTATTTAATTTTTTTTCAGCTTATCTGCGATGCCGACCTTGCGTTCATTCACTGCATCTCTAAATGGCCCGGGAGTGTACATGATGCAGGAATATTACGTGAAAGTCCTCTCTTTGAAGCATTTGAAAGTGCTGAGGAGCCACTTGATG
>OZ007579.1:37172065-37452065 GCA_963931925.1 Onchidella celtica | reverse complement strand
ATGTCTCGAAGTTGACAATAGCAACCACCATATCCATCCAGTATTTTGCAGAAATCTTTTTATGTCGAAATGGGGAGCATGTCTATGTTCCCTAGCTCTATGTTCCCTAGCCCTATGTTCCCTAGACCTACTAACCCTAACCCTAACCCTAAACCCTAACCCTAACCCTAGGGAACATAGAGCTAGGGAACATAGAGCTAGGGAACATAGGGCTAGGGAACATAGAGCTAGGGAACATAGGGCTAGGGAACATAGAGCTAGGGAACATAGAGCTAGGGAACATAGGGCTAGGGAACATAGGGCTAGGGAACATAGAGCTAGGGAACATAGGGCTAGGGAGCATAGAGCTAGGGAACATAGGGCTAGGGAACATAGGGCTAGGGAACATAGGGCTAGGGAACATAGGGCTAGGGAACATAGGGCTAGGGAACATAGAGCTAGGGAACATAGAGCTAGGGAACATAGGGCTGACCCCTCGAAATGAGGGGCTTTTTTGTCATACAATTTCTACTGATTCGGCAATAAGGAATTCCTTTCTATTTTTTATATTTTTTTAAAATCAAGTATGAAATGCACCTACCGGCAATTCCAGAATAAAGATTTGAGGATGCTCCGATGATGTTCAAAATAACATCCTCAAAAGGAACTGATGGTGGGGGAGACCCTCCCCCAGTCTTTCGTTCATCTCTTTTCCTTTGAAGGGCCGCACTCTTCATTGCACGCCATTTTTCTTTGCAGTCTTGTACGCTTCTATTTGCCACTCCTATCGCATTTATTTGGGCTGCTATTCTTGCCCAAATTTCTTTCTTCCTTTGGTTTGTTACCGTTGGACTGTGGCTTGAAAAAAGAATGGTTTGCTCTACAGAAATTTGTTCTAAAAGAACACGAATCTCACTCTCTGAAAAATTAGGTTTTCTTGGCCTCTTCGCTTCCGTCGCCATCTTGCCTATAGCCTAAACAACGCACTGTAGAGCACTGACAAAAATATTGGAGTCAAACACGTTTTCCCGATATCTAAATATAGAACATTGGACTATGCGCTGTTAGTTAAACGGACCCGTTTAGTGCTTCGTGCATACCAAGAGCGGATAAAAGATAAACGCGCATAGTGTGCGTATAGCTAACCGCAGTTAGGGACTAAACGCGTATAGACTTATACGTTTTTCCATGCATATCGCCCCTGGTATCCATGAGTGTTTGACTAGGACCTAGGACTAGCAGTTATTCCAAGATGGCGGAAGGCTAGCAGTAGACGAAATTTGAGGTCACGCTAGAACGATATTTCGTGACGTCACACAATGGGAATGTCCCGTCTGGTTTATCCCTAGTCTGTGGTTTTGGGCACATACATGGTACACATATCTTACGCATCAGTGCAGAAACGTAATATCATAACTCGATAAACTCAACAACAGGCATACAAAATGTAGATATTGCGAAAGCCATACATATTAACTCTTTCGTTATCCGCCCCCTCCATTGTGGCGGTTGCTATCGTACTTCCAGTTTCTCGTCATTAGAGAGTCCGCGCCGGGGCATCACGTTGGCCTAAAGTTACTTTTCAAAAGCCACCCGAAGCGCATCGTAACGCACTTCTTATCGTAGTAAAGCACACTCCGCGCACCGACGTGCTGTTCGGTGCTAATGGGAGAGAAGGGAGCTTATTTGCGTGAAACAGCAGACCAAAGGACGCTAGCCTTGCATGTATCTTCCGTCGTCTTCCCTACTGATTCAGTGATTGCGACCTACATGTGCACTGCAGCGGCTGTTCAACGAAGATGGCTTAACTAAGCTACATGTATATCTTTTGCATTAGGCCTATAAGGTGCACCATTTTCCACCCCCCCTCTCTCTTTCAGAAAGTTGAATAACGAAAGCAGCGTGACCTAGATCTACGTTTGCAGTCACACACATTTTTTTCAAGCTTGCCCGTGATTACGCCCTTCCTACTGTAAAAAAAAAAAAGGATAAATGTTCGTAAGTTGTCAGAATAAAGTCTTGTCCACAATACTGTGGTACCAACAGGATTACGGGACGAAGATTAATCTGATTTTAAAGTTCTGAATCGGGAAGGCAGCCCCGCTTCCATAAAGTAGGTCATGCCAAAAGTAGGGCGCTACGCTACCACAAGGCGCCACGCTACCACAGCAAAATCGGGTTTTCACCATATGTTGAAAAATGAAGCTTTATGAACATAGTAGCTGAGTACCCGTTCGATGAACAGGTTTGTGTAGTTGTTTTTTTTTTTGGTGAACTTAAGACGCCTATGAACTAAGAAAGACATTATTGCTGCATAGGTAGCTTTAAGAGAGATGCAAACAACAGAGGACACCACTTCAGACCGAAAGGAATAAGGACAAAAGCCGAGATGCGTAGGGTCATCCTCAAAATTCAGCGATAGGACAGTACACAGTGTGCAGTGGTGCGCACCGAAAATTTTCAGGAAGTGGTGATGTCATAAAAACCTACAGCATGTCAGTGAGCCTAGTGAAACTTGGGGAAACAATACATTTCCAATAAAAAAAAAACTACACCGATTTGAGACTTCTATTAAAAACTGTGCACCCTTACATCCATTCTGATGTACCATATAAAATTTGAAGTGTTGAGTGGTTCAGAAGCCTTTTGCAACGAAAAATCTCAAGTCCACAAATATATATAGTATAGATGTTGAAAATGGTGTTTTAAAAAGATGATTGGAACTGGTAACAAAACAAATGACTTCATAAATTCAGTTTGTACATTTCCACACATTATATCTTCAAAATGAATGTGTAAAAACCTAGTAGATTTTTTAACTAATGAGCACAGAAAGTTTGAACTTCCTACGTTTAGCCGTTTTTCTATGCATAGGGAAGGACCGCTCCAAGTTGTCCAAATATATATATAGATCAGTGATGAACAGAAAAAGTGGCCATCAAATTCGCACGAAAAAAAGATTAATAATTCATAAAAATCCGCTCATATCGTGAAAAAAAGCTTGCTTCCAGGTGGAAAGTCCACAAATAGAAGCTCCGTATCGACAGGAGTTGCAAAGTTACTTTCGTAACTCTCACAGCCGAATCGCAACTAAGCGCGACCCAAAATAGTGCAAAAATGGACAAATTCCTCCGCGTTGGGTAACTTTCGCCGACGTCACGTCTATGCGCAGTCTGTCTATTATCTATCGTAGTATCGTGGCATGTTTCAGTTGTAATAATTATCACAGCGTCCTCACACGTTAATTTTTTGCGCGCTTTCTTCTCTCTGCCGGCAGTCAGATAGACCTAGAGAAATGGCGTTAACAAGGAAGAAGAGGATTTTTTTATGGTGATGGTTGAGGAGGAAGTATATGCAAGGTCGCCGCCGATACTGGGTACATCCCAGATGCAAAGAACGAGGCAAAACAGGAGAATTTAGAATGTTGCACCAAATTCTTGATGATAACGAATTATGCTTAGAATATTTTCGCATGACGAAGGCAAGCTTCCAAAGCCTTTTGGAATTATGTGGACCACATATTCAAAAACAGAACACGAACTGGAGGAAGGCCATTCCACCAATTGAAAGGCTCACAGTTACACTGAGGTAAGATGTTGCTGTTGCTGTTTGCTGCTACTACTGTTGTTGTTGTTGTTGATGATGATGATGTTGTTGTTGTTGTTGTTGTTTTCGCTGTTGTCATTGTATAGTTATTATATAGACCTAGTATATTACCTACATCACTGGTCTCTGTCTAAGTACCGTACCCGTCATTTAAGTAAGAGTCCACTCTGTGCCTCCCAAAGAGCGTGTTCTTTTCAGGCACATTCCTTTACTTCGAAAAAAAAAGGGAGCAGAAATGAACAAATAACAAAACGACTTCAGCCTATTGAAATTCCGAATAGCAAATTCAATAAGTAACAATCATGTCAACTTTATTAACTGCTCTTAAATCAACACGTCAAATGAAGAAGCAAAAAATCACAGTTTCGAGACTGAGAATACTGAGATCAAAGTTATGCAGCATCACTTTCATTTTAAAAGTAAAAGTGGGCAAACAAAAGATAATCAACTTTCTTCTCAAAGGTAACCAATAAAAAAAATTAACCATTTTTAAAAAAATCAACAGACAACCAAAATGCTGCTAACATTAACAAAAAATGTTCAGATTGATGTATAATATTGGTAATAATCCTGGCAACTGTTAGAACTGCTGGCACTCATGCTTGTACCAGAGCCTGCCTGTGGCTTGACATACGCTGCAGAATAGCCTTCTCTGGGTGTGCTGGTTGCCATGGAGTTTAAGCAGTTAGAGGTCGGGGGATTTGTGAAGCTGTCATCAATAGAACTGGTAGCAGCAGTTCTGGTCTTCGCCCGCTCCACATAAGTCAAAAGTAGCCCCGTTACCTCATGTTTGAATTTCAAACTCTCTATGGGGTGGAGCTCTTTTAACATTGGTTTGAGCCCCCTCCACCAATGTCCATCGGCGTCATCCTCATATTCCGGCTCTTTCAATGCCTGTAACAATTCCATGTCGATCGGGTTGCAGGACTGCCTTTTCCTCCTTCACGTGCTGATGGTCTTTTTTGCACTGGCTGGCTGCCTTGTGTAGTTGTGTGGCTGCTCTTGAGTCATAGTTGTTTCGTCTTGTTCTGAAATTTGACTTAGGTTGCTTGGGCTCGGTGGGTCCAAATTTCTTGAGTCTGCTTGGCTGCCAAGTGTTTCTAAATTGCTTGCAGTACTAGGATTTTCTATGAATGGGTCTAGAAAAGACATTGCGTCGAACAGAGTCCATTTCTTCTTCTTTTCTGCGCCCTGTCCGGATTTAGCACTTAGCATAATTTTTTTTTGCCGTCTGTAATAATCTCTTAAGTAGGTCCATTTTTTTCGGGCCATGTCAGCTGGAAAAAAAAGACGAAAAAAACAACAAGAAAACATTATATGTAATGTAATGCAGCTAGAAAGAGAGAGAGAGAGAGAGAGAGAGAGAGAGAGAGAGAGAGAGAGAGAGAGAGAGAGAGAGAGCACAGACATGCAGACAGAGAGACTGACGGACAGACAGACAGACAAACACACAGACAGACAGAAGGAGGAAAGAATATAAAAGGCATAGTGCGATAAGTAACAGTAACAGCATATTCCCCAAATTGCATTTCTTTTTGCTTGTTCCAGGTATTTAGCAACAGGAAACTCGTTCAGAAGTCTCGCATTTTCCTTCCGATTGGGATTTCGCACAGACAGATGCATTGTGCAGGAGACCTGTAAATTGATATGGAGCTTGTTGCAACCACAATTCTTGCCAAAACCCGATGCAGAACTTTGGACGAAAACTGCAGATGGCTACTTTTCAAGATGGAATTTCCCCAATTGTATTGGTTCAATAGATGGCAAGCATTATTCGGCTGACTAAACCACCAAATTCTGGCTCACTATTTTGGAACTACAAAGGCTACTGTTCTATAGTGCTTCTGGCAGTGGCAGATGCCTACGGGAGACTGCTGGTGGTTGACATAGGTAGTTATGGTAGCTGCAGCGATGGTGGCATATTCAGCGCCAGCTGTCTAGGAAAACATCTTTCTGGGGGAAGTCTGGATATTCCACCAGCCAAGAAAATTCCCGGGACAGAATTGGTAACTCCACACGTCTTTGTGGCCGACGAAGCCTTTGCTTTACTGCCAAATATGATGAAACCCTTCGCAAGAAGAGAGCTTACCATCCAAAAGAGGGTATTCAATTACCGCCTTTCCCGTGCCCGCAGACAAATTGAGTGCACATTCGGAATTCTATCCAACACTTGGAGAATTCTTCTGAAACCAATTGAGACATGTGTCTCACCAGCAATAGACACTGTGAAAGCAATCTGTGTATTGCACAATTTTCTCCTTGCCAAAGAACCGAAACAAATCCAAGTGGCACCAGACTCGGACAGGGACAGTAGGTCTACTGCAGGAGATGCTGGCACTCGTTTCACAGCAAGCAGAAATTCTACCCAACAGTCCGCTACAATTCGACAGACATTGTGCGACTACTTTAATTCTCCAGAAGGCAGTCTACTGTGGCAACTCGAAGCTTGCATGAACTAGATCAAGAGCCGTATCTAGAAACATTCCTTTATCGTCAATCTCTTCTTATCATCATGATCATCATCGTCGTCGTCGTCGTCATCATCATCGTCGTCGTCGTCGTCATCATCATCATCATTATCATCCATATGTGTAGGCCCACTGCCCAGTGTAGTTGCCTTTGATGCCAGCCCCCCCCCCCCGTTCCCTCGCCATGTCAGACTTGACACCACCAGCATCAGCATCCCCAGTACCAGTAGTAATAACACTGCAGTAACAAGTTGTCACATTTGAAAAATAAAATGAAGTAAAAATTGTTACCTTTGGTGTTCAGTTCACTTGCGATTTCTTCCCACAGTGCGTTGACAACATCTCTATTACTATAGCGCCGATCCGTCTTATCATACAGAGCAGGCCTTGTTCTGATGCACTCTATCAAATCTTCTTCCATTTCTGCAGCAACAAAATGGAGGCACCGGCCTAGAACAATAGACCAAATAGACCTACACACTACACACTACACACCTAGTCTAGACCTAGGAGGGACAGCCTGCATAGTGCATGCTCTGTTGGGTGATGACGAAATCAGTGTCGGTGAAGCCACGCACAAACGGAAAATGTTTGACATGCTAAACGTCATACGTTTTTCACGTAAGCGTGAGGTAGCGCGTCGTACGCTGTGGACCCAGGTAATATAGAAATAAAAGATTGAACGCTTCCATGCGCACTTTGTGAGTACGTAAGCGTACGAAAGCGGACTATGTGGACCCCGGCTCGTAGACGGCACGGCGACGTGTCGGAATGAAATATGCGCCGTCCTAACCACGGCGGTCGTACACGGCGAGATGCCGTGGTCGATGTGTATGTAAGGGTACAAACAGAGTTAGCCCGTCGCCAGCCCGTTCATGTGCCGTCGCCGTTCCAGGGTAAAAAACGGGTTGTCACTGGAACGGCGACGTACTGGGTGGCAAAATGTTTACACCCATCCCGTGCGCGAGAATCTTTTTTACACTGCGTTGCCGGAAAGCCAAACAAAGCTCTACGTCACCACCTCACCCTTTGTGACGATAATAAAATATCGCATGCGCAGTAGGAGGCATTTCCCGCTCCGTCATCGGCCAACTATAGGCTAAAGCTGGTTATCCATATGCCCGAAAAATCATGCGAATTTCGCATGCGGCGGAAAAAGAGCCCTCTTCCATATACCCGAAATTCGCATCGACCATTTCTGATTGAACCATGACACCGGTACAAAGCAAGCACTCTAGAAAACGAGAGAATATTGCTGTTAGCACTGCTATTCTTATTACGAAAACAGAAAAGTAAGGCAAAGAGGAAGCATCGATTTTGGGTGAGCAGTATTTTACAGTTAAGACAGCAGCATGGTGCTTACGCCAACCTTGCCAAAGAGCTTGGTTTTGATGGAGATCTCTTCAGGAAATATATGCGACTATCAAGGGAGCAATTTGCTCGAACACTGTACTTGGTAGAAAGGGACATCGTCAAACATGGCGTCAGTCGAGAAGCGATATGCCCAAGAGAACGTTTGGCGATATGCATCAGGTATGTAGACTATTCGTGGGCGGTTGGCGGGTGCAGCAGGTAGGTCCTACTTCTTTCCTGTCATTCTTTTACATCTGTCTGTCATCTTGCTATTTCCTCTTGCAAAAGCCCTGAGATCATCCCATTGGGATGTACTGGGCTTAATCCACAATCAATCAATCAATCAATGTAGGCTATTCTATCTCTCTTTCTCTCTCTCTCTCTCTCTCTCTCTCTCTCTCTCTCTCTCTCTCTCTGCTCATGTGAGTAAATTATTGTAAACGCCAACACTTGTTTGAGTATATTCTGACATTTTAATCAAACGTAAACCATATGATCCAAAACATAATAATATAACAAAACATTGAAAGATCTGAACTATCTTATAAACAGATTAGAGAACAAAAATTTAGCAACATGCCCATGCCTTTAGCATGTTCCACAAGTCTAGTTTTATAAAAAAAAATATTAATTGCTGCAGAAAGTAACCATCAGTCATAAATCTGTGAAATTTGAATGGCATCGGCAATAATGTCAGAGGTAGGCCTACTTGGGACCATTGTTGCCATAGTGTCTGGGGCGAAGTCCTGGTCAGGTGGCTGCGTCTGTTTATATGTCATACCATCGGCAACCGATTGCTGAGAAGCAGTCCTCCAAGAGCTCGTCCACTTCCTGAGGACTAGGTGAAGCATGATTATCTGGTGAATGAAAGTTGCTTTCCGTTCTGAAAAAAAGTGAAATTGACTTTAAGATGATGAAAACATAACTCTCGTTATTATGTAGCAATGTTAGACAACACAATTCCGGTTTTGAAGCAAATAAATATATCTATAAATAAATAACACGAGACTCCCAACATTCTTATTTCGGTTTCAAGTCCTTTAGGTAGCATTGTAACAATAATTGAGTATTGACATTGATGATTGAAAGAGAGAGGGGGGAGGGAGAGAGAGAGAGTCAGAGGTGAGATAAGTACCTGTTTGGTGCCACAAATTTATCTAGAAACTGCAGGACAGCTGTATATTTGCAGTCGCTTGTCCGCTTTTGGTGGTCACGGCTTCGTTTCTGACTTTTTTTATAAGTGTCCCGTAGATTCCTCCACTTTCTTTTGCATTCATCAGCTGAAATCCCAGGAAAGTACAATTTGAAAATAAATATATAGAAACACAGACAGGCACACAGACATGTACACACGCACGCACGCAAGCATGCATCCACCTCGCTACTCGTACATCGTTGATTCGAACCCCATCTGATCTAAACTGAAGAAAACTACCCATGTCTGAGTGCGCCTGGCAACACGCTTATCTTTGCCATTCAACGTTCTCCAAAGGCTAGCTAGCCCCTTATAAGCATAGGCCAGTTAGAGCCGTGCATCCAACTTTGACACGCGTCATTCTGTTTTCATAAAGTGTTTTGATTATTTAGCTATGGGTGTGTATAATAAATTGGATGAAGTATTTAGTATAGAATTGTGATGGATCACCACGAGCCCCACCCTCCTTACAACCCATCCGACGCCAATGGGATTGGTAGGCCAAGAATACTACGTTTCCTGTCTCCGCGTGTCGTAACTACAAAGGAATACTCTCACAGCCTTTACAAAGCTACGTCTGTGGCTGTTATAATATTTTGTAGGACTTATTTGTAAGACCACTGTCTAAAATTAAAATTTCTCACCTGAGAAGTTTCCTCCAGTGATCGAGGCATTCATCTCTTCAGCGATACTTGTCCATATGTTGGACAGTAGTTGAGCATCCTTGTGCTCTGCAGACGTTTGGTCATAAATGACACTTTTATCTTGAACAAGTGAAATAAGCATTTCAATATTTTCCTGCTTACCGAGAAGCTGCCATGTTGCTTGATTTCCGGGATTGAATTTGGCGGGAAAGTAGCCCCGCCCACTTCGCAAAACAATTCGCATGCGAAGAAAAGTTTTTCGCTCCCTGTTGCGAAACAAAATATTCGCATGCGAGTTTCGCAATCGGCCATGCGAAATTCGGGTTTATGGATTCACACATTGACGAAAAGAATGGTGCGAAAAAAATATTTCGCATGCGAAATTCGCATGATTTTTCGGGCATATGGATAGCCAGCTTAAGTTATAGGTAGAATGCGCATGACGTCACATTGTGCTTTTGTTTTGTTTTTCCGCCATCGCGATTGTTTGGCCGGTGGATCAGCTGGTTAGTATAACTTAGAGATAATTATATCGAAGCGGTTTTGTTAACTAAAATGCCTACTAGCTGCATTATCGTTTATTGCTATGCGCGACAGGGGTGGAAAGGATGGATAAAAGTTGGTCAGATTCCCCACCATTCCTGTAAACAAAGGAAAGGAAGTGAAAGAATTGACCGAACGTCGTTCGACTGTGGTATGGTTGACAAGCTACCAACCAGCAGATCTAGATCTAGACATTAAAAAAAGTGAGTCGACCATTCTGTTTGTGCCAAGCACTTCATCTCTGGTAGTTGTCAGTTTTAATAATTTATGAATAACGTGATGAAAGTAAGCCCGTCATTTCCGTCACAGAAGAATTAGATCTAGATCTAGATTCTAGATCAGATATGTGCAATGTACATTTCTCCACTCTGCAGGCTAGTTAGAGCTGTAGGATTAGAGGTCTAGCGAATGCGGTTATCTTCATTTTTACCGCACAATAAAGTCACCAACTAATCAATTAAAAACTTTCCTGTTGACTTGCTTTTAAGCAGTTCTAGATTTACACTGTGGCCTACAATGAATTGAAGATGATGCACTGGCAAAATACTGATTAAAATTCACCAGAGATAGCCAGAATGCGGTAGATCTAGATCTAGTATGAGGAAGTGAGTCCTGAGTGATGAGGTATGGAATCACAGTTAGATCTAGATATAGATCTGATCACACAGATGTTGAATTGCAGCAGTATGAGAGACAGAGAGTGAGCCTTGAATTGTGAGATACAACATAATAATTCAATGTATCTGTATTACACAGATATGAATAATAAAATATGAAATCATAGGCCTAATTAAATATAATATCCTATCACAGAGCTGTTGACCAGCAGCAATAAATATGAGAGATTGAGCCATGAGCGATGAAAGATAAAATTATGCTTAGATCTAGCCAGCATCACACAGATATGAGAGGGTGAGTCTTGAGATATGTAAGGATAATTAAATCTATATCAATACCACCCAGATATGAGAGTGTGAGGCTTGAGTGATGAGATATGTAATGATAATGAAATCTAGATCTAGATTTATATCACACAGATATGAGAGTGTGAGCCTTGAGTCATGAGATACTTAATGATAATGAAATCTAGATCTAGCTTATATCACACAGATATGAGAGTGTGAGCCTTGAGTCATGAGATACTTAATGATAATTAAATCTAGATCTAGATTTATATCACACAGGTATGACAGTGGGAGCCTTGAGTCATGAGATATGTAATGATATTTAAATCTAGATCTAGATTTATACCATACAGGTATAAGAGTGTGAGCCTTGAGTGATGCTATATGTGTAATGATATTTAAATCTAGATCTTGATTTGTACCATACAGGTATGAGAGTGTGAGGCTTGGGTGATGAGATATCTAATGACAATTGAATCTAGATCTAGATTTATATCACTCAGATATGACAGTGTTAGCCTTGAGTCATGAGATATGTAATTTGTAAAGATAATTAAATCTGGATCTAGATTTATATATTGCATAACACTAACAGGAGAGTGTGAGCCATGAGTGCTGAGATATGTAGCCTAATGATAATTAAATCTAGATCCAGATTTCTATCACACAGATATATGAGGGTGTGTGAGCTTTGACTGATGAGATATCTAATGACAATTGAATCTAGATCTAGATCTAGATTTATACCACACAGGTGGGAACCACAGCAATGTGTGAGAGCGGTCTCGAGGGATGAGACGCAAAGAGTAATTTTCAACAACATTCTGCCACCAAGGAAAGTTTTCACGTTCTCGCGGCTATTTCTTTAGACTATTACATTAGAGTGGGTATTATCCAAGGAATTCACCGGTTGTTCGGCTGTTATAAAGAAATATAGCCATGTTAAAGGGAGGTGACTCCCAATTCCAATTAACAGGCTTTGCCCAAGGAATTCGGTGACGCAAGGATCGCCTGTGCGGTTATTATAAATAGTCACAGGGATTCCAAAGAAGTACCTCCTTTCCGGCAACGCAGTGTAAAAAAAATTCTCGCATCCCGTGCCCGTTCCAGCGCCGTCGGGCTATTTGGGAACATGACAGCCGAGATCTTGACAATTTTGTATTGTTTAAAAAAGAGATGTTGCTATAGTAGGCGAAGATACTGGGTTCATAGAATCCACCAACGGAGAGAAACCTACGGAGAGTTCCACCACCTTGTAAATGAAGTTTTGAATGATGAGGAGAATTGCTCATCTTACATTCGAATGAAACCAAGTGTCAGGATTTAAGTACTATAAATGCCGTGCTGGGTCACGACTTGTAAGGAGTTGATTTTTCATGGTCTCGTTGATTATAACCAGCGTAATTTTGTCCTTGAATTGTTCTCGTGAACAGTTTGTTTTTGAAACACTTTTTCTTAGAGATGGAAAGAAAGTGGGGCGAGATAGAATAAATAAATAAGTTAGGAGTGACAGTGCAATTCTCGACCCCGTGATTTTGATGAACACATAGAAGGGAAGAGAAGGGGTGAATAAGGATAGATAGTTTGAGACGCTTAGTCGCGTTCAGAAATTCGTACATAAAATGTAGAAAGCACGAGGGTTTAAAGATTTCAGTAATTGTTTTGACATTTTAAATTGACCTTGTCTGTTTTTAGTACAAGGCCGTGACCAACTCCCACGTAGAATATATTAATACTGCGAGATGAGCTCGCATGGATGCACCAATCAAATCTAGGGATTTGGACGGTAATTTGCAGGTGGCTGCACAGTATAAAAGTGTAGCCATACCTATGTCCATTACTCCATACAGAAAATTCCAATCTGTGCAGGCGTCGGCACGATTCTGCCTGAAGAATCATAAGTCTGTTTGATTCATGTCTAGTCCACTATAGACATTGAGATGAAGCCATATGCTTGAATGAGATATGCCCACCGCTATTGTCTACTGTTCCCTGGTTTTTCTAATACCAGGGACCAAGTGTAAGTGTTTGTCCTTTGATGATTCAACAATGAACGAGGAGCTGAACATAATTTATCCAGTAGGACAGGATTGCCGCATATGCTAGGAGTGCTACCCAAGAATGCAAGACAAAGATTTATATTGACTTGCAACTAGTATGAATGTTTGGCATACACATCTGTGAATTGGGATTGATTTGTCTGGATGAGGCTGGGGATTGCCAGCCCATCCTAGAGTAGATCCAATAGACTTAACTACGTCAGTTTATATTGACGAGCTTGATCCATTATAAGCGGTAGGCACAAATAGCTGAGATGACATCGTCGCCAGAGACATTAGTATATTGCTTGATAGATAGTAGGCAGACTATCTCTGAGAGATATATAACTAGTACTTAAATTGTGAGTGAGTCAGAATGATCATAACATTATAGGAATCTAGAGAAGACTTCTAGTGACATATTATTGAATTTAGATTTGATGCTGCTGATGTTGTCTTTACTATGTAATAGATCTAGACCAAAATTGTTAGGGTAATTAATGTAATTAAATTTGTGGCCCTGCAGGTCTGTTTATGAAACTTATTCAGATTGTTCTTAGTGTGTGGCATGGTACGAAAGAGTAAATAGTAAATACCTCTCGATTTAAAATGCAGTCATAATACGATCTTTGAGAAGACCCTCTTCATAACAGCTAGAGGGCACTACCACCCAGTACCAGATTTGTAACACCAAGCACTTTTTACTTGCTGCTAGATTTGATAGGGCCCTATATCACCCTTCCATTTTTGGTTGATTAAAACTCTGTTTGAATAATCATCGTCTCCTTTATCATAAAGAACCTGTCTTTTTCTTACACTACAGCCTCTATCAAAGCTTCCACCTCCTATCTTGAATCGTTACTTGAATAAAGAGAGAAAAAACGGTTCCACGCTGGCCGAATTTTAGTGCAGCACTAAAATTTTGTAAAATGAAAATCCCAGCGAAACGACGGGTGTTCGCGCTGGGTTTAAAACGGCGCCACTCCAACCGGCGAAGAGCAATTCATATAACATGTAGGTAAAATTTAGACCCGTCGTTTCGCTGGAAATAAAACGGGGACGGAACGGCGACGGGCTAACTCTGTTCGTACTCTAACTCTAAGTGCCCATAGACTATAGTGGTTATTTCAATGCACGGCGCCGTGCCGTCCATGGCAGACGGCGAAAAGCCGATGTGTGTGAAAGAGCCCTCACTCGGTATTTCTGTCGCGTGGCGGATGAGCATGCGCAATCGCAAAGATTGGCTGTGGCCGTTCTGCTCTTCTTATTCTTTCACAAACATTAGGGCTGGGAGCCAAAATTAAAAAAAACAAACAACACCTCTCTTGTCAGAGAAAAGTTGCATGTATGATAGCTGACAATGGTAGCTATGATATTTAATGGAACTAGTAATTGCCCCATTCTTCGAATGGTTAAGCACAGCATTCCAGACCGAAAGGAATCAGCACAAAGACATTCATTGATGTCGAGACACTTTGGGTCATGCACAAAAAAATTGGCTATTAATAGATAGATAGGAGAATTTTTCAGGAAATGATGACGTCATGGGCTCATGTGTTCGTAAAAAATGGAGGATCAAAAGTAGACAATTAGCGTCATAAAGCAAACTCAAAAAATACTTCCCCACCTTTTCAAGACTCCAAATCTAAAAAAGAACCTTTTGCGGATCGCAGGGCAGGCACATGTAAAATTTCACGCAAATCCGAGCTGTGTGAGCGGCAGTAGATCTTGTTCAAAATCCCGTGATTCTTTTTTTTATATTATTATTAAATTTTCCTTTCTTTAAGCATTGGCTCTAGAGTTCGAGGCGTGAGAGGCCTAGCCTTTCGACAAAGTTTTCTTGGCATGACTGACACTCCGAGATCTATAATAAAAATATTTCATTTCGAGCTTGAAGCACACTATAAATGTTTCTACACAGTTTTCTTGGTATGAATGAATGGCACTCATCTCATCTGTATAACATTATACTTGGTATCAAAACTTGGCGTGGCTGGATCTCAAGTGAACTCTAGTTCGAGAGTTTACATTTCCGGTAAGAGGCGGAAATGACCAAATTGACGGAAGTACATTATCACGTCGTATTCGCAATCATGAATTGATAACTGATAATTATAACTGAATTTCTGGGAAAAGTAAAGAGCTTCGGGGAAAAATGAGCTCGACACGTACAGGCTTAATAAATTTTACATACATGTGCCAAGTTTCATTTCTCTACGTTGCGTAGTAAAAAAGCCTTTGCGGGAACAAAGTTGGGCCCAAGCTTCATTATAATATGATGATATGAGCCATCCCCTGATTTTTGCATCTAGCCAACATCCACTGCATTTCCGAAGCTAAGTGGGTTATGGCGTTAAAATTCAACACAGTCACTACCAGAGCAACAATCACTTTGAACAAATCTTCCAGGACTGTCATCAAACTTTACGTATTGCATACTTAAACAAAATCCTGATTCTATAACTGTATAAATTCCATGTGCCTGAAGTCTTTTGATTATTAATGTTAATATTCTTTGCTTTCCTTTCATTCTGTACCTCATTCAGTTGCTACAGCATCAGGTCTATATTGGGAAGAAGGGCAAGCTGTGCTTAACA
The DNA here is from genome assembly GCA_963931925.1 of Onchidella celtica. Taxonomy (NCBI): domain Eukaryota; kingdom Metazoa; phylum Mollusca; class Gastropoda; order Systellommatophora; family Onchidiidae; genus Onchidella; species Onchidella celtica. The sequence goes on along the minus strand of OZ007579.1, from coordinate 37,436,736 downwards.
GAGAGCTGGGTGGTTGAATACTGCTTGTGTGAGAGACAGCATGAAATGTCGAGGCTGTAGTGTATCTGTGCTACATCGAAGCTGCAACCGCAGCTTTCTTTCATTGTCAACAGTTTTTGATTGCTGTGGTGAAAAAGAACTTACGCAAAAATAAAAATCGAATTTCGTAGGAGCATAATGCTAGCTCTGGGAAACAATAGGCTACACAAAAGCCATCGTAGAAATGTTTCGACACACCTTTTAATTTATAACTACGTTCCTTGTGGACAGATTTCTTCCGCAGTTAGCGCAATTGCATGCAGTTCGAAAGAATTTGTCGTAATAGAATAGAAAGTTTTTCTTTTTTTACAATATCACCAAAGGTGTTTGTTTATCTTTTCAGAAACCTATTTGAAAAGTGATAACAGGTGAGACTGTAAAAAATGCAGATTGGTCACTATCAATTTTGAAACAAGAAAAATTGGAAAGTGAAAAAAAAAAGGGGGGGGGGGGGGTCTTCTGAAAATATGAGCGACATCATGTCAGCAAAGTGACTCAGCTCGGGCATCGCATGTTGCCTAGGTCTTAACTACCCAAGGAAAAGTATCATTCCGCAAGCAACCCAGTTGTCCTTTTAACTGTTGATTAAGGGTTTGCACAAATTAAAGCCGTAGGAAAAGCAATAACATTTACAATGGGGTGATACAATTTTGCAGAGATCTACAGATTTTTGCAGTCAACTGTAGAAAGTAACAAGTTACAGTCCACGCACGTGCCACTGTCATTAATTTATCAGGATTCACTTCGAAACTTTAACTTTAAGCGTTTACTTTGGCTAGCTGTTGATAATTTAAACACTTCTACAATGCATTTTCACGAATTGATAGAAGAAGAACGAAAGAAGACTGACTTTAGTCTTGGTTACTCAACAGTCAACATCCATTTTTTTTTTTCTTCATTTCCTCTACACTCCTGGCCTGACAGTGTAGCCGACGTTTGTCATCACAGCTACTCTGTGTGTGACTAGGCACACTGTTTTTGCTCGTTCGTCAGCGAGTTGTGCAGTTTACTATTTACTAAGCAGAGTGTTTCTTTTTTCACCAATTTGAATTAGTGCTGACAATGTCGTTATTTCGGCAGCAGTAAATTTGGCTTTCCAGTTCGTGGTTCTCCCTGCTATAGCGCAATAAGGGTAGGCCCTACACTACAATTGCCGGAACAGGGAAAGCAACCAAAAAGCACCCCAATGATACACTTGTATTTTTATTATATTTTCTTACAGAAATAGTGTTTACGTTTAAACACAGCGACTGTGCGAGCTGAAAAAAGATTAAGATTGCTTATCTCGTATTTATTAGTGTTGTCCACAGTAATACTTTAGAGCACACTGTGAAGCAATTTTGTGTGACAAACTGTAATAACAGCAATATATATAACTCAAAATTGGTGGGTGCTTGTGGTAGGGTCTCCTTCTGTCCTATCGTTCTGTTATGTTCTGTCTCTTGTAGTGCTTTATCCTCGCAAAATGGGACCCTCATCATGTGTTGACGTGCTTTCTCCAAATTCAAACTCGAACTCCAGCAATCGCCAAGCATGTTCACAAAGAAGGTAGGTGCGAGATTCCTTTCTCCGTCCAAAAACTTTAGTTTGTTTAACTCTTGTCACAGAGATAAAATCATTCTTTTAAAAATAGTTCATAATTTGGTACATCTGACGATGCATATGATTTAGATCTAACCTTATCTTTGAGTGCATTCAGTTAAATATCTGACCAACAGTAACACGTTTCCTGCAATGGTCATCATTCTTATAATTTTACTACTTTATAATGAAAAAGGGGTTATACTGATCTACTGTATGCTTCTAGTTCTACATAGTTATACTATAATTATAGTATTTTTCTTTTGGTTTACAGTAGCTGTAAGTGTAATGATCGATTGTATGCCCATTTTCTTTACAGTAGGTAGTCCAAACCCACCTGCCGAGCGTACTCTCGACGGCCGATTTTGTAAAAACATCGATCTTTCCCACGCTAGTATCACGGTAACCGTAACTCAATCATAAATGGGTTTGGTATCATTGAAAAGATCAACTTTTCTTCTTTCAAACAGTGTTATTAATTTAATGACAGATAGCTAGTAACTAGTAGCAATTTCTAATCGCTGGCTATAAACCCCATACCATCGCGGCCGTTTTGCGTGAAATCTGCCGGAACCAGAACGAGATTTTCGGACTGACGTTATTCAAACGCTTCGCAAACTGATCACGCATTGGGCACACCAGTGAAATGACCTTATTCTGAAAAAGCAAAAACAGACCTTTATTTTCGTATATTTTTGACGGCGGTACGATGCCGACTTCCCGTTGAAAAATTCAAGTAAAAAATCTAAACGTATTTTTCTGCATGATCGGAATAAAACTAGCTAGTCCAAAATAAATTTTGAAAGTCAATAGATCCATTCTTTCACTGTTTAAATGAGTAGAACTTTCAATTCCAAGAAGTTTCATACCAAACTTTTGGCTGTAGCTTAATATTTACAGAAGTTATGCCCCTTTGAAATTTTGAGAAAATGACCATTTTGCGCAACCTGACGAGAGGCCATGTTCATGGCGCCATATCTCCAGAAGTTATCATCACTAATCATCCAAACTTGGTGAACACAGAGCCATGCACATAGATAACAACCTCAATTCTTTTCAGAGACTTCAGGCAATTATAAAAGTGTTGTTTATTACATCAAATGTGCCATGCTATCACATTTCACATATTTTTACAGCAGAGGTAAAAAAGTGAAATTTTTGCAATCTTCAAAAATTCATAAAAAAATCAACCAATGACCTCACACAAGAAACATATACATCACTGTGCTCAGAAAGAAGAGTTCTATTGAGTTAAAGCAAGAGAATATCTCCAAACTGAATAAAAACCTGATTTTACAAAGTGACAATTACAATGAGTAGTATAAAAACAAAAATTCAGACGAACTTCGAAAAATTATATAAAATCAGTGCAAACCCATCTGATTGTCAAAATTGCACGTATGTGTGAAGAATTCAATGACACATTCATTCTATGTGTTAAAACTTGAATTACTTGCAAAACGGTAACCATTTTGTTCTACTATTACTACTAACAAGCAGCATAAAAATTCCATCACAATAATTTTGCAATCTTCAAAAATTCATAAACAATCAACCAATGACCCCACACAAACACTAAATACATGGTACATCCCTCAGAAAGGAGAGTTGTATTGATTTAGAACAAGAGAATATGTCTTAACTGAATAAAATTAGAAACTTGAATTATAAAGTGACAAATACAATGTGCAGTAGCAGTACTTAGTAGTAAGTAGTATACAAATGAAAATTCAGATAAACTTTGAAAAATCAAATATAATCAGTGCATTTTTGTTTACTTAACATTCACTAACATATTCATCTTCATTTTCATCTAAATGTCTCTTTAAAGTTTCAACCATAAAATCCACAGAGCCAAATTTTAATGCTTTACGAATAGGTAGTTTGTGGAACCGAATTTCTGACTTGAAAATCTCTGTCATTTTAGTTTTGGAAGCTTTCATGAACTTAAGCTTTGTAAAAAGTTTGTTAACATCCTGAGAACTCATGCAAAGGCCTCCATGTCTTTCAACAATAATTCTTGTGCTAGCATTACGATTAATCAATGTCATTTGTTTCTGAATTTTGATCTCCTGATTTGCCAAAAATTTCTGACGTTTGCACTGTTTTACATATTCTGCTGCATCTCTGTGTTCTTTTCGAAGAGCAGGCCCTTTGCGCCGGGCTATTTTGAAATATCTCTTTTGCTGAGACACAGACTTCTTGCTAATGAAAGAAATAGTTTTATTCCTCTTGACAGCGTGGATGGCTGAACGATTATGAAGTGATGCATTTCTGCGTTTTGACACATCATAATCGAAATCGCCAAACGCACTTTCTCCAACTAAATTTGTAAGAGGGCAGTGCTTCAAACACTGTTTGGTGGTTTCATCAACATTAACAAAATAGCCATCAGAAAGAAAGTCCGAAAGTTGTCTCTCGGTGACAAAAAGAGCTTCTTTGGTCACAGACTTCAAAATTGATGTCATGAATGATTTATCACACTTTTCAATAATGCTGTAAACACTGGTGTACAAAGGACTCTCTACTTCTACACACATTTCATCTTCAAACACAGACTTGAAATCTGCATCAGACATGTCAGAGGGATCAGTTGACCAATTTTGGACGTGTAAATACATTTGTTGCACATATGAATGGAAGTCAGTGTACTTGACATTGCTGTTGACAAGCTTCCAATAGGGACCAGTCACTTTGAGATAAAATAAAGCTACACTGCAGACAAAACACATGAGTTTTGCATCCTGCAAATCAAGAGTAACACTCTGAATCAAACGATTTGGATTCTCTGGTAAAATCCCAGATGTGAAAAAAGATATCAACTTTTCATGATGATGAATTATAGCAGCTGCTGCTAGGAAAAAGCAGTGAAGCCGATGATTTGAAGCATGGAATTAAGGAATGATCACAGAAAACTTCCCAATCATCTCGACAGCCATTTTTTTTTTTATTACTATGAGGGCCCAAAATATTGCAAGATGCTCTGATTACGGTACTCTATTAGTTGCAGATCCTGATTCTTTAAAATCCTTAAAAATACTACTTTTGTCTCTTCCAAGAGGTTCAAATTCTGACTCCACAGATTCAAGAGATTTTTCACATGCTGCACTGAGTCCAAGCAAAAAAATGAGCATTGCAATGAAGAAATTGTAACTGAACTTGGTCACCTACCTCTGACTTCAGAAACCCTTCAAACAATTTCATGGCAGCAGCTCTATCAGTCACAATACTTGTTATTCTGGAGAATATTTCTTTTGTAACATTTTCTGGAGAATCAGACAAATCCTCATAACACTGAGATAATTTGCCTATAATATCAATTGTAATGTCAAGCAAAGTGTTAGCATCCTCAGTTGCCACTGGTTTATATTATAACCAAGATAAAATGTGTCTCCACTGTCCACAGTAAACTGATGCCCCACTATCTTCTTGTGGTCACGTGAGGTGCCATCACTATGCAGTGTAACATTTTCACATTGTAAAACATTTTCAGTGACTTGAATATTACTAAGTACCAAACCTTCATCACACATGTTTAAAGTTAAAGCAGTTTGTTTGCAAGGAAGACTGAGTAAAGGTATGGTGGAAAATATGTTTTGACACTATTTCAATCACTTTGCTCACATTACCTGCGGCTACACCAGTTTCACACTGCAAGGCAATAACAGCCTTTCTTACATCATCACTATACTCCATGTTATTATTTTCCTTCAAATTAATATATGTATCAAAAGACGCATCATTCCTTCTCTCACACATTTCTCAAAACTTCATGCATTCTGATGACAGTTCAGTATTTCTCTTTCTCAAATTCTGAACACATGACTTTGCTTTTGCAAGTTTACAAGATAAAACAGACACTTTATGATTTAATTTATCAAACATTAACGTATGCTTCTTTGACCAACGGCGGTCTGTTTTATTGTGTAAAGCTTCAAGTTGTTTAATATTTTCTTTATTCTGAGATACAATTTCTTGTTCTTTTAGACTGCAGTGACCCGTCTCTTTTTTCAGTGAAGCATTTTGATTTTTCAGAAGGCCAATTTGCTCTGTCACATTACATTTCTCTTTTGTCACATCAGACAAGGCTGCATATAGTATAGAATTTTCATTCTTTACAGTCTTTACAGTCTCCTCTAAAGTTTCTTTCTTCTTTAAATGGCACACTGGATCATATTTTTTCACAGGAAGAACAAGGCTTTGGGGAGGGTCAGAAGTAAACGGACTGTCCAAAAATTCACTGAAAACTTCAGGAGCATTGCTCTCAGTCTTATTTCTCCTTAATTTGTCATATGTCTGAACGGTTTTCTCAATTTTATTTGTCAGTGAACCACACAAAGTAAAACCAGAGAGGGAGGAAATCCCAGTGGAATGGCACAGCTTAAAAAATTTTACATTCTTTCCGGGCTAAAAGTATATCCACAATAAATCTATTTCTGAGAGTTACATTCGTTTCCGATGCTGCAGGTGGGTAGTTAATGGATGCCCGGGTAATGCCATACTGTGAGAGTTCATCTTGAGATGAAGTCAAAGTCAATCTCCGTTGACAAGAACTGATCACTCTGGTCTTTCTTAAACCTGTCCACCGCTGACTCCACAAAGGCCCGGAGTCGACCCCTTTGGTCCGCAAGTGAAGGAGAGAGCTTAATCAGCCAGTCTTCTGTCTGTGAAAAATCAGAGAGAAAAACGCCAGATTGAAACAATGTGAAAGGATAGGGACCGTTCACATATTATGTCATCAAAAATGGACCAATTTTGACCCCCCCCTCCCCCCTCCTTATCATCACATGTCATCAAATGGCTGTCCCCCTCCACCCTGTTTGATGGCGTAATCAAAACCTGACAAATTAATAACGACTAAAAATACCTGTATAGTGCTGTTTGCTATTTATTTTAATTCAAACTAACAGATTATAAATAAAATAAAATCAATAAGAGCTTTTATATAGCTCTTAATATCCACTAATGCTTGCTCTAAGTACATTGATGACATCATCTTTGGACTCAACACCCCCTCCCCCACGTCATCACTTATCATTCAAGAGACACCCCCCCCCCCTTATGTGATGACATAATATGTGAACGGTCCCATACATGCCTCATGGAGTGAAAATCCTTGTTTGAAATTAAAATTTATATTCCAAAGGCGACACACAGATTACTTTTTGTGATTGTGGACTTTAAAATTAAACCAAAGATAACTGACAACATCTGAAATACTAAGAAACCCCTATGGCTATAGCCAACCTCTTTCCATGTCCTGGAACCATCCTCCTTAAGTAAGAATAGTTGAATTAGCAGCTTCTGAGTTATTGGCAGGTCCTTGGGCAGATCTGGTCGCCTTCCTCTACCAGTTGTCAGGAAGCATTCCTTAACTTAAGTCGCTTGTTGAAGACATAATCGGCTGAAAAAGCATACAAAGAAATGGGTAGGCTAAAATTTACAATTTCAAACCTAAGATTCACTTTTAAACTATAATTGATCATTTCTTCCCTCTAAATAGGAAAAAATCAGATTGTCTGATTAGGTTTCAAGTCTCTTCAGGGCAATCAGCTGATAAAAATTACACAGGCTACCCTGTCCTCCAACCACTCTGCACATCTAGTTATGTTATTATTTATAGGCTATATAAAAAAACAACAAAAAAAACTGACTTTTACATGGGCGAGTCCATCATCATGAGTAAATAGTACGAACTGAAAACCCATCAGCAATTTTATTTAATTTCCTGGTCACCAAAGACATTATTTAGACAATATAGTCGGCCACGGGAGTTGTTTAAGTAAACCAATGTGTTTATTTCAATAAATGCTGAAATGCAAAACCTGCTTGGGTAAATCGGATCCTGACATAAAATCACATAACCGCCGTCCAAAAATGGACCCGTCCTCCACATCATCTTTCTCTTTCCGCTGATGGATAGTTATACTTACTCGGCCGCAATTTTGAATTTCTGGCATTTCGTCTTGATAGAAAAAGGCTTGAATCAATCGACCAAAATAGCTTTGATAGTCATAAGGCGTGGATGTTAAGGCACTTATGAGTGAATACAAATTTACAATCTATTTGCCACACAAATTAATTAAATGTTTACAATTTGAGAGAAGGCAAATAAATACAGACGATCTTGTTGAAGTGACAGCCCTACACCGGCCTCAGACGAATCGGGTTTTACTTTTCGAAGTGGTTATTTTCAAGGCATGCCTTGGAACTAACGCCATCGTTATTTTCAAGGCATGTTTCATTGACCAATCAGAAGCTGTTTCAATATTTCTAAACGTGGAGCTTTAGACTGTGCATTGTCAGACTGATATGTAACGACGTGAGGGTCTAGTCAGTTTGTATCATCGAGGCCGTAGGCCGATGTTCGTCTGGGTAGTAGTCAGATTGACATATCAGGGAAAGCCGCCTTTGTAGTTATGTATTGTTTATTGGACTCAAGGTATGCCTTGGAACTAACGCCAGCGTTATTTTCAAGGCATGTTTCATTGACCAATCAGAAGCTGTTAAGGTATGCCTTGAAAATAACGCTAGAGTTAATTTCAAGGTATGCCTTGTAAATAACGCCTTGCCTTTTCTTTTAGGATCCCAAAACTTGCCCGATCGTGACAATGCAATCGGAATTAAACTAAATAAATATGCATACTAATACGTACACAAATTTGTTGTCAGTAGAAAGTATAGACAGTCAACTTGCCAACAATGGCCTTCAAATCCATGGCCGGGGGAAGGTGTTCAATAAAATTGTAAAATTGTCCTTATAACTGTACTTGACAGATTTCGCTCACTCACGCACTGATCTGCGGCTTTGTGACGAAATTTGTTTAACGTCTTTAGGCGCGTTGCGCGCGGGCGCCACAGCACTGAGATGCATCGCATGTTTCGCACCAAGTCAAAGAAAAATAGAGCTTTCTTTTGATGTAACTTTCGCCGTGTTTTTACAGAAAAAGGTACGGATTTTTTCGCGGAAATCTCAAATTTTAAGGCACTTTCACAAAATAAAACCCGTGGAAAGTTATATGAAATTACAGCTCATTCAATTCTGCAGCTAACCGTGCCAAATGTGAAATATTTGCTGCGACGGCGAAAACGCACTTCCGCGTTAAGTGAGATGGGGTGCAAAATTACGCCGTCCGTTCCGCGAAAAATGCGATTTGGAGACGTTATCGATTGATTCACCAAAAATCTAATTAAGGAGTCATTGAATTCAAATAAACACCATTAGAAAGAAGAGATGCAGTTCTTTTAATTCATACCAAACACAACACAAGCAATGCTAGAACAAACGGACCACAGAACGACAAAAACAGTCGATTTTAACTGAAATTCGCTGCCGCGTCACTCCCGATGGGCATTTTGGACTAGCTAATAAAACTCAGCTTTCAAAAATTGATCATAAAAAAGACATAATAATTAATATAGACAGACCTTTTTTCTTTTAAAATCAACTATTCTCATCTATATATATAATTGGGTAAAATTGGACGGTTGTACTCTATAGCTGAAAAAACTACTGAACGTAGAGCCATGAAAAAATTACTGAAAGTAGTTCAAAGACTGAGCAAGGTTTGTATCAATTCATTTTAATGATGCAACAACCTTAAAAATTTAGAAAAATAGAAAACAAAATGGGCCGTTCGAGGTTTTCCGATTCATCATTTTTACAGCTGGGACAGGGCCGAGTGTAGTAAGATATTTTGGTAACTCGAAACTTTGGTCACCTAAGGCTCAGGAACCGCATCACACTCAGGCTTCAAACTTTGCACAACAGCATTTTATCAATGCGAAATTAACATGGGCTATATTAGAAATTATGAAATGTTCAGGCTTCTACGTTTCATTTTTCATTGTTTCGGCATCATTTAGATCTATTTCGAGTCATGGTTCGCCATTTTAATGTTTCATTATCACTTCCTGCGATGTGTTCACTATCAAACACACTAACCCGTGCGCAAATCATGCTGTTGTACGGGACGCGCAGGGTGTCTGTCACAAATCCCAGACTGGGAGATGTAATAGTTTATGACAGGACAACAATCACGAACAAACAAGTTTAACACTTAACAGAACAATCCATCAGACTCACACATTTATTAAACATAATTATACAGATAATAGCGCAATTACATACATTTATATTATTGAAATTAACTGCCGTACAACGGCCTTATTCTCACATGCACTCTTCCTCGGATCCACAACCCGGTAGTTACTCCTAAAGGCACTTCGGCCTCAGCCTCTCCCCTCAGGGTCTTAATAGCACATTAATAATTCACTGGCACCGCAGTCTCTCAACATCACCTTCCTATTGTCATACACCTTAGCATTCCACTAGCACCTCCGCAGGGCAATAGCACATTATCATTTCAATAGCCCATCAACATGGCAATAGCACATTATCATTTCAATAGCCCATCAACATGGCAATAGTACATTATCACATTCACGCTCATATCTACGTCCCTGTCCGTGGCCTGACTGCCACGACTTTATGTGCCTCTACTGTCCTGCACCGACAGCCTCACTCTTGGCCTATGTGTGGCCTCCGGCCCTATGCTGGCCTATCCCCTGTGCTCACTGAGGCGGCTCTTTAGCCCGTCCCCGACACCTACAAGAATAACATTACATTGGTATAATACCCTACCATTTCTATTCACTCCACCTCTCCTTACAACCCATGAAGCGTACACACAATAGTTCACATTTCACTCACCAAACATCTTACGGTAACACACTTCCATCGGAGTACACACTACTCACTCGCGCTACAAATCCATGAACTCAACTTTCATCTATCGCTCATGGCGCACATTGCTATATCCAATATCAAGGACTTCCACATTCCTCACATATACTTATTTACATCATGGTAATAGACGAATATAATACATCAATCATAATTATCAATCAACGTTCTACCTACCAGTCATCACTGGAAAAACACTCTCATCCGTCTTCCGACTGCTCCCCTTATGTTCGCCCGCTGGGCTCTTACTAGCGTCCGTTCAGTAGGACCTTCTAACTTGCAGTGATAGTAATACAGCGCTTTCGCCTCATTCAGACCCCCCACCACTCATAACATGCACGTTTTCCCCCACTTGTCTACGTGCGTTAATTTTACTCTCCTCCTTTCCCCCCGTAATTATTAACTATCGCTCACTCCACTCGTGACAGTGTCAACTCACAAAGACAGAGCAGTAAGACTTAATTAAAAACAAACAAACAAAAATAAAATAAACAAATAAGAACAGGCAAGAAGAAGCGGGTCCATAATAACCACCCAGAACTGAAATTAATATTCAAACCGATTTATCCCGGGCAGGGCCGGGGACCTCAGCTAGTATTGAATATGAAACTATCTACCCTGATTGCTTTGCGAGACTCCAAACAGAGGTCACCAAATTTTAGACAACACACACGCTGGGCAAGCATGATGGCGTGCCTAGACGGGCCCTAATCAAGATGGACTCACTGAGACACTGATCGGTAAGTATGAACCTTAAGCTAAAGATTGATTTACAGATAATGAAAAAACTACATTTTTGTTTTAATAATAATATTTGAAGTTAAGTTGCGGGAGATATCGGGGTTTGTGTAAAAGAAGCAAGGTGTCAGAACCGGCGGCCTGTGTCGGTTTTCCGAGCTTGTTTAATTTTTTCTGCGTTGTGTATTAAAATGGAACACTGTTCATTCGCTTTTAAATGTTTTCTAGATTCATTTACTGAAAGGGTAACTCATGAAGCCGTTGATTTTTTTTATAACTCGACCACGAACCGGCTGGTATTCTCTCGATTCGATTGTAACACTTCCCCGCCATTTTTTTGTTTTGTTTAGAACTAGATGAAGTTCCCGGCATTACCGGGATAAACCTGTGAACCCAACGTTCCCTCTGTCTCTCTGTCGTGTTGGTCTAGAAAGCTTCCCATAATTATTCTACAGTCTTACTACAGATTTCATGCACACCAGAGCGCACTCATTTCTGATAAGGAAACTGTGCGCACGGAATTGATCGTGTATTAATACATCGTTTCCGGTGCGGTGGGCTTACTATATATGGCATCCGTACATCTACGTGAGATGGTGGACATTGCAGCATGTAAGAGGGGGCAACTTAAACAATGTCATGTGGTTAACACATGCATACACATAGACACACGAAGAAGCATTTATACACACATACTCATATAAAAACAAACTATGAAGCACATCGGTTAATCTAAGTGCATCTTCTTCTGTGGCTGGAGAGTCCTATCCGAGACCTGCACACTCTCTGGCAGTTGTCACATGTAAATGTTCCTGATGTTTCAACATTTCTGTCTTCTTTCCTGTTCCGTTCTCTTTTCTGCTTCATGTTGTTTAGCCAGTCTGCATCATGATGTTTCATTCCTTGGCGTAGTTGGTGTCGCCATGCGTCTCTTTCTTCTGCTGTGCATTCCCAGTTTCCGTCATTGATCTGGAAAGACTTCATGTCACGTTTGCATGCATCCTTGAACCGGAGCTTTGGGCGTCCTTTTGGTCTTGAGCCTTCCTTCAGTTCTCCATACAGCATGTCTTTGGGTATGCGCCCGTCCTCCATTCGTCTGACGTGGCCTAGCCATCGCAATCTGCGTTGCTTCAGGAGAGCTGTGAGACTTGGTAGTTTGGCTTTTTCCAGGACTCCTGCATTTGTGACTTTGTCCTGCCATCTAATGTTCAGAATGCGGCGAAGACATCTCAGGTGGAAACTGTTCAATCTCTTCTCTTGATGAGCATAGGTTGTCCATGTTTCTGCGCCATACATCAGAGTGCTCAGTATGCATGCTCTGTAAATCAGCATCTTGGTCTTCATTGTGAGCCGTGTGTTGTTCCAAGCTCTCTTCATCAATCTGCTGAAAGTGGTGGCTGCTTTCCCGATCCGGATATCAAGTTCATCATCCAAGGACTGATTAGATGTTACTGTTGACCCAAGGTATGTGAATTTGCTCACCACTTCTAATGGTCTTTCGTTGAGTGTGATCGTCGGCTCTTGGGAGACGCCCTGCACCAGCACGACTGTTTTCTTGACACTGATGGTGAGTGCGAAGGCCTCGCATGCAGATGACAGGCGATCCATCAGCCGTTGTAGTGTCTCCTCATCATGGGCCACAAATGCTGCATCATCAGCGAATAAGAGCTCTTTAATAAGCAACTGTCTAACCTTGGTCTTTGCCTTAAGCCTTGACAAGTTGAATAGCTTTCCATCGGATCTTGTGTGAAGGTACACTCCATCCTCTGAATCCTTGAAAGCACAGCTGAGAAGCACCGAGAAGAAGATCCCAAAGAGGGTGGGGGCAAGGACACAGCCTTGTTTGACACCGCTATTCATCTCGAAGCTGTCGGACACAGTACCATCGAACTGTACTGTTGCTTTCATGTTGCTGTGGAAGGATATGATGAGGCTAAGGAGAACTGGTGGGCATCCGATCTGTTTCAAGACAGCGAAGAGGCCAGGTCTGCTGACGGTGTCAAATGCCTTGGTCAAATCTACGAAAACTAGATGCAATGGTTTGTTTTGCTCTCTACATTTCTCTTGGAGCTGCCGTAAGGTGAATATCATGTCGATTGTTGATCGGCCAGCTCGAAACCCACACTGTGATTTAGGGTAGACTCTGTTTGCCAGGACTTGCAGGCGTGGTAGTATTACCCTTGCGATGGTCTTTCCAGTTATGCTGAGGAGTGAGATTCCTCTATAATTATTGCAATCTCCTTTGTCTCCTTTGTTCTTGTAGAGGGTCACGATGTTAGCATCTCTCATGTCCTGGGGAATCTCACGTTGTCTCCAGCATTGTAGTAGTAGCTCATAAAGATGTGGTAGAAGAGCGTCTTTTCCGTACTTCAGTACTTCGCCTGGGATGCCATCATTTCCAGGTGCTTTGCCGCTGGGTAATCTGACAATTGCCTTTCTAAGTTCTTGCAATGTGGGTTCTGTGTCCAGTTCTTCCATGGTTTCCATGCTTGGTGCATTTTGAAGCACCTCCGTGTTGATGTTTGTTTCCTTGGAGTAAAGATCTGAATAGTGCTCCACCCAGCGTGCCATCTGTTGGTTTTTGTCAGTGATAGGATCTCCGCTCTGAGATTTCAGTGGGGCAATCTTGTTTGCTGTAGGACCCAGAGCTGTCTTCAGACCGTCGTACATGACTTTCAGGTTCCCTGTATCTGAAGCAGCCTGAATGGCAATGCAGAGCTTTGTCCAATATTGCTTTACACAGTGTCTGGTAACTTTCTGTACATTGCTCTTGGCGTTAATTAATTTCTGTTTTGTACTATCACATGGGTTCTTGATATAATCTAGATGGGCAGCATTCTTGGTTTCAATTATCGGAAGTAAGACTTCAGCATTTTCTTGGAACCAGTCCTTGTTCGATGGTTTCTTTGAGCCAAAAGTGGATATTGCTGATTCGTGAATTGCTGTCTTCAGTTGGTTCCAGGTGTCTTGGACATTTTCAGGTTTGGATTTCCCAAACATTGAGAGTTCAAAGGTCTTGACAAACTCCTGCTGCACGCTCTTGTTCTTTGCGTTATGTGTATTGATCTTTGGTTTAGAGTTGTTTTTCCTGCAATGGACTGTTTTGGTAACAATTTTTGCCAGACAGATTACAAGGGAATGATCAGAGTTGCAGTCAGCACTGTGGTATGTACGGGTTCTTCGGATTGTGTTGAGTTTTTTCCTCCTAACCAAGTCTAGGTCTAGCTGGTGCCAGTGTCCTGATCTAGGGTGTTTCCATGACACCTTGTGGCAGGCTTTTCCAGCAAAGTAGGTATTGGTGATGCAGAGTTGATTCTGAGCGCAGAACTCTAGCAGGCGCTGGCCATTTTCATTCATCTTCCCTATGCCCTGATGTCCTAGGCAGTCAGGCCAGGTGGTGTTCTCTTTGCCCACTCTAGCATTGAAATCTCCGAGTAAGAACAGGTCTTCTGATGCAGGAATTTCTTTAACAGTCTGAAGTAATGCATCGTAAAAGTGGTCTTTGTCTTCTGAAGTGGATACCAGTGTAGGTGCATAAGCGCTGATGATGTTAGCAGATGATTTGGCGGTTTTCAATTTCAACATGATAATGCGCTCTGACTTTCCAACAGGTGTTTCAATCAATTTGGTCAGACTGTTTCTAACCGCAAAACCGACTCCGTGGATACGTTTTTCGTCTGCTCTTTTACCTTGCCAAAAGAATGTGTAGTTTGGTTCTTTGATGGAGCCTGCATCTGCGAGTCTGGTTTCCTGAAGGGCAGCAATGTCCACATTCAATTTCTTCAGTTCTAGATCTATCAGAGCTGTCCTTCTGATGGTTCTTGTCTTGTCAGTGTCACCGTTGTCGTCTGTCATCCCAGGACACATAGTCCGGACATTCCAGCTTCCAAGCCGTAGAGTTGCTTGATTTCTTTTGTTGTTGCCTGGTGAATGTTTTGCAGTCTGCCTTTCGGCTTTTGGCCTAGGCCCACTCACCCAATGAGCCAAACAAACTGTGGCGGGTCAGCACCTTACTGGCTGGGGGCTGCCCAGCTAAGGCGGGCGATAGCTGACCAGTGGAGTGCGGTGACTCCTCCCACCGTCGATAGAGGCCCGTGGCGCCTGCTCTTACGCCAATTGGAGCAGGCTTATAACCCGTAACTGCCACCATCCGTGTTGTTCCCAGGCAGTTAGCAAGGATGAAGTGTCCTCTCCATTTGGGGGAGAAACAAGGGGGGGTTAACTGCAATAGCCTGGGCAGGACCATTTGAAGCCACTGCTATGCCCAACTTCAATGACTCCCTCTCGGCTTTGCCAATTTAAGCTGAAGGAAAAGCAGATGCCAGTACGTTCAGAATCAGCTAAGCTGCAGAAGCTGCCAGCACAGAGGAGATCTTCCATCTGTCTGCCTATCGGGGCTTCACCTCCTAGACTGATTGTCAACCAAGACTAGAGAGCTCAGTCTGCCCTGTCACAGCAAAACTCATGGGGAAGCAGAGAGAGAGAGAGAGAGAGAGAGAGAGAGGAGAGAGGGGAGTTTTGCTTTTTGGTTGCATTTCCTCGCCCAAGGGTAAGACTCGTACCCTGCTCACCAAGGTGCTCATCCGCCCGAAGCCGTTGGCACTCACAGGGAGCCAAAACAAACATGATTGTATTTTACTTTTTTACCACTTTTAATTTAAAAATACCTGAAACTTGAATCAACACAATCGGTCGACACAAAAGCGATTGGACTGGATTGGTTGACACTTAAGAAAATTAATTTTATAACTTTTGAAACTGTCATTTAGGCTGTAGAGTCGAGCAAAAAACGGGGCAAAACTGCACCACAATGAATTACTCCCGCCACTATTTTTTTTTATAATAAGATTCACCAGACGGTGACGTCACATCGTAGGGCCACAATATTGAATAAGGCTGAAACTGAAAGATTTGAGGGGTGGCAGGTTCACTCAGGTTGAAATAATGCATAAATTAGTAAACTAACATTTTGAATAAATGTGTATTCATTTGAATTTTATGTCACTGATCACATTTCCTACACATAAAAGTTGTATCCTTTATAGTTTGGATGCACTCTTAATATGTGGCTTAGATCTACCTTTTCGAGTGTTGTCCCTGGCTCTCTTTTGTAAAATGGACTGTCCCATCCCACTACTTGAGCAGTAACTGTTAGTAGTGGTAGGCCTTAGAGTGTATTTTTTCCCCTCAAATATAAGCAACTGAAACAAATTAATAAGTGAATAAGTGATGTAATAAAATAAAAAGTTGGTTTTGGGTAATGACTTTTGTACTCAATTGTTCTATCCACAGATAATCAGCAATATGCCAGCCTCAAAGCTAGATTTCTGCGTGCTAGAACAACCTCGGATGTTCCAGACTTATTCATTGAATTTTATGTCAAAAATTACAGTGTTGTAAGGACTTCTGGATTTATTTCATGTCAAATAAAGTCTCAATATTGTTTAAAAATGATTTTCCCCTTATCAGTTACATGTATGAGAGTGTTAAAACTATTTTTGGAATGACTGATTTTTTGAAAATTTGAATGAAGGCCAACTTTGGAGAAGATCAGAATAAACATATTTATCACAACTATCTAGAAACTAATACCACATTGCAGAGCTTGGAATTCTGATTAATTTGATGTATGATATGTCTTTCTATCTCAATTAGATCAAAAGTTATGGTTTTGTAAACATGCCAAAAATCCTGATTTTCACGCTTGTTGTGAAATCGAGCGAAATTTACATTATCGCCAAAATTGAGCCCTATTTTTTAAAAAAAGTATATGGCGTGAGTGTTTGAAAAATAATAAGCCAATATTATGGAAACTTTCCAGTTGATATGAATGAGTTTATCGCTGTTTCGAGTATTAATGGTGGAATAGCTGCACGTCGAATTCAAGGGTTTGTCAAATTTGAAAATGTGACGAATTTGTACGTATTTTTACAATTTTCAAATTGCCATAACTTTTTTGTTTACAAATAGATTTTCATGAAATAAAAAGTGTTGCAACCAGAATCGCCAGCTCTATAATATGGCCATAGCACCTAAGGTATTGGGTTAAATTAGTTAAAAATATTAAATTTGGTTTGGACTACCTATTTACAGTGTGAAACGGCCTCGTCCAGCAGCAGAAGGAATCATTTTGTGAGATAGATACATGTACTTTGTGGAACAGGTCAGACCACAAAGGTTTCCCTGAAATACCTGATAACAAATATTAGAGCGGCTGGGGAAAACCCTGATGAAGATAAGATGTAAATAAACTCAGCATTTTCTGTCTCATTACTTCTTTTCTGGAGTGTTATACTTCAGTTGTGAAGAGCAACGGAGTATGAGCAAATACAACATGCAAAAAGGCAAGAAAAGGCTGTGATACTAGAGCATCATAGAATGGTACCAAACATTTATAGTAGAATATGGCATTATGATACGACCACAGCACTAAGTGCGGCAAAATGTCTTTGTTACAATCGGCGACTTCAAATAATTATATAAGAGAAAGAATTGAGAAAAAAAGGGTCATGATCTTACGCTCAAACAATATTCATACAAGACCTCCGAGCACTATAAATATAATTAATGCAAATGCATGTTGGACCTGTAACTTAGTGTTGCATGTTCTGCACAGAATTTTATGAAAAACTACAGGGTTGGTGAACATTGTAATATATATATGTACGTATAAAGCAGAGAGGTTAACTAAATGGCAAAACAAATGATCGTAACTTTAGTGACACCAGTACAAAATGCAAAAATATCACACAATTTTTTCCAAAATTGAATAAGTAAAAAAAAAATTCTGACTATTTGTCTCACTGGAGGCTTTTCTGGCGATCGTCGTGATTCTCTCGATGGGGCTTCCTGATGCCGCTCGTTCCACCACAGGAAGATCAATATCACCATCAACGACATCATCGTCTGGCAATGGCAGGTGGGAGTCTGTTGCTACGTTGTGTAGCAAGAGCCATTCCAGTATGATGTTACTGGCATACTCTGGCAACATGCGTAGCTCGTCCTGCAGACATCGCGGGCGTCTCTTGAATGCCGCCAAAGCATCGTTCACTTGCTACCCTTGTCTGGCAGTGGCAGTGTGCGAAGTTACAATTGTCATCCGGCAGTTCCTCACGGCGTAAACATTGTCACCCAAAATAATGCCTGTAGTCGTCAACGAAATCATCGATTAAAGTGTTTTATCTAGAAATGTCTCTGGCACAACGGCGAAAAGTTTCTTTTTTAATTCCTTGAAAATCTCACACAACATACAGACACTTTAGAGTTAAGTAGTATTTTTTTTCTTGAAATTTTAAAGTTAGATATTTTGCTGACAACTTTCATTTTTGCACACTTTTCCCCTCAGTCTTTTCTTTCCTTTATTAGTTTATATTATGTTCGTTGCAGAGCAGTCTATACATAATCCTTGCACTGAACTCACTTTTTGGCCAATTAAATTATACAGCTATTACGTCCATGAAATACCTCAAATTAATTTTTTTTTCTCTAGCTCAGACGACATTAAAATTTTTTTAAATGTTAGGAAATACTGGTGCATTGATGGAGTGTTGATTTTTCCAGTTGATATACTCGTGTTCACAACAAGCGGGGTGCCTTAATCTTCATCTGTGTACAGTCAATAGCCCCAAACACTCCAGGGAAGTCTCCCATATATCTGCAAATCGCTGTTTGATCGGCTGGAGTTCTGTTTCCGAAGGCATTCAGATTATCTGGGGAGCCTTCACCACCACAGCAAGCACAGCTGTCGTGATGTTGCCGATGGCTGTTGAAACAAACAGAATTAATACAGAAATTGAAAATCACAGTGATGGTAAGTAACCATACTGACAGGTGAGCAAAAAGGAAATGGAAATAATTTTTATGATTTTCATTTATAAACTTAATTTTGCTGAGGATAGACCAAGATTTAAATGAAGTAGCAAATCCCACTTGGCTTATGCACATACAGGAACTTTAAGTAGAAAGATATAGTACAAAATATTAATCGTTATCATGCGTTTATCAGAGGGAATCGTTGGGTGAGACTGAGGATCATACAAACGTGATGGGCTTCGAATGAAGTGATAAACGCGCTGCTTGTCTTAAACCCCGCCATGATTCACTAACGAATTAGAATGAAATTTGAATATAAAATTAGGAACCGTTCTAAAGCGATTCGGAGATAGAGAAAATTTAGAACAGTAGATTCTAATTTCACCTTTCTTTTTCATACAGAATCGTAATACATGTATAACTGTCGAAACACTCGCCGATTCTAAATAGAAAGTGAAATTAGAAATATGGAAACAGAAACTGTTCTATCTATTGTTTAATTTTAAGTTAGAAACGTGAAAAGGCGAGGCTAATCTTGATTCAGTTCTAAAATAAAATAGAATAAAAAATTAGAACCCTGTACACACAGGAAAGTCCTTAATTTTTCCTGGCAGATGTACAAATGCCGATTGTGCATACTTTTAGAGGAGAAAAATAATGCTGTTTATAATTCATGATGCCAGATAATTCAGTATTGCTGGAGAAAAATAACCAATGTAAAATGACTTGATGAGGAAGGTTAGTCTTTGCATAGATCTTGTCCATAACTAAATCAATGCCTGTAAATGTGATGGGAAACACTGTCATTCACGTACAGAATGTAACGTAGATCTATGTTATACAATTCTCTTTCATTATATTTATACTTGTTCATTAATGATAACCAACAGATTCTCAAATGACATCTTGGAATGTTCCAGAGACAAAGAGGGCGGAGCCAGACACAGCACTTGCATCTCAGGTGGGCATGGCACCACCTTTGAATGTCTGAAATAGTCAATGTCCTTTTTGATCAAATGTTCTAGGTCCATAATACCACTTCTTTCCAAGCGGTATATTGTCTTCTAATAAGTTTTTCATCACTGTGTGCGTCAATGGGATTCGTTCTGTCACGATATGCCTTTTGTTGCCTCAGGAAGCTCTGGTGATAGGCGGCCGCCACAATAACACTTAACAGACGTCATTGTTCTCAAACTTGTTTTATGTTTTAATTCTTGTTTGAAAAACAAAGAGGCAATGAGATCTGTTACTGAAAATGTTTGTTACTTTTCTACTTGCCCCTGGACTATACAGAACCTAGAGGTGAGTTCTCCCACTTTCCTGCTTCATCAGAAGAAGCGTCCATTGTTAGTCCTGATGCCACAACAATAATAAAAGTCTCTAAACTGCAGAGATCCGCTCTAAAGTGGCTGTTTATGTTCTGTTAATGTCCTAACCAACTCCTAACTGAATGAGACAAAGTGCAACAGTGGCATGGACAGAGAGGACGAGGTAATTAGCGAATAGATGATCCGAAGGGAGCAAAAATTTCTTAATGAATTTAGCAGTGAAAAAGGAGGGGGTTGTACATGTAAATTTAATTATGGCACACAGAGACTGCCCCATATCGAGCCTCCCCACCTATCTGTTGGGCGTCTTAGGCTGTAAAAACCTGCCAAAAAACCACCCCGTGACCTCCAACAATTACAGTGACACTATCTGTATACATAATTATTGAAGTTAATAAAATAATTCAAAATTTGGTGTATGTGGGTGCTTTCCCCGGGACAACCCGACAGGCACACACTCGAACTTGACGAGGCGCGGCCAAACGGCATTACACGAGTAGGCTAATTAGCAGATGTTATTGATTTATTAGCTGCCTAACCCTCCGCAGTTATTAAGGGTATCACAGGTTTAGTCTCTGCCCTATGAAAAGGTTGTGAAATTCTTACCTGACTCGCCTTCTTTGCGTTCCTTCCTCCACGACTTCCTTTGCTTACAGTTACTCCTATAGTTTCCTTCTTGGCCTCTGTGTTAATTAAACAGATCTGTTATTTTTGCCTCTCTTGCCATAGTTGTATTTCGAAATTACCATTTTCCCTATCATTTTATCAATATTGCATGATTAATTTCATTCAGAGATTTCTTGTTAAATTTACAATGAGACGGCAGTCCCAGTAAAACGGAACATTTATCTAAAATAATTCTCTTACCTGTTTCTGCTGTGATTCGGTTTTCGATTTCTTTCCAGAGTGGCTGAACTGATGGCCAATCATAGAAAAAAAATGGTCTAAAAGTCTACCTCTTTACACCTTGGGCAAAATTTTGAGTCTTTTATTCCCATCTTTTTGAGTAGTATACTTGTTGAATAGATGTTATTCAATATTTTCCATTGTAATATTCTTAACCGTGTTTCTTTGATACAGTTAAAAGCGATTTTCCAGTGTGTTTCTCTTGTATCTACTTTCAGTTTCTGTTTCAAGAAATTAGTTGCATAAGATTGTCTCTCGTCTCTGATAGCTTTTTCAGACCCTTTCCTTCCCATATTACCTATTTCTTCCCCTCTGAATTTGACAGATTTAAATGCCACTGGTCTTACCTCCAGCAGCAACGGCTTCTTATAAAGAGCGTTGTATAATACACTGAATTCTAGCTGGACACTAGGGAAGGGCCCGTATTTAATAATAAATAAATAATGGATGGCATTTATATAGCGCATATTATCCATTTTTTTTAAAATGCTCTATGCGCTTTACAGACGCAACATGTCAACTACAGAGCAGAATGGAGCGCCGGCGGAGCGCTCAACACACTGCACTGCTTCTTTCTCTCTCCCTGTCTCGCTCACTCTCTCTCTCTATCTCTCTCTATCTCAGAGCAAATTGTGACGCAGCCTGTTAGGCGCAGTACACAACTCACAACAGTTCACAACGCACAATACAAATAATGTCCGAATATTTATGAATAGTAATATATATTTAATAATGAATAATAAATTTTGTTGTTGCTGGTGGGGGGATGATATGGATAAATTTTTTAATCTATCAATTTCAATTTTGCCCGGGCAGCGGCCTGTTCAGCCTGCTCTTTACGATTTCCATCTGCCAAGGTGTCTTTAACGTGCACAAGGGCCGTCCGATTTTTTCGTCCTTATCCGAGAAGACTAGGTACTCGATCCTACCCCCCAATAGGGTCAGGGACTTGAAAATATGAGAAAAATCCCAATTTCCAACATGCCTGCACTGTCCACCTTGGCATAACACTGGGGACTCAGATCCTTGGCATAAGAGGCGAGCACCTTGCCTCTAGACCACCTTGTCCCCATTATTTCCCTATAAAGTCATAAAAGGAAATTCTTGTGTTATTATTACATATCTTTAACATAATATTTCTCTGTATACAGTTAGGCAAGAAAAGTGTGCTTGTCTTATACTTTATATTTTTGTTGTTAAAAAGCGTTTCATTTAATACATTTTCCGTCTCTCGAGCCATGTCTTCAAAACTCTTCTCCAGAATGATGTTTTAACCTTTTCTAGACCTTTGCATTTTTATCGTAATGCAAAGGAAACCCAATGCTCTGCATTACATACATAAATTGACATAGTCCAAATGTTTTCACTACATGTATTTTTCCAATTAAAGATAAATCTCTTCTTCTTGCCCACAAGGACAGTATTTTTTCTGTAGTTTCTATTTTTTTATTCCAGTTTTCCTTCATCTCCATTGCTGAAGACTTCGAGCTGAAAGTTATACCTAAAACTTTCACTTTGTCAACCACTGTTATGTCCAGTTCTTTAATCCACTGAATTCTTTCTTTTCCCACAGTCATTGCGAGCGACTTTTGTTTATTAAGTGCCGGGCCTGAAAGTTCAGTAAATTCTTTTATTTTAGCCGGAATATCTCTGTAGTCGATTAAGTCTTTCGAATAAAGTACTGTGTCGACGGCATATTGTTTAATTTTTACCTGGCTCGTTGTGTGCGGTAGTGTAATGTTTTCAAAGATTGTTTGCAGGATTCTTCTGTGTATTTTGCATTGGCCATCAGGCCTACAATAAACTCAACTTGTAGTTCCACTAAAAATGGGCAACCCTGCCGCAGCCCTCTCTAGTCTCATATTTTAAACTCTCTACTAAAGAATCCTCCGTTCCTGATGATAGCCGCCCTATCTTTCATTAAAGTGGAAATTCAGTGACGAAAATAACTTCCGAAACCAAACATTCTAAAGGATTCAGTAACCATATTTATTGATATAGTATCGAAGGATTTTTGGAAATCGAAAAATAATAAGATGCTTCCCGTTTTCCATTGCTTTGATATCATCTAGTTCTCGTAACATAGTTACTATACTTCTTCCTTTAACAAAGCCCACTTGGATTTCGCTGATTATGTTATGTAGGACTTTGTACAGTCTCAATGCCAAAGTTTGTGGGATTATTTTATAATCCGAATTTGTAAGCGATATTGGACGCCAGTTTCCTAAATCATTTCTACTTAGTCCTTTCCCTTTGTGTAGTTCCCTTTCTCTGGGTTGGAAACAAACATCAAATCTGAAAGCTAGAGAGGTAGGAGTTTACTAATGGTTTCTTAATTTGGCTCCAGAATACTCTATAAAATTCCATTGGACCATCTAATCCTGGAGGGGAACCATTTTTCATTTTCTTCAGAGAAAACAAAGCAAAACAAAACAAAAACCCTGCTTCAGTATTTGTATATCGCATTGCTCCCTCTCGACATCACATATCCGAGGTATCTGTAATTCCCCTATGAAATTATTGATTTCATTTAAAATTTGTTTGCTCACTTTTTTCTTCCCGATACAATTTTTCGTAAAATTGACAATTTTGATTACTGATATCAGCAGCATTATTTAAAACCCTACCAGTACCACAATTGTGTTTATGAATAGTATTACTCTTGGATCTCACTTTTTCTAAACCTAAAAAGAACTTTGTGGACTTTTCTCCTTCCTGTATCCATTTTATTCCTGCTCTAATCTGGGCACCTCGTGTCTCGTCCATCTGAATTATTTCCTACTGTTTCTTCATAGACATGATTTGAGCATAGACCTCTTTACTTTCAGGGTCTTGCGTGAGTTTTGCTTCTAACGTATTTAATGATTCCAACAGATCTAATTTACTGACCCCTTTTCCATTTTGTAGATGGCGGGATGCTACCGTGATACACAACACACAACCGCCACTTTTGAAAAATCTACGATGGCGAGTGTCAAGACATACGGTGCTTAGCGATTTATATCATTTAAAAAAAGAGAAAAAACAACAAAAAACAACGGCGTAGGTGGTCGCAAGACTGGTTATGGAAGAGAAATGAACTCGCCACGTATAAATCTTTTAGAAGAAATCCGAGCTTTTCCTGAAGACTTCAATAATTTGATCAGGATGGATTAATGAGGAGACATATTTATTTACATTTGTTGTCTCTTGTCTCGCCATTGATTGCTAAACAATCAACAGTGATGCGACCCGCTCTTACCCCCATGAAAGACTTTCAGCAACTCTTCGTTATCTTGCCACAGGCAGCAGTTGGCAAGTTCTAAAATTTTCAACATGTATTTCCCAGCCAGCACTTACAAATATCATTTCTGAAACGTGTGCTGCAATTTTACAATGTGCTGGTCAAAGATTACCTCAAGGTAAGATAAAGCACCTGAGTGCCAGTCACTCTGTCTTTTTGTCAAGTTCTTCGTAAAATTTTTCTCTCAGGAATTTGTTACTATACTCTTTAGACTTCATTCGTCATAGACACTCTGAGGCGCGATAGAGTTCAATAAATTGTGTAATAGTGTCTTTGCTCCAGGTCGCCATCTTCGATTAGGCTAGAGAGAATAGAAAGCTAGGCACACAATGTGTTCGATGCAACGCAACACAACTAAACACTGGGGACTCAGATCTAGGCTTGGGTCTGATTCAGTGGCTATAAAGATAGATTTTTAAAATCATTTTCATTACTAATTTTGACACGCTGATTCCGAATTTGACATCAAATTCATGCTAGCATGTCGTTTTCAACAAGTTTGTAAAACGACATGCCATCCCCGGCGAGGAAAAACTTCAAAGGCAGGCGGCGGCATCAACCATTCACTCAAACCGTACGACAAAATTAATATCAGGAGACACCGGAAATTGATGGGCGAGAGGTCGACCGGCAGGCATACCATACGATTTCAGCTATTTTCCTTATTACATGATACGATTAGTCGTAGGCACAGCCTAAGGCCAAATTTCGTCTGGCCAGCGTCCGGTCCATTTGAACGTCCCGGAAACGGAAACAGAAATGATAGCGGAAATGACATGTGGAAATAAAATTTTGTTTCCATGTGTACGGAAACGGCCAAAATCAAGGAAAATATCACTTTTGTTTCTCTAGACATGAGATTCGTTTTTTGCGGTCTGCTATTTTTTTTCTCTCTACCCCATGACACTTGTTTCGTCCAGGGCCGAATGCAGTTTCTTGCTTTGGGAGTAGGAGTTGATTTTAATATCGCTCCTTCATCACAGATATTATATATCAAAAGAAGACTGATACGTCGTCGAGAGCGCCGGTGGTGATTCCTCGATTATTTCTCCATTCTTTCTTCCAGCTCTCGGATGAAATTGACCTGTTGCAGCATAAAAATGTGTGAAAAATTTAGTAACAGTACTGAAATCAATTCTAAATTATTGCTCCCACCTTTTTTTTTCCATCAGATTGTCCGATTCTAAACAAATAGACGAATAATGTACTTAAAGACAAACAGAAAGCTTTATAATTATAGGCGATCGTTTTTGCCATCCAGCATTCGAAGCAGTAATGTTTCCTAATTTGGTACAGATTCCTTCTTTTCACCAAAATTAACCGGGAAAGTACTAACACTTTGTTATTGAGGTCTCTTGCTGTGCCTGTTCTGTTATGCCAGTGTGCGATACTGCGCCTGTCTTTTGGCATCATGATACGTAGATGGCTCGCGCCTTCGGCTTGTTCTGAGATTTTTCCGGGGTTAATTCTTGATATTGTTGTTACAAACAGTGCCACAGAACAACGATGTTTTTGCAACTAAAATGTCAATGTCCCTGGACACGTTTTCCATAGAGACATTAAAGCAGATTTCTCTTACACACCTGTTTTTTTTTTACGGCCGGCCATCACTTACAAGCGTTTTGCAGTGATCTTGCCCAAAAATGTGTTCAATTTGCAGCAATATTGCAGTCACCTATTTAATAAAAAAAAAATCGCTTGATTTTTAACAAGCCCTACCACCGTTAACACAGCTAGGACTGGTGTGAAATTTTGAAGACGCCTTCCTTTTGACCTTCTGAAGACTCTTTTTAAGAATTTTTGTTGAGATTTGAAATGGTCGGTGAGTATTTTTTGGAGTAGGCTTTGTGTCGCTGATTTCACTTTTTCCACGAAAGCATGAACACCGCTGTCTGGACGACCCCCCAACCCCCCTAAATTACTCCATACATAAGCTTTGAAGGTGCACGTTCGGTGTGAAATAGTTGCATAGAGTCCAAAGCATGCAACCGCCAACATTGCTTATCAAGAACAACTGACCAGGTTACCAAATGAAACTGAGTGAAAAGTGGACCTTGGCTCAAATTTAATGATGTTCGCACTTAAATGGGGTCAGCAGGAACGGTACACTGTCTGCACCAGACAAACGGATGTTTTCTGTTTTTTTCATTGTTCATGCAGACCGGTCGTAAATACACCCAATATCTTTTTCATGCAGATAATTTGTCCAGGAACTTTACTTTAAAGTTATGTAGACTATAAGGAATTGCTAGGTCAGTTTAAGCTGCCATGACTAGGCCTGATGAATGTGGTCCTGGTGCATAATGGTAAAAGAAAGACATTTAAATAATATTGACACATGTTGTCAGTGTTTTGTTTATTCGGCAGATCCCATTTTGGCCTCTTGTGTCCTCCTGGAATACATTCCTGGATCAGTTGTAGCCCAGATGTATCATCAACAGTTTTGGAGAGGCCGCACCCTATTACACCACCCTCTTTGGGTCCATTTCCCATCAAACTGGGATATCGCGTAGTTTCATCATGTTCCTCTCCAGAACAGCTACTGCCTTCTTGTGCCAACTCATGTTCCTTGTAGGTGCTGTGTACGTTAACCAGCTTTAGACAGATGTAATTGTAACTGAGACTTCTGTTCCAGAGCCAGAATTCTCTTTCGCCACAATATCCTTTATTTCAAATGTTCAACGCAAATCAACATAAACCTTTGAAAAACCGAAGAGGTTCCAGACACCCCTCAGTGGCACTAATTACAACTCATCAGTGTGGTATCCCACGCACTTCTTTTCCATCGTGTCTTACAGTGCCCAGTTTAACTCCCCAAATTTGCACTCTACTTAAGTTAAAAGAAAAACAGGTTCGGTATTAACGCATGACGAATATCTTCTAAGTATTGTCATACATGAAACTGTTGATCCTGTTTGTGTCAAGTGAGTATTACAGTACTGTGACATCATGTCTGTCTGTTCTCTTCCGTTTAGATGTCGTGTGCCTTTCTTTTCCACCTGTTCTATAATTCTCTTGTATTATGTCTATGGCCTTGCTCCACAATTTGACTGTTATTGTGTCCATGTACTTTCTCCAAACTCAGACTCAATTTCATGTGTGTCTGCTTTATTAATCATTGTGTTCAACCTGCATCAAGAGTGTGTAAGAGTGTGGCCGACTCACCGTTTGTGCATTCTTGCACATTTTTTTCCAAAACTAAGCCAAAATTTATCGATAGTCTCTTTCTCCCTCTGAATCGTCACTGCAAGGGAAGTGGTTCTTTGGCTTAATTTGACCGCAGAACGCACCGGAAATAAGTCAATCTGCGTACTTTGATAGAATAATAATATGAATTGGAAGGAAGTACATGGCTGTAGAAGTGAAAATAATTATAGCAGATTGTTGCACAAAAGAGGTAATCAAGACAATGCATGCATTTTAGATTGCTGGGCTAATTTTTTTCATTCTCGCTACATGGATAGGGTTTCTTCTACATGTTGTAATTTCAAATTACATGTATGGCCTAGATTTTAATACTCCGTGTAGATTATTGTGTTGGCGTGATTTAATATGTAATCTTTTGTAGCTCACATCCACTACAGGTCTTCCTTGATGTTTCCCTGGCTTTAAGGAAGCCTTGCATGTGACGCTGATGGCAGTCATAGCAAAATCTTGGAAGCGACCATCCATTCAGTCACGCAGTACAATAATTCAACTTTTTGTCCTGCTGCATGCTAGTCTGTCTGACTTTGTCTCTGTCTGCCTGCTCATCTACCTGTCTGTCCTTGTGAAATAACTTTTTGTCCTTTTGCATTTAATTTAATTCCTCTCTTAAACTGCGAAAGCATTTTCATTAATCGGTGTATAATATATATTGAAAAAATACTATTTGTAGTTTAATTTCAGCATTCCATTATCTCCAGACGTGACAGACATGGTTTACAATAGCTGAGAGATCCGCACCATTTAGGCTGAGATCATAATGTGTGAGCTTTAGAAAAGCTTGAGCGTTGTACTGTGTAGTACTGTCATCATTCTGCCTTGCTGGCCTTGTAAGCATTAAAAAATTGCACAGTTTAGAAGTGCGTTTTGCCATCAGGTCAACAGATAGCTCTGGAGCCTTTTCATCATCTGTTGTAAGAAAACAATAGACAATTTCGATATCAACTACAATGAGCAGGGACTGATACTAATTTTCTGTACTGACGTGTAAGAACTTTGCACTGCCTGGCTTCACTTGCTGCAAGCTGATGAATGTTGTCATTACCTCAATAAATACTAAGTAGGCTAAAGATCTGAATCCTCCGACAGTTTAGTCCGGAATCGAGTGGGAAATACCCCGGTCCCTTCTCTATTATTTATGGCGAAATCGTCCATATCTCGAGCCAGCCAAGACTTCCTTTTAACGTACGAGGCAGGTTTCCGTGGTTGCTAATTTGATTGTAAAGATAGTGTAGTATCGCTTTGCAGTGCCTGTTAGCGTCGTGAAGGGTACGCTTTTAGTTATTGTTGTTTATAGTGGCGTCTAGTTGTTGCTTTTTTAAGCACTTTCGCTCCAGAGTATAAGCCACTAGGAGGCCGAAAGAGAAAAAGAGGAAGAGGCATCAATGTTGCATTATATAGTCATGTCGTCATGTGTACTGTCGCGTGCATTCCTGTGCTCTGCCCATCAAGTTCGTACTGCACTTTGTGAGGAACAGTGTTAACACCACAAAGTAGATTGTGAGTCATTTGGTGAGCTGACACATGTCATTTTCCATCTTGCATTTCAGCATCGCGTAAAAGGACTCAAAAGACCAGTCGTCCTCTCGACGCTGTCATCAACGGTTGTCAATGGCGCCACAGTGTCCAATTTGTCATGCTGCGCATTCTCGTTGTGAGTGCTGTTGATTTTCAGTGGAATAAACTCATTAACATTCCCGTCATATAATGCTTAAAATGAACAACTTGTAAAGGTAGCACATGAGCGCATTAGCATTATTTTGGCCAACTCTATGGGAGACGTAGTAAAGTCAGTTCAGAAATCTGTGTCCATCTTCTGAAGCTGTAACTTTGCAGACCTTCCACTGGATGTAATGAATGTTGATATAATGGTCTCTGTGACTTTTATAAAGTTGATATTCTTTTGCGCTTTGAAAACTAATCTTCATCTTATTTCATATTTTGCTCCTTCGAATTTTGTGAAAAATGCTTCATGCTTTCCGGATAGAAATGCAATGGTTTTACAAACTACACTTCACCATTTCCGTTCAAAAAGTACACACTTCTGCTCCTGGACAAAAAAAAAAAGGACGCTTGAAGGGGGAAGTGTGTTGTAGCTAAAACAGATGTGCCATAATACATGTGTCAAAATTGGGCAAAAAGAAAAGGTTGCATGTTGCAAAACCCCGCGTGAGAAATAAAACCAAAACAATACAAAGCAAACTAAAGAGAAGACAGAAAATACACAAAATTTTCGACTTTCGCCTTTTTCAAGTGAAAAAAAAAAACCCGAACAATAAAAGACTTCAACAGGGACAAAGCTAAACAGTTTACTTAGCTGCGAGTCCTTGCGTCGTTAGCAGCACCATGAAGCACGTCCGTCCGCCAAAGCATTTTATTTCTCACGCGGGGTTTCGCAACATACAACCTTTTCTTTTTGCCCAATTTTGACTTTGCTTATAGCCCTGCTGTGGCCCCACAGTTTTTCTGTGGTTTTTATGATATTTCATAATACACGTGTCAGAGCCCCGTGGTTTTTGCTTGCATTGGGCTCAAGCTGCATCCTGGTGAGTAGGTGACAACGTTCTACATCTTTTGTGAGCTCCATTTTGACAGCTGTATATCTTTTTTTGCAACATCATTACAGCAAACACACTGAAACTGTGTGCTTACAGAATGAAAACGTCAGAAATGACACCGTTGTAATTTACTAATCGACCTTGTATCAAGCTCAACTGTATATCTAGATTTAGGTCGCATGAACAACTACACTTGGGTTCGATGCTAAAACTAATAAATTGGTCTTATTGTTACAGCACAATTCCTTGCAGAATATACAGATGTGATAAAGTTGACTTTCGGCCAGCAATGTGTACCGTGTAAAGAGTGGCGTGGATCGCAGTTTCCTGTCACACTTTTCGAATCTACACGAAAACGCATCTCTTGTTTTGCTGTTCAAAAAATGTGAATGAGTAATAATTATTAAAGATTGAATTTTGTCCAAAAGGGAGGTGTCCACGTAACTTGTCGTCAAAAATTGAAGCAGTACACACAGTTTCTTAATTTTTCATCACGTAGTCACAAAGTCTTAAGTGTTTACATGTTCACTTTCTACCTCCTTTATAGTAAGATATAATATAGCATATTAAATGAACAATTGGCAAAAAGAAGAAGTTATATGTAGCAAAGCCTCGCGTAAGAAATAATACCCAAACGATACCATGAAACGAAAAAAAAAGGGAATACAAAAAGATATTGATATTTCGGTTAAAGACCTTTGTCAAGAAAAAAAAAAACACAGAAAAAAATGGATAATTGAACAGATTAAACAATCGAACAATAACAAAATGTAGAATATGAAATGTTTATACATGTACAATATTAAATCAACACCTCGCGTTATCTGCGAGTCCAGACTTGCATTTCCACAGAGCAGTACGGCTGCCAACATGGAGGCTCGAAGTGTGGTTTTTGTAATAATTTCTGCATCCTGAAGGAACCCACAGTTTCACAGTTGGCAGAGTGTCTGGGACTGCCCTGTGGTAACTACTGAGTTGTAACCGCTTTAGAGGTTTTACTTTTAGTTGCATTCTGCTGGGTTTTTAGTATTCAGTTGGTGCGGTATCCCTTATCCAAGAGTGTAGAACTTCAGCATGTATGGTAACTGTCTTTTTCTGTCATACAACTGTTGATAAGAGAGTATGGCTTTCGGTCTCGTGTTGATCTGCCAAAGTCATTTCCTGCCCTTAGTTCTCTTTCTGGTGTCTTT
Organism: Onchidella celtica; assembly: GCA_963931925.1. Lineage (NCBI taxonomy): Eukaryota > Metazoa > Mollusca > Gastropoda > Systellommatophora > Onchidiidae > Onchidella > Onchidella celtica. The sequence continues at coordinate 37,405,351 of OZ007579.1, read as the reverse complement.
ATTGCCAAACATCTTTATCCCTACTGGAGTATCCAAGATACTGTTTGCAGCTTCACTATTGGCTTTCATCATCGTACTATAATTGGAGCTAGGACTATAACTTTGTCTAGCCAAAAGTCTTCGGAACAGCTTAGCTTAATTGAAAGAATATGAAAACTGGTAGACAAAGTTTAATGTAAGTCAGCTTGCCGGTATTCGTGGGCATATTTCTACGAGGTCACATCATCATCATCATCAACGTCTTTTCACCCTAATCTGCAGGGTATAGGCCACTAACGACAGCCTTCCATTTGTCTCTATCCTGAGCGATCCTTGACAACTCCTTCCATGTGTAGCCACCTCTCTTCATATCCTCCTCCATGCCTCTCCTCCATGTTGTTCGTGGCCTGCCCCTTTTCCTGTTTCCTTACGGGTTCCAGAGCAGTGACTTTCTTACCGGGCTATCCTGGGGCTTCCATAGTGTGTGACCCAGACATCGCCATCTGCGCAGTCCTATTTCGCTGGAGATGTTTCTCTGCTTTGTCCTTTCCCAGAGATCCTTGTTTCGAACAGTATCCGGCCATCTTATTCTCAGAAGTCTCCTCAGACAGGTATTGACGAAGGATTTGCAGCCTCATCAAGCAGGTTTGGGAAGGTTTCCAGGTTTCGCAGCCATACAATAGGACAGATTTTACATATATTAGAGCAGAAGTCACAGAGCCCCTATATTATATGGATACTTTCACAACTTCGTCAGTTTGAATCGGGGAAACATCGTCATCCCAAACCACCATTTTAAGGAAGAATTAAAAAGTAAAAATGTGATGTTTGCTCTAATGCTGGGAGTACTGCTGGCAGAGTATGCACCAATCGTTTTCCCTTCAGCCCAGAGACAAGAGAAAGAGAGAGAGAGAGAGAGAGAGAGAGAGAGAGAGAGAGAGAGAGAGAGAGAGAGAGAGAGAGAGAGAGAGAGAGAGAGAGAGAGAGAGAGAGAGAGAGAGAGAGAGAGAGAGAGAGAGAGAGAGAGAGACACGAGGTTCATCCTGGAAAACGCCGGGTATATTTAGGTAATGCGAAAAAAAACTTACATTTCTGCGTTCGTAGAACGAGGACTTTGCTTGTATATAATATAATTGAGAGTAATTATTTTTTGTCAGACCTCTATCCAGTCAATGATGTAAGTAATTTTTCATTGGGAGTACTCTATTGCGTTACCAGGCTTATCAGGTCATCTGCATTAATAGAACAGGCGATGGACATGGATGTTTGCTGCTCCTGGCATGAGAGATAATGACTGCCATTCTACAAATTCCTTAACATGGCACTTTTGTGGCTTACTACCTGTACTCTAACCTCATCGAGGGACTTGCATTGAGCCAATCATTGAGTCGTCCTATTCAGGATTTACCCTTCAGCAGGCATTAACAGTTGTCATTATCCAGCCAGGTGATGTTTTAATGACAACATGGTTACAGCTGAACCGCAAGCGCCTTGTAAGCTGGTAAAACAGGTAAGAATGAGCCATGTAAGTTTTATTTATGCTAATAAAAGTAAAAACGTAGTAGTATGCAATCCTTTACACCTCAGTTGGTAATAGAAACCATATGTAAACTTTGAATTTTGTTACTATGGAATTTCTCGTTAATTACGGATGGTCCCAGGAAGACAAATTGTCCTTAGTAGACTCCGCCTAGGTCATACATCCCCCTCCCCCACCTCGCTTTTTACTGGGGGGGGGGGGAGGGGGGAAGAAGAGAAGATCCCCCCGTATGTGTGGCATGCAATTGCCGACTATCTATCAATAAAACATACATGTATTTTAAGTGTATGTGTAGACTTCATGCATATCCGAAAAAGGCACTATACCTGCGAATCCATGAAAGAATTACATGTATTTTCTGACGTGGACCCACAACGCGTCCTGTCCTTTCTGAGAGAGACTAAGATCTACAACTGTATTTAATAACTTTTATACTCGTTTCAGATCCATACAAAACAATTTTTGAGAACTTTACAATGTGATAAAATTTTATGAATGTATTTAATTCTGTTGTTAAACATAAAAGCCCCGAATACGAAATTTAAATAAAGAGCGAGCACCCAAAGAGACCGTAAAGGGCGCAAATTGGCCGTTATCGTGCCGACTCACGGTAAAACCCAAACTCAGGCTCAGACTCCCCAGAAGGACGTAGCATGAACCCCCGCCAAGCATTACAGAACCTGGATTGTACCTTGTGATTTTATAGGTCGCTCCTATAAATTTAAAACAAAACAATTTGAACGAACAGCAACTTTAGAAAGTCAAACAAAGGCTTCGGATAGACAACTCATAAATAAGCGAAAGAAACGGCAAACCTGTGTCTTTATTTTCAGTTTTTCCTTCTCTTGTGTACCACACATCCTGTCCCCACCATGGACTTGCACAAAGTTGGTGCTTTCTTCTTGAACGTGCTAGCCAAAGGCGCAAATGTCCTGTTTAGTGGTTGTTTTATTATCAAATTTTCTGGTCGACACACTTAGACATCCTCTTCCATCACACAAATTGCCACTGATAGATGATAGAATCTGTGTGATTTTGTGTAAAACAGGAAAGGGGACGGGGGGAGTGGGGGAGAGTGGGGGAGAGGGGGGGGGGGGAGACAAGGGGAGTATGGGAAGAAAAGTATGTAGGGTGGACTGATAAATGAAGCAGGCTAAATCTAAATGGTACGCCACTTCTCCTGTTATCAAGATTACCAGTTATAAATATACACAGTTGTCTTTTCAAGTGTTTGTTCTTGTGCCTCATAATTAATCAAAATCTCCCGTCGCGCTTTGAAATTGTCGAGATCTGCGGAGCTAGGAGTACATTTAGACCCACTTTATCGGGGTCATTAGCACAGACAACCATAGTGGTGGCCGGTATGGACAGGAGACTGCTTTGGAAGCGCGTGATTTACTGTCTTGTGTAGCCGAAAGCAAAGTTAACGCATTTGCGAGCCGTTTCAGCACGCTAAATACTGCAGAAAATTTACCGCTGTGCAGAGTGGCCATGTTGTACAGGTACCAAGCGATCAAAGATCTGGTATAGGTCTAGGCCTTCCCATGTAAAGTTACAGGGAGAGCTGGAGCGCCAAAATACTCAAACTCGAGTCACATACAGATTCAGGAACAATGAAAACCACACTGCAGCGTACATAATATTCAGTTCTCTTAGGATAAGCTTTGTCATGCTTACGGAAAAGCCACCCACACAACTTTATTGAATGACCATTTCATGGGAAAAATAAGCTGTATGTCCGTGTATATTTACCAGGTTTCTGTCTCCAATAGTTCAGACGCTGTTGAAATGGCGGAGAAGCTTCAGTACAATTTATAACGTAAGCCAAAAATAATATAGTGTCGCAATAAATATTGTAAAACATTTCTGAAAGCCGGCACTGGCAGAGGATCAGGCGAAATAGGGCTGACAGTTCATTGTGTGCATGTGTGGATTTTTCTTCCAGCATCCTTCCTTCACCTAATGTGATAAAACTATACACAGTTGGTCTTTCCTGAACGATCGTTTGTTCCTTGCATCCGATATCAGCTGTGTGCTTTGACGCTTTGCAATATTACAGTATTGAAAACGGCTATGTCGCAGTGAGACTATTTCATCGTTCTCCCAGTTGTCGTCGAGTTCATCTCCTAATTGCGGAACTGATGGTGATGAACTTCAAGGTACTTCAAAGTTGGAATATTTTTTTAGATTTATTTAGAGATAAACAAGCCCCAAAAAGTGAATCTGGATACCGGTACTGTTAATAATTCGTTTTGATTATGTCATTTTCAGGTAATTTGGGAGGGGGGGGGGGAACTTCTGAGTCAGCACTGATAAGCACTTGAGGGACACTCCGAATGCTTCAGGCGTATTGCAAACATCCAGCGCAGTGTGTGTTTAAAATTAGCCTTAATGAGTCAACAGACATCATTTCAAATGTTTACGATGTTTAACCGAAACCCTGGTGATATCTAGGGCATAGTTTCCTACATTTATTTAGTGGTGATTTTTTTGTTGTGTTTTCTCTGTTGGTAAGGTGGACGTAGTGGCCGTTTCTGGTAAACATAGAGGGAAAAAGGATAACAGTTCCGGTAAGTAAATATATTGAGAACTTTCCTGCATATATTTGCATTATCAACAAGGAATACTGGAGGGGGGGGGGGTGGGAGGGGGTTAGGGTGCAGCATATTGCTCATGTCGCTGAATGGGAAAGGAATTAACTTGTTTCCTCTTCTCAGTGTTGGGCATATTGGTAAAGCAAAAGCAGCTAGGAAGTAGTCGAGTGAGTAAAATCACCAATTTAAAGAAGGAAAAGCCTTGAGCAGTTCTAATGTTTTTGTTCTTCTCACAACATTGTATGTATATTCGTTTGTCCCAGTCAACCCCTGTTGTGCCTGTGGCCCGAACAGGCACACTCCATTGCGCAAGTTTGAGCATTTTAAAATGCTCTCTGGTTTCTCTTTGATTTATTTATAGATTTGCAGTTCTTGTCCTTCTCGAATCTCGAACATGCTCTCACATTATAGGATGATCAAAGCTTCATCATTCCTCAGAATTGCTGTTAATAGGTAACTTGAAACTTGGGGCCGGAAGAATCTGGAAATGATCACGACGTTTGTCCATTGTACTCGTATTTATTTCTAAGATGTAGCATTTTCTTAGCTGTCTCAGTAATGTCTATAGGAGTTCTAGGAAACTGTCGGTGAATCTCTCTCGGTTCGTAACTGTTGTGCTTCAGCTTGTCCTCATAATGTACGGTCTTTTCTCAAACTCAAACGCCATGGACCTCTAAAATGGGGCAGAATGGGGCCGGCAACGTTTAAAAAAAAAGTTAGATTAGGCCATCTCTATCAAAAGCTTTTGAATACTGGAAAACGTCAACCTTCTATAATCAACTAATACTATCAAAACGGATGTAGATATCAAAGTCCTTTCAAAATTCTTTATTTCCTTTAAAACATCATTATCACATTATACCATGGCGGATATACATACCGGAGGACAGATAGGTTATGAATTCGGTCAAAAGACCAGTTAAGACTAAAATGTATAATTATCATCAACAGCAGACTGGTATAACATCATCTTAATAATGTAAATACGTTATTATTATTTGATTTACATAATTACATTGTCATTGAAATTGTCTGTTTTCTTAAAAGTGGGGGCAGTGTAACCGCGTTACATGATAGCACACCACTCATCATCTGGTAGTTAACATTTCAGACAAACAAGTCAGTCCCTGACACTGGAGATTTTTTTTTTTTAAGGTCGAGGTTCACCCAAGTCATAAAATGATAGACAATGGGAATCTGTTTCATTATCCCTTCTTACACACACTTGCCGGTCACATACCCTCGGCACTTTGATCATCAGAAATAATCAGTGTTACCTTGACAACGCTGTGCACGGGTACGTTTGAAAGATCATCGTGATAGTGGACAGCCAATTGGAACGCAAGCTTTCCCCGCCACCTCGGCACCTTTTTCACCTATGTACCTGTGACCTAAATTTCAAGTGGGATTCCCAGTAGATCCAACCAGTGGTCATTCTGATCATCGCTCGTGGCACAAGCCAGACATCCTTCTGACATATTAAATCTGTTATTGGATTGGATCTTGACCTAGGATAGATTATGACCTAGGATAGATTATGACCTAGGATAGATTGTCATGGTAATAAAACTGCAGCGACAACAGGTTCATGTTGAGAGCAGTTACAGGACTGAAGACGCGGTCGATTCAGGCGGCGAATTCCACCGCGTGACCGATTTTTTTCAGGGTAATTTCACGTTATTATAAAACTAATATTATTGTATTTTCTGCTTACTTCCTTGTTTTCTGTGTATATCGACTAAATTACTCATGTGTCTTATCTACGTGTGGACAACCCAAGATCAAAAGAATCTGCCTTTGTTTTTCTGGCTGTCAAGAGCCGTGAAGTGTTGTCAGTCGCGTACAGGATTATAATCAGGTGGATGCCAATATTGTGTTCCATACAATTATAGAGTAGGAGAAAAAGATGTGAAATAAGCACCGGCATTTTAGAACGTGTTCGTCATTGATTCACGCCATTGATTCGTATGTTTTGTTAAAGTCAAGTGCTGTATTCTTTCTTTTCACTCTTTATTCCCCCCATCCCCCACCCCACCCTTTCTTTCTCTCTAATTCTCTCTTTCCACTCACTCACTCATATACACAGAGGCAAAGTCTCTCTCTCTCTCTCTCTCTCTCTCTCTATCTATCTATCTATCTATGTATCTCTCCCTCCCTCTTTCTGTCTGTATGTCTCTCTCTCTCTTTCTGTCTGTCTGTCTCTCTCTCCTACAAAGATTGATTCATACACTGACGTTCCACTCTGCATGGCTTATCGTGGGCTTCCATTGATCTAGCAGACCTGAAACTAGAACAGCTAATTTAGAGAAACACAGTATATAACTACATCAAGAAAGCACGTGCACGTGTCTTCGAAACAATGACATTATGGCTGAGACGGATCTGGCTCTCAGTACTGGAGATAGGATATTCATGTCATAATTGGTCATTCTGTCCGATTGAGTGATTGTCTGACATTCTGCTATTACGTCCTGTTTGTTGATCTGATGGCGAATTTGAGACACCCAGTATTCACAGTCTTTTCCTTGTCTGCAGTTTTAGTAAAGCTGGGAAATCTGGTTGTGGACTGTGGTTCACTTGGATCGATGATTACAACTTAAAAAACTTTTATACTAAACTTTTTTCAGATACACACAAAACAACTTTTGAGAACTTTACCAATGTGTTAAAATAATATGAAAGTATTTAATTCTATTGTTAAACGTAAAAGCCCTGAATACGAAATATAAGTAAAGAGCGTGCACCCAAAACAGACCGTAAAGAGCACAAAGAACGTGCACCCAAAACAGACCGTAAAGAGCACAAAGAACGTGCACCCAAAACAGACCGTAAAGAGCACAAAGAACGTGCACCCAAAACAGACCGTAAAGAGCACAAAGAACGTGCACCCAAAACAGACCGTAAAGAGCACAAAGTGGCCCTTATCGTGCCGACCCGTCGTAAAAACTCAAACGAACGATGATGACGACAATATCTCGGCCGAATTGTGAAAGGAAATTTTGGATGCGATCTCATATTTGAAAAGACATACTTTTTTTTTTCATCTTGTGCTATCTTTTCGTAATCGCGAAATATCTAATGTACACTTTAAGTACCTGGCGTTGATGTAATGTGTACAAACTGACAGAAGGTACTAGTAAACGATAAAATTACGCGATGTATGTGCCTCCCTGACGCATCAAGAGGTGTGCCGAAAAATCCTCAGATGGGGTCAGGATCCAGGCAGCACGTGAAGGCAGGGAGCATGAAGTCTTAAATCTGTAGTGTCTGATTGTTGCATCAGGGGCCATCCAGAAAGCACTTGCACTCATCACACCCCCATACCCCCACCCTCAGCCCCACCCCGATATTCAAAATGTGGCAAAAAGAAAAAGTTGTTTGTAGTAAAGCCTCGCGTAAGAAATAATACAGAAACGATGCAATAAAACACAAAGGAAAAGAAAGGACATATATTTATCAATCTGTGGCTCGACTAACCTTCTTCGGGAGAAAAAAAAATGTAACGGGATAGAAAAAGGAACAAGTAACAAAAATAAACAAACGAAAAAATCGTAGAATGTTTTACAGATACCAGTACTTAGTTTTGCGAGTTCTAGACTTCGATTTCCGGAGCGCAGCCCGTCCTTCAGTGTATAGTGGCTGGAAGTCCATATAGTGTACGATTTTCATACCCGCCCGGCACCTACTTTATAGGTGGTCCTTTACCAACTGGTCGGTGTGTGAAGGCGGGAAGAAAACAGTGTAATCCTGTAATGGGCTTTTCGGTGGTTACCTGACACCTGTGGTGGCTTTTCTTCTCTTTTATCTTTTCCATGCTATTATTATATTGCTTTTTTTTTTTTTTTATTAATGTAGGTAGTCCAAACCCACCTGCCGAGCGTACTCTCGGCGGCAGATTTTGTGAAAACATCGATTTTCCCCACGCTAGTATCACGATAACCGTAACTCAATCATAAATGTGTTTGGTATCATTGAAAAGATCAACTTTTCTTCTTTCAAACAGTGTTATTAATTTAATGAAAGATAGCCAGTAGCAATTTTTATGCGCTGGCTATAAACCCCACCATCGCGGCCGTTTTGCGTGAAATCTGCCCGAACCAGAACGAGATTTTCGGACTGACGTTCTTCAAACGCTTCGCAAACTAATCACGCATTGGGCACACCAGTGAAGTGACCTTATTCTGAAAAAGCAAAAACAGACGATTATTTTCGTATATTTTTGACAGCGGTACGACGCCGACTTCCCGTTGAAAAATTCAAGTAAAAAATCTAAACCTATTTTTCTGCATGATCGGAATAAAACTCAGCTTTCAAAAATTGATCATAATATAGACAGAACTTTTTTCTTTTAAAATCAACTATTCTCATATTATGAAACTAGCTACCCTGATTGCTTTGCGAGACTCCAAACAAACGTCACCAAATTTTAGACAACATACAACACACACGCTGGGCAAGCATGATGGCGTGCCTAGTCGGGCCCTAATCAAGATGGACTCACTGAGACACTGATCGGTAAGTATGAACCTTAAGCTAAAGATTGATTTACAGATAATGAAAAAACTACATTTTTGTTTTAATAATAATATTTGAAGTTAAGTTGTGGGAGATATCGGGGTTTGTGTAGGTAAAGAAGCAAGGTGTCAGAACCGGCGGCCTGTGTCGGTTTTCCGAGCTTGTTTAATTTTTTCTGCGTTGTGTATTAAAATGGAACACTGTTCATTCGCTTTTAAATGTTTTCTGGATTCATTTACTGAAAGGGTAACTCATGAAGCCGTTCATTTTTTTAATAACTCGACCACGAACTGGCTGGTATTCTCTCGATTCGATTGTAAATGTAAGACTTCCCCGCCATTTTTTTTTTTTTAGAATTCACCAGACGGTGACGTCACGTCGTAGGGCCACAACATTGAATAAGGCTGAAAGATTTGAAGGGTGGCAGAACTGAGTGAACCACTCAGGTTGAAATAATGCATAAATTAGTAAACTAACATTTGAATAAATGTGTATTCATTTGAAAAACCTTAAAAGTTCATATCTGCATAGACAAAGATCAGCGTGTATACTTTCAGTTGAAACATTCTGGTTTCTTGTGACAAGTAGTCTTAGCTCTGCAGTGTAGATCCATGACTACACACTGCATTAATACACATGAAGATGGTTTAGTTTGAAGGTTTTAAGGTTCAATGTTTAAGAGCTTCGTAATCCTGAAGCTCAAATTGAAACTGTTTCGTCGCGGCATTCCTGGATCTCAGTCATCTTTGTTGTTGTTGTTGTTCATGCAATTGTGTATGTGCACATAACAAAATTGCTGGACTGGAACATCTCTTGTCCTTTAATGTCGTTTAAAGACAAGCGGTTGGTCATTTCAAGTGGCGGTTACCACACCCTAGGGAAGCAATAATTATTTGTATTTGTATTTGTATAACTCTTTAATCCCATTTGGGAAATTTTGCCTTTGTGCCATTGCACCCCAGTTACAACTGGAGCAGGCACGTCGTCGCCACAGTGCAGCGCCGGTCGGCGTTTTTTTTTCTTTTTTTTGGTGGTGGGGGGATGAGGGGGATTGGGTGGTAGGGATGAATTTTATTTAATTTTGCCCGGGCAGCGGCCTGTTCGGCCTGCTCTTTACGATTTCCAACTGCCAAGGTATCTTTAACGTGCGCAACGTGCACACGGGCCCTCCGAATTTTTTCGTCCTTATCCGAGAAGACTAGGTACTCGATCCTACCCCTCAATAGGATCAGGGACATGAAAATATGAGAAAAATCCCAAACTTCCAACATGCCTGCACCGGCCGGGTTTAGAACCCGGGACCCTTGGCATGAGAGGCGTGATACTGGCATTAATGCCGCGCTTGTACAATAGTTTGGCTACAAACGCATAATTTGATGGCCTGGTCGAACATATGCAATTATATCTGGCCAGTTTTGATCCTGAACTGATAAGCGCTAATTTTATCGATAGAGAAAAGTCAGCTTTATGAAAACCTCGAGGCGGGCGTGACTCGTCATCAAGCCAGAGCCATCCCTCGAGCAAGGAAGGCTTTAATGAAGTATTTTCCTACCGTTCGTAAGTGGGGACAATTAGCTCTTAGGAACGTAGATAACCGGGTGTTAAGTGAAATGGCATGTCTGGAGACGCCCATGCTGGATTGGTGAAGTTATTTGCTTTGCTGGTCTGATGGTGCTGACAGCATGCACGCGTGAGTTAATTAGCATCTTGTCCTTAGAATGAGGCATGCAGTGCCATTAGTACTGGCCTGAAGATCAACTTCATAAAACATCACGCTCCTCTGCACCGATCCTTTGCTGACACTCCCAAGGCTTATTGTAGATGCCGGACTAAGGCGGAACTCATTGTCCTTCATAGACTGCGTGTAGTAATTGACGAAATATTATAAACACGGCAGATAAACTGGGGGTCGCAGCAAGGCTTAAAGCAAAGTCAATAATTAGCAAAAAGAAAAAGTTGTACCTAGCGATACTAAAAGGGAAGACAGAAAATGACCGATATTTTGGCAACAGCCTTTTTCGAGGAAAAAAAAAAAGAAAACAACAACAACAGAAAACAAAAGGGAAAATTGAACACAAAACAAAAATCGAACAATAAAAGAAATAGAATTTGAAATATATAGAATCTAAATAGAATATGTCTACTTAGCTGCGAGTTCTTGCTTGTACAGCAACGCAGAAGGGCGTCTGCCAATGTGTGAAGGCTCGACACTAGGTTAGAAACCAAGATGAAGGCGCAACATGGTACCTCAGAACACAAGACAGGGTTGGTGCACAATATCGGGAGCGGCAGAAAAAAAAAAGATTAGAAAAAAAAAAATTCACACTTACAGAATTATCTGAGGCAGTGTTGTACACTGATGTCACGGGGAGTGATGGTGCCGAGCTGGAAAATTAAACGTTTGCTTAGTCTCAAAGCACACCTCAGCGCCTGAGTGACAAGACTTGAGTCCTAGAATCTGAATGTTGTTGGATGCCCCATGGTCTGATTGATTGAAATGGACAGAAATAGGCTTTCCATTGTGATTCTCAAAGTCACGGAGGTGCTCCCGAAACCGAGTATGCAAGTAGATTGAAAGACATGTATGCATATCTTTGACCGAGCATTGCCACATGAGTTGGTATCGCAATGGTCAGTGTGAACAGGGCTTTTCCGTCTTTCAAGTTTTTGGATGGCCTATATACCAGCATCAAGCATGCCACTGAGGCTCTGGTCAGCCCTCAAGATAGAAAGATTTCTTAGGAGGACTTGTTTAATGGGTAAAGACTGGGGGTGATATATAAAGACGAGTTTGATACGATTATCCTTGTCAACGTTCGAGGTGAGTAAGGTCTTGGGGATAATAGCGCATTCGACTAATCGAAAGGCCACTCACACTCGTCCAGGCACAATCATAATAATTAATAGCACGTTGAATATATATATATCAGGCCTGAAGGGCCATACTACTTTATTACTACGGATACAATAGGTATGATTGCAGATACAATAATGTGTTTGCAGATACAATAGATAGGATTGCAGATACAATAAATATGGTTGCAGATACAATAGATAGGATTGCAGATACAATAAATATGGTTGCAGATACAATAGATAAGATTGCAGATACAATAAATGGGACTGCATTAATTAGTGGCTACCTCAAAGCCCTATTGTGGGAACTCCAGCTTGTCGCTGAACTTATTATCTGTAATTCAAGAGTTCTAATTCCACATGGGATACAACTAAGGCATTCGATATAACATGAGATACAATTGTCACGAGTGGAGTGAGTGCAATTAAGGGGATTGCTACAGAGCGGGTGTATAGTAAGAAGGGCTCACGGCAGACAAATAGGGAAAAACGTGAAAGGGGGTGACTAAGGATTAAACGGGGTGAGATCAGTGTGTTTACCAGTTCACTGCACAGAGATAGTCCAAAGAGAACGGACGCTAGTAAGAGCCCAGCGGGCGAACAGAGGGGAGCAGTCGGAAGACGAATGAAAGTGTTTTTTTCAGTGATGACTGGTAGGTAGAACGTTGATTGATAATTATGATTGATGTATTATATTATATTCGTCTATTACCATGATGTAAATAAGTATATGTGAGGAATGTGGAAGTCCTTGATATTGGATATAGCAATGTGCGCCATGAGCGATAGAGGAAAGTTGAGTTCATGGATTTGTAGCGCGAGTGAGTAGTGTGTACTCCGATGGAGGTGTGTTACCGTAAGATGTTTGGTGAGTGAAATGTGAACTATTGTGTGTACGCTTCATGGGTTGTAAGGAGAGGTGGAGTGAATAGAAATGGTAGGGTATTATACCAATGTAATGTTATTCTTGTAGGTGTCGGGGACGGGCTAAAGAGCCGCCTCGGTGAGCACAGGGGATAGGCCAGCATAGGGCCGGAGGCCACACATAGGCCAAGAGTGAGGCTGTCGGTGCAGGACAGTAGAGGCACATAAAGTCGTGGCAGTCAGGCCACGGACAGGGACGTAGATATGAGCGTGAATGTGATAATGTACTATTGCCATGTTGATGGGCTATTGAAATGATAATGTGCTATCGCCCTGCTGAGGTGCTAGTGGAATGCTAAGGTGTATGACAATAGGAAGGTGATATTGAGAGACTGCGGTGCCAGTGAATTATTAATGTGCTATTAAGACCCTGAGGGGAGAGGCTGAGGCCGAAGTGCCTTTAGGAAGTAACTACCGGGTTGTGGATCCGAGGAAGAGTGCATGTGAGAATAAGGCCGTTGTACGGCAGTTAATTTCAATAATATAATGTATGTAATTGCGCTATTATCTGTATGATTATGTTTAAATAAATGTGTGAGTCTGATGGGTTGTTCTGTTAAGTGTTAAACTTGTTTGTTCGTGATTGTTGTCCTGTCATAAATTATTACATCTCCCAGTCTGGGATTTGTGACAACAATCTCTACGTACTACGTCTACAAAAGATTGTTTTTCTATGAATGACTTCAATACTTCTTTCTTTCCACACACACTATCATTCTACACTGTATTAATCCTGTCTCTATTGTGAGGATTGCCAGGTGGCTTTCCTACTACTCAGCTTCGTCACAGGGCTGATCTAGTAATTCCTGTCTCTATTGTGTGGACTTATAGATTGCCTACCATTATACGCTCGTAGCCAAGTACGAGCGTAGATCCAAAGGACACGGTTCGCACTTTTGGCCTAGTGCGACGAGGCGTTTATCAATTCTCTGGATGACGACACGGTCACTCCACTTCGACTTCACTTGCATCTATTCTGTCTGTGCTCGACTCCTATTGTCAGGCCCTGGAGCTCGAGCCGAGAGGAACCTCACTGGATCGAATGATTTCCACAGCCGTTCTCTGCTTAAACAATGGCGACTTAAGCTTATATACCTCCAGCCAAACCCCGTGAAAGTTTCTTGTCTCACCTTCCGAAATCATGCCGGGTTCATGTGCCCCGTGCATTGCTTGCAAAACTCACCGCCTTAGGCCGTGAGTCCACTAACCTATAAAATCCCACCTTTTTATTCTAAGGGTCGGATCACCCTAACACTACTCACTGGATCCCCAAAAATGAGATCATGACAGTCCTCACTTCTGTTTGGGAATGAGGGCAGCCAATCTATCTTATTATCACAGGCCCTCGGCCAGGTTTTGTTCAGGATATGTTCTGGATAACCTCTAAGTCGGAAAATATCTGACATATTCTTGCCTTCAGTGGCAAAGTTTGCACCCGAGTGGCATAGACGTCGCAAACGGAGTAATTGTGAAAAGGGAATGGCATCCTTATAAGAATGCGGGTGAGAAGAATCATGGTGTAAGTACGTATGACTGTCCGTGTCCTGGTAATGGACAGATGTTGATAGTCCCGTGGGTGTCAATAAGACCTTGATATCCAGAAAGTTGATGGAGCCGGTGGAAATATGGGAGGTGTATTTGATGGATGGATGAAAGTCATTGACAAAGGACAAGTAAGCCTCTGACTCGGATTTGGACATGGAGGTCACACCAAAACCATCGTCAATGTATGTCATACACACCACTTATTTGATCAAAGAATTCCCCATTAAACTCAAAAGAGTTTAGGAAAGTACAAGTTCAGTGAGTCGGAGGAGAGTGTGGGTAGGCCTATTCGGATTTTTATCCGGCCTACGGTCCAGAAAATATTGAACTGCTCCCAGTCCATTAACATGAGGTAGGGAAGTGTACAGAGAAATGACATCTTCCAGGAAAAGAAGTTTAGTGGTGGTATCAGTGAAACACGTTTGCTGAAATATGTTAAGAGCATCATTAGTGTCTTTAACATATGTAGGGAGTTGTGTGACAAGAGGCTGGAACATACTATCCAGGAAGTTAGAAATCTTTTCGGTGAGGCAAGAACACACCGAAACAACAAGTCTTCCTGGATTACCAGCCTTGTGAATTTTGAGAAGCATGTAGACTGTGGGTTAACCCAACTGGCTAGGAATGATGGAATGAAAGGTGGAAGGCAGAGCGGGGTAGATGGTTCTGATTAACTAGATCAGTGAGTGTATTTATGACTATCGTGCCATTATTTGCACGCCTGACGTAAAAAGTATGATTTTGAAGTTTTCTCCTTCCTGAATATAGGACTTTACGCCAAACAACGACAGCCCCACCTTTGTCAGCCGGTTTTTATGATGATGTCCTCTCTATTTTTCAATTCTTGTAAAGCGCGTGTCTCTGATGCTGTTAAATTGAAATGACGGATTTTGCGTTATGGTAGGTGTTTAATGTCATTCCAACATTTATTAATGTACATGTCAAGAACTGGAGATTCCCCTAGTCCTATGTTAGATGTCCAGTCAGATTTCCGCGTAGTATATTTAGTAAGTATATCATGATCATTATTGTGGAAGCTGTGATCCTTGAAATGGTATTGCAACCGAAGGCGACGGAAGTAAGCCTGCACGTCACCAAGTGTTTGGTATGTATCTTGTTTCTTTTGGATTGGAACAAATTTGAGACCTTTGCTGAGGGCATTCATTTGATCTCCTCTCAAATGAAAGTCCACAGGAATGCATATCACTTTTTTGACGTGATAGATAGATGGGTTCGGGACATGCTTGTGTTCTGGGAGATTAGATGGTCCCTGAGCTGTTGTGGGAGTGGTTTTTAAGGTACTAGGTTAAAGTTTCTTCTTCTTGGCCGATGACAATAAATGATAAAGAGTCTTGTTGGTGGTGTATCGAGATAACAGTACAGCTTTTATTTTGTCTCTTTGGAGAAAACATGTGAAGTTTTGCGACACGAACGTAAATACATGACGTAAATTATTTTCTGGCGTGGACCCGCAGCGCGTCTTGACGTTTCTGAAAGAGGCCAAAATCCAGAAGTTGATTTAACCGATTTTTATCATATTCACAAGGTTCAAACTTTATAGTGCGGGTCTTTCCTCGTTTGGTTTGAAAGCTAGCCCACAGTATGATAACGAAAAAACTGAAGAGAGCAAAGTGGCCATTATCCTGCCGAAACGATGTTAAGCTCAAACTCAAACACAAAACTCAAACATAAATATTATTATGTCATTTTATTAGACCCCACTGCAAACTGTTGTTTCATATTTTAGGCATTGGATATGTCAAACCATAGTGCATGCTCTCTTGCTGGCGTGCGGTAGAGACAAACTAAACTCAAGGCAAACACTAGTAAATAAATATCTCATTTGGCTTCAGTGACATCTCACGGCACTGTCTAACTTTTGTGAAATCTCACTCTTTCCGTTGTTTTCGTGATCAATAGGTGGGCTGCACTTAAATTTATCTCTGT
Organism: Onchidella celtica; assembly: GCA_963931925.1. Taxonomy (NCBI): domain Eukaryota; kingdom Metazoa; phylum Mollusca; class Gastropoda; order Systellommatophora; family Onchidiidae; genus Onchidella; species Onchidella celtica. The sequence goes on along the minus strand of OZ007579.1, from coordinate 37,389,451 downwards.
TGATGTTTGTAGCTTCATATTATCTACTGACCCCATGTGCACTGCCTATCCTCTCGGTCATAATGTTCAATAAAGAGCCATCGTCATTGGTTGAGCTCAGCAGTGCTGATTAAGAAAATGATGGTTTCCTTTATCTGTGCTGATGTACAGAAGATTAAGCGATGTTTCCACTCCACTATGCGCGTGCTGCTAGCGCTATTGCCCTGTACCACTCAGTCTTTTAACTTTACAGCTCAATTAGCACAACTTCAGGGCAGGTAATTGACTGTGAAAGCATATTGTGCTGTATTTATGTCCTCTGTTGGACAACAGGTCTGGAGTCCGATAGATCTTTTGAAAGCGTTCATGGGGTAATGGAAGAAGCCATGTCTTTGAAGTTATGAATGCGCTATGTTTATTTATGTGTCTGTCTCTGTGTCCACGAGTTCCCATGACTGACTGTTTTGTTGTGAGCCTATTAATCAGTTTATCCGTGTACCCAATCAATCCCCCGCCCATTATGTACCGCAATGACTGCCCAACCAACCAGTGAGAGCTGCAATCCATCAAACTGGCCATGCAACCACCGCCCGGGCTCCACAACATACAATGTCGTCATGGTTACCGTTACTATGGAAAAAAAAAAATAAGGATATATATTTTATTTGAGTACACATCGTCGGTTCAGAGCAAGAGGTGAATATCTTCATGGTCATAAATAAGGAGATCATCTCTTCTTGCGCTCAACAGACGAAATATAAGCCTTGCGAACGACACCAAATACTGTGGTGATGAATAATAGAAGAGATGGTCGTTCATGGAGTGAAAATAATGGATGTAGTGGAAAATAACAAGTCTGAAGTACTAGCATAGCTATCATTGTGTTGTCACCTACAGTGTGGGGCGGGTAGCTGATCAAACAGTGGAAGGGAACGCTCTAGTGTGTGCTGGGAAATGATTTCAGTGTGGGGCGGGCAGTGGTGGAAATGAAGGTTGTGACGGTCAGGCTGGGTTGCTGGGAAGACGAACAGGTGAAAACTAATCATTATCATTATTTGTCTAGCCTGTCATCAACATTTGTTTTGTGAATGGAACATCTGAGGTCTTGTTTGGAGGTGATGCCCTTCCAGAATGTGGATATTATCATCGAACTTAATGGACCTCGGTGTGAGGGGGTGCAGGAAACAAGGGTGAGAGACAAATGAAAAGTGTCTCTTTAGTCTTTGATCGTGTCATTAATGCGCCTGATATAGAAAAGTTTACAGGTGTAATGGATTCTCTTTTGTGATAATGGACACTCTCTCGAGAAGTAGATCTTTTCTTTTTGTTTTTGTGTTGTTTTTTTCCCCCTTTTTTCTCAGTTTTGACCGAGGTAGGTTTTAAAAGCACTGTGTGGCGTTGGGCCGAGTCCCTTTTATTGAAGAGAGGAGGATAGCCGTTGAGTAAAAAAAAAAAAGAAAAACGATATTGGCATGTGAATAGCAACTCCCAAAAAGTATCCCCAAATCTTTCCCAAATGCTTTCTGTAATAACTGGCATACTACAATGGTCTTCTCAGTGATTCTGAGATCTGTGTTTAGTCATAGCACGTCTATCAGTATCACACGCGAGTTCAACGATGGAGAAAAGTTCAGGCTAGGATAGTCGATATCACCATTACCTCATTAACTCATGACTAGATTGACATTCTTTAGGCAGTGGGTGGTCCGCGCAAGTCAGCGCGCAAACGATATTGGCAGCTCTCCACAGAGTTTATTCATAAGGTTATTTCTTTGATGCGTGAAAAAAAACAACAACACACATTGATCTCATAATTTCCTCTCTAGCCGCCTCTTCCACCTCCAGAATCCCTGATCTCAAAAGAAATTTTGTGACCAAGTTTGGTCTAAATACGAAAAATACTGAGGACGCCAAAACGAGATACCGTAGCAAAAAAGAAAGGTGGGTGGAACAAACTGCCAATAAATTACATTCTGTCCAACATTAACTTGGGCAGTGGACTCCTCTCAACAAAATAGGAGAGGTGAAACGGTTCTTAGTAGACTCGGCCCTGGATCATACCCACCTCACTCGTAGCTTTTTAAGGGAGGGGGGGGGGGGAGAGAAGTTCCCCGAATGTATGGTGTGTGGCTACCAGCTAACAATCTGGATTTCGCCCACACTCGAAGGAGGCATTATGCCTGCCGATACATGAACAATGAAAGAATTATTTTTTGACATGGACCCTCACTACATCTTGTCGTCTCTGCAGGAGGCCGAAATCTACAAATTGATGTAACAGATTTTTATTATATCTACACGATTCATATTCATATAAATTCATATAGGCACACTTTAATACTGTACGGGCCTGTTCCCGTTAGATTTATAACTTCTTTGTGAGCCTATTTGATCTTATCCATAGGAATCTGAGGGCTGAAAGCTAGCCCAAAGTAAGATAACGATGTACCGTGAAAGTCACGAAGTGGCCGTTATCGCACCAACGCGCGGTTAAACCCAAATTCAAACTCAGAAGTGCGGGTCTCTTAGAATTCGATATTTACATATATATATACCTTTGTAACTTTTCCAGGAAACGTTGGATATGGTAAACATACGCTTACCTTTGATGGATTTAGTTCAAAATGGTCAGCTTACTCTACTCACCTCAAGAGAAAACGTGTGATCCCGTGTAACATCTGGAAACCTCTCCCTCTCTCTTTCTCACTCTCTCTCTCTCCCTCTCTCTCTCTCTATCTCTCTCTCTCTCTCTCTCTCTCTCGCTCTCGCTGTCTTTCTTTCACCCAGCGTTTAAGAGCACATACATAGTATACGCATTTACACATCATTACATGAACAAGTTACGTCTGTCATCAACCATAGTTATGGGAATGTTATTGTCACGAGTGGAGTGAGCGAGACTCAAGGATTACGGGGGCATGGAAGTGTAGGATTGACTCACGGGATAGTGAGGCTGCTCACCTGTATTGACTCCTGTAGTTAACGTTAAAGCGTGCATGTTGTGAGTGAAGTTGAGGCGTAGTAGAGGCAAAATCTGAATAGTCAGATCACTGCAAGTTAGGGAGTCCAAGGGGACAGACGTGAGATCAGAGGCAGTCGGGAGATTGTGTGTTTTCCAGTGATGACTGGTAGGTTGAACTGTGATTGATAATTATGATGATTGATGTACTAGATTCTCCTATGACCATGATGTAAATAAGTTATATGTGAGGACTGTGAAAGTCATTGATTACTGTGTATAGAGATGTGCGCAATGAGCGATAGATGTAAGTTAGGATCATGGATTCGTAGCGAGTCTGAGTACGGTGTAACACGGTGGAGGTGTGTTACCGTAAGATGTGTGGTGAGTGAAATGTGGACTATTATGAGTACGCTTGATGGTTCGTAATGAGTGGTGAAGTGGATAGTAATTGTGTGGTGTATTACAGATGTAATGTTATTCTTATAGGTGCCGGGGTCGGGCAGAGAAGCCACCCGCGGTGAGCGGACTTGTGCCGGGGTTGGGCAGAAGGCTACCCACAGGCCTGCCTGAGTGAAGCTGTCGCGCAGGACAGCGGGAGCACATGAGTCGTGGCAGTCTGGCCACAGACAGGGACGTTGTTATTAAGATGTTAATGTGCTATTAAGATATTAATGTGCCATTGAGAATATAATGTGCTATTGAAATATTAATGTGCTATTAAGACCTCGAGGGGGATTGAGATACGGAGATTAGGTTGAGCCAGAGCCAACAAGAGAGGCCAGCAAGTAATATATATATATAGATGTGAGGCTGAGGCCAGAGCATATTTTAGAAAGTATTATTGGGTTGTGGACCCGTAGAAGCATGAATGTCGGGGATACTGACCATTGGATGGTAGTTGAAGTGAATAATGTAATGCACGTATATCTTTATTTTTATGTATAATAAATGTGTGAGTCTGTTTGGTTGTTCTGTTAGGTGTTATACTTGTTCGTTCGTGATTGTTGTCCTGTCATAATTATTACATTTCGCAGTCTGGGATTTGTGACAGTTATTACGGAATACAAAATTGGTGCCGTGACAACATTTCTGATCGAGACGTGGGGCGGATGTTTGGTGTGTATGTGTATATGTGCTGGGGGTGGGGAGGGCGGGAATAGGGACGTTCAGAGGAGAAGAATTCGATCGTTACGCTAACTCAGTATCTCATCACATTCAGTTGGGCTGTCGAAAATAAAAATTAATCTGGAGATACGTATGGTCAGAGATTTGGTACTGAGGTGGATGGACGCACTGCAGGCAAGCAGAATAGGTAGACAGGTAGATAAACTAAGAAGACACAGATCGAAGAACGAGAGATGTGCGAGAAAGGATGATGAAGAATAAAAAAGGTTGAGCCTGGGGGCAAGCTAACTGATTTGGATCGGGCCACTAGTTGGATGATGACGTCACGACATTGCGTTTCAAGGAGATCTGACTAATTGGCTGGTGCGCCAGGTCTCATTAAAACTGTCTCCACGACGAAATCGGCTGGTGTGCACCTAGACTTGGGTATAAAGATACGGTCTGCTCGCACATACTCGCTCGCACTCATACACAAACATGACCACACGCCAAACAAATACAAGAGATGCAATCAATCAATATTAAAGAAGAAAGATGAAAGTAGAGAAAATGGAAACTAGAAAAGGACAAAAATGAAAACGAAAAAGGAGGAAGAAAATGTGGGGGGAAAAAAACCAATGTGAAATGTAAAAAAACAAAACAACGAATGGACCGATTGATCACAGGATACAGCTGTGATGGAGAGGGATATGGGGCAGTAGTGATGCAGAACCTAATAAAGATTGAACGAATAAACAGAGATTAGATGAGAACTAGATGCATTATGAAAAAAAAAACAGGACCTCTCAGAAATGAAGTGGAAGAAATGGAATGATTTTATTTCCAGGTAAAAAGTGACTTGGGTATTACGATTTCCGCTTAGTTAGTGTGAGGGGGAAATGTGGCCAACTGAAATGTGATGAAAATAGACAAGTGAAAGAAATCACTAGCGTTGAAGAAGGAATCTTAAAGGAAAAGTTAGGACGGAGAAAGAGAGGAGGGGGAGGAGGAGGAAGAAGAAAACAGCCCTTGTATCCCAGAGACAACAGTTGTGTTTCTCCCAAGCATCCTCATTGTATTCACTATTCCCCCTTCACCGTTAGTTGCGCCAGCAGCGCGAGCGAGACAGCACACGCCCTAGACTGACAGCACTCACTCTCAGCATGCGGGCTAGGGGGAGGACATCAGGAGGAGCTGTGTATGACAGTCTCAGAGCTAGTGTTGTGATCCGCAGACCAGGGAAACGTTCGCGTAACTAAACTCAGCTGAATTCCATTGTTGTAACAAAGAGATTTCGAATTATTCTACACATGGGGATCTTAAACACCACTGTTGGCTGTTAATGGCATTTGCTGTTCTCAGGTTTGTAGATGTTCTATTTATATTGATGACAATTCACTGGGTCTATCTACGTATGGTTTGGAAGATCCGTTTAAGAAGCGATAATTGTAGAGACATCGGAGGATTTGCTGGACTGAAAGTGTCGCAAAGTACACTGACTCATAGGATTAAGATCTTTGATAAAGATGGTACAATAATTAATAATATTATAGTTACTGTTTTGATTCAGGATTTTTTTTCCTGCTATAATTGTCTTATTGTTTGAAGATGTGCTTTGAGTATTGCGGTTGATTTTGCTCTAGTATTTTTTTAGTGTTACTGGAAAACAAAATGATTGGAAAAAAATGTTTTTCAATACGTGGGGCCGCCAAGTTTACCTCGAGAATCAGCTTCAGTCTGAAAGTAAGGTTTGTTGAAGTTTCAAGTGAATCGGTGCAGAATTGAGACCTCCATGCCTGACAAACGTTTGGAGTTGGCTTTTCTATTCCATTGGATTTTGTGTCTTATGATCTATCTTTACAGGCTCCACTCCATTGTTCAGGTCATTCAGAATTTTGTGATCGTCGCACCATCCTTAGTTATTCATCAAATGTGATGCTTTATTAGTTATAATGCACGTATAACTGTAGGCGCCATCCACCATTTGCGGCTATTTTGCCCTCAGTGTAGGAAAAAGGTCGGGGGTGGTCCTGGAAAACGCACGTACACATTTGGGTTATGGAGTGAATTAAAAAGATTCGGTTATATTTATCTTTTTGTGCAAATTAAGCTTTTTGATTATATGTCATACGCTATGTTTCTTTCGAAATAGTCAACTGTCCACGCAAAACGCCATTTGAAAGTCCTAGAACATCACGGCTTTATTATGGGCAGTCGCCATTGTAAAAGGCTAGACGCTCTTCTAGCTTTATACTATTTTTGTGGAGGATGTTTATTGTTCCATTCTGCCATTGTTATTGTTGATCATGTTGTGTGGAAGTTACCAGCCATGTGTTATGTTCTTCAGGAACGCGAACTGTGGTAATGATAGTGATTTCCTTAGCGGCTCCTGAATCTCAGCCCTCAGGCTCTGTGACTTGGCCATGCTGTAATGACCAGTCATGGCACTCGCTTTGAAGACCGTAGGCATTTTTTTCATTGTTAATGTTATTAAACTCTCGCATAGCGGTCGATGTACTTTAATGTTGGTTTTTTTTTTAATGTTTAATTCTCTTCTGGCTATTTTAATAATAGCTGTAGTCTTGCTTACCAGTAATTCCAGAGTAGAGTTTTGTTTTTTATTTATTATAAAAAAATCATTGTGATGCGAGATATTTGATATAGGAACATTGTCGGGAGGGGAGTTGGAAGCTCTCTCTCTCTCTCTCTCTCTCTCTCTCTCTCTCTCTCTCTCTCTCTCTCCAAACACACGCTTTTCAACTTCAAGGGCTTCGGCCGCTATCTTGACATACATAGCTTTATGTTATCATGAAGGCTTACCGCTATCCTGACCTTCTCATACTCCATGAAATGTATGTGTGTATACGAGTAAGAGAGAGAGAGAGAGAGAGAGAGACGGTGGTTTGGGGGGGGTGGAGTGGGGGGGGGGCAGGATCGGGTCACCCATGCAGCCCATTTGAAATGGTTGGCCCGCTTGACGAACTAAGTCTCAGGAGAATCGATACATTTGGTTGATTAAATGCTCGCACATAAACAACCGGCCTTCCCTTTTATCAGTTAATTGGAAGCGATTAGTTGGGTGAGGTGCGTTTTTGAAACAGTTTGTGCGAAGAACGACCCAGAAATGACGCAGGACACACATGTATAATTGATGTCCTGTTGTGGTGGTGTATCTTCTTATCTAGATAATGCCCGTGTCTCTTTGTTCAGCACTGGCCGAAATCGGCGTTTTTCCCCAGGCATGATTTGAGTTTAAGCGACCAATTTTTTAAGATTCTCGTTCAAAACTCATGACTAGGCGTTTTGTGACACACACACAACCCTCCTTTACTTCCTTCTTTCTTCTTCACTTCATCTTGCCTCATCTCCCCAGCAATGTTCCCTCCAAGCTGTGACTGTGAGCACACACGTGTTGCAAGAGGACAAAGAGAAATTGATACGTGCACGAAAAGTTGCTTACTTAAAATAAATATAAAATAAAATGTACAATAAAATCTTAACTTAATTCGCTACTCCGTAGAATGCATTCATACATGTGTTGTATTAGGTTATATGCCAGTACAGTGTTATTAACTATGAAAGATAGGCTGTGCCAAAATTAGTTTTAAACAGTCTCAAGTTCGCCTTTGCACAAGCATTCAGCGCGCACATAATTTTGTCACAGGAAAAAACAACCATGCACCAACATATTTCTCGCACACTGAATAGATAAGATAAAATGTAACTTTATTATCCTGTTGCCAGGAAATTTGTTGTCACAGCATTGATAACAGTACAACAGTAAATAGGTAGAATGCCCATATCCGCCATCTTTAGTGTAAGTAAGGACCCACGCATCACCATGACGATTGTGGCACTGATTTTTATTAGCTAGCTGGCTTGTACTGCGAGCATTTGAGACGTCGCGAACCAACCGGCGGCGAGCTAAAAGTAGTCCACTGCAGTAAACAATGGCACATGTGTACATGTTCAATGGGAGACGTTCGGTCAATTCTTTTACTTCGTTTCCCTTGTTTACACGGATGGTAGGGAATCTGACCAGCTTAGATTCGTCCTTTCCACCCCTGTCATAACAATGAACTACAATGCAACCAGCAGGCATTTTAACCGCTTAGATATATCTCGGAAGTTACATTATTCAGCTGATCCACCGGCCATTTTTAGTGTAGGAAGATCAAAACAAAAACACTCTTTGACGTGATGCGCAATCTACCTATACAATATCTAAGACCCATGGGTTTTTTAACGCAAATCGCTCACACGCACATTGCTCACACAACATTACCGGCAAATAAGAACATTACTCACACACGTACACACTGTCAGGACAATCCCTTAGGAAAACTAACAACAGCATACTACATCAGGAAACACTACTACTTCAAACTGCGGATGGCAATGAAAGATGGTCTATAGCGCCCTGTTTCTTTTGAGGTACAGTCTTCGTCCATTTATTTGGGATCGGGCCATCTGATGGAACAAGGGATGGGAACAATCATTTGGAATTTATTTTAGTTTCCGAATACTAAACATTAGAGAAACCATTGCTCCCCAGGTAAATGTTGTTCTCTTATTAAGAAAGAGGAATGCCAGTTAAAACGATTAAAAGCCTTTTAGATACTGTAAAAACAAAACAAATCCTCTGAAAGAATTAGCGTCATGATCTCACTTCCAAATGTACTTGCATATATCCCTGGTACTGGCTCTGTGACTTTAACTTTAACTCCCCTAGTCACACAATAGAGCAGAAAAGATGAAACAGTAAGTGCATGAAATAATTATTGCCGGAGAAAGACCAAATTTTGGTAGGAAATGCCCGCGCCTGGAACACGAGCTGACACAGACTATGGAATAGTGTACAATTCACAGAAAAGCTGTGCGGTCGCAGCAAGGCTTGAAGCAGAGACCAAATATGGCAATAAGAAATATTTGCATATAGCAAAGCTTCGCGTAAGAAATAATATAGAAAGGGTAAAATAAAATTCAAAGGAAACGGGAGGACAAACCAAGCTTTCGGTCTATTGAACTTCGCCAGGAGGAAAAAATGTAACAAGGTGGAAAACTGAACCAACAAAGCAGTTGAACAAATAATAATAATAATAATAAATATATATATTTTATTATATAATAGAATGTAAAACCAGTACGAGTACATAGCAGCGAGTCCAGACTTGTATTTCTTATGCGAGGCTTTGCTGCCTGCAACTTTCTCTTTTTGCCATATAGACTGAACTGTATGTATATTCTTGGCAGTTGGAAAACGTAAAAAGCAGGCCGAACAGGCCGCTGCCCGGGCCAAATTAAATAAAATTCATCCCTACCATAACCACCTCCCTCATCTCCCCCCCCCTCCCCCCCCCCCCCCCAAAAAAAAAGAACCGCCGACCGGCGCTACACTGTGGCGACGACGTGTTTGCTCCAGTTGTAACTGGGCTGCAGTGGCACAAAGGCAAATTTCCCAAATGGGATTAAAGACTTATACAAAATACAAAAATACAAAAAAATTCGGCTACTTTTAGATAAGAGTTAAGGCAAGGATTAGTAATAATTACAATATGCATTATATTTTGGAAATACCTAGGCCTAGAACCCGACTCGACAGGCTAAGGATTTTGCATAGATCTGGAAAAAGTTTCAAATGTGTTAAAATTAAATGAATATAATTATTTACCACTATATTAAACTTAAAAGCTCTGAATACGAAAAAAAAATTAAAGAACGTTTAACCCAAAACAGACCGCGAAGGGCGCAAGGTGGCCGTTATCGTGCCCACGCGCCGTTAAACTCATACTCGAAGGCGAAGGACTACGTGCGCATTCGACTACGGTTCTCACAAGGCTAGGATTGGTATCAATTACAGTAGCATTCCACCAGAAATGATATTGTTTTCCTCGAGGTGATGGTAACCTTCCGAGACCGTGCGTTTTACATTTACTGAAACACTGACCTGGTCACTCATGACTATGTTCTAAAACAATAACAGCAACAAAAAAGACTAACTTGAGGACGATTGTTTTTTAATTTTCCCTGGCTTTTTACCTAGACTATACTTAATCAAGTAGCTTTAAATTTAGCAACCCATGACTATTTTACTTATGCAGAGATACAGTTTATTAATTAATTAATTTATTTATTTATTTATTTGTTTATTTATATTTTATTTATTTATTTTGTTTCATTTTAGTTACCCGAGTAGTTCTGAACCAACAGTCAACCAGGAACTTTCTCTCTCCTGTCAGCAGAAACTTCACTCAGATAAAAAGAGATTTCTTACTTCCGTTGTAAGCCTTGAGGGGTTCTGGGCAATTTCCCAGTTAATATCTGAGTAATGTGTGATGTACTTGATGTCTTACTCTTAAAAGGAAGAGTAAGACAGTGGGAAGACAGAGAGAGAGAGAGAGAGAGACAAAGAAATGAAGAACTAAAGAAGACAATAATGAACATAATAAGCATTTTTCTTGCAAAGTATTGACTCGCTGATATTGTCCGTCAGTCTCTGTCTGATGTATGATTCTGAAGATTTGATAATGATATCCATCAGTGTGCAGCTCCAGGGCACGGGACAGAGAGAGGAAGGGTTCTGATATTGAATACATTGTTAAAAAGTAATTACCTGCTATATCATTGGAACTTAAAAATGTTTGTCTATTTGTTCAGACCATGGAAACAGGGAGGGGTGCCCTGAGGGTCGGGGGTGGCAGAAGTCCTTACCGAGATGCACTTGGATGAAAGAACTTATGAAAGAGAGATGTGTATTTATCCCTACACATGAACTAAATTTTGATCCGCATTCATCAGGCCAGGTCATAACGATTGTATCAAGGCGAATTAACATTAGTGTAAGCTTGTCTCCGCTTAAATGCACGTCATTGCTTAAAGAAAATTCTGCCAGAGGACAGGACTGGAATTGTTTGTCTGAATGGAGACACTTAGAGTGGAAACTGCACCGAATGGCGTGTCAGTAATGAGTGTGATAACACTGTTCAAGGTAGAGGGTGGCTATTGTTGAAGGTCCAGGCGCTGGGAGAGTGGCGTGCAGAGGAGGGGGGGGGGGGGGCAAAGGGGGCGGCGGCACCGGGCATTCGTTTCAGGCGACATATAATCAAAGAGTGTCCAGGCTCTGTACTTGAGTTTTGGGACACACAATCATGGAGTTGGCCCCAGGTATGATGGGACATCACCAAATCTCTGCACGCCACTGTGCTGGTATGTTCCAGATGATTCGTTAATAGATAGATAGATAGGTAGATAGACAGACAGATAGATAGATAGATAGATAGATAGATAGATAGATAGATAGATAGATAGATAGATAGATAGATAGATAGATAGATAGATAGATAGATAGATAGATAGATAGATAGATAGTGTATAATTATGAACAGGTCATCGTTGATTGGACATTTTCCTGAATTTTGTATCATAGATGGAGTTGTTTTTTATACCACCGGAAATCTGCTTTTTAAAGGTAATGTCAGAGGGAGAAAACCCCGCCAAAACTTGGATCTCGCTGACAAGAAAGTGAAAGATGACTGTAGGGTTGTTTGACGAGGGGCAAGACACAAACAAACGACTAAATCAAGTTTTTCGTTTACCAGGCAGAATCAAATATATAATTTCCTAAATGAAACTCGATAATTTGCTTCTTTCTCGTCTTTGTTGCCAGTAGTTTTTATTCCTCTTTTTGTTTTTCTTATTTTGCGGAAAAAGCAAAACGTCATGTTCCAGAATCAGAGCACGTCCTCCATCAAATGTCACGGGAGGGCGCTTTAATCAGTTTAAATGTCAATTGTTTGACTGGCTGCTGCCGTAGGCAGACATACAAATAGAGCCATTATTCAGGGTACTGTTCATCTTAAGCTGTATGTACACGGTCCTAATACTTTATTCAATTTATTTTAGAACTGAATCAAAATCAGCTATTCTATTTCAACGATTCTAACTTAGATTACTTAGAATAAAATATAGAAAAGGACAGTTTCTGTTTCTACGATTCTTATTTCATATCTAGTTAGACTCGGCATTCGTGCGAGTGTTTCAACTGCTCTAGTGCGGTCCCGGAATAGAAAGAAAAGTGAAATTAGAATCTTCAGTTGTAAATGTTTTAGCACCGAATCGCTTGGGATCGGTTCTTATTTCTCTTCTACCTTCCATTCTAATTCATTGAGGAATTGTGGACTTTTTAGGAAAGCTAATATACAACTTGAACTTTTTTAGAATTTTACCAATGTGTTAAAATTATATTAATAATATTAATGTATTTAATTCAATGTTAAACTTAAACGCTCTGAATATGAAACATCAGTAAAGAAAGTGTACCCAAGTAGATCGTGAAGGGCGCAAAGTGGCCGTGATCGTGCCGACGCACTGTAAAACCTAAACTCAAAGTCATTGATGAATCTTGGGGCGTGTATTTGTGGCGTATTTTAAAATTTTGAACATCCTGTACTTTCTGTGATCGAATTCTTCTAATCAAACAAAACAAAGACCAAAAAAAAAAAACAACCCACAGCATTCACCACTTAGGTGGCAGAATCCAGGCCAGATATTTGCGTCCGGGTCATTGCCATTCTCTTTTCTCTCTCTCTCTCTCTCTCTCTCTCTCTCTCTCTCTCTCTCTCTCTCTCTCTCTCTCTCTCTCTCTCTCTCTCTCAGTATGGATATGTGTCTGTCTCTCACTCATGCAAACACACATGTATACGCTCACACTTATACAACCTCAGTAATTGCCGGGAATAACCGCTGGAAGTGGCTGCCTTCCTAAAGAGTGTTATAGCCGACCTGTGTCGAACATTAGACATCACCTTACAGTTACACTGTCATATTATTTCACCTGCGTGTATCCCAGCCCCCACAGAGTGTAGGAATTAAGGGACCGAAACATTCATTTGTTTGACCAGGTCTTTGTTTCCTTGAACATCTGCATTGATCTGCAGTCTCGCTATACCAAAGCTTCAGTATATCTTCCTTTACCCTCACTCATACCACTCATACCAGTCATGCAGACATTCACTTGACTTTCGAATTAGTTTTCTGCAAAACCGAGATTTAGCCTATAGAACTGAATTTGAAGACTTGCCGCAGTCTGGAAATGCTAGGGAATGTGAGAGAACTTGATGCTGCTTTTGAATTGATGAACGTTGGCAAAGAGAGCCTGTAATGAAGAGTTCATTCGTGTTTCAGAAGTCCAAGATTTTCGTATTTTCTCGTTACTTTCTTTGTGTAAGTACTTCTCACATTGACCGCCGCCTTTCATCGGACATGAAATTTCATGATTATAAACCACGTACAACGCTTCCTGTTCTGGAGCATTTGATCCCAACCCTGGTACAACACAATCTTCTTGACTTAGGCAGCAAGATATCCGAACCTACACACTATCATCATCATCATCATCATTGCCTTTCTCACCCTGGATCAGGGTATAGGCCACCAACAAACACTTTCCATCCCTCTCTATCATGGGCCAGCCTCTTTACATTATTCCAAGTCTTTCCGCTTCGTTGCACATCATTTTCTCTGGCTCTTCTCCACGTTCCGCGCGGCCTTCCTCTTGATCTCTTGCCCTGGGGATTCCAATCCAATACCTTCTTCGTGATGCTGTTTCCTGGCCTCCTGAGAGTGTGGCCGATCCATCTCCATCGCCTCCTACCAATTTCCTCTCTGACTGGGCTCTGTCTTGTTCTTTTCCATACAATTTCATTGCTCACCTTGTCTGTCCATCTGATCTTAAGTAGCTTCCTCAAACATCTGTTGATGAAAACTTGGATTCTCTTTATGCAGGCCTGGGACGCATTCCAAGTCTCACATCCATACAACAGGACTGACTTCACGTTCGAGTTGAATATCCTCAGCTTTGTTTTTAGAGATATATCCTTGGTTCTCCAAATCTTGCTTAAGGACGTGAAAGCTGCCTGTGCCTTTCCAATTCGTGCTTTGACTTCTGCCTCTGTTCCTCCCTTATTGTTAATGATACTACCAAGATAGCAGAAGGACTCTACATCTTCCAGTGGTTGATCTCCTACTCTGACTTGTGCGCTTGGGGGTGCAACAATTTTTAGGACCTTCGACTTCGCAGGATGTATCCTCAATCCAAAAGGTATAAGCCAGTGACCACGGCTTTATTCCACATAGATCTGACCTATACTAAACTCATCTTCTTATATAATATTATATTCTAATACAATGCAAGAGGCATGTATAGAACTGACCAATGCCTTTTCCAACACTGAACACAAAAACTGCTCAAATGTGACCGTAAAAGTGTGAATATTTTATAGTAAACCGGATACTTGATGCACGTCGGCCCGTTAGACTTCCCGTGGGTATTCATCTAGCTAAGCTACCCCACCCAGCGACACTATCAGTGTAATTGAGAATATTTTAAGTATCGTTGACATGAAGAGATCGATATGAAATCTAGATGATCTTAACGCTGTATCCATTATCTTCAACTTTTTTCAGATTTATGGAACACAATGACCTGATAACGATTGGAGTCAAAAGGCCACAGGGATGGAGAGAGGGCGGGGGTAGGAGGACTTTGGATCAAAGTGAACTCATTGACTGCCGAGACATAGAATAGCCGTGTTCAAACTTTCTGAAACGGGTGAAACACGGCCACTTTAGTTCTTGTCTGTTCAAACTGCAGTTTGGACGTTAATTGAACGTTAACAGTTTGCGGCTTTAGTATTATGATAAGGCGTTAGAATAACTCGAAACTGTGAAACAGCTTGATAAGTGTCACACCGCATTCTAAACAAGTGTCAAGGAGTGCATTATTTTGTTATACCTTTCCTGCATACTAAAAGATCTCCAGTTTTTTCAGAAAATGGAGATAGAGCAGACAAGAACTAACTAAGGTCGCAACATGCAAAATGATCTTAAAACAGACAAATAAATGCAAAATTATATAGTACTATAGTATATATATAATTTATATCACACACACACAAAAAAAGTATTTGTCGATAGGTAAGACAAGTCTGGGTTGAGCACCGTGTAAGGTGTTACAGACATGAAACATTGAGCATGGGGGGGGGGGGTGGGGGGGGGGGGGTTGTTTCTGTCAACAGAGATTTTGTGTTTGGTTAGGGCGATTTGTCTTCTTCAGTAGGGTGATAAAAATTGATCATGAGAAAGCCCAACGATGAGTATTACTATCATACTAATTACTATTCTGTTTGTGTGTATTAGTATTGATCCCATCTGGAGTTCCGTTATATTTTGTAAGATGCTGTAAGTTCAGGCATGGCTCTTATGAACACATTTATGATTCAGTGGCAACATCGATTAAATATGCAATTTGTCAGTCCGACTGCGACTGCTTTGGCAATTTAAGATTACATTATTTAGATCCGTCCCTTTCTTTAAGTTTAACGTTTTAAAGACTAAATAATTATAAAAACCACACATTGGCAGACGTGCCTCTGTGCTGCTGTACAGGCAAGAACTCGCAGCTAAGTAGACATATTCTATTTAGATTGTATATATTTCCTAATTTAAATCTTTTATTGTTCGATTGGTTTATCTGTTCAATTTTCCAATTTTTAAAAAAAAAATTTCCATGAAGAAGGCTTTTGCCGAAATACCGGCCATTTTCTGTCATCTCTTTTAGTTTGGGCTTCATTGCATCATTTAAGTATTATTTCTTATGTGAGGCTTTGCTAACATACAACTTTTTCTTTTTGCCAAATTTTGATTTTGTATATAGTTTTAAAGTCTATACTGCTTTATCAACGCAGAAACAATCGCTTGCGGCTGTTCATGATGTATTTCGGCCCGAGTGTTGGCTACTATCGAGTTCTAGAGTTACTTTTCAAAACCAGTACATTTTGTCAACCACAAAGAGATCAAATACCACACTGGGTCAAGTGTCTGCGCTTCAGGTCAACATGCTACTGTTCTGTTCCTGACCAGTCAAAAGCAAACATTCTGCCTTGTGATGCTTAAGAAAAAAACAACCATTTTTGCATAAAACAAAAATTCAACAAACCCAGGTCAATTTGAGGTCACACCCGATAGTACAGTGTATTGATATCTTTAGCCTTTAAAAATCTGTAAAATATTTATACAAGTCATTGAGACAGTTAAGACGTCCTCTGTGTATGCCTGTTTCATATAACCTGATAAGACGGAGTCGTGCTGGAGACGTTTGAAGTGGATGTATCTTTGGATTAATGGATGCCTTGGTCAATGAAATGTTCATGTCCCAGCTGCTTCAGTGTTCTCCGTACGATCGGCCAAACAGCCGCATGAAGAACCGTGCCACCGTCTATCTTTCAGAAATGAAGCCGACCACAAAAAAATGCGGAATAGAATTTATTTGTGCTAGAGACTGATACAGATTGAGAAAGCAAGTCTATAATTCTGAAGTCCCCACTGGTCTAGTAAATAAGTTGGGGTGGCCAATTTTTGTTTGTTTCCCATCACAAGTGCATCTTTTTATGTGAGGGGACATTTTTTGTTTTGTTTTCGTTTCCTTGTAAACTGGACGAGGTGCCCGGCATTGCCCAGAACCAGCCTGTAATACCAGCCCTCTCCCTCTCTCTCTCTACAACCTTGCTTAAGAACTCATGTGAAAAAAGAACTATGCACCAAATTGAACGCGACTCAATGTAGACTTCCAGCCACACAGTGGGCTTATCAAAATGCAAAAAATAGATCATTGTACTTTTCTACCATCATAAAAACATTTTTGTAAGATTGCCCACAACTTGAATATATATATACAGAATCGGTCGATACCGTAGAATTAAGAAGTGGATGAAGTTGGATCTCAAATAATCCTAACTTGAAACTATTCTACGATGTACTCACTCCTTCAGCCGGTTGTCATCTGACCTTCCCACTTCCGTTGTAGTTCTCCCCAGGCAACTTCCGGTGGCCAGATTTCGGCCGATGCGAGCCAAATTATTTTGGCTCTACATCTACCCCCCATCCAATGTAGCACACGGTGAACGCTTATACTCAGCGATACACCGCATGCGAAATGATGAAGTTAGACATCGTACCGGCTCGGCCGACGGGTGATACGACCCGACCGAGTGGTAGATGTAAGTGGTTCCACGTTGTTTCCAATAAAGGCTGGCTTGAGGCGGTCTATGGAAATCTTGTTGTGGCGACCTTCAATGTCTAGTAGAAAATATTTCTCATGTTTTTCCAAGATTTTGCACGGACCCTCATATGGCCGTTGAAGAGGACTGCGGTCAGCGTCCTGCCGGACATAGACAAAACCTGTGGAGGACAGGTTGCTTGGAATATAGTTGTTTTGGTGGCCGTGATAAGAGGTTTGACTTGGCCGTACCTTATGCATGGTGTCTTGTAGACGTCTCAAGAAGATGGAATCTGGGACAAAATCTGTTGAGTCCTTTGTCTGAAAAAATTCTCCTGGAAGACGAAGTGTTGTTCCATACACCAACTCAGCTGGAGAGCATCCGGGGTCCACACGCCAGGATGATCGAATGCCCAGAAGAACAATGGGAAGTTGATTGTACCAATCAGATCCAACAACCCGAGCCTTAAGAGACGCCTTCAACTGACGATGCACACGTTCAATCATGCCATTAGCTTGAAGGTGATAGGCAGTTGTGTTATGACTGGCAATCCCTAAAAGCTTGTTAAACTCTTGCCACAAGCGTGAGGTGAATTGAGTACCACGGTCCGTTGTGATATCTTCCGGAACACCATACTTCGAGACCCAGTGATGGAGGAGAGCCGATGCACATGTTGAGGCTTGAGTGTCTGGTAAAGGAATGGCATCTGGCCATTTAGTGAACCTGTCAATGATTGTCAAGAGGTATGACATACCATGGCTGACTGGCAAGGGGCCAACAATGTCAATGTGGAGACTACTGAATCGTGCAGCAGGTAACGGGCGTGAAGTGAGGGGCGCCTGTGTGTGCCTATGGATCTTGGAAGCCTGACAGGCGTGACACTCTTTGCACCACTGTCGTATCTGACGCTTCATGTCATGCCATACAAAGCGTAGTGCGATAGACTTCTGAGTTGGCTTCGGTCCTGGGTGAGATAAGCTATGGACACTATCAAATGCTGCCCGAGTCCAGGTCGAAGGGAGAATAGGTCTCGGATTGCCAGTCGATACATCACACAACACTCGGGCATCATCGAATGTGAAATAACGCAGCTCCAAACCAGTGCAGACTGTATCATAATCTGCCATCTCCCCGGAATCCACCTGTGCTTGAGATAAATCGAGGAATGTGCCCCTAGGTAAGCCATCTCTGATTGACTGATCACCATCCGTGAAGATAGCATTGATGCGAGAAAGTGCATCCGCAACAACGTTGAATTTGCCTTTGATGTGACGAATGTCTGACGTAAACTCAGCAATGTAAGACAAATGGCGTGTCTGACGTGGAGATCGGTCGGTCGAAGAATGTAACGCCAGAGTAAGGGGTTTGTGGTCAGTGTAGCATGTGAACGGCCGACCTTCCAAAATATGACGAAAGTGTTTGATAGCACTATATCAAGACCAGATCAATCTCCAACAGACCGTTCGCTCCATGGTACACCCTAGATGTCAAAGCAGCCAAAGCAGAATGTCGCAAAGCAGAAAGGAAATGGTTAAAGACAGGTCTTACAGTCCACAAGGACATTTTCAAACACCAGAAGAACAAATGGAAATGTGTTATTAAACTTGCAAAAAAAGACTTCTATGTCACTAAACTTCAAAATTCTACATCTTGTAAGGAACTTTTTAGTATTTGTGATGAACTCACAAGGAAAAGAAAGGAAACACCTCTACCCACAATTTACGAGAACAATTTGTTGCCCGATGTTTTTGCTGATTATTTTGATAAAAAAGTTACAACTATCCGAGAAAATCTTGACAGTTTTGATGCCATTGATCATTTTGATGAGTTTCAGGGAAATCCTATAGACACTTTTGGTGTTGTGTCGAATGAATCTGTAAAATCTATCATCATGGCATCGCCATCAAAATGTTGTGACCTCGATCCTATTCCTACATTTTTGGTTAGATCTTGTATTGATGAACTGGTTCCAACTATTACAAAAATAATAAACAACTCTATTTTAAGTGGGTCTGTCCCTGATTATTTTAAAACAGCCTGGGTAACACCACTTTTGAAAAAAACGACTCTTGATCAAAACATGTTGAAAAATTATAGACCCGTCTCAAACCTTCCTTTTCTTTCAAAAATCCTTGAAAAGGTGATATTACAACAACTAATGTGTCATTTGAGAAATAATGACCTGTTGGAACCATTTCAATCTGCTTACAGAAGTAACCACAGTACTGAAACTGCACTATTAAGAATCATGAATGACATATTAGTAAAGGCAGATTCTGGAAATATTACTCTGCTAAATTTGTTGGATCTGTCAGCAGCGTTCGACACCATCGATCACGAAATCCTGCTCAGAAGGCTAGAAACATCGTTTGGAATCAGAGGGGTCGCCCTTAAATGGGTCGAATCTTACCTGTCAAATCGCCACCAATTTGTTGTAACCAACAAAATAAGATCTTTTTCTTATGCGCTTCAGTATGGCGTACCACAAGGCTCAGTGCTTGGTCCTATTTTGTTTACTATCTATACTATTCCACTTGTACATGAAATAAAGAAATTTAATTTACAATATCATTTCTATGCTGATGATACCCAGCTCTACAGTTCTGCCTTGCCATGCGATGTTGACAGCCTTCTGCAGCAGGCTGGAAACTGTATAACAGAAATTAAAAGCTGGATGAACCAAAACAAACTGGCACTAAATGAGGATAAAACTGAGGTTATTTTATTAGGCCGTGAGCGGGTTCTGCAAGAAGTGGACAGAACTGAGATGATAATTGGCACTAATTCAATAGAAATTTCAAAAAAAGTAAAAAACCTAGGGGTTTACATTGATTCAAATCTTTCTATGTCATCTCAGGTTAGTCACCTCATTCGTATTCTATACATGGAAATCTGGAAAATTGGTAAAATCAGACATCTTATTTCAACTGAAACTGCGGCTGTTTTAGTAAATTCTTTTGTACTTTCAAAGCTTGACTATTGCAACTCCCTTTTGGCTGGAATTTCACAAAAAAATATTAGAAAACTCCAAATTGCTCAAAACAATGCAGCGAGACTTGTTTTGAAGAAAAAGAAAAGAGATTCAGCACTGCCACTTCTGCAGAGTTTGCACTGGCTGCCAGTCGAGAAAAGAATAATGTACAAATTGTCATCCATTTGTCACAAATGTGTCAATAATACTGCTCCATCGTACCTAGTTGATTTAACTGATTACTATGTTCCATCTCGTCAACTAAGATCATCATCTGACACTACAAAATTGAAAGTACCTAAAATGAATCTGTCGACTGTAGGAGAAAAGTCCTTTTCATTTCTTGGCCCTACCATCTGGAACACTCTTCCAAAGACAACCAGGGAAATTAATGACATTGGTTCTTTCAAACGCCATCTGAAGACCCATTTCTTTAAGACAAACTAGGCTAGGTGTTTTTCGGCAGCAACAATAGTAAATATTTTTGAATTTCTTTTGTGTATGCGTGTGTGTGTGTGTAAGAGTTTGTTAAAGCGCCCAGAGCTTGTCATCGACGGGGTTGGGCGCTATATAAATGCAATATATTATTATTATTATTATTATATGCTGCCAAAAGTTCCCGATCAAATGCACTGTATTTTGTTTCAGCAGAAGAAAGTTTGCGCGAGAAAAACGCCACAGGCACCCAAAACCGTCCATGAAGCTGTTCCAACTGGGCACCGATTCCCACGTCTGAAGCGTCCACAGTAATGCTGGTAGGAGCGTCTGCACGAGGATGATGAAGTAAGACCGCTCCGCTAAGGGCCTCCTTGGCTGCCTGAAATGGCCTCTCGCAGCGCAGATCCCACTCAATTTTTTTACCTTTCCCGCTGGCTTGCTCATGAAGGGGAGCTAAAACCTGAGCGATATTGGGCATAAACCTGTGATAGTAGTTGATCATACCGAGAAACCGTTGCAGGCCAGTCCGATCTGTTGGTGGAGAAGATTGACGAAGTGCTTCAACTCTTTCAGGAAGTGGTGCAATACCAGTGGCTGTGATCCGATGTCCAAGAAAGTCAATCTCGGTTACCCCAAACTTGCATTTAGCCTTGTTGATGACCAAACCATTGGCTGACAGGGTCTGGAATAGTTCTTGAAGATGTTGAATGTGCTCATCAAATGAACGACTGGCCACCAAAATATCGTCAATGTAGACAAAGGAACATGGTATATCTCGTAAGACGCCGTCCATGAGGCGTTGAAAACTTTGAGCTGCATTCTTTAATCCAAAGGGCATGCGGAGAAATTCCCATAAACCAAGAGGAGTGATTACTGCTGTCTTGGCAATTGAACTGTTAGCAATGGGAATTTGGTGATAACCTCTGACGAGATCGATCTTAGAGAAGATGGTGCAGCCCGAGAGTTTACTGTTCAGATCGTGGATATGTGGAAGTGGATAACGATCGTCCTCTGTCTGGGTGTTGAGGAGCCGGAAATCTCCACACGGGCGCCTTGAACCATCCGACTTGGGGACCATGTGCAGGGGGGACGACCACGGTGACTTTGAACGGCGTAAAATTCCAATCTCCTCCATTTTGAAAAACTCTTCCTTGGCAGCGGCCAGTTTCTGGGGGTCCAAACGACGAGCACGAGCGTGAGCTGGAGGGCCATGCGTAACAATATGATGTTCGACGCCGTGTTTGTTGACTGAAGAGTTGAAAAGGGGAACCAAAATCTCAGGGAACTTTTCGAGCAATTCGGAAAAGCTGTTGGGCGGCGAGCACGATAAACCTGAGATGGAGATGGGGCAGCTGAAGTGCTTGAGGAGTACCGAAGCGTTGTCGGCTGAGATAAGACGTTTCCTGCTTAAATTGATCATCAAACCATGCGTGGTGAAGAAGTCGGCACCTAAAATAGGTCGTGTTACGTCGGCCAAGTAGAACAAGTGCTGGTATTCCTGCCTGTGCCCAAGTTGGACGGTTAGAGAACGTTTCCCCCACGTCCGTATTGTAGTGCCGTTTGCTGCGGATAAGGGCTGGGATAAATTTGTTTCGTATCGTATGTCCCGAGGAGCTGGGAAAACCGAAACCTCTGCTCCGGTGTCCACCAAAAATAACTCACCCGAATGCACATCAGGGACAGAAAGCGTGTGTGAACTGGGACCAGCTGATGCCACGCTCAACAGCTGGTTGAGCCGTTTCCCTGAAACCTGGAGCTGTGAGCCTGTGGCTTGGAGAGAAGAGAAGCGAACTTGCAGTTAGGGCGACAATTCCTGGCTTTTGGTCCAAAGGCGGAATGATAGCTGCAGATCCAACTATTGCTGGCAGGCACAGATCTATCTTTGTTGGGTGCATACCGTGAGTGTGAGTTGGCTGCGAACCGTGACCTAGACTGAACGGCATCAACGGATGGAACGGTGGAATCCTGTTGCATGTCAACCTCTGAGCTAACGTTGTTAACAGCCATTGCACCTTGCTGTGTGATGGAAGCTGACCTTGCCTCCCAAATGCTATCTGCTGCCTCAGCCAAAAGCTCTAGATCCGAGATGTTTTGTGCAGCCAAAATTGTTCTGACATCGGGGGGCAGATTTGCTAAAAACAGGGCCCTTTTAAGAGTTTGCGGATCGTTGTTGAGTGCGTTGATTTTGCGAAGAAGTGCAGTTGGACGTCTGTCACCTAGTCCATTGAGATTTAACAATTCCAAATCCTTTTGGGACTGTGTCTTGCCGAAAGTCTTGATCAGCACCCGTTTCAGCGTTGCAAACTTGTCAGTGGCTGGAGGATTGAGCAGGGTTGCTTGAATTTCTTCGGCTGTATCGACGTTGAGTGAACTGACAACATAATCGTATTTGGTTTGATCACTCGTTATGGCCTTTGTCCCGAACTGGGCCTCTACTCGTGCGAACCAGACCTCCGGTGACTTTGTCCAGAATTCTGGCAGTTTAAGCGAGACAGCGTTGACTGTATCGAAGGAAGAATCAGAATTCATGATGAGCGGTTCAAAACGGGGTCACCAATGTAGAATTAAGAAGTGGATGAAGTTGGATCTTAAATAATCCTAACTTGAAACTATTCTACGATGTACTCACTCCTTCAGCCGGTTGTCATCTGACCCTCCCACTTCCGTTGTAGTTCTCCCCAGGCAACTTCCGGTGGCCAGATTTCGGCCGATGCGAGCCAAATTATTTTGGCTCTACAATACAAAGGGTACTGAGTCAGATTAGTTAATGATTTTGAAAACTGCAAATTCAAGCAGTACCCCTGAGCAAATGCCCCATGTTAATCAAATACTCCCGCCACAAGTTTTTTTTTTTTTACCAATTTACTTCAAGAAGATTGTATGCAACGAGCAGGTCGTGGAATTACTCCTGGCCACCAATTTTAAACATTCCAGACACCAGTTGTGGTCTCGGCAAATCCATTTTTTATCCAGGTCAGTTCCGTGTCTCGCCGCCCACCTTAAAGACCTCTGTAATCAATGTCATTAGCCCCATTAGTAGTGATCTCGGCGAACCGCTCAGCCACATTCTAGCACTCATATTATGTGACAGATTCCATTAACCTTTGATACAGAAAAGGCCATTCCTCATGTGCAATTATCTCTTAAATGACACACAAAAAATCAGAAAAATCAGCTTATTTGCCCTGTCATTTGTACACACTTCGTGGAGTAGAGAAAGAGCTCAGCCACAGATAAGCTGATAGATCTAATTTGACCATCTTAATTTGGCTTGAGCTATTCGAGGCCTTAGTTTGTTCCAACTCCACTTTTTGCACAACAGAAATTCCAAGTTAAAAAGGTTTGTGTCTTTGGTATTATGATAAAGAGTTACAATAAATGAGGTCTGTGAAACAGCTAGTGATAAATGCCACGCACAACGCGTTATAAACAAGTGTCAAAGTGTGCAATTGTTGTGTACCTCTTCTACATACTAAAAGATCTCCAGTTTTTCAGGAAACGGAGCTAGAGCAAACAAGAACTAAGTTCGTGTGTCCCATTGATGCCATGGAAGTTCAAAGAAAGGGAGAAACAAAAAAAAAAAAAAAGTATACTGTTGACCATGAACCCACGTCCATTTAATGACAAACTAAAGTAATTTTAATTTTTAACCCATGGCACACATAAATCATCAGGTTGCGAACTGGATGGAAAGAAGCAAATTTTAATGGTATTGTTTCGCCATTCTTGGTCGTCTTGATAACTTGACGGAACGGTAATTATTCTAAATGTAACTCTTAGAAAAGCGAAGCACATAATATACTCAGTGTATCATTGGGTATTTGCTGCCATATTATTGTATTTACAGTTTTGCCGTTTGGAGAACAAGAGGTTTGAAGTTTGGTCAATGGAAGGGCTAAAACGCATAAACCCGTTATGTCACTAATAGTAATACATATCTCGAAAGGTTTTTAACCAATTGGAATGACGCGTAAATAATGAAATTAGGAGTGAGAGAACCAATTTTAGGACAGAACCTCAAAATCGGCAAAATGTCACAAGCAACAATATGGTAAATACCTCTCGATATCATGTGTTAATTGAGAATCTCGAAGAAGAATGATACATTGCTATTGTAGTTCTGGATGAAATGGCTCTGAACAAGCTCTCATAGCTATATCCTTGTATTCTTCTATCATCAGGATCGACATTTTTCCTACCATTCAGGGCCACAAGTTCCGGGTAGGCTGCAGGAAATCACCAGCTTTTCAACACTGTCATAAAAATAACATTATTCATTGCGTAAAAAGGAGTCAGTATTTATTATGTATAAACTGCTGGTGCGTGAATTATCATTATCAGTATCAAAGACAAGAATGTGTTCCACATGAAACCTTGGCAATGGAGGCCACGTTGTGGTCAGGAAGATCGGAAGCAGTGGTTCTCAACTCGGACGATATGGGGGGGGGGGGCGAAAACGAAGAAAAGCGTGACAAGGGGGCGAAAACCATGTAGGGGGCGATTTGGGGGGGGGGGGGCAAATCCAGGGCAACCAGTGACGTGTTCAACAGCACGGGTGAGCAGTTTTTATGAACAGAAAGGGTTTATTTATATTTTATTTTTAGTGCATTTGATATAAAGAATGCTTTCTGTTTCAGTATGAATAATCAACACAGCTGTTATCTTCAGCGGGGTTTTGAAAAACTTTATGTAATAATTTGTGTAGTCTATCGTCTTGTGAAATGTATCTGTTGGGTTTGAGTTGGCAAACCTTTTTTTTTTTTGTTTGTTTTGTTTTGGGGAGGGAAGGGCGATGAAAGAAAATTTGGAGCAAAGGGGCGATTGCCTGAAAAGGGTTGAGACCCACTAAACAAACCTTTGCACAGTTCCGCCTTCGCTTTTCCGGTTGAAAAGTGGAAAACCCCTATTTCATAACCAGGTCTGTTAGCGTTAACACTGCCAGGCTGAGCTTATCTACAAGGTCAAGGTGACTCCAAAAATTCGATTTTACCAGCTGAACATCCGCGAAGTGAAGAATTTGTTTGAGCGACATTTCACTGTAACCATACACGGTTGGCCAATGATATTATAAGAGAGGGGAGGGGTTGAAGAATTGGCGTAATAAAAAGCAAGTAATCGGGGCTGAACGCAAGAACGGTAGAGAGAACATAATAATATCTTCAGCAAACTTTATAAAAAAAATCTAAAGCATTCTTTGTAGTATACATCTTATAGTTATACTTTTAGCTTAAGCTTTCTTTATGGAACACACCGAAAGCATTCTTTATAGAGCACATGGAAAGCATTCTTTATAGAACACATCTTAAGCTTTCTTTGTAGAACTCATCTTAAGCTTTCTTTGTAGAAAGTAGAACACATCTCGGGCATTCTTTGTAGGCGTTCTTTATAGAGCACATCTTTAGCTTTCTTTATAGAACACATCTAAAGCATTCTTTATAAAACATTAAGCATTCTCTATCGAACACAGTCATCGCAAGCATTCTTTAAAGAACACACCATAATGTTCGTTTATACAACTGAAAAATTGCTGGATTTTGGTTTTGGATCTTGAATTTTCAGTGAGTACTTTAAGCAGAATTTGAGACAATGAACAGGGCGCTTTGAGCAATTGGTAACCGAGTGATGCAGAAAAGTGCACTTGTAATAAGTTGTATCGAGCATGCGCTGAATTAAACACTGTCTGAGTGTCGCTGATATGTCATCGTGTTCAAGTAAGGTTGTGCTGCTAATTACTTCAACAAGTTTTGCAAGAAAAAAAAAATGAATTTAAAAGCTGTGGCTGATGAGAAAGCAATAAGATCGATCGTGTGTCGGTGAGGTTTTGGCATTGAACAGACGTTAAATTTTCTGTTCTTTTTAATTTGTTTTTTAATGTAAACCATCTTTAGTGATCATGAAATACCTGGGTGTGTTATGCGAAACCACCAGAGTTTCTTTTTTTTAAGATGGAAGAATATTCCGGATTCTACTCGCCTGCTAATCTTTACTACACCCACCCATCCCCACCTCCACCCCCCAAACACACACTCACACTTAACTGTTCCGGTAGTCTGTTAGGAGTACTCGCTGACACATTTCCGGGAACATACTTATCCCAACGAGCCGCCTCCCTATAATTATTGTCTGTCTGGGTAGCCTACACGTTGTCTGCAAGCATTCAAAAGTACCACTGTTGTGGAAAGAGGAACTTTGTTAGTACATAGTGGTCTTTATACAAAATCATACTATATTTAATAGGTCACGTGTGGCCTGTATGGTAAAAATCTCGCGGAAGTATTAAGGTAAGCAGACCACATTCTACTATGGCTTTTACATCGATGACCATATAACCACAGAAAGTTGCAGTTAGACTTGAAATAAACTATGGCAGACAGAATGGGGCTATATGTTGCAAAGCTGTGTGTAAGAAATAATTCAGAAACCTCACAATGAAACACAGAAGTAAAAGAGAGACTAAACAAGAGTGTGAAAAGAGAATCAGATAAATAAATACAATGTAAAAAAAAAGCCAAAAAAAAACGGGGACACTTATGTTAAACGAGTTCCAGACCAGGAAACGACTTGTCCGTCTGGCTGAAGTGGTGCGAATCTTCTACATCCTCAATCTTCTATAGCTCTCGGGTTGCTTTCTATCAAAACTAAAATGTAGGTGTTTGAGAAGTAGAAATTTAGTTTTTGACATGGACACCACGTTATCTGCAAACGGTTTCGCCGACGAGGGCAGCAGAGATTTGTCTATTTGGTTTATTGTCTTATTAATAATAGCTGCATTCATTGTCAATCTTTCTCTGTCATCTTCCTGCCAGGTACATCACAGTGCCAGTGCACTCAAGCCGACATATATATACAAGTGTGAACACACCGTCCAGCACTTGACATGATCAGCAGCAGGACGACGAGCTAGCAACCACCATGCTCAACTACTGCCATTGGTCGGACACACTTGTGATCCACACAACCAGTGTCTTTGTTATGGTTTGATGTACTGCAAAAATCGCCCCCGACTCATACAGTTGGCAGTTACTTTGTTCCTGAACGAGGCCGTCTCCTGTGGTGTCCACTGAACGAGGCCATCTCCTGTAGTGTCCACTGAACGAGGCCATCTCCTGTGGTGTCCACTGAACGAGGCCATCTCCTGTGGTGTCCACTGAACGAGGCCATCTCCTGTGGTGTCCACTGAACGAGGCCATCTCCTGTGGTGTCCACTGAACGAGGCCATCTCCTGTAGTGTCCACTGAACGAGGCCATCTCCTGTGGTGTCCACTGAACGAGGCCAACTCCTGTGGTGTCCACTGAACGAGGCCATCTCCTGTAGTGTCCACTGAACGAGGCCATCTCCTGTGGTGTCCACTGAACGAGGCCATCTCCTGTAGTGTCCACTGAACGAGGCCATCTCCTGTGGTGTCCACTGAACGAGGCCATCTCCTGTGGTGTCCACTGAACGAGGCCATCTCCTGTAGTGTCCACTGAACGAGGCCATCTCCTGTGGTGTCCACTGAACGAGACCATCTCCTGTGGTGTCCACTGAACGAGGCCATCTCCTGTAGTGTCCACTGAACGAGGCCAACGCCTGTGGTGTCCACTGAACGAGGCCATCTCCTGTAGTGTCCACTGAACGAGGCCATCTCCTGTAGTGTCCACTGAACGATGCCAACTCCTGTGGTGTCCACTGAACGAGGCCATCTCCTGTAGTGTCCACATTAAATTTGAATGCAGTAGAACCACATAAGGAGGTTTTCGTTCGGGTGTTTGAAGAGCAACAGAACAGTGTTAAGTTCAAATCCAGACAAAAAATGTGATTATTTAATAGATTTTGAAAAGCAAGCTTGTATCTATCTTTAAATCAATGCTTTGAAAAATATTGGCAAGCAGGTAATCTCAGAAGCAAGTGAAAAATATTGACAAAAAATATTGAAAATAAATTCGTGTCACTTAACTTTAATACGTATAATATGAATTTTGAGGAATAAAGCTTAAGAAATGCTTCGGTGGACTGAGTCGGGGGTTAGAATAGATGAAACAGAAGTACTTTGCTCTCACCAGAAATGAGGAACGTTTATAAAACATAAAAGTGATTATTTTAAAATGTTGGTGAGCCTGAAAAACACGTCACCGAGAGACGCATACACTGAAGTGTTAGCGTGATGGGGACCGTCAAGGTACGTTTGTAGCATGTCGCTGATGTTGTTCAGTTTTGGGCGAAATTCTGTGAGATGGGAACTCCGAAGCGGATGCTGGAGGTAACCAGGGAAAATGGTTGAGAAACTGATTGATTTTGCCGATGACAATACATGAACATTACAGGTTTAGATTGTGACAGAGAGACAGGTTTGTTGGATGGGAAATAGTTCAAAGTAGTATGGAAGAATCAACTTTTTCAGACGGGATATCGGAGACAGCGGTGGCACCGAATGTGCCAGCACAGAACGGGAAAGGCCAACATGCTGACAGCAATCCCGACATGTTGACCGATACAAGCCCTTCACGTTTCTCCAAGGGGCGGGGCAGTAATAAAGTAGCCAGTCACAGCAGTGAAGAGAGTCCAGGGAAATTCCTGAGCCAGCATACGTCACGAATAGGCTCTTTACAGCCTGAAGCTTTATTTATCAACTTTGATCGGGAAGACGAGAGAGTGTACAAATCTTTCTTTCGTCGACAACGGCTGAGCGTGCTTCCGGTGCTGGTCACTATGGCGACCGTGCACGCGGTATTGTGTGTGGCTCTAGACCTGGTGCCGGCCTACCATGAAGATGTGTTGGACAGAATTGTTGTTATCAGTATCTCAGCATTGCTCATTGTCGTTATCAGTGTCGTGATATCCTGCCTGGCTTTGAAGGAAGCTGTCACAGGTGAGAAGTAACCTTTGTTTTTTCGATACCCTCATGATCTCGCCACCAGAGCCGCCTTAACGCATGGGCACACCCGGGAATTTCCAGGGGGCCACAGGGGTTTTGGGAGGGCCCATGCATGCAAATTTACATTGATTTTTGAAAGGGGGAAGAAAATCCTGTGCATTACAGCCTATTGCTTTGCCCAGGGGCCCATGATGATATTTAGACGGCCCTGTCCACCACTATCATTTCCATCACTAAACTCTAGCAGACAGCTCATGTATATAAACTTGTAACATTCTTCTGGCAATCTGTAAATACCATCCAGCCAAAGGTACCGAATGTCCTGGGGGTGAAACAGTCCAAGACTGGTGTAAGCGTCAGTCCAGTAGCGCTCGCCACCCATAAATTTAAACCTTATTTGCTTCTCACTCGCGCAATAGGCTCTACCCTCTGCATCCTGCTGGGTCGCGGTGTGGGCAGTGCCTACTGTATTAGTGTGAAGCAAAATTTACGGGTGACGAGCCATCGGTCTTGCGCCTACGTCAGCCTTGATCTGTTTCATCCCTTGTTTATGTCAGAGGAAAGTAGTAGATTATTAGCAGTGTTTTCCTCCACATGAAGAGATTAGTTCAAAAACGAAGTTACGTCACATTTTGCTAAAAGTAGAACTGCCCATACCAGTGGAAACTTAATCAATTTGTAGTAACATCACCTTTCTATTGACTAGCGCTGAGAGAGCTTGATTTGAAATTGGGCCACACTAATACACCAACAAGGTTAAGTCCAAAGTTTTTTTGCTTTTTCGCGAAATGATTCTAATGTGTCTTGAAGTAACCTCTCCAATATTCAGTCCTGAGATAAAATGTCATTTTTGCTTTAGGCTGGTGGCACACCGAGTTCAGAGTCTGTTTTGTCTCAGCGCCACAGGTCTTTCTTTCCGCCTGCTGTCTCTTCGACTCACACGAACTCGTGAGACAGACAGACAGACACTTGAGTCTAGCCCGTGCACTAGGTCCCGTTCAACTCCTGCACATCTCACACTAAAACGGAGACAAAACAGACTTGAGTCAGTGCCCCAGCTTTAAACAGTTAAGTGTAAAGTTGAGTAAAAACGCCAGTGTGTAATGATATTGTTTTCATGCCTTCATTCTTTATATATTTATTGCAGTAGACCGGTTTGAGGTCTGTATTTAAGGAGGTTTGCTGCTCTTGGCACTTACACCTCAGTTTTCTTCTTCTTGCTTGCTTTTTTTCTTTTATTTCTTCTGTTTCCTCGTTTTTTGCCCTTCTTCTGCCAGGTCTTCCACCCCCTCTTCCTCTTCTTCTCCTGCTTCTTTTTCTTCTTGTTCTTCAATACTGTTCTTCTTTTTCTTCTTGTTCTTCAATACTGTTCTTCTTTTTCTTCTTGTTCTTCAATACTGTTCTTCTTTTTCTTCTTGTTCTTCAATACTGTTCTTCTTTTTCTTCTTGTTCTTCAATACTGTTCTTCTTTTTCTTCTTGTTCTTCAATACTGTTCTTCTTTTTCTTCTGTTTTTCTTCTTTTTCTTCTTGTTCTTCAATACTGTTCTTCTTTTTCTTCTGTTTTTCTTCTTTTTCTTCTTGTTCTTCAATACTGTTCTTCTTTTTCTTCTTGTTCTTCAATACTGTTCTTCTTTTTCTTCTGTTTTTCTTCTTTTTCTTCTTGTTCTTCAATACTGTTCTTCTTTTTCTTCTGTTTTTCTTCTTTTTCTTCTTGTTCTTCAATACTGTTCTTCTTTTTCTTCTTGTTCTTCAATACTGTTCTTCTTTTTCTTCTGTTTTTCTTCTTTTTCTTCTTGTTCTTCAATACTGTTCTTCTTTTTCTTCTTGTTCTTCAATACTGTTCTTCTTTTTCTTCTGTTTTTCTTCTTTTTCTTCTTTCTAGCTCTCAAAAGGGCTGTGATGTATTAGCCCGCGCCACCGCCTTGTTTATGTGATCTTATATTCATTTTATGTAATCCATGTACTCATTTGGTCTACCCAGGCGTCTGACAAACCGTTCCTCTATTTATTCATCCATCAATCAAGTCGTAAGTCAAAAACATTCTATGTATAAACTTTTGTGGATCTGAACAAACACGTACCTTTTTAGTTTTCCGCAAAATAATATGGCAGTGACCATTTGGTTATTTACCATGCATTCATTCGTTTGTCCGTCCGTTCATCCATCCATCTTTCTACTCCTGTGTCTGTCAATACATTTGTCAACTTTGTGTATCAGAGCAAACGAATTTTCCCGTATTTTTTTCCTTCATTTGCCAGAGAGCCTGGCTGTAATTATGTGGCTACTCCTGACATTTCAACTGTTCTATGATATTGGCACCACTTACCCACGTCACATGCCCTCGGATAGGCTCGGCTGGCTATTGATTCACATCTTTGTCACCCAAATGACGGTGCCTGTAGGAGCGTGGCTGGGCCTTCCTATCATTTTCTTATTAGCGGTCATACACTGCCTAGTGGTGGGCATCTTGTGGTATAAAGAGCCAGGCAGCATTACCGACTTCGGCATCCAGGTACCAAAGACAAGTTATAGAATATAATAATAGAAGTGGATACCCCCCACTATCTATCTATCTATCTATCTATCTATCTATCTATCTATCTATCTATCTATCTATCTATCTATCTATCTATCTATCTATCTATCTATCTATCTATCTATCTATCTATCTATCTATCTATCTATCTATCTATCTATCTATCTATCTATCTATCTATCTATCTATCTATCTATCTATCTATCTATCTACCTATCTATCTATCTATCTATCTATCTATCTATCTATCTATCTATCTATCTATCTATCTATCTATCTACCTACCTACCTACCTACCTACCTACCTATCTATCTATCTATCTATCTATCTATCTATCTATCTATCTATCTATCTATCTATCTATCTATCTATCTATCTATCTATCTATCTATCTATCTATCTATCTATCTATCTATCTACCTATCTATCTATCTATCTATCTATCTATCTATCTATCTATCTATCTATCTATCTATCTATCTATCTATCTACCTATCTATCTATCTATCTATCTATCTATCTATCTATCTATCTATCTATCTATCTATCTATCTATCTACCTACCTACCTATCTATCTATCTATCTATCTATCTATCTATCTATCTATCTATCTATCTATCTATCTATCTATCTATCTATCTATCTATCTATCTATCTATCTATCTACCTACCTACCTACCTACCTATCTATCTATCTATCTATCTATCTATCTATCTATCTATCTATCTATCTATCTATCTATCTATCTATCTATCTATCTATCTATCTATCTATCTATCTATCTATCTATCTATCTATCTATCTATCTATCTATCTATCTATCTATCTATCTATCTATCTATCTATCTATCTATCTGTCTATCTATTATCTGTGTCTGTCTATCTGTCTGCCTGTCTGCCTCTCTCTCCCCCCCCCCCCCACCCCCTTCATTATCTCTCTCTCTCTTATCTCGCTTTCTGGATATCTCTTGTTGGGTTGTTTCACATCACATCAAAGAAAAAAAAATCGTGCTCCTCATAAAATTATTATTATTATTTTTTTTTTTTGCACATGATTTATACTAGCTGCTCTTTATATTGTTTTATTATACGTATTGTTTCTTTTAAGTTAAAGATTCAACCGCTATAATGATTAAAGATCAGGGTAGAAACTGATTTAAGAAATGTTTCCTCTATCTCAGGCCTCAGAAGAACTACTAGTCATATAGAAAAAAATGTTAGACAATGGGTTGATTTCGTTTGACCTCATACAACTTGCAGGTGTCGGATTTTGTTAATACATGTTTGACTTTTTACTCCAACTTTCTGTGGAAGATTACACCACGGTCGATCTCCTGTTTTCGGGAACTTAAGTGGAGCATACCATTCTGTGTTAGATACTGACCACTGAGTAACGTGTGCTCTGTTGTGGACAGATTGCAGCCAATGCCCTGCTGTGTCTTGCCTCAACATGTATAGGATTTGCTGGCAGTTTGTTCCTGGACAGACTCA
Source organism: Onchidella celtica (assembly GCA_963931925.1). NCBI lineage: Eukaryota > Metazoa > Mollusca > Gastropoda > Systellommatophora > Onchidiidae > Onchidella > Onchidella celtica. The sequence continues at coordinate 37,356,055 of OZ007579.1, read as the reverse complement.
ACCGAAGATCCGTGCTGGAGACCAAGTCAGCATTGACGGCCAAAACCAAGATAGAACTGGCCTACAGAGATAAGGTGAGCTTTGTGTTCTACATAAAACACGTGTGTTGCTGCTGTGTTTGCTGATGTTGTTGTTGTTGTTGGGTGATAAGTGATGATAGTGCTTGCTGTATGTGTGCATCTGGTGGCTTTGCCAATTCATTCATGTATCCTGTTCAAGCCATTCATTCACCCATTCATCCAACCAATGAACTAACCATAGATCCATCCACGCACACAACTAACTATCCAACGATCCACCCGTCCACTCATCTTTTCATCCATCCATCCAACCACCCACCCATCAAACCACCCTTCCATCCATCTATCCATCTACCCAAGTAACCAACATACCATCCATCTGTCTATGCACTCAACCAATAACCTACCACCCATCCATCTATCCATCCATCCATCCATTCATCCACCCATCCAATCAGCTAACTACCTGTCCATCCATAAAACCGGTCAACTAACCATCCATCCGTCCATTTTATATATCCATCTATACCTACACCTATTTGACCACTCTCTGCCCAGGAACGGCTGTTACTGTCAGTACTACCCAAACACGTAGCTGATGAAATGCTGAAGGATGTAGGCAATCTGGCAGATGGACAGTTCAGGAAAATTTACATGAGCAGATATGAAAACGTCAGGTAGGTCTGTCTTTGTTTCGGGTACATGAAACCAGGCAGGGTACCTTGGCTGTGGGAATTCTCTTCTTCTTGCTGATTGACAGAGCGGCTGATCACACCGGAGTGTGTACTATCCTGCAAACTTAAGCTTATCATCCTGAGCTTAGAACGGCAAAGTCAGCGAATCGCAGACAAAAAGTGCACACTATAATTTCCTATATTTTGTTGGTAAATCTGGGAAGACCCAATCATACTGAGCCCGGGGCGGGACAGTCAGCTGCTGGTATTAGTGGTAGACAAGAGATGCACACCACAATTTCCTATATTTTGTTGGTAAATCTGGGAAGAATCTATCATTCATACTAAGCCCGGTCAGTCAGTCAGCTTCTGTCACTGTTTCTTGGGTGTACATTTTGCTGGCAGCAGCTGACTGGGACGTTCCGGGCGTGGTATGATACACGCCCCCCCCCCCCTTTTTTTTTTTACTATACTCCTTGGATAGGTTTCATTACAATGTATTTCGTCACAACAGACCACATTCAGTGATTTTCATAGGAATCAGAATAATCATCAATTTGGAATAAAAGACCTATGAGTATTCGCCACTTTGTGATAAATATTTTGTTTGGGTAAACGATGCCTCGGGGTTACTGCGATGACTGCAGGTCATTAAAAAGTCAGCACTTTTAGAAATGGAATTGTTTGTGCCGTTGACATTGGCAACCGCGGTTGTTCCAAAACTAGCGAAAAGTCTTTGGTTCTTTGCTCTGGTGGCCAGCATAGACTAAGGCAGCCCAGCGGCTACAGAAAGGGGCAGGTCAGCCGGAAATCACAAATTCTTTACGGTGTAAAGTTTTCACCTATAAATAAAAAACTAACTAAGATCAAAGCGTTGGAGACTGACCTAGGTGAGAGGAAATACAATCTGATTGTTGATGAATTTTTCACGTTGTTTTTACGTTCCTTTAGCCGGTGTTGTGTTGTTGTCTCCCCTTTTTGTTGAGTTCTTCTTTCAGTAAAAACATGACCTTACCAGCCGCTCTGCGACATGTACATAAATCACCACCCACACATACAGACAGGGACGATGCATTTTACAATTCTCTACGGTGAATAATTGCCTTGGCCAATTAATAATAGTGTAGCTCATTAGTTTTCAGCCGGCGAACAAAACCGTCCAAGCGGACTGTGGGAAATTTTACAGGAGAAGGAAAAAACGTGATACCAGCAATACTGAAAACTTATATTGAAACAGTAATTTAATTTATGTTATACTGAAAACTTAAAACTTGATACGCGCATTATTCGTGGGAGTTGATCTGTTGTTTAGCATAAAAATTCCCTAGGATTTGTCTCGTGAACTGCAGTAAAACTTGCCTTAATAAGACGCATTTAGGAGTTTGCCAGCTTTTGTTTTCAAATAACTGCCCACAGATCCGCCACAAGTGTGTAGCCATTATGAGTGCAGGTAACTGGCTCTAGAGGTGAGATCATGGCAGGAAAAACCGGCTATGCTGAAATGACACTTTTATTGCCTTAACAGAATGTCGTAATATGAAGAAATCAATGAAACAAAGACAACAATGATCGTCCAAGTTCTAACCGTGTAAGAGCAAGGAAACAATCACAGTTGGTACATCTGTCAGGGCGTTCACAGCTTTCACTCGTGAGCTGAGCAATTGACAAATTTAGTCCACTATGAAAATTTGTGTACAGAACGTTATTCTCATGCCGTTACCACGACGATGATATACCTGACAAACCGTGCTTGGAACTTTGATTGTATTTTGTGAAAAATGAATTGAAAGTTGTCAGCGCTGAGACTCATACGCGAAACGTAAGAATTTTTAGGATCGTTTCATATACCACTGTGTATTTTCTAGGTTCGAGTTTGTTTGAAGATCTGAAATGGTCAATGTCAGTGTCGTCCAATAAATTGAAGAAATAAGGTATTATATTATGTAGCATCAGTATTCAAGAGCATTGTTTTTATCTTAAAGCCTCTCTGATGTCTCTCAAAAACAAAAGAAGTAATTTTTTTATGTTCCTCCCTACAAGTAATTCCATGCTGGGGAGGGAAAAGTCACAGCGCTATGGGCATGTGCCGACGGTGGCTTGAACAAAATTTATTTTAAAATGCCGTCTATAGACCCTTTTCATTGACCGTCTGTCGCGATGTGGGTTAGATGGGGATATTTCGACTGACACTCTTTCGAGGTCCGCTCCCACAATCGACGAAAACACAAAAAAAAATACTTGCACTCTAAAAACTAAATAAATCAATTGCTTTGATTTTTAGCAGAACTGTAGGGCAGTTTAATTACAGGAATTAATGTAACAAATATAATTATAAATATAAATATCAATTCAAAGGCAACTGAATCTAACTAATGAAACTACAGCTTTCTATAAAGACTAACGTATTCAATCTAACTACTTGCAGGTCATATGAGTTATATGCCAAATAGAATCCGCGCACGTGGCGACGGATATAACAGTTTAAATTCTATTAATTCAATGAGACATGTTATGATATGGACATTTCCTCTAGACACGCCATGGAGAATGCTTGTACAACCATGCGTTGTCTGGCGGTAGCTCTGAAACTGTCTTCAAAAGTAAGTAGAACGGTTCACTTTCATCATTACAAATTAGTATGGACTCTCACCATGCGGCCCTCACTGGGAGTGAGAGCGCTGGATGTAAACGCTGTGGGTTTATATCAAACCAAGTAGCTTAGGCTCTGGAGCTTTAAATCAGGCTCCTCACAATGGACTGCTCAACTGCGTCTCTATGTCTCTCATCTGGCTGAGGACTATCGCCGACCACCTCGTAAATGGATTGTCTACATGTGGCCCAGAACTAAGTTCTGTATGGCCTTAAATACTGGTCTGCATCTGCAGCTTACCGTCTAATCCCTGAATTGTGATTGGTGCAACCACTTCTAGCTCAGCTGCCGAACTGAGTTATTTTAAGTAACAGCCCTACGCAACGACCTTGGGTCGACATCAAAGGTCGAATCACCCAAGACAATAAAATGTAATTTTATAGCAATAAATTCTTAACATGTTCAAAACCCCGAGCTTTTACTCTGGATCACGGTATTTTCTGTACGTCAACAGACATCTCAATAACATTTAATTCCTACTCACCCCTTCCCTCTTTACTAAACCTAGTTCAAAACACGAGATATAAAAAGTGCTCTGTCATGCACACATACGCTGTCCGTCTATCCTTCCCCACACCTTCTGTCTATCTATTATAAAAAAAACTGTTCAAAACAAATTGTTTACGAGACCAAGTTATGCTGGCTCGCACAATAATTACGTTTGTAAAAATTACTCACTGCTCTCTCACAAAAATTTAGTCAGTGGAAACATTTATGAATTAAATCTATTCTTGACACATCCCCCACCCCAGTGAAAACTTAGGGTTTGAACGACATAACTGTCTACTAACGTTGCTATGTAATAGTACTTTGGAAAGGGCTATATAGTAAAAAATATATCGTTACTGAAAGTCGAAAAAAAGTTCTAAGAACGTGCATTATCGATGGACAATAGCATATGTATGTTTATATGCGACGTTCTGTGATAATATATAATTATTGTAGCACTTAAGAATTAAAGTGATAAACTTCTCTCACACAGACATACTGTAAAGACTGAAATATTGAGCAACTAGCTCATCGCTTCATTGAGCGTAATTAATACATTCATAGAACATGAACGAACAATAGTTAATTAAAGTAATGGTATCCTGGCAGCAGTAGGTCTGGTCGCTCGGTTTGCCATTTTCTCATCTCATTGACCCGCAGACAAAGGCGTCAAGGTTGTCTGAAACTCAGGTCATGGTCAGGATGGACGCTAGTGGAAAAAGGAATCACATGGAAATTTTGAGAAAGAATGTCCATAATTGGTAGGACAATATAATGTGAAACCATCCACGGTCTCCGAAAAAGGTGAAAAATGCTCAACCTCAATGTTTAACAGACTATTTTAGAACACTAAATCAAACGGGACAATACATCAGCTTGTAAATTATCCTCCCCAGGTATAGCCCGAATAGTAAATTTGTATTCCTGGAGCGCAAGGCTCCATCTGGTTAGTCGAGCATTCTTGGCTCTGTTCGACTTAAGAAACAGTAATGGTCGATGACCCGTTTCAATTATAAATTCGGACATTAATAAGTATCGAGAAAATGCATCTACCGCGTAAACAATTGCGAGGCACTCTCGTTCGACAATCGCATAGCGCGTCTCTCGATCAAGTAATTTCCGGCTTGCATATAAGCACGGTCGCAAGAAACCGTCACGCTGTTGGAGTAACACGGCGCCTATTCCTTTATCTGATGCATCCGTTCGGACGATGAATGTCTGGCGTATATCGGGTAAAACAAGCAGGGGGAAAGTAGAAAATAAATTCTGAATAGTCTGAAGGGCATCAGCGCACTGAGGCGTCCAGACGACTCTATTTGGAACATTTTTCCTCGTTAGATCAGATAACGGGGCTGAGAGAGAGGAAAAGTTTGGTATAAATTTCCTGTAATAATACAAAAGTCCCAACAAGCTACGGACTTGCTTTTTAGTTTTAGGAGGTTGCAGTTTCAAAATACTGGATATCTTGCGATCGTCTGGAGTCTGAACCCCGTGGGTTATGGTATGACCCAAAAAGTTTATATGGTGATATCCTAGGAACACTTTACTGGGTCGCGCGGTAAGGCCAGCTCGACGAAGAGCGGCAAAAACTTCACGAAGGGCCATTAAGTGGCCAGCCCAATCAGCCTGAAAAATACATATATCATCGAAATATGATAGAACGCAGCGCAATTCATTTAGTAAGATGTTCATCATGCGCGCGAAAGTGGCTGGTGCAGTAACCAGTCCAAAAGGCATATATTTCCATTGCATTAAACCCAAAGGGGTTTGAAAAGCTGTATATTGTTTACTTCCTTCTTCGAGAGGAATCTGCCAATATCCTTTGGATAAGTCTATTTTAGAGAAGATACTTGCATTGGATAACCGCGCGAATAAGTCCTCCTGATTGGGAATGGGTTCCGCATCATAGATGGTTATAGCATTGAGCTTTCTATAGTCAATACAAAAACGCACGGTATCGTCTTTCTTCTTGACCAGGACAATCGGTGAGCAATACGGACTTGTTGATCGCTCTATCACGCCTAGCCGTAGCATGGCACGTACTTCTGTAATTATCGTTTCGTGAGCGTGCAGCGGGCGTGGGTACGGTTTAACAAATACCGGTACGTCTGTCTGAAGTCGTATTACATGTTGGACTAAAGACGTACAACCCGGCAAATCAGTGAACACCGTGGCAAATTCTTGGAGCAGGTGTGTAAGATCCTGTTTCTGCGACGGCGCAAGCTCATCATTGATATTAACATCGTTTATACTCTCGGTGGCCTGTAATATGGGCAACGATTTGTCGATACTCAAAGGGTCCTCGTCGTCGACAGTAACTAAAGCCGCGTTGGCCCTTGGGACGACATGAACGGAGTTGTTACGACGATCATCGCTAGGCAGGTACTTTTTCAGCATATTAATATGAAATATTTTCCTCTGCCCACGAATATCTATCAAATAATTCACTCTGGAGAGTCTGTTAAGGACTCTGTATGGTCCCTTCCAAGTTAGAAGGAGTTTGTTTTGCGTTTGCGGCAAAAGAACAAGTGTCAGATCTCCGACGGACAAGGCGCGCATTTGGGCGCCCTGATCGCGATAAAATTTTGAAGAACTCGCTCTAGCGCATGCAAATTGCAGAGCGGTTTTGCATGCATTAATAATTCGTTGTCGGAGATCGACGACATATTGATACGCGCATCGCGTATCATAATCGTCGGTTTCAGAACCGGCGAACAATTGACTAAGTATGGCCATCGGGCCACGTGGTTTACGTCCGTATAATAACTCAAATGGGGAGAAACCCGTGGACGCGTTCGGGAGTTCCCTATAGGCGAAGAGAATAGCGGGAAGCTGACGGTCCCAGTCTCCAGGTTTGTCGGCGGATACGCGTGCTAGCATAGACTTCATGCTCGCATTCCACCTCTCGCAACAACCATTTGACTGCGGATGATAGGGGGACGTTAATTTCTGTTTAATTCCCGCTAATTCTAGTACCTTTTTGTATAGATCAGAGGTGAATTGTGGTCCTCTGTCTGAAAGAATCTCGGTCGGAAATCCGACTCGCGAGAAAATAGTAAGAAGCGCCTCAGCGACATGGTCAGCCGTAATGTCTCTCAAAGGAATAGCCTCAGGCCAGCGCGTCGCGTAGTCGATTACCGAAAGGATGAATCGATGGCCTCTGTCTGATTTACTAAGAGGACCTACTATGTCAACTGCGACACGCTCGAATGGTGTTGAGACTGGAGGCATCTCCTGAAGGGGTGCGCGTGATGCTTTACCTTTAGGTGCACGTTTTTGACATACATCGCAGCGCGCCACAAAACGGTTCACGTCCGCGTATACACCAGGCCAGAAAAAATGAGCCAATATCCGTGATTTGGTTCTGGCTGAACTGATGGCCTGAAAATGATGTATCATGCGCGAGACGCAGAATGTCGCGACGGAACGACTTAGGCACCACGAGCTGTTCAATGGTCTCACGTTTATTTCGGAAATTTCTGTATAATAATTCATTTTTAATGATAAACGGAGAGGCATTTCGGTTCTGAGGCTGAACTTTCGCAAACAGCGGTTTTAGTGATGGATCGCTTTGTGGTTCCTTATAGAAAACTGTAGGCGTGACATTAAAATCAAACGCAGGGGTTTGTAAATTACCATCCGGTGGACGTTTTGACTGTTGTCGTGTGGTGACACACGCAACGTTTTCGTTCCAAACTTTTAACTGGCCGTCAGGTGTATCATTAACCTGTGGTAAATTACCAATAATTAGATCGGCAACCGGATTTGGTAATACGCATGCCGTTACGACACCTGTAATAAATGGCGTGTCGATGTATATCTCCGCGAGACGGAATCGCTCGACGGAGCCCCCGAAAGTAATGCAAGTTGCCTGTTGTTCAATCAGCTGGGTCGGTCTGACCAGTGATTCCCTAACACCGATAGTGGTGCAACCTGAATCGCGTAAGACAGACGCGGGTATGGCGTTAACATGACCCTCATATAAGGTCAATGACCCGTGTTGATGGAGGGCCGACATAACCGGAACGGTGCCCGTCATGGGCGACGTAATTTCAACGGTACGGCTACTCTGTGCAGCCGGAACAATGACGGTGCAAGCATTTGCAGCTTCAAACTTAACCCTACAATATTTTGAAGTATGACCTGGTTTATTGCACCGATAACACGTAATGCTGTCATATATATTACGTCTGGGTTGCATTGGAGGTGCACTATATGGATTATTATAATATGCCCAAGGAGGTGGACATGGTAGGCTCTGATAGTGGTAGCCCTCGTTAACGTCACGACGGGGTGGACCTGAATAGCGAATAAAATGTCCCCGAGTGGGAGGTCCAGCACGGCTTGGAAAACCGCGAGCTTTATTGGGCGGCGGTTCGGAATATGCACGCGGAGGCGGCGTCTGGCGATGAACTGGTCGAGAATTTCTTGTACCCATTGGCGCAGTTCCACCGACTCCGGCATAAAACGGTTCGCTAGTTTTGGCTTTAGCCAGCGAACGATTAGGGTGTGCGGACGCGTACTGTTCTACTAAGGACGTGATTTCCGCTAACGTCTTAGGTGCCCACTCTTTAATGTGGGAGACTAGCTCTGAATGGCACGCGTTAAATATTTGGTCCTTCAGAACGAGCTCATAAAGCCCTTTAAAATTACCGTCAGCGACACCAGCCAGCTGAATCCAGCGGTCTAAGTAGTGCTTTAGGCGGTCGACGTACGTTGAAAAATTGTCGGACGGATCTGGCTTACAACTCCGGAATCTTTGGTGAAAACCGTCCTCGGTGTGTTGAAAACGCTTTAAAAGAGCCTTTTTAAGGATGTCGTAATTTTTAGAATCCTCGATGTTGAGGCCATGGAATACTTCAAGTGCACGTCCCGTTAATAAATTTGCAAGGCACGAAGTCCATTCAGTTCTTTCCCATCCGGCGGCTACCGCGTGGAGCTCAAAACGATGAATATAAGAATCGATCTGGTCGACCTTATCATTATAGGTTGGAAGCTTTGGTTTTGCTTTAACATTATTCGTTGGAACCGCGGTCGGTTGGTTTCCTTGCAGCTCTAATTTCTTTAGGGCAATTTCGTGCTCTCGATGAGCCACTTTGTCGGCTCTTTCTTCTATTTCTCTTTGTCGTTCGCGTTCCGCGGCCTTCTCGGCTCTTTCTGCGGCCCGCTCTTCTCTAGCTAGGTGTTCTTGTAGTTTACTCTCGCACCAAGAAGCCAGCTGGTCCTCGGGTATGCCTAACAGCTTCGCTGAATTTATATAGGAAGTGTAATCGGCCATTATGATTAGTTACACTCACAATAGGTCTCTACAGGAGATCTATTAATGTTAATGGACAGGTATCCGGATAAATTCACGCAATAGCCCGTCTGACAGTGTACTATGTTATCACTGTAGTATTTACGTTAATCCGATACGCGATAAAAAATATTTACTTGTTTAACTCCGCGATTATTAATCCCTGAGGCAATTTGCAATCGTCGGGTCGACGTCCCTAGTAGACGACAAAATACAAACAATGTTCCTTCTTCAATGAAATCGCAGTGTCCTTACTGTTATCACTGCCGATGTAATATATAATTACACGTGAATCAACGAATATTAGATCGTTGATTAATATTTTTAGCTATTTTTCTATAGCTCTTGTATAATTGCAATTGCAAGGTAATTTTATTACCGGTAGTTCTCTTTAAAGAACAATAACTTCAGTAATTATATACTGGATATTCAAGGCAGGTGCACAACTGCACTTGAATGGGGAATCAATATTCCCAATATATAACTATATACTCTGGCGTATCAGCCTTATACGTCACAATAACCAGATAAACTCAATCAATGCGTCAATGTAGACACATGACTCACACAGGCATTATATTAAACAAAGGAATGTATAATTATAATGTACGTAAGGTGTAATAAAAAAAAAAACACGAAACTAGACGCCAGACCAACAAGAAAAGACGGACAATAACAAACCCTACAGTCTGAACATATTTACAGATAGGATTAAGAAGAGGACAAGAGAGACGTCTTCCTAAAACAACGAGGAAGATGGAAACGCTACAATCTAAACAAAGTGTACAGATCCCTATCAAAGTCCGTTCTCGCGAATGCGACTTCCCACAGTTTCAATAACCACTGGTGTTGCGAGACCGCACAATCTGTCGTCGAGACGGCAGAGTCTGCGACCAAGCCACCACTTTGGCAGGGGGGACCCGCAAACGTAAGAACGCCCTCGCCACCGCCCGTGAGTTCCTAAACACAGAGAAAAAGTAAAATCAGCCTGTAAAACAGAAGGAGGAACACTCAACTCCTTAACGCAGACAATATTAAGGATGGAATCACTTAACTCTAGGAACTGGTGGAGATTCCTTTAGCCTTTGCGTACACCATAGTCAGTACGTTTGTCTTTCTTCGTTCAGTTATGTTGAAGTCTCCTTGGCCTCGATCCTCGGGTCAATGGGAGAGCCGGAAATATGTGGAACAAATAATCAAAGAAAGCAGTATACAAAACTAAATACAATGAAGTATTTAAAGTAGCTCAACGTGAAGACCACGTGAGCACTGAAACTGAAAAGAAACAAAAGTTAATCAAAGAGAAAAACGATATTATAATCTAATCTAAATAAACTATAAATTAAACAATGTCGTGTAGTGTCCCCTCCAGTGTCGCGATGTGGGTTAGATGGGGATATTTCGACTGACACTCTTTCGAGGTCCGCTCCCACAATCGACGAACACACAAAAAAAAATACTTGCACTCTAAAAACTAAATAAATCAATTGCTTTGATTTTTAGCAGAACTGTAGGGCAGTTTAATTACAGGAATTAATGTAACAAATATAATTATAAATATAAATATCAATTCAAAGGCAACTGAATCTAACTAATGAAACTACAGCTTTCTATAAAGACTAACGTATTCAATCTAACTACTTGCAGGTCATATGAGTTATATGCCAAATAGAATCCGCGCACGTGGCGACGGATATAACAGTTTAAATTCTATTAATTCAATGAGACATGTTATGATATGGACATTTCCTCTAGACACGCCATGGAGAATGCTTGTACAACCATGCGTTGTCTGGCGGTAGCTCTGAAACTGTCTTCAAAAGTAAGTAGAACGGTTCACTTTCATCATTACAAATTAGTATGGACTCTCACCATGCGGCCCTCACTGGGAGTGAGAGCGCTGGATGTAAACGCTGTGGGTTTATATCAAACCAAGTAGCTTAGGCTCTGGAGCTTTAAATCAGGCTCCTCACAATGGACTGCTCAACTGCGTCTCTATGTCTCTCATCTGGCTGAGGACTATCGCCGACCACCTCGTAAATGGATTGTCTACATGTGGCCCAGAACTAAGTTCTTTATGGCCTTAAATACTGGTCTGCATCTGCAGCTTACCGTCTAATTCCTGGATTGTGATTGGTGCAACCACTTCTAGCTTAGCTGCCGAACTGAGTTATTTTAAGTAACAGCCCTACGCAACGACCTTGGGTCGACATCAAAGGTCGAATCACCCAAGACAATAAAATGTAATTTTATAGCAATAAATTCTTAACATGTTCAAAACCCCGAGCTTTTACTTTGGATCACGGTATTTTCTGTACGTCAACAGACATCTCAATAACATTTAATTCCTACTCACCCCTTCCCTCTTTACTAAACCTAGTTCAAAACACGAGATATAAAAAGTGCTCTGTCATGCACACCTACGCTGTCCGTCTATCCTTCCCCACACCTTCTGTCTATCTATTATAAAAAAAACTGTTCAAAACAAATTGTTTACGAGACCAAGTTATGCTGGCTCGCACAATAATTACGTTTGTAAAAATTACTCACTGCTCTCTCACAAAAATTTAGTCAGTACAAACATTTATGAATTAAATCTATTCTTGACACCGTCCTCCATATCACGTGATGTGCAACCAAAATGGCGGCGTGTCCCACTTGTAGGGCGGAAGCGGTGGACAACAGTCGAACGATGCCATCCCCTTGTTGAGCACCCAACTGTACAAACCCGTTACGTGCTGGTGCTGGCATGAAGATGCATCTTTGCTTAGACTGTGCACATATTCAGATGCCATCACTAAGGCAAGTGGAGGTTTTTTCCCTACACGGTGCTTTTCGAAGCCGTGCTGCTCCCCGCAAACAACCGTGACGCGGAAGTGAAAAGGGTCTATAAAGTGTTTCTAAGGGACAAAGGGGCCAGGAGTTAGTAGTAGGGCCTTCCTTCCTCCTGGTGCTTCTTCTTCTGATCTCTGGCGCCCCCTAAACAAGAAACAGGAGACAACAAACAAGAAGACGATCAAGAATAGAGGACCAACAGCCATCGGCTGAGGCTCCTGAGAAACAAAAGACCTTGGCGTGTGTACCCCCCCCCCCCTACAGCGTTTCAGTGAAGAGTTCGCGGTACTGAATGAAAAACTGTAAGTGTGTGGCCACATGTCTAGCGATGGGCCAAGCGGTGAGCTACACTGTAGTGAAGCGACGGGAATAAATGCATTAAACCTAACCTAGGTGTCCACACCACAAGCAATTACCGCTAGCTAGGGGCTCGCTATGAGCGACGATAAATAACTTGCCATTTAACATCGCTCGTCGCTCAAGCGGTGTGTCGTGACCCCGTGCCCTCCTAAAGATCGTGAGGTTTTTGCGCGCTTTCACTTTCTGTCTAGTGTCTTTTTTCAAGCACATCGTCAATGAAAGGCTTTTTTAACCGGTGAGCCTTAAATCCCACAAAATATCACATTATGCATCAGAAGGCCTAAAGGTGTGTGTGGGCATATTTTCAAAGGTCTTAATGCTCACTTTATTTTGTAATAATTGTGTTGATTTCCATTCCCAACTGAATTGATCGCAAGAACGCGTTGCGATATTTTGAGCAGATAAAAAAAATGATACAATAAGTATACATGTAATAGGACTGTATCTATACATTTTTTTTTTCAAGCAGCCATAATGAAAGGTGGAAAATAACGCTTTTCTCTTCAATATTAATTGAGATATTAATGATTTTCAACGTAGCTTCAATGTAATTTTTTGTACATTTGCTTGCAACCAGTGTTTGTATTTGTTTATTAATAATATTAGACTCCCTTCACATTGCAGTGGGAGAAATTAAAACAGCAACAAAACAAAACATCATCTTTGGGTAATATTCATAGAAGAAATTTATATATACTTTTCTGGCCAAGCCACGGCACCAGGAGTGGACAGGACCAACAAAATATTGCACCAGTTGCTCTCTCATCCATGTTTGCATGTTGTCCTCGTCGACCTTGGTAGCGCCTCACCCGCCTATCACCATCTTGGGCTGGAGCATCATCCCACTCTTCACGTTCTGTTTCCATTGTGTTCAAACTTTTAATGTCAATAATTGCGAATGATTATTAACATCCGTTGGCAGAACAGTGTCACCAACCAGGAGGTGCTAGACAGAGCTGGCTCAACAAGGATTGAGTCGATGCTGCTGAAGGCTCAGATGCGCTGGACAGGCCATGTAGTATGAATGGATGACAGCCGCATCCCCAGACAAGTCATGTATGGAGCGCTGAAAGAGGGTTCGCGCAAACAAGGACGCCCAAAACTGAGGTACAAAGACACCTTGAAAAACAATCTCACGTGGAGCGGCATTCAGCCACGCCAGCTGGAAGCGTATGCCTCCAATAGATCAGGATGGAGGTCTCTCACCTCCAAGGCAACCACTGCCTTTGAGGAGGATCGGCGACAGCGTGTCGCTGCGGCAAGGGACAGACGTCACAGGGCAGCGTCCACCCCGGTCCAAAATACAAACTTTCAATGCGACACCTGCGGGCACCTGTGTGATTCCAGCTTCGGTCTGCGGAGCCACATTCGCCGCCATCGCTGAGAGCAGAGAAACAACGTCATCATCGGATCCCGATGGACTAACAAGCAATGCGACGTTAGCAAGGACAATCTTAACAGTTGATATGGCCGTCTTCAACACTCGCCATGTTGCTGCTAGAACCCCAAAGACATACTCGACACAACGCCTTGCTCGCGAATGACGATAAGTAAATATTTTTAGATCACCTGTTAACTTTGAATTGATGGTAGTTATTAGATAAGGTTTTAGAGGATAAGCTGTGTCTCCGATGAGAAAATAGGGAAGCCGGATGTTTGAATTCCGTAGACCAGAGCCTGTTGGGAGTTCAGCAATGTTTGCGTCAAGATAAGTTTGTAGCTCAGATCTTGGAAATATTCCATCAACAGCCACCACACAGAGTGCGGTTTTCGTCGACGGAGAGTGCTATCACACTTATGAACGAACGTAAATGCTTTTGTTCTTATTTTTTTCTTTCAATAAACTGTTATTTTTTATCTATTATATCTTGTTGTTGTTCATTCAATTTATTTACTGTGTGGGGGATGAAATGAAACAAAATGAATATACCGTAGCTAGTTTGTGGGTTATCTTAATAGTTGCATTAAAAATAAGTAGAGTTTATTCCAGCCCAATAAGGTCCATAGACTAGCTGAATGAATCTCAGCGAGCTACTGAGCTAGCTATAATCGCTTGAACCGTCCACACCATGAGCTATTGCCCAGCTAAGGGCTAGCCTGTAGCTTGGAAATCCATAGCTAGTGGTGTGGCCACCCAAGCTCCATCGCTCACAACACGACCGTCGCCTGATCATAGCGAGCTGGTAGCGCGGCTCGACATGTGGCCACACTGTAAGGATGTTAATATGGCGCCCCTCCTCATAGGAAGAATCATGAATACAGTAAATAGACAGAATCGGGGGAATGGAGGCTTTGAGGCATGGTGGACATGGGAAAGGAGGATGGGGCGAACTTTTTCTTCGGGTTCCGAAAACAAAACAAAACAAATGTTTGTTAGAGATCAAAATGTATAGATCAACCTTGGTTACCAGTGGCGTGCAAATGTATTTGATCCGTATAACTAGCTAAACAGCATGGGATGTCGCTTTGTTGTGGTTGCTGCATGACTAACTGTATGGGAAAATAACAAACCAACACTATATCAGGGAATCATCGGGTCGTTGATATTTTTCACGTACATGTCAAATCTCCACATCTGTACATCCTTGTCATTACGTGAGAAAATGATAATGAATCAGTTCGTGTTCAGAAGTTCAGTTACATTAATGGCACACTGGTCGTATTAACGCATGAGTTGACGACACGCGAATGAACTTGACCCGCTAAACCCATTGGGGGAAGTGTGCGTGAGCAAGTGTGACAAGCTCTTTGTAGACCCAACATGCCAAATATCTCGGACAACGGGGAAAAAATGATATTATGTATGTCGATTACCGCTAGGATTATGAAAGTGACACTGAAACAGAATTACTAATATCTGAACACAAATGAACATAATACAGGGCATGGATAAGAATCACACTTTGAGCTTTTCTCCTGTTGTAAACGTTTGGGTGCAGGCCGGTGAGTTTGGCTGAGTAAGTTTTGTTGACTTTGTTTTCGCATCGTAACAGCTTGCGCGTGCCGGGAAGCCCCCCCCCCCCTCGTGTTTGTTCCCATTAACCTTACCACCACAGTGATGTGAGATCATGAAATGTATTTTCTGGCAGTGACAGAATTAACCGTCCATCAGTACAGGGAGGAGTGGAGAGGGGGCCGTTCCAAAGCAAGCCTTACTACTCAATATCGGGCGTTTATGTTTCTCAAAGTATATATCCGTATTCTGAATATTTATTAATAAGCCTACAGTGTCTGTCTGGCTTTGATTTGATTTGATGACATGAACCAGAATCCTAGCACATCGGGCATCCCCGTTGGTGTTCCTCTCCCCGCTCCAAGACCCATTTGAGGGTTTTCCTACCCATGGTCCCAATGGCCAGCTGGTTCCATATTTGTCTGGTTCGTCCAGACTTGTCGCACATCCTTCCCTCGCTCCGTCTGTATCCCGCCTCAGTATTCTGAGTCTGAGTTTGGACAACGCACGTCGACACGATATAGGAAGGAACAAGAGGTTAGACAGAATATTATCAGAATGATATGAGAGAAAGAGCCCCTGCCAGAAGCACCCACCAACCTCCGTGAGGTGCCAGTTCCGATACATCCAATATTCATCATTCAAATTAAAAAGGAAAGAACTGGTATGAAATTAGTTGACTTATCGCGTGCACTCAAACCGGTGCCCGTTCTTGGCTAGACATTGATGACAACGCAGTTCAAGAGAGTTGCCAACGGCATTAAGTAGTTTATTTGTGGAATTATACATTTTTTTTCAGACGTCCTATAATTATAGTAACAATAAGGCGATCCTTTCATTTCTACTTATGGAGACTTTCTTAAGATTACAGTAGCTCATATTTTAATTGAGTGTCAAGGTGTTTGCGGACACTTACAAACAATACCCTTACTACAATGTCCACCTTGAAGAACCTCACTGTTTTTGGTAGATCTGTATTAATCTTTGTGCACCAAATTGCCCAATGGGAGACGGTGGGAAGACAGAATTTTACCAGTATTATAGCACTTCTACAACTTTTATGTCTTCTGAGACACTCATTATTTCTAATGCTTTGCATGCATATTTTGTCATTTTTGAAAGTTAGGCCCATATTTCACATCAGGACCGAGTTTTACATTTTAAGTATTTTAGACAGTCCAGAACTGCCAATTGTCATGTTTATTATGTCCAATTTACTTCCGTAATGATGATGACAATATCTTTCTCTCTCCCTCTCTCTCTCTTTCTCTCACTCTCTCTCTCTCTATCTTCTTTCTTTCCTTCCTCCCTTCTATCTCTCTCTCGCTCTCTCTCTCTGTCTTTCTGTCTGTCTGTCTGTCTGTCTCTCTCTCTCTTTCTCTGTCTCTCTCCTTTCATTCTTTCTCCCCCTTTTCAGTCTCTCGCTCATCATTCATTTTCAGTAAACATTAACCAAGAGATAAAATCCGATTGTTAATGTGTTTTCCGTCGCTAGTCCCCCTGCAGTTTGAGTTCCTGATAACTTGTTGACACGAAATAAATAATATCAGATTGTATGGAAAAGCGTGACCTCAGGCAGTCCGTGAAATTAACTCTGGAGGTTTGATGTGACAGTGATGACGAATGCCATCTGTTACAATCGCCAGCTGATCTCATTGCACGGATTTAACAATGGCTAACTGTGAGATCGTTATCTGCTTCACTGGAAACGGTTTAGAGGGATAATCGATTAGCCGACATTCAGCTTTTGGCCGTTTTGTCATGACCACGACATGAATTTTGCATTTCGATATTTGATACACAATCGAATACCTTCGAATTTTGGGCCATGGGTTTGGTCGTGAAATCGATGAGTGGGAGATTTTTTTGCTTTTTTTGTTTTTGTTTTTAGGGCACAGAGGGAGGGAGAATTCAGTATTTGAGATATGATCGATTGTGTTTGGCTGATATGGATTTTTGTCGCCTAGCCTTTGGTTTGTGCGTTTTCAGCGAAACCTCTGGCCAGCATGAAAATATTTCTGACCTGTTGAATAGTACGGAGATAAATGCACACTGCAAAAGTGTTTGTTGTCATTGTTCTTGTTTGAAAGGAAAAAGAAAGAAATAAAAGACTCTGTACACAATAACCACAACAGTTTATGTAAGTGGAGATGATAAATTTAGACCATGTCATGTTGCCGTGACACTTTTCGTCGCCTTTCTCCTTTCTCGCCAAATGCTGTACAAAACATCTGCAGTGCTGGCCAGACAGTAGGCCTAATGGAAGCCGGTGCTGGTGAGCGTGGGCAGGCGACGGACGGTCTGTAAAGAAATAAAATTATAATGGTTTTTTTTAATTTGTATGTCAGTAAGTGTAACATTCACTATGGTTTCTTACGGGGAACTATGAAACGTTACAACCCTTCAAAAAAAAAAAAAAAATTCGTTCCCAGCCCAGCTGCGCTGTCACTGATTTTCAATGTTGTTTTTTTTTTAAATTACGAGAACAGATCGTCACCGTTCCCCAAGACGACTAGTAATCCAAAAATTTGAAAAATGCTGTTGCTAGGGGAGCATAGTAGTTTACATAGAAAGCTGTGGCTGAGCAGTGAACACGCTCAGTATTTTCTCTATTTGGCTTTGTAAATTGGCTACGCTCCCTTAACAACAACTTTTTTTGAATGTTTGAGTTACTACAGTCTTAGTCTTACTTAGGGATTGGTGACGATATACTACTGAAAATATTGAAATTGTGCCTGAAACCTACGACACTCCTTGACAACCACATGACTGTGTCTCTGACAACAGTAGCCGTGGCTGGCAACCAAAGCCCCTGTGATCCGTGAGAGCCAGCATGTCTGTATGTGACCTATCAGTGAATCTGGGGCCTGGAGTGTTCAGTTTGTTCAGTGATCAGTAAAGATTCTCTTCCTTTTCTTTCCTTTTCCGTTCTCTGTCCTCTCGTGCCGTTAAGCATCAAGGGGAGGTGCAGCTTTCGTACATGGGCCTGATGGGTAGCATCCGAGTTGGCCAGGTTGATTGGTTCAGTTGTTTCCTTGAAACCATCTAGATCTATCTCTTCCTGGGACGCCCCCATCCACTGGATCCATGCTTTTTCATGTTATAACTTCTGTGTGCTGGCTGTTCGCTCGGAAGCCTCACGAGGCGACCAAACCACAGCAGCCGCTGATTTTCTATGTTCCAGACATGGCACAGTCCCCACGTTGTCTCTGATGACTTTGTTTCTGATCTTATCTCGTTGTGTGACGTTCATTGTCTTTCTGAGACACCTCATCTCGCATGCTTTTTTTGTCTCTAGTTAAGTGTCCAAGTCTGACACTGATAACAAAGCGTTGGGATAATAATGGAGCTTATTATGTGGGGCTTTGTATCCATTGATTTGTGTAGGTGTGGTAATAGAGGGGCTGGCTGACACGTCACTGCATTTGCTCTCTGAACTCTTGTTGCTATAATTATAGATATCTTTGACCCAACTTTCTGTTCTCCCCCTTTCCGCAGAATAAAAGAATGTGTGAAATAGAGACTCAGAGATCATGGAGAACTATAACTTGGATAAGAGAGGGATGGGAGAGGAAACAGGAAGTTGAAAAGACTAAAGAGACAAAGAAAGGGCATGGGAGGAGAGATAAAGATGACAATGAAATATGAAGTTTGAGTTTGGGTTTGATTTTTACGACGAGTCGGCGGGAAGCAAGGAAGAAAGCAGGAGATAAGAATGACGACAATAGGAAAAGAAAACAGGTGATCGGCAGAAAAGAGCGCATGAAACAGTGGGGGAGAGAGAGAGAGAGGCAGACAGACAGACAGACAGACACACAGAGAGAAACGAAGAGACCGAGAAAAAAACAGAGCGAGAGAGTCAGAGAGAGAGAGATGATTAAGAGCTGAAACTGCTGGTAGAAGGTTCCCAGCTTCGGTAGAATTAGTAGTAAGCCAGTCATTTCCACCCCGGATCACGAGGAAATGACACGCTTCTCTTTCCTCTAATCGATAACAACGCTGAGTGATGAAATTCTGGACATAACAAGCAATTAAGCGAATTACCCGCATCGTCCAGGTGAGTCTAAACAAAGGATATTGCCATGGTAACAGCGACACTAGGAAATATCGTTTGAGGATATCCCTGATGAATAAATAATGAGACATCTGGATTTATTTCAGGCACGTTTTGTCCTAATCTGGCAGAAAAAGAAAATCTGGTTTGTTTGCCATAGCGCGCTGTGCGCTGTGTAAACATTCATCCACGAAGGATTTTGGTCTTTAAATGACACCATGTTATCGTATCGTCTCAGCCAGCGGAAACTGTAATATCCGATTACATGATGCCACGGAAGAGAAACCTAAGAGAATTAATTGAGAAAGGAATAAGTTTTTTATCTTAGCGCAACCAATATTTTTTTTATTGACGTCATCGAAACGGGAAATGTGGATCTGTGTTCAATGCTCTATCACCATTTTGAGTAAATGAAATGTTTAAAAAAAGGCGGAGATGCTGAAGTTCTGTGAAGTCCAGTGAAGCCAATCCAGTGTCTAAATTGATTCAAAGTACCATTCTCGTGCATTGCTGGAGTACATGCACCCAAATAGACCGCGAGGGGCGCAAAGTAGACGTTATCGTGCCGATGCGCTGTAAACCCCAAACTCGAACTCAGAATCCAACTCGTGCATTGCGGAACTGGTCATGTACAAAGATAGGATGTCTCCTCTACTCACTCAGTGACTGGGATTACCAAAGAAATGTTTAGTGCCGGGGGATAATTAAAGTTTTTGTGATATTTGACAATGTGGTCTAGAGACAAGGCAAGGTGCTCGCTTCTCGAATCCCGGTCCATGCAGGCATGTCTGGATTTGGGGAATTTTTCTCATACTTTCCTGTCCCTGATCCTATGGTAGGGAGGATTGAGCACCTGGTCTTCTTGGATAATAACGGAAAACTCGTTGCGCTCGTTAAAGATACCTTGGAAGTTGGAAATCGAGAAGAGCAGGTCGAATAGGCCGCCGCCCGGACAAAATTGAATAAAACGGATCACCCCCCCCCCCCACCCACATGCACACACACATACACACACACACTCAAAACAAAACACAAGCAAACTCGACGGCCGGCTCTGCACAGTGGCGACGACGTGTCTACAACAGTTATAACTAGGCTGCACTGGCGAGTAAGGCAGAGAACATAGAGAACGCTTGACGCGCCAGAAAACTAGCGCGAGAGTACAGGCGCCTTTTCAGCAAGCGCCTGATTGATCAAGGATGCACATAGAGAACGCGTGAGAATCTAGCGCTTCATGGCCTAGTGCCCTGTGATCAACAGCAGTCCGCTGTGTGCCGGTATTGTTTCAGTAACAAACGTGTAGCTCACTTTTTAATGTTATGAAACACACTTTGCGTTAAATCATCATCAAGCTACATGTACACATTTCAATTTCAGGATTTAATATGCAGACGACAGTCTTTTCCACATTTCCTTAAAAAATATTTGGAAAAAGCTATAAATTCGATCATAATGATGTGCCACATTCTTCTTGTTTATTTTTAATTGATGCAACAAAACAGAAAAAATAATCAAAATTCGTTTTACTTTACTAAACACATTGTAATCTATCTCAGTGGAAGTTGTTTATGCTCAAGTTATCACTGTAAGAGGAAATAAGACAATTTTATCACTAGCGGCACGGCAACACACTCTCAGCAAGTAGCTTCAACGCGAGAAAAGAATTAACTTTCAATACTTTAAAACTAGCGCGACTTGACAAGCGACGCAGCACGCCTGAAGCTGGAAAGTACAAGCGTTCTCTATGGGTGTCACAAGGGATTTAGTGACATACTTCTTACAGGTAAAAGGCGCGTCAAGCGTTCTCTATGTTCCCTCCCTAAGGCGAATTTCCCAAATGGGATTAAAGAAGCACCCAAAATACAAAAGTACAATCTTGTAATGTAATGTATTCTATAGTATTAGACTCACTACCTTAATTCTTGTCTGTTCCAACTCCACTTTTTGCACAACAGAGAAATTCCACGTTAAACGATGGCGGCTTTAGTTATTATGATAAGGAGTTGGAATAAATGGGAACTGTGAAACAGTTTGATAAGTGCCACAGCACATTTTAAACTATTGTCAGAGTGTGCATAATAATTATGTTATAGTTCTTCTACGTTCTAAAAGATCTCCAGTGTTTCAGAAAATGGAGATAGAACAAACAAGAACTAAGGTCACGTCGTGTTTGGGATTTTTCTCATATTTTCGTGTCCCTGATCCTACTGGGGGGTAGGATCGAGTACCTAGTCTTCTCGGATAAGGACGAAAAAATTCGGAGGGCCCTTGTGCACGTTGCGCATGTTAAAGATACCTTGGCAGTTGGAAATCGAAAAGAGCAGGCCGCTGCCCGCGCAAAAATAAAAAAAATTCACCCCCCCCCCCCCCCACAAAAAAAAGAAAAGAAACCGCCGACGACGTGCCTGCTCCAGTTGTAACTGGGTGCGAACTGGCGCGAACGTTGGCTTGGACAGGTCCAATCATGTACCATTCTCGTTTCAACGAGTCGGTGACGTCAAAGCCTCTTGGAGTCCTTGTTGACTGTGACATGCCAGAACCTCTTGCGTGCTTGTGTTGGGTTGCCGTTGTCAGGGAAATAACTGTAATGAACCTTGCAAATCACAGAAAATGTGTTATCTAATCCATGGTTTGGGTCACGAGGTTTGGACGAATGAGATTGAGCCTGAACATTTGTTAATTTTTTTTAGTATTTAGTATACCTCTCTGACTCCATTTGGAAAGTTTGCCTTACCTTTGTGTCATTACAGCCCAGTTACAACTGGAGCAGACACGTTGCCGCAGTCGGCGGTTTTTTTTTGGGGGGGGGGGGGGGATATGAGTTTGTTTTTGTTGTTTTGCCCGGGCAACAGCCTTGTTAGGCCTGCTCTTCTCGACTTCCAACGGGGACTGCTGTGGTCCATTCTTTAGATGGCTTTGCTTCCTAGTGCTTGTGTTAAGTTATAGTCCGTTCACCGAGGCATGATCACAGAAAACTGCTCGTAGCATTGCAACCGTCGATGATATTTGAATGTAATTTGGCGTGAACTCTCAGATTTGTGATGACCCTAACCCAGATTTGTTTGCCCCCGAATTATTGAAGTAGTTTCCGAGTTTGTCTATTTGCGGTATATAAATAAAGGGAGCACCGACAAGGGTAAACATTTAGGTGGTTTACTGTAATAGTTTAACACATGGTTTTGAGTCCCAATAAATGTGGTACAGCACGTGATTGAAGTGAGTTTAAAAACAAAATCTCGTGATTGTTCACTGGTAGGCCAACAAAGAGTCAGAGGCGTTGTCAGAGATCTTTCAATTTCAGAATTCCTTTCATCGTGGATTTAAACATCAAAATCAATACAGTTCGGAACATTGGAGAACAAGACCTTCAAACTGTCAGATACCCGAAATCTAACTCATGCATCATTGAAAACAGTCGCTGCAGAATTTTTCTCCAAGTGACAGGACCATGTATCGCGGTTGGAGAAAGAATACTGGCAACACGAGGGCCTTCATTTTATTCAACCGAATATCGTCATCAATCTAGTATTGGAGACATCCGACTCAGAAAGCGACTGCGATGATAAAACATTAACAAAAACGAAAAGTGCCTGCCTGTTTTCAAATAAAACAAAAATAAAATAACAACACATTTTTAGAGCTAACCTTTCTAATAGGCCTAAGGTTGTCCCAAGTCCACAGCCTGATCATTGTACCCACAAGGCCATGCTCTTGCAATGACAGGGACTCAGGGGGGAAAGGGTGGTCATATCTCGATATGTATATTTCCCACAACTTAATACAGATTGGAAAGCCTAGCTACTTTACAAACTTTAT
The DNA here is from genome assembly GCA_963931925.1 of Onchidella celtica. NCBI lineage: Eukaryota > Metazoa > Mollusca > Gastropoda > Systellommatophora > Onchidiidae > Onchidella > Onchidella celtica. Next base: position 37,332,908 of record OZ007579.1, on the reverse strand, counting down.
CTTTCACAGGATGTTACCGTTTAGCATAGCTAGATGGCTGTTTTCAATTGATATGTAATGAATCTGTAGTAGCTTTATCTTACCGGAAAGGAACAATAAATGCATTTACATGTAAAGCAAAACCTGAAATCCGTAACGTGATGCTACGCCACTGCAATTCACCACAGATTGTTACTATATTTAGGAATTTAGATCAACTATAGGGAAACGAGAAGTAACAGATCATGTTGGAACACACGTATACTGTAAACATCTATAAGTTTGGGGCCTATTCAATTGAAAACAAAGAAAAGATCAAAGGAATTCGCCGCTTTGAAAGAACGGTGCTGTGCATAGACTTCAAATTCAAGATTTGTAGGGTCATGATAAATGTAACACCGCATGCAAAAATTCAGGACACTGTATTTCGTAATAGCTGAGAAAATCCAACTAAACCGTGATCGCGCCTCGGTGAACGGACTATAGTTTTCATCTACACTGTCCCAACCAAATCGTCTTCATAACATGGCCACGCTGAACTCGTATTCTTTTCTGAAAATGCAAGTCCCGCAGAGGGAGGCGGCTGGAGGAGTAAATAGTTTTTCTTCCCTTCACTGCCTTCAAAAACAAATTCAGCTTGACAAGTAAATTATCCAGCTCCAAGCAAGCTGAGCCTGAAGCTGAAAGAAAACCTCTCACTAACCATCAATGTCATATTCAGAAAGCCGAAACTTGGTAGCAGGAAATAGAAAGAAAATTACGAGAGTTCAGGAAATGAGCTGGAGTGTACATCTGGCCGAGTGTGTAGGCATTTTGATTAATCCGTTAACATTCTTTCTTTTTAACTTCTTCCTCTGCAAATGAAGTAATGATCTAAAGATGGGTTTTCATGTGTACGGAAATGGCAACGGGGACGTCCTTGTAAACCCTTCAAGTAGGGAAATATTCAGAATGTTTTCATGTGTGCGAAACACTCTTTGTTTTACTACTTGGTGGAGTTTTGACGTTTCCGTTTCCGTACACATAAAAACACAGCTTAAAGTGTTGTTGTTTTTTTTTTGAGAGAAGGGCTGGCAAAACTCTGCATTACAGAAAGAAAAGAAATCTAAAACCAAGAAAAAAATTCGGAAAATGCACATTTACATGTCATACGAAGGAATTTCTTGTACTTATATAAGCAGTGGTCTTTGCAGGTGAACAGCGAGTGCAGTCTATAGCGCATTTAATGATTACTCCCTTTGCGACGTCAATTAAAAATCGACATTCGTTTCCACGCAATGGTCCCCGCAGGTTCTGTCGTTGCTGCCTTCTTCCCACCACCAAATCCCTACCAAAAACCCAAAGGATACATTTCACAAGAAGACAAACTACACGCAGATTATGTTCCCTTCAAAGCCCCATTAATGACAATAATTATTCATTATAAAACAAAACATGCTTTATCCAATGCTCTTTAAAAAAAAATACACAGGCTTTTTCTGTTGATAGAACCCATCTACGTGTGTTATTGAACAATTCAATAGGTGCCCGGAATTTGCTTCCACATCGTTCTCAATTCATGTTTTGCCGGCCTGCAGGCCCCTTCATCGTTTTCACCCCCTTGGATACTGTTCTTCATTTTCGCCCGTCCCCCGCCCCCCGAAATCAGAACCGCTTCCCAGGGGCGATATCGCCCACATTGATATTCTCTGTTCTATGGAGAATGACGCCATTGCTCCTTATTCTACTTACGGTAAACATGTGAAAAATGTCGCATCACTCTTTATTTTATGCATAAATTATTATGTATCATGTTTGGGAAAGACAGTGATTGTTTCAGTTGCAAAGTTACCTTACTCCGTGGGTTACAGAGAGGAGTAATATTTGAGAGATTATTTATTTCATATCAGGAACATTTGCAGTGGCTTCTTAACTAATAATAGAGGAAAGGGGGGGGGGGGGGGAATCTTTTTCTAGTTGTTTTTTTTTTGTCTTGTTTGGAACTGCTTTAGAGTTTGGTCCAACCCCTTTTTACATCCATTTTTTGAAACAGTAGAATGGCTTAATATGTATGTTTTAAAGTTATTTTTGGGAGGGGGAGGAAGGGAGACTCTTAGTTTCATTGAGACTCTGTGCACCAGAGTCTATCTGGCTGGCCGATCAAAATGGGTCGGTACGCGCCTAGGGTCAGCTTGTAAGAGATGAGAAATCTGCCATGGGTCTTGACCTTGCATACCCTGTTGAACTGAGCCTAGTTCTGTCTTTTTAAAAATATTTTTGGGAAAGGGGCGGGGGGGGGGGGAGAAAAGGATGTGTAATCCGTGTTCGAGTACATTCCAACTGCATGAGCTTAATTGGAATGTTTGTTTAACTAAACTGAAAAGTAAGAAAAAAAAAACACAACTTTTTCAATCTGCCATTAGCTTGAAGACAGGGTTGATTGTTCCAGCAAGACAAACAAATCTACAGATGCACCGCTGTTTGAAATGGCAGGGGTTAATTACCCTGGACCAGTAATGGTCCCTATAAAATGATCAGGTTTTATCCCCAGGTTTTGGCTGAACTGAGTTATACACTACTTCTCCGGGCCATCTCCATTGTGTGCTAAAATATCAAGCGGATTCCGTGTGTCATTATAGGCATTACTAAAAACAAAAAACAAAAGTGAGAAAAGCTATGAGCACATGAAAGTTCATTCATCCAGTTCTCAAAAAAATTACGGTCGGGAGTAAGAACCGTGCAATTCTAAGAATACATAATGCTATCTTGCAGTTCGTTTGCGTCGTGTTGAAATGGAATACTTGACAAAATTTTTCGAAAAAACGTTCTTGCCTTTTAAGTGGATTCTTCATACCTTATTTTTATATCCCAGTCAAATTATGCCGATAAAACACCCAAGTATGATTTATTTTCCGGTATGCTTTTGGCACTATGAATGTGGACGAAAAAATGCGAGGCCAAAATTCTTGGGCATCGCTGACGCTAAGACAAAACGGAAAGCTTTCTGGAAAGAAAAAAAACAAGTCAAGTTTATATGTGAAGGTAACACAATGCAGAATCACTAAAGTAAATGTGTTTTGTTTGTTTGGGCAAATAGCGAGATATCCGGGATTCGCCTCGTTTTCAGTTTGTTCTGTAATGGACAGGGACATGAATTCATCCGTAAACCAAACAGTTCATCAGTAGCTTTCATTCAGAGCCTTCCTTTCTAATTGTCTTCATAAATTTCCATTTCTAAACACTGAACAGAATCAATATCTGGTAATGGGAAACCTTTTCATATCTGAGCATGAGATTTACATTTACTGGTCTGTGTAGTGGTAATGGTGACATTGATGGCATTTGGATAAACTGTAGACCAGAGGTTCTCCCGTGGGGGTAAATGTAACCTACCCCGGTGGTAAAATGAGGTTGTCAGAAGAAGGGATCTAACTCTAAGTGCCATTCGCAGAGTGCCATTGACGCTTAGATCTCTTCTAATTCTACCCTTCCCCCACCCTCACCCCCCAAATCAATTGGTTGTTTCTGGATTTCTACATATTTTTTTTCAATTGAAATGAAAAATATATTGATCATAATCTGAGGTGGAGAAGTTTTTTCACAATTAAGAGAAATAACATTGTTATGGACTATTACTGTTATTGTTGTTCGAACTTAAAATGGAAATGCTACAAAAAGTATTTAGAATTTCCCCGTTGACAGTTGTTTTATCAAGATAGAAGTATAAACTTAAAATTACTGACGAAAACAGGTCGGGTGCAGGTGGGTGCAGGGTTACTTTAAAAAAGATTGCTGGGGGTAAAGGGGCTGGACAGGGTTGAGAACCTATGATGTAGCCCTACATAAATACCCATCTGCGTTATCATTCAGTCACACAAATTTTGCCTGGTCCCGCTAAATTTGCCGAGTGTTTTATGTGATTCCAATCAGTGAAAAGCTTTAGAGTGTGTCGGAAAGTTTCCGATTGTCTCTCCCCTACTCTTACCCTCCCCTCACCCCATATCCCCACTCCGGCAGTTGCTGATACCTGATACAATGAAAAATGTCATTTTAGATTAGACGTCATTTTTCCACAAGGATCTCTCCTGTAATCTCCACTAACAGCTCAGGGATAAAACTGAGCTCGTCATTTCCATCCGTTTTAACAGCAATCATCTCTCTTTTTAGAGATTGAATGACCCAACAGTTAAGCGAGTTGTTTTCTTTTTCATGGGAAGGCGGTTGGTGCGGGAACAGAGGTCGCAGGTTCGATTCCCACGTTGGTCACTTGTTTTCCTTCTTCCACTCACTACCGCTACCACCTTTCTGAGCACTAACTAGGCACGTACACTTCTGGTAGCCTCAGGTTTTTTTCTGAACTATCACTTCTAACGCATTCAGTACCGAAAAAAAAAAAAGCTTACTTTACAGTATCGCAACATTACCTTCGCTAATCCACAGATAACAATGTTAAACGTGAACTTCTTTTTTTTTTTTTTCCTTTTACTTTTACGTCTAACTGTGATGGCCGTTGGCTTCAGGATAAATTCCATTCAGACATTAGAGATCGTGAAAGCGTCATTTAAATGGTATTATCTTCTATTTACGACTGATCCAGACTACATTAATTTTATCACGCAGTGCTGAACGAGTCACGCACGTGATTACTCAATAAAATACTCCGCCAGTGGCCTATCGAAAGTATGGCAGATATGGTACGTGCCCAGGGCGTCACGTTGGGGGGGGGGGGGGGACACCACTGTATAGCTTCTAGAGAATTTAGATAAGCCATCTTCGGATAGTAAGAAAAGAATTTTCGTCAGATGTTATAATTTGTCCTTACTTACATGATTAACTAGAATGGCTTGTACTTATGATAATCCACTCAACCATTGTTTCCAAGTTGATTTAAACTTGCTGTGATGGTAAAGATGCGCTCAGGTGGGATGGTTACTCTGTAGGATGAGGGGAAGCGGTGGTCTAGAGGCAAGGTGCTCGTCTCTCATGCCGAAGGTACCGGGTTCGAATCCTGGTCAGTGCAGGCATGTTGGACTTTTGGAATTTTTCTCCTATTTTTCTGTCCCTGATCCTATGGTGGGTAGGATTGAGCATCTAGTCTTCTCGGAAAAGGACGAAAAACTAGGAGGGCCCATGTGCACGTAGCGCACGTTAAAGATACCTTGGCAGTTGGAAATCGAAAAGAGCCGGCCAAATAGGCCACTGCCCGGGCTAAATTCTAAAAAGACTAATCCCAGCCACAACAAGAAACATAAAAATAAAAACAAAAAATGTGAGGTGTAGATGCCAAGGGCAGCGAACCTCCAAAAATAAAGACCTAAACACTGTGTGGGATGAGATGAAATAGGTAAGCTGATTCCCCCCGAATGCGTAGCCAACTATCCATAAAACATTATATTAAATTTGCAGATTTTATGCGTATCCAAAGAGGGCAATAAGCCTGTGGATTCATGAAAGAATTAGTACCATACATGGTGGCCACAGTGCGTCTTGTCCTTTCTGAAAGAGGCTAAGATCTACAACTTGGTTTAAAAATGTTTATGCCCGTTAACAAAACTCTTTTCAAATCCATACAAAACAACTTTTGAGTATTTTACTAATGTGATGAAATTTACACGAAGTGCTTAATTTTATTTCTGAAATTTAGAAGCTGGAATGCGAAACATTGAAAAGGTATCCAAAATAGACTGTGATAGGAGCAAAGTGGCCGTGGTTGTACCGGCGCGCCGTCAAAGCCAAACTTAAACTTAAACTCAAACTGACCAGTTAGTTGATTAGTTAGACTGCCAGACAAGATGACCATGCGCTGGTTTTGCTAGTCATCTGAGAATTCATTCCATTTCACCAGTTTTTAATTGTCAACATGGGTAACCAAACTTAATGAAGCGAGTCCCGAGTGCCCAACAGCAGAGGCCATTGTTTGGAATTTAACACGGGAGTTAATTGTGCATGGTGTAGTTCGCATGCTGGTGGTGATGAGTGAGGGTCCTCAATGCATGCATGGCTGAGGGCATTGTCAGTGTGTGCAAATGGATTTAGAACAGCGATCATTAGCAAATAACTGATCGTGGAGAGCCAGACTTGAAATTAATGCACTCTTTGTGTGACTATGCGTGTGAGTGCATATGTTTGCCAGGAGCCATGAAGGTAATTAATGCTTGTCATTGTGTGCATGAGGGATATCACCATGTTTGTTGTTGTGAACAGTCTGAAAGTAAATGCCAGCTCTCTCTCTCTCTCTCTCTCTCTCTCTCTCTCTCTCTCTCTCTCTCTGTCTCTCTCTCTCTCTCTTTCTTTCTCACTCTCTCTCTCTTTCTTCTGTGCGTGTGTGTTTGTGTGTGTGTGTGTTGGGAGGGGGTTTGAGTTTCAGTTTTTCATTTCTAAGCTTACAGCAATTTATGGATGGTTGAGTTGGGTGGATGCACTCTCATCTGTTTCTCTTATTTATCCATCTGTCCATCACATATCCATGCATCTTCCATGTGATATCTTCTGTCATTCCATCCTCTGCAGTTCGTAATCTGCCTGCCCATCCACCCAGCCATCCTGCCATCCATCCATCCATCCATCCATCCATCCATCCATCCATCCATCCAACCATCCACCACACCAACCAACCAACCAACCAACCAATCAACCCTTTTGATTCATTACCCCGTCTGTCAATCTTCATCCATCTTGCCTTGCTGTGTAAGACGAAGGGGGAAAGTAGGGGGTGGGGTGGGGGGAGAGGAATGCTGGAGAGGCAGGCACAGGGAGGGAAAGAGAGGCAGCAGCAGTGAAGAGGAAAGCTTACGTGCACAAAAGCAGCTGCGCCACTCAGCAGCGAGACTCCCTCCGCAAGACTTAATCGTTAGCTGCTGTGGTTGTTCACTCATTTGACCGTTTGACCCGAGTGCCAGAGCTTCCAGGTTCGAATTCCGTCTGGGGTGGGGCTCTAGCTTTAAAATAATTTCTCGCGGTGATTTTAAGGCACGTATTGGTCGGCCACCTGACGGAGGCATGTTCTTGTCTTGGATACTGTGGTGGAAAGAGGCGTTAAGGAGGTATCATGCTAAGCCTGGTCAGACACAGTCAAATGCTGCCAGCAATATGTACCCCGAAGAAATAATGGCAGAAGTTGACTGTCTGACTGGTGTTAGTGTGATAGGGTCTTCCCGGATTTACAAAGAAAATATAGGAAACTAGATGACCTACCGGGCATTGCCCGGAATAAAGAGTCGTGTGCTTCCCTCTCTCTCTGTCTCTTATATAATAAAAGTAATAAACTACAGTCTTGCTTCAGAACTCATGCGCACCAGAACGCTACGCACCAAACTGAACGCTTGATACGGTTACTTTTTATGACATGCACGGTAATATTATATTACGAAACAGACATGTGTAGGCGTAGGACTTAGATAAAGCTAAGACAGCCTACCTGTCTCTTGAGTTGACCTTGTAGTCTATCAACACATCGCCCCTCGCTACCGTTATATCGTCACTTCCTGTCCCTCTCCATCGAGAGTGGTTTCCCTTGTGAGGTCAATGCGATCGTACTCCGTAGTGTTTATGTTTCGCATTACCCCACACAACCCCCCACCAGTATTGTCCTCACATAAACCTCCTAGGTGGACGAAGTTGACGTCCAGACCTGGAGCTCTTGGAACCCGTAAGATGAGGCCGCTGAGGTGAGGAAGGTGGAGGTGGAGGTGGAGGAGCAGGAGGATTGTTTGTTGGGACAGTTCTGGGCCGTCCACGTTTCGGTGGGTGGGCGATAGGGACTGGTTGTGACGTTTCTATGTGGGCTGGTTTCAGGCGATCAATCGAAATTGTTTCTGTCCGATTTCCCATAAGTATTTGGAAAGTCTTGTCGTCCCGAGCGGCGACGACGTATGGTTCGGTGTATGGGCGTTGTAAAGGACGGTGAGAGGCGTCGCTTCTAACAAAGACATACTTTGCTGTTGCCAAAGTGCTTGGCACATTGTTTGGAGGCCGGCAGTGTCGTGAAGTGGGAGTGGGTAGGAATGATTGGGCCTGGCCGCGAAAGTCATTCAACTGTTCAGTGGCACAGAAAGGAGTGGCAGTAGCAGCAATCAGTTCTCCTGGAATTGTGAGAGGCTCTCCGTAGACTAACTCAGCCACTGAAGCTCCAATGTCCTCCTTTGGAATAGTTCTTAGGCCCAGCATGACCCATGGTAGTTCCTCCATCCAGTTGGGACCATGCAGTCGAGCCATGAGTGAGGATTTGAGAGTCCTATGAAATCGTTCGACGATTCAGTTTGATTGTGGGTGATAGGAAGTCGTGCGATGGATCCTAGTCCCGAGTCTTTCCATGATTTCCGTCCAGAGGGCAGAAGTGAACTGAGAACCCCTGTCAGAAGTAATGTCTGTTGGGATGCCAAAACGAGCTATCCATACACTGATGAGCGCATGGGCACAAGTGACAGTAGACGTGTTGTGAAGTGGTATCACTTCTGGCCAGCGTGTGCTGCGGTCGATGATGGTAAACAGATGGGTGTATCCCTGGGAAGAAGGGAGAGGTCCGACAATGTCCACGTGTATGTGACTGAACCTTTTCTTTGGTGTTGGGATCTGCTCAAGTGGGGCGTGGACGTGTGTGTGTACTTTGGATCGTTGGCAATCCAAACACTCTCTTACCCATTGTCTAACTTGTTTCTTCAAACCACTCCACACGAACTTCTGAGACACAAGTCGTGCTGTAGCTCTTGCCCCAGAATGTGAAAGGTTGTGTATGGTGTCAAACACTTGACGTCGGAAATCTGGCGGCACCACTGGCCGTGGTTTTCCTGTGGAGATGTCACACAGCAGTTGAGGGCCTGTTGGTTCCACAGCTGTATGAACCAAACTGAGATTTGTGATGGCTGTGCAATAGGCCTGAAATTCCTCACTTGCAGCCTGAGAAGTAGCCATTGCTGAGTAGTCCACGCCTACCGACACATTGGAGATAGAGCGTGAAAGGCAGTCAGCGGCGACATTGTCTCTACCTGAAATATGCCTGATGTCTGTTGTGAACTGAGAGATGAAGGCCAGTTGTCTTTGTTGGCGACCAGACCAGGGCTCTGTGACTTTTGACATCGAGAAAGTCAGGGGTTTGTGGTCAGTGAAAACGCAGAATGATCGACCCTCAAGCAGGAACCGGAAATGACGAATGGAGAGATAGATGCCGAGCAGTTCTCTGTCAAAAGCGCTGTACTTCCTCTCAGCGGGACGTAAGCGCCTACTGAAAAAAGCTAAGGGTTGCCACGACCCATCCACAAATTGTTCGAAAACCGCACCGACCGCTTGTTCCGATGCATCACATGTGAGTGCGATGGGTACATCAGTGTTTGGGTGGGCAAGCATGGCTGCCTCTACCAGTGCTGATTTGCTAGTCTGGAAGGCAGTGCTCATTTCTTCCGTCCACTGTATGTGAGTGGACTTTGAGGAGTTCTTTAAAGCATCATACAGGGGCCGTTGAATCTCTGCTGCACGGGGAATGAACCGATGATAGAAGTTTATCATCCCCAAGTACTCTTGTAACCCTTTCGCCGTTTGAGGTGGGGGAAAATCCTCAATTGCTTTGACCTTGGAAGGAAGAGGCGTAGACCCTAATGGAGTGATGTGGTGACCTAAGAAGTCAATCTCCGAGACTCCAAAAACACATTTCTCCAGTCTTACCACCAGACCAGCGTCACACAATCTTCCACAAACAGCGTGAAGATCTTCCAAATGTTGGGCCTCCGAATCGCTAGCGACCAGGATGTCGTCTATGTAGTTGAAAGCACATTTGAGGTCTTGGAGCAGAGAGTCCATCAAGCGCTGAAATGCTTGTGCAGCATTCTTGAGACCAAACGGCATGCGCAGAAATTCATACAGGCCGAATGGAGTGATGATTGCCGTCTTTTCGATGTCCTCTGGGGCCATGGGTATCTGATGGTATCCACGAATGAGGTCGATCTTGGAGAAGATAGTTTTCCCTTTCAGCCCGGATGAGAAATCCTGGATGTGAGGAACGGGGTACCGGTCTGCTATCGTCCTGTCGTTGAGGCGACGAAAATCCCCGCATGGTCTCCACTCTCCACTAGCTTTAGGAACCATGTGCAAAGGTGATGCCCACGGGCTGCTAGATCGTCGAATCACTCCCATATCCTCCATTTTCTTGAATTCTTCTTTCGCCGTGGCTAGCTTGTCGGGTGCCAGACGACGTGCCTTAGCATGGATAGGGGGGCCAGTAGTAGGCACATGATGATGGACGCCATGCTTCACCTCTGAAGATGAAAAGGTGGGTTGGAGGATTTGTGGAAACTCAGAAAGTACTTTCCTGAACCTGTTGCTCTGCGGAGCAATAGGAGCGAGCTCTTGTATCGATGCATACGCAACTTGATGGATGCTGCAAGGGTAGATGGCCAACGAGTCAGCCTTGATGAGCTGCTGGCCACGTATATCAACAAGTATGTTGTGTCGGCGAAGGAAGTCTGCGCCGAGTAATGGCCGTTTCACTTCCGCTACCACGAATCTTGCCGTGAAGACTCTATCCCTGGTCCTAATTGGTATGATACGCGTACCATAGGTTGCAATGTTAGAGCCATTAGCAGCGAGGAGTGGAGGTCCGCAGGTACCGGTGCGTTTGTCCAACAGTGTTGCAGGAATGACTGATACCTGTGCACCCGTGTCAACCAAGAAGCGACGTCCTGTGATGTTGTCGACTATAACCAGTTGTGGAGAGCCCGGGCCAGCAGAAGTTTGAGAGACGGGTGTCACTACTGCTGACCCTGCCTGGCGTTTCCCTGGTTCCTGTTGGAAGTTGAAGAGGAACGAGGTTTGGGGGCAGGATGTGTGCACGGTTGGATGCACTTGCGTGCCTGTACTCCAAAACGATTGTGGTACCAGCACACTGACGAGCTTTGACCACCGCTAGATCTAAGTCTAGGTGCAGAGGGTGATGGCTGTGTTGCAGCGATGTTTACTTCTAGCACTGCGTTGGAGTTTGGAATGACGGACAGGTACAGTCGGTCCGCTTCCTGTGCCAGTAGCCTGTAGTCAGCAGTGTGTGACGCTGCCAGGGGTGTTCTCATATGTTCAGGCAGTTGTTGTAAGAACAGGTGTTTGAATAGGAAACATGGGCTATGGGGCCCAAGAAGAGCCAGCATAGAGTCCATTAGTTCCGATGGTTTGCGGTCACCAAGTCCCTGAATGTTAAGAAGGAGGTGGGCTCTTTCTGATTCAGATTTGCCAAAAGCAGACAAAAGGAAAGCCTTAATAGCCTCATACTTGCGTTCCTGCTGTGGGGAAACGAGCACAGATAGAGCCCGTGTTGCTGTTTGACTGTCGAGACTGGCCACCACGTGGTAATACTTTGTGTCATCCACGGTGACGTTACGGATGGCAAACTGCGCCTCCGCTTGAGCGAACCACGCTTCTGGGTTGGTGGTCCAAAATGTTGGCAGTTTCAGAGAAACAGCCAACACTGCTTTGTGTTCTTCCATGGTGGAAACTCTTGGAATTTCGTTCCAAGTTCGGGGTCACCAATGTAGGCGTAGGACTTAGATAAAGCTAAGACAGCCTACCTGTCTCTTGAGTTGACCTTGTAGTCTATCAACACATCGCCCCTCGCTACCGTTATATCGTCACTTCCTGTCCCTCTCCATCGAGAGTGGTTTCCCTTGTGAGGTCAATGCGATCGTACTCCGTAGTGTTTATGTTTCGCATTACCCCACACATGGAAAAATACAGATGTTACATATCAATAAACATTGTTATTTTTTTCAAAATACATGCTTGAAGTAAACAACTTTTAATTATAGCCATCATCTTCCTTATCTCAATTGCCAGCTTCCTGCCAACTTTAAGGCCTGAAGAGTGTACAGTTTGGTCAGTTAGTCATGCCAAAGGTTGCAAGTTACTGAAATATATAATAGACTAGCTGAGTTCCCGGCTCTGCCCGGGATAAATCGATTTGTTAGTTTCAGTTCTGGGTGATTATGATGGACCTGCTTCATTTTGCCTGTTCCTTTAGGTTTATTTTATTTTTGTTTGTTTGTTTGTTTTTAGATACGTTTTACTGCTCTCCTTTTGCGCGTTGACGTCCTGCGCGTCCCGCCAGCATCCGCCAAATGGCTACGGTTAGTTTGTTTGCACATCGCAGGAAGTGATAACCTGGTCTGTGGTGATAACGTCATGTGTTAATGGCAAAGAAATATTATGATATTTTCCTAGGAATAATATTGAAAACACAAACCTGTACTTTTGGCCCTGCAGCGTCAATCTCCCAATTCCAGACCCTTTCTTTTTCCCAGTCTAGACACATTGAGAACACACAAAGTTTTATACTTGATAGTCTTAGAACTCAATCTCATCATTCAAACCAGTGCTAATCGGAAGTTGTTTTGTGAGTCTATACCGGAACCAATCTTAGTTACATTAATTTGCCGAAAAAATAGGCATTCTGCCAATGTGTCGCAACCTAGAAACTAATACAAACGTTCTGCGAGTTATTAATTATTTTTTTATTTTCTGTGCCGGGGACACGTCGACAGTCTATACTAAGCGTTGTATAAAATCTGAGGGCCACCTAATCAGCATTAACAGAGGAATAGCGAAAAGCGCGCTGCAATTGTCGTGAGGTTTCACTTTTATTAATATAGATTATGGTGCGTAGTTCTTGCGTGCCAGCATCTGACTGTGTCTGACCCACAGAATTGAGATACTATATTATATACCAGGAGCGATACAAGGCAGGAATACGTCAGCAGTTTTGACTACGATGCGCCATTTTGGATGAGATCAATTGTTCGTAACTAGGCACGCTCGCAACGATGTTTAATGTAACATCAGGGAGTATGTATTTAGATGGAGATCTCACTTCCCTCAAATGGCGAAACTAGGTCACATCGGTAACAATAATTGAAAGAGACGGTCTTCAACAAAGACAGTGTGCGTATCTGTTTACTGTGGTTTGTTCACAGTGTTGGGTTGACTGAAACTATTTAGAGCCGTTTGTAAGCTCATATTCCCCGTGGCAATGTACAAACGGGTATTTTTTTTTCCCCGCCTACAAGTCAAGTGAAGTTGCATTTCATCCAACATGGGGGTGGACATATTTCTTGTAGTCACGAAAAGTGGGCTTCTTTCGCGTCTGTAGTTCCCTATTCTGTGGTCTGACCGGGCTTAGTATGATCAAGGTCTTCCCTTATTTACTAAGAAAGTATTGGAAATTATGGTGTGCACTTGTTGTCTGCCGTTCCGACCTTAGTGTAGTACATACCTCCCTAAGAGCCAACAGAACGAAATAAAATTATGCCTACTCGAATACCGTCCGGTGACGCTTTGAATAGATGCACTGTGCTGGAAATGGACGTGACATCCTACCCACCTCATACATGGTTGTTTACTAATCGGGGAAAATCCCCCAGAATGTGTGGCATGCAAGTGCCAACTATCAATAAAACATAATTTTGATTGAATATGTATATTTCATGCATATCCGAAGAAAGCACCATGCCTGCGCATCCATGAAAGAATTATTTTCTAACATGGACCCGTCGCGCGTCTTGTCCTATCTCAGAGAGGCTAAGATCTATAACTTAATTTAAAAACTTTTATATACATTTCTTTCTTTTCAGATTCATACAAAACAACGTTCGAGAATTTTGCCAAAGTAATAAAATTAATAGGAACTATTTAATTCTGTGAAATCTAGAAGCTCTTAATACCAAACACGAGTAATGTACCCAAACAGACCATGAACGGCGCAAGGTGGCCGTTATTTGCCGCCCAGTAAAACTCAAACTCAACGCCGCCCCCCCCCCCCCCCCCCAAATATCGAACAAGTTTCAACTTGATATACATGTATTGTGTTGCATTTCTCCATCAGTTTTTCCTCTTCTGTTCTGTCTGCAGCATTCTGTTTGCTGATATAGTCGGCTTTACCGCCATATCATCCAGTGTGACAGCCGCAGAATTGGTCAAGATACTGAATGAGCTGTTTGCCAGCTTTGATGTTCTGGCTAAGGTAAGTGTGGGGATAGATGGATGAATGATTATATACACAGGTGAATGGATGGATAAATGAATATAAGCATACAGGTGCTTGGAGTTGGATGGATGGATGGATATACAGACAGGTGGATGGATGGATGGATGGATGGATGGATGGATGGATGGATGAATGGATATAAAGGCAGGTGGATGGATGTGTAACAAATCCCAGACTGGGAAATGTAATAATTATGACAGGACAACAATCACGAACGAACAAGTATAACACTTAACAGAACAACCAAACAGACTCACACATTTATTATACATAAAAATAAAGATATACGTGCATTACATTATTCACTTCAACTACCATCCAATGGTCAGCATTCCCGACATTCATTCCTCTACGGGTCCACAACCCGGTAATACTTTCTAAAATATGCTCTGGCCTCAGCCTCACATCTATATATATATATTACTTGCTGGCCTCTCTTATTGGCTCCGGCTCAACCTAATCTCCGTATCTCAATCTCCCCTCGAGGTCTTAACAGCACATTACTATTTCAATAGCACATTATATTCTCAATGGCACATTAACATCTTAATAGCACATTAACATTTGAATAGCAATAAGGACAATAACAACGTCCCTGTCTGTGGCCAGACTGCCACGACTCATGTGCTCCCGCTGTCCTGCGCGACAGCTTCACTCAGGCAGGCCTGTGGGTAGCCTTCTGCCCAACCCCGGCACAAGTCCGCTCACCGCGGGTGGCTTCTCTGCCCGACCCCGGCACCTATAAGAATAACATTACATCTGTAATACACCACACAATTACTATCCACTTCACCACTCATTACGAACCATCAAGCGTACTCACAATAGTCCACATTTCACTCACCACACATCTTACGGTAACACACCTCCACCGTGTTACACCGTACTCAGACTCGCTACGAATCCATGATCCTAACTTACATCTATCGCTCATTGCGCACATCTCTATACACAGTAATCAATGACTTTCACAGTCCTCACATATAACTTATTTACATCATGGTCACAGGAGAATCTAGTACATCAATCATCATAATTATCAATCACAGTTCAACCTACCAGTCATCACTGGAAAACACACAATCTCCCGACTGCCTCTGATCTCACGTCTGTCCCCTTGGACCTCTTAACTTGCAGTGATCTGACTATTCAGTTTTGCCTCTACTACGCCTCAACTTCACTCACAACATGCACGCTTTAACGTTAACTAACAGAAGTCAATACAGGTGAGCAGCCTCACTATCCCGTGAGTCAATCTTACACTTCCATGCCCCCGTAATCCTTGAATCTCGCTCACTCCACTCGTGACAGGATGGATGGATTGGTACGCCGGTGATTGTTTGGTGGTGGCTACATAGCCATGTGAATGGATGGATAGATATATAGACGGGTGATTGGATGGATGGGTATGCAGATGGTTGGATAGATATATGGATAGACAGGTGGATGGATAGATAGTTTTAGTAAATGGAAGAATCGATAGTGTGACTGAATGGACGAATCGGTGGATCGGATGGAACTGTATGGAACCTGGACGGACAGTTGATAGTGAACGGATTGATGTGTTATTTTAATGAATGAATGGGTGGATGGCACGGATGGTTTGAATGAATAAATGGATGAACTAAATGCCAGGGGCAGTGATCCTCTCAGAACAACGACCTGAACACAGGCAGATAGGCATACGTTTATAGAAAGGTTTGTAAAAATTGGAGAAAAGCTTGAAAAGAATGTTTGAATTACTTCCTGGCTTAATCAAAAACCGTGTAACACTGTAGCATCAATTGTCATAAACACTGAGATTAACACATAATCTGACCGGTTTGAAACACCATACATTTCTGATATTTTTTGCCATTTTTCTTATGGTCTTTGAAATTCTGTTTTAAGTTGTAATATCAGGAAACTGCATGGCTTAGAGGAGAAGCAAATTTATGGGGTACCCAGAAAATCCACACTCGGACTCAGTGATGTAAGACGGTGTTCATCAACAGTAAATCCACATATTTTGTTCAGTGACCTAGGGGGATGTTAATACTCAAATTTCAATATTGCTTTTCTGATTACTACTGTGCTGTAGGTCAAAGTAGGATTAATATCAGAGACTTACAGAAATTAACTGTGGATTTAAGTCGATGGTGTGTAGTATCTGTTTGATTGTGGCCAGTCGTGGATGAGTTCTACCTCTTCGATGCAGAGGTTTTCAGTGCATGTGTGAGGGTTTTTTAGGGAAAGGGGGGTGGTTGGGGGGGGGGGAGAGAAGGTCTTGAGCCGAAGGAAAAAATGGTACTTTCTCACTCTCCTTTTATGTGTTTGTGAGCATTCGCCCTCTCTCTCTCTGTGTTTCTCTCTCCCCCTCTCTGTGTGTCTCTATCGTCTCTCCCTCTCTCCCTCTCTCTCTCTCTCTCTCTCTCTCTGTCTCCTCTCTCTCTCTCTCACTCTCTTTTTTTTTCTCTCTCTCTCTCTCTCTTTTTTTTTTCTCTCTCTCTCTCTCTCTGTCCTCCTCTCTCTCTCTCTCTCTCTTCTCTCTCTTCTCTTTCTCTCTCTCTCTCTCTCTCTCTGTCTCCACATTTTAACTTTGCAGAAAGCCAAAGTAACCATTCTTACTGTATTTATCATTGTGAGAGATTAGTGGGCAGTCTGAAGTTAACTGTCCATTCCACTCTCTGTTTGATCTAGAAATTCCACCAAGATCGAATCAAAATTCTGGGAGATTGTTACTATTGTGTGTGCGGAGCTCTGGAACCCAGGTCTGATCACGCTGTGTTGAGTATTCACATGGGACTCTGCATGGTCAACGCCATCAGGTAAGTACTCGCGTACATACAAACATACAGACTGTTAATCAGACACACACAGGAACAAATAGAACAGATAGATTGGTGGACTGTGGACACTTAGAAGCACCATTGGATAGGAAGAAAAATTTATTGATTGGGGAAATTTCACTGACACACATAATTATATTGTGCATGATTTTATATGGAAGCCTTTGGACGAAACATTGACTTGTTTGGTGCGGGCACCGCGTATTCTTTCTGTGGAGATTTCCTGTATGCAATTCAATCTCCCTCTCTCAAGAGGTTTCAGTTTTTTGTTTGTTTCTTTGTTTTCTTTTCTTTTATTTCTCTCTCTATCTCTCCTTTTCTCTCTCTCACTGTCTCTCTTCCTCACTCCCTCCTTCTCTTTCTCTCTCTCTTTCTCTGTCTGTCTGTCTCTCTCTTCTTTCTTTTGATATGCAAGCCAAAAAAAAAAAAAGCCTAATGGCTGAGAGATATTTTCTTTCCTTTACCTTTTCCTTTACACTGTGTCCCATGGTTGCTTTATTCACTTGTCGATGCTCCTTCACACTATCTCAATCTTTTCATCCGTGAGCTGGTTCGTCTACTCATTGAAAGGTTGCTTGTTATTCTTTCATTCGGATACATGTACTTCTCTTTAATTCATGTACTCACTCATTCTTGCAAACATTTCTTCATTGTTTTAATACATCCATAAAATTTCCCAAAGAACGCCAACAGAACGCTGTGAACTACCAGTTTCCTATCACAACTCCCCATGTTCTTGTGTGTGTTTTTAGCTTCGTCCGTCAGAAAACTGGCAAAGATGTCAACATGAGGGTGGGTGTCCATACAGGGGCGTGTCTGGGTGGGGTTCTGGGACAGCGACAGTGGCAGTTTGATGTGTTGGGGAAGGAGGTTACTCTAGCCAACAAGATGGAGAGCGGGGGATTGCCCGGGTGAGTCACAAACCAAATTATACACATTAATTGAATTTCTGTACTATTTGAACCACGGATGAATTTAGCCCGTGCTTCATAATGTTGGCAAATATTTTCAATTAAAGTGCCGAATGTAATTAGTTTATGATTACTCATCATTATTGTGGATGAATGTGTCTGTTTAATTTTTTGACATTATAAATGTTGAGTTTTGTGTGTTCGAATTTGTCCCGAATTCTCATTTAACAGTTGTTGAAGTCATCTTTTTAAGGTTCACTGATCCTGTAAAGTTTTTGTTTTTAAGTTCATCTAGCATAATTACAGTGAACTGATTTGGTCTTGGTCATGATGCAGGGTTCCCGTGTTTGTATTGAATCCTGTTTTGAAAATCAAGACTAGGCAGTGATGTCCACCTGAAAACTTAGTGGTCTGTCTATCTGTTTGTCTTTGTCTGGTTAAGTTCTGTTCTGTCCTAGATATAAGCCAAGCAATCTTCTGTCCGATCGTTTTGCAAAACAGAGAGTGTAACAGACACCCCTGTATGTGGTAAACTGCTACATTCTGTCTATCATCTTGCTGTTTCATAGTACAATAAGGCCGTTATCTTGTTGGCAGGCTCTCTCCAAACTCACACTCTGCATGTTTACCTTTTGTTATACAGTCGCGTCCACATCTCTGAGGCAACCAAAGAGTTTCTGACTGACGAGTTTGAGCTAGAAGAGGGCAATGGTGGAGAGAGAGAGGAGGAGCTCAAGCTGCGACAGATAAACACTTACTTGGTCAAAGGCATCTTGAAACCAGTGAGTGATCCCTTAGTGCCTTGTGGGTTACAGAGGTCTGTGGACTACGGTGGCCCGCATGTGTCAGTGGGTAGAGGATGGCAGAAGTCCATAGATATTAGTGACCTTTGGGTGTAAGTAGGCCATGGGCCAGTGCAGTGTGGTCACATTCGTCAGTGGGCCCTGGGGGGCGGGGGGGGGGGTGGTCCGTATGTTAGATTGTTACACGTCATGTTGCTTGCCACAGTGGCCCACTGGCTAGAGACATGGATAGTGGGTATACTTGTCTGTAGGTCGCACGAGTCCATGGTTTAAAGTGGCACAGGCGGTTGTGATCTGTTAGCAGCCTGTCAATAGTCCTCCACAGACAAATTAGACTGGTTTTTTTTAACACGTATTACATGGCAGAAAGAAAAGAAATCATATTACTATTCATTTTTCCATCCATCTAGTCATCCACCTAACTATCCTTAAGAAGAATGAATATCATATTGTCGCATTCGTCTACACACTGTCTAGCGGGCATTTTTAAAAGTTCGCAGAGAATCTACAAACTAGACCAGGACTGAAATTTTTTTTGGGGGGGGGGGGGGCGCTCGAGAAATTTGGGAACTACTTTTTAAAAAAATTCTTGTATACACTTAAATTCATTTCTTACTGAAGCAGGAATGGGAAATTCACGTAAAACATTATTGTATCTACCGCCAATGGGCTCTAATTTTCTTTATATAAGACATGTTATTCATGCAATGCTCCTTCAATCTGACAGTTTCCAGGGGGGACAATGGACAAGCAGACAAACGGGGTGTCATCCAAACCCACCAGTAACGGAGTCAGTAAGACTGGCAAAGGCCCACAGAAAGCGTCGGACGAGGATGCAGAGCAGACCCATAACAGCGACAGTGATCAGGGTGAGGAAAACTCAGAAGAAGAAGATGCCATAAGGCATGCTGAGGAACAGAAACAGGAGTTCAGTGAGAGACTTCAAAGGGAGCTAATTGAGAAAGACAAGAGGAGGTAAATCTGGTAAACAGTAAACATTTAACATCAAAGATAGATTGAGATATCTTTCTGAGTTTTAGACATGCTTCAATTTCAACTCCACCGTCTTAGTAGTATATTTTTACATCATTTCTACACTCCTATGATAAATTACAGACATCCACAGACATGATTAATGTCATTATCGTGCCTTAGTTTTTGTCTGTTCCAACTCCACTTTTTGCACAACTGAGAAAATCCACATTAAACGTTTGCGGCTTTAGCACTACACAATAAGGAGTTAGAATAACCGGGAGCTGTGAAACAGCTTGATAAGTGCCACAACGCATCCATGTCAAAGTGTGCATTTGTTATACCTTTTCTACATACCAAAAGTCTCCAGTTTTTCAAACAATGGAAATAGAAGAAATAAGAATTAAGGTCGCGTTATTACACATGTCAAATAGCTCAGCCTTACACGGGAGATAAGAAAAATATAATGTTTAACCCGACATCTGATTGGCGTTATTTTGTACACTGTGGAAATATTGATCCTGCACGGAAAATTGCTGCCAAAGTAGTCAAAGTTGACATCATTAGAAGAAACCATTTTTTTTTTTTTTACTGTACAAATCACGGACAGGAAAAACTAGGACTATTAGACTATAACATACGGCGTGGAAATCGTAAAGTTCAGAAATTGCCCTCATTGAGCATAATAGGAATATAGACCCAAACTTTTCTTTCCTTCATCACAAACTAGCAGTAAACTTCTCTTAACGAGTGTGGTATATAGGCGACCCCAGGACGTACGACTAAGGGTTAGTCAATGAAATCCTACAATAAACTCCTCTTTAACAGTATCGTGTCTGTGAAACCCCAGGATGTACGGGTAGGAATAGTAAAAAATGTATGTCTGTTGGTGAGCATGCACATGTATATTTTAACATTTTAAAACTATGGAAAGATGGGCAATGACGCCATTGAGGAATACCTGAAATTTCAAGATAAAATTTTTAGAATAAGATAATTGCCAACTTTTTAAATTGAGTCTGGGTCCGTTAGACCCACGGCGGATTTTAGGTGAAAATGGCAAGTTCTTAGGTATACTGGTTGCCTCGGAGTTCTGGGCGTAAGTCTTATAACTAGCTGTAATTTTATATAAATTAAAATACCAGAGAATAAGTGTTTATAGAGAGGAACTACTTCTGCAAAATCGCGAAACTAGGTCACGGCTGTAACAAGAATCGAAAGAGGCCGTCTTCGCCAAAGACAGCGTGTGCATCTATTTACTGTGGTTTGTTCTTATTTTGGGCTTGATTGAAACCATTCAGAGCAGTTTATAAGCTCTTACTCTCCGTGGAAACGCACCGCCGCGACCTACTTTTCAGTCTTAGCCTACGTATCCTTATGCGCGACGCGACGTTGAGTCGCTCGCGATTGTTGTCGCTCCAAAATCAATCGAGTAAGATTTGTGAGAAGCCATCTCCTTATACGCGACGCGACGTTTAGTCTCGAGCGACCATCGCGTGAGATCAAGTCATGTCGCGATCGGCTAGGTGGTCGCGTCAGACTGTCTGGAGGTGTGTCTGATTTAAAGCATAGTCATTGGTCGAAATATCTTGCGTGTGCTGATTCATTGTGCGCACCATGTGTAGTACTTTTTCCTTGCACTACATACATCCTGAACGTCTATCCCAAGACCCACTACGCCACGGTACAATAGATAATCTATTCAAATAATTGATTTAATTATTAAAGCAAATAAATGAGTATAAACTGCAAACTTTGAATGAAGTTCTTATATACACAAGACCATAAGGGAACTGTACATCTTCTAATCTTATGAAAAAGTGTAGGGATAACCAAGGTAGCCGAACAAGAGTAATGAAGTAGGAAAAGAGACCAGATGTGCGATTATTTCAATGACTAAAACAAATAAATGGGTACAAAATGCAAACTTTGAATGAAGTTCTCACATACATCAGACGAGAAATTTACGTCTTCTAATTTTACGGAAAAGTATAGAGATAACCAGGGTAGCAGAAAAAGGGTAATGAAGTAGGAAAAGTGATCAGATGGGCGATTAAAAAAACAACAAGAACTCACCAAATTCCATCCGTAATATTCTGATGATAATGAAATTTGAAAGTGTTACCGCCTTTCAAGCTGGCAAGCTTAACGACTTGAAGAAATGTTTTACGCACCTTGGAAATCGAAACAGGATAGTCATACAGTGGATACTATCACATTGTGTACCACCACATTGTGGAGTGCCAGGCATTGAGAAAGCAGACCAACTGGCCAAGGTGGGTTCTGGCTTGGAGCAGCCACAGTGCCTCTTAAACTAATGTAACAAGAAAAACCTCATCAAAAACAACAGAAGGCAGCAAAATAAACCAACAGGATAAATATCATCTCCTGAACAGAGAGGATCAAGTGATATTGTTCAGACTAAGAACTGGCCACAATAGGCTCCACCACAATATGTTCACAAAGTTTGAAATAGGAACATCGGCCATAAAAATGTGAGTGCAGCAAGTCTCCTCAAAACAAAGAGCATTATATTGCAGAACTGCACACTCCTCTTAGTACTACGGGAAACATATTGGCCCAAACCCACCGACCTGAATGTCAAACTCTATGGTGCTCTGTCACAACTGCAGAAAGCCATAGATTTTCTTAAAAGAACAAATCTGCAGATTTAGATTTGGTGAACGAAAGAAGAAGAAGAAAGTGTTACTTCTGTTGCAGCTTCTTCAGTTTTCCAAGTTTCTTTCCCGAAATTTTCTGTTTTGATGTACTATTTCTTAGGCTGACCTGGTGATGCAGTCGAATTGTCAGGAACAAATTAACATCATCATCCAATGTGCAACAGTTGCATTTGGAATACTTGTGGTTGAGTGTGCAAGGTAGATGTTTTAACTTGCTTTGAAAGTGGTGGCGTATGTTGCCTTGACTTTCGCATTTTGCAATGTCTGTTTGGAAAACAATTTCAGAAAAAAATCTACAGTCTCTATCAAGGTTGTCCTAGGTCTTGCCAGCCCTTCACCTGTGCTACCATCATATTCTTTTACAGCCACTAGTGTCAAATGTCTTGATTGATAATTGTCTATATCTGCAGTAATTACAAATAAGGTGCAGGATTTCCTCCAAGATCAACACGAACGACGAATCGCATGTAATGACAGCATGCCTGTGTTTATGATTGTGCGCGCCGAACTATTTTTAGAAACTCCTGACTCGGCGGACGGAAGTGCTGAATTGCACCGCCCTGACGTAGTTGGTCTTGGGTCTATCCTCGCAAAGAAAAAAGTCAAACATGGCGACTTGACACGCGACGAGACGTCGCTCGCGCATAAGGAGACACTTTTGACTCGGGCGATCGAGCGACATCGCTTGACCCCGGATTTTCGCTAGCGAATCTTAGCGCATAAGGAGACACTTCGCGCGACTGGTCTCGAGCGACGATCGCGAGCGACTCATTGTCGCGTCGCGCATAAGGATATGTAGGCTTAACAGTGGTTTGCGGAGCTTCTCGTGTCATGCGGTGCACAAATCGACCTACGGTGATTTCTCTCTGTAGGTATATACTCCATGGAAATGCCCACAGTGGCATCATTACTCGTTCTGTTCTGTCCTGTCACTTTAGAAACGTTGGCTGCTTTGGTAGGTCTGATTGGAAGAATGAACGTGTAGACATTTCTTTTCTATATGATTGGTTGTGTCTGTAAAACAGTTTTTCTCAACCTTTTTCCTTCCATGCCCCACTTCAATTCCTTCCCCCCCCCCCAAAAAGGCCGTGCCACCCCCCCCCCTTACACATACACACACACTACCACCACCACCACCACCATCATCGGACAAAACTAGTATCACCTGTCACCTGTCGGCTTCATCGCCATCGATGTTAGCTGCTACAGTGGATGTCACGACAAAATCTCCTCCACCCAATCCTGTCCTTAGCTTTCCTAGTTAGTTCACTTATTTCCAGCTGGCTGACTTTCTTGATGTTATCATGATATGTAATGGGTGGTCTTCCTTGTTTTCTCTTTGTTTCTGTCTTTCCTTGCAGGATTGATATCATAAGGGCCGTGCTTTTGTTTCGGGCCGCGTGGCCGATGTATGCAAGTCTTCTTTTATTTATTTCAGGTGTTATTCTTCTGGTGGTGCCAAGCTGTTCTAAGATGCTTGTATTTGTTCTCCTTTCTGTCCAACTTATTCTGAGTAGCCTTCTGTAAAGCCACATTTCAGCTGCCTCCAATCTTGTTATGTCTGCCTTTTTGAGTGTCCAGGCTTCACAACCATATAGTAGGACTGGCCAGATCAAGCACTTAAGTATGTTCACTTTGAGGTCCGTTGGTGTGCCTCTATCCTTCCAAATGTTGTTTAGTTGAACCATTTTGTGTTTTGCCATTCCTATCCTTGTTTTTATGTCCTTTGAGCAGCTTCCATCTTGCGATTTATGTGATCCTAGGTATTTGAAATCAGTCACTTTTTCTAGTGCTGTTTTGTTTACTAGTATCTCCTGGTGTTCATGGTGCCCTGTTCCAGTATGCATGACTTTCGTTTTCTTAGCATTTAGGTGTAGGCCTGCTGTCTTGACCGCTTCATCCACTCTGTGCAACACTCTTTTCATGCTGGTGATGTTATCTGACATAAGAGCTGTGCCATCAGCGTAGCGAAGGTTTGTGATGTTTCGGCCTCCGATCTTTATTCCCATATCTTCTATGTCTGCGTTTCTCATGATCTGCTCAGTATAAATATTGAAAAGATGAGGTGAAAGTATGCAACCCTGTCTGACTCCTTTCTCGATGTTGAAATATGGACAGTTCTCATTGTTCCATCTAATGGTTGCCTTTTGTTCGTGGTATAGTGCAGCGATGAGGGTCACAAGGTGTTTCGGGAATCCCATCTTAATCATTATATCGAACAGGTGATGGTGCCTAACGCTGTCGAACGCTTTGCTGTAGTCTATGAACGTGATGAAGGCTTCGTTTCCATTGCTTCTTATCTGTTCAATCATTATTTGTAGTATGAAGAGCATGTCAGCGGTTCCTCTGTTGGTATACAGTATAATAAAAAGATTGAAAAATATTTATATTTTCAATAATTTATGTAACATTCACATTGAAAAGAAGTTTTATCAAAATTTTATTTCAACCAAACAACAGTTTATCCCTACAGTCATGTTAAAATACACAGTGAAATTAAGATTTCCGTGAAAAAATCCCCACGCCCATTCTGAAGTCCCACGCCCCGTCCAAATATTGCCACGCCCCACCTTGAGAAATACTGCTGTAGACGATACGTTTATTGAACACAGTCATGAAAGGCCAAGTATCAGTGTTGGCTCCGTATATCGAATGGAAATATTGCCAGTGTTTTGATAGACAGTCAGATGGGAAGAGCCAGACAAATAGCTCACTTAACATGTATTTTGATCTGTGGAGATAACCAGGCGATATACTGGCCCCAGATTCTGTTACCTGACTCAAACATCGCCCTAGACAAACAGACTATTGATTGCTAACAAAGGGATGTAAGATCGATGGTCAAGTTAGCGATAGATGGTAGGTCATACATTATATGGTTTGTTTTCCAAATATAACATCAGGGCGTGAGGAGGATGTTTAGTACATAAATGATTTCCAGCCATGATAATAAAAGTGAAATTTGAAACACTAGTGCCTTAATCTGGTAGTTCACAGACACAACCACGATTTCTCCAAATGACTCAATAATATAAACAATGTTCTGCTGTTACCTAACTTCTTTTGTCATTTTCAAATCTCAGTTTAACGGTGATTTATTTCACAGTTTGTTTGTTTTTTTTGTCTTTTTTGTTTGTCTTTTTTTATATTTAATTCTATTGTGAAATTTAGAAGCTCTGAATACGAAACATAAATAAAGAACATGTACCCAAACAGAACGTAATAGGCGCAAATTGGTCGTTATCGTGCCTACGTGCCGTAATACCCAAACTCAAACAAAAAAAACAAAAATCTGCCATTCTAATGTGCAAACATTTTTCATTTTAATACAATGACTATTATACTTTGATTGTTTTATTGTTGCTTTAATAAACTATTTTTTG
This sequence comes from Onchidella celtica, assembly GCA_963931925.1. Taxonomy (NCBI): domain Eukaryota; kingdom Metazoa; phylum Mollusca; class Gastropoda; order Systellommatophora; family Onchidiidae; genus Onchidella; species Onchidella celtica. Next base: position 37,307,358 of record OZ007579.1, on the reverse strand, counting down.
TTTCTTTCTTTTTTGTTTTTGTTTTAAATTGTTTCATTTGTTTGCTTTTTTGTTTTTGTCTGAAGAAGATCCACTAGGACCGAAAGTTTGTTGTTTTTTTTCCTTTGTGATTCGTTGGAACGTTTTCTTTGCTGTCTCTCCTAACTTGGGGCTTTGCAACGTACAATCTTTTTTTGTTGTTGTTAATTTGTTTTGCTGGTATGTTTTAACTTTAGCCTCCTATTGTAGACTGCTTGGCATATTTCATCATTCATGTTTTGGCCGTTAGACTTCTCACCAGTGAATAATCTGTGCGACACTTCTGTGGCTGTTTCAGAGCTCTGTGGGGCAAGTTTTACCCCATCACCCACAAGTTCAGGGACAAAGCCCTAGAGAAGCGCTACCAGCAGAGATCGGACAGTTACAGCGGGTTACCAATGGTGGCTCTGGTGCCTGCTCTGTTGCTGGTCTTCTTTGCCAAGTTGTGTGTTTTACCAAGGTGAGTGACTTCAGGCAAATCACAGGGGTTTTTTTCTTTCCTTTTTTGCTTGCCAGGGAAACAAAATAAAAAAGTCATAATTATTGTAAAGGACGTTAGATCTGCTATGTAATCATGAAATGCTTTTTTAGCCGCTGAGCCTTAAATTCTGCAAAATATCATATTACTCACAGAAAGACGTGAAGGTGTACGTTGGCATGATTTAAAAGGTCTGGAAGTTTGCTTTATTTTTAATACTTCCGTTGATTTTGTGCCACCACCGAGTTGAACAGAAGAAAGTCTTTTGACATTTTGAGCCGGGAGAAAAAAAAGACAGTTTTTTTTTTTTCGAATAGAATAAAAAAAAAAAGACAAGAATTGAAGAAATGTTGTTTTTACGCCTCAATTTACACATTGGTGATCGAAACCAACATTAAAAATCAACTTTCTGTGTATTCCCCGAGTCAATGGGCCAACTAGTATAGTAAAAATAATAGTGTTTATTTTGTTGGACGTCCCCGTGGACAAGTTGCTGGTCTTGGCCTAAGCGAACAGATTCAACTTTGACGTGTTGTAGTGGCGTTGCATTTTTTAATTCTGTTTTGTTTGATCTAGACTTGGTTGACATGAGCACACTGCACTTGCAGAGTCGATAGGAACATGAAATTAAAACAGGATAGCAAGTGGCATTGTGCCAGCCAGGCGGGCGAAATGGGTAGTGAATGGGTTGATCAGAATCAGAACTCATGCGGGAGATGGGATATGGGAATAGTAAATGTTGTTAGGGGACCGTGGTCCAATTACAAAGCCAAATAGGGAAACACGGGATTACGTTCATTCACGTGTTCATCTATAAGGAACGGAATTGAATGATTCGGTTGCTATATTTAGATTTACCCCATGGGACATTCGAACTGTTCCATGCAGCGGTTAAGCACAGTTATGAACTTTGTACACACTTTTCATGTACAGTTGATCTTTGTGCCTCGAATAACCCTTACAAAGTCCATGACAACTGTGCTTAACCACCACGTTGAACAGTTCAAATGTCCCATGACGTCATCGGTAAATTTAAATGTAATAGTAACTGTATCATTCAATCCTGTTCCCTATAGCCTATTATATAATACACTACGGTCCTAACAACAGGCTGAAATAATTGGTCCATTGAGTGTTTTTCCCAGGCTGTCTTTTCAAACCATAACGGGAGTGTTGTTGTTTGTTTGTTGGATGGCTTTTCTTGAGGGGGAAGGGGGGGGGGGGAGAGAAAACTAAAACGGGGAGGAGGAGGACGCATTCTACTTTCTCTGTCGGGATGTTATGATCATAACTTTAAACAGACAGGTGCCTGGTGGACCTACCGAGTCTGAAGTCTGAGTACGGTAGTCCAACATGGCAAAAACTTGCCGCTGCACTAGCGAGCGAAATACATTATTTTGTAGTCTTGGTTCGTGAGCGTCAAGAAATACAGTCTCTTTGAGAACACTAATTGTTTTCATTTGTTTCTTTCACATAACTCCACTTTTAGAAAAGGAATTGATCGAGAGATTTGTCTTCATCCCCTGGAGAGCCACGTCTATTTTATTTATTAACTCATGGCATAAAAGGCAGCAGTGGGCAATCATTTCTCATCGGAACCATTAGAAAAGATTAAAAGTGACTTTATTATGATGGCGGAGAAGAACAACGGAAAGCTTTTCATCAGTATTTTTGTTTTGTTTTTGTGTTCTTTCTACTTCTTTGTGAGACATTGTAACGCTTGTGAATTGTTTCTAGAGAGAAGCTTTATAACGTTCTGCCCTTTCTTTTTTCTCATATTATAACTTTGTTCTAAGCCTTGGTGCGATACCAGTGATTTTCTGTCTTTTTCCGAAGAAAAAAATTCACTGATGTACATGCAGTTCAATGAATCATTGGAAAGCCAGGGGACACGCCAGCTTGGGAAACAAATAAAGGCACACCCTGTGTCCTCCGCCCCCAACATTCTTTGTAGAGGGTATGAAAAGAAAATCGATTTCCCTGAATTTTGGACAGAATTATTGCATAAATGAATCGATATCGTTTCGCTCGAAAACGTGTTTTTGTTATTTTTAAATCTGACTAGCCGAATACCTCCGTAGCATGGTATTTGCTCAATATGTATTCGAGATGCTGTGGAGGGACTGCTCCCCCCCCCCCCTCATAAATAATTTTATAAAGACACTATTTGCGTCCACGTGCTTTCTGTAAACTCCTATCCATCCATCCATCTATCTATCCATCCACCCACCCACCCATTAATCCGTCCATCCATCCATCCATCCACCCATCCATCCATCCATCCACCCACCCATTAATCCGTCCATCCATCCTTCCATCCATCCATCCATCCATCCATCCATCCATCCATCCATCCATCCATCCATTCATCCATCTATCTATCTATCCATCCACCCATTAATCCGTCCATCCATCCATCCTTCCTTCACTCCCTTCAGCCTTGCGTCTTGTGTTTCTCCAAACTCAAACTTAAAAACCCATCCATCCACCCATCTGCTTGTCAATTTACCCGTCCATCCATATATCTATTCATTAATCTAAAGCATGTGTTCCTTAAGTCTCGTGTTAGACTGTAAAGATCCTGGACAGCCTAGTTCCCAAGGCCCTGCTGAGCGTTCTGAAACTTCTTTGTGCTTAACACTTTTATTTCAGAGACGCAAGCTGAAGCAATTAGGAAGATTACAAACATTCACTTGCAGTTTTTTGCCATTACTTGATTTTTATCCATTCCCATGTAGATCCATTGGATACTAATGTTCTTCACTGACCTTTTCCTCCTTCCTCGTTTTGAGTGTAACCATCAACAACCCATCTTGGTCCCATGCAATATAGAACATCGCTTTCTATTTTGGGGTTTCCCCTGGTCTCTTGGCACTGGTTAATTTAATGCCACACATCATGCATTTCCATTAGACATCAAAGTATTGTTCTCTTGATGTTGCTAATGTGTCCTAATCTGCTGTCATAACTGAACGGGGCGTCAAACATTAGCGCCATTGTGAGTTCTTACTTTGTGGAGACATGAAGAGAAATGGTCTAGAACAAAACAAACAAGCAATTTAATGGTGCCGGCAGATCCATGAAAGAATTATTCTCTGACGTGGATCCGCAACGCATCCTGTCCTTTCTGACAGGCTAAGATCTACAACTTGATTTAATAACTTTATACTCGTTTACAAAACTTTTTCCAGATCTATGCAAAATAATTTTTTTAGAATTTTATCGATGTGTTAAAATTATAAGAATGTATTTAGTTCTATCTTAAACATAAAAGCTCTGAATAGGAAACATAAATAAAGAAAGTGTACCCAAATAGGCCGTGAAGGGCGCAGAAGTGGCCGTTTTCGTGCCGGCGCAGCGTAAAACCCAAATTCAAACTCAAACTCAGAGCCATTATGCCACGTCTTTTGAGGTAAAAATTACCGCCAGATTAGAGAGTACAAAAGCTTAAGGAATGGAAGGTGAGTTTCCAGGTCATGAAGTCAATAGTTTTTTGTTTTTTTATATCCTAATCCAAGAGTTCACCGTGGCTGAAATTTGTATTTTCCTGAGTTTCAACGTTTAGTGTAATTTCTTGTTGGATGGGCATCTTCCCAAGACGCGCCCTTAGGTCTTTATTCAATCTCAATTTCTGAAAAACTGGAGATCTTTTAATACGCAGAAGAGGTGTAACAAAAGCACACTTTGACGTGTGTTTAAAATGCGCTGTGGCACTTATCAAGCAGTTTCACAGTTCTGGCTTATTCTAACTCCTTATCATAATACTAAAGCTGCAAAACGTTTAACGTTGAATTTCTCAGCTGTACAAAAAATGGAGTTGGAACAAACACGAACTGAGGTTGCAACGAGTTTCACTGCAGTTCCATACATTTTTTTTACACTGTGTCTTGTATTATTAGTTTCCACCTGGGGCTTGCGTTCAGCTTACCAGCAAGTTAGATGACATCAGTCTGTAAGTTGTGGATCAATTGTAAGCGTGAACACTTGACCTCTAACTCCTATCTTTCCACAGAACCGCTCTGTCCATTGCTCTGTATCTGGCTGGTGATGTCCTTCTGGTGTTGATGGCCTGTGTTTCTATGGCAATGACATTTGCTCAGGTGAGTATACAGACGCTTGTTTCCCATGTATGACAACATCCAATCACAGTGGTCGTGAAACATCGCTGAATTGACGTCCCTTTTCAGTACAGTAGAACTGTCAGAGAGCAGGGCACTTAAAAATGCTGCATCCATCCATGCATTAGCCAGGTTGTTCATATGTGCTACCTCAAGTAAGTATTGCCATCCACTCATCAGTCCGTTCATTTATCCATCCATCCTTCAGTCCATCCATTCATCCACCCATCCATCCATTCATCCATGCACTAGTCTGACTGCTTATCTGTGCTGCCTCAAGTCAGTATTGCCATTCATTCATCAGTCAGTTCATTTATCCATCCATCCACACAGACATCTGTTTATCTGTGCTACCTCAAGTCAGTGTTGCCATTCACTCATAAGTCCGTTCATCCATCCCCCCATCCATCCTTCTATCTATCCATCCAGAAATTAGTCTGAGTATCCGTAACGTGCATACGCTCCATTTTGTCTAGTTCTGGCGACATTCACCCATAGCCCCCTCCGTTTTTCCCCTGTGTACGACGAGCCTACGACCATAAAGCTGGGTTTTCATGTGTGCGGAAGCGGCAACGGAAACGTCAAAAACCCTTCAGATAGTGAAATAAAAAGAATGTTGTCATCGCCTTTTCCGTACACATGGAAACACTCTTTCTTTTTTACCACTTGAGGGATTTAGAAATTGCCGTTTCCGTATCCGTACACATTAAAACCCAGCTTTAGAATGCTGAATGTTCATGATGTGGCTTTTAATTTCATGGTTTCAAATTCTTAGTGACAGTTTAATTTGGTTCACCAGATACAAATTCTATATTTAATTTTACAGATTCCTTCAAATTTTTAATTTGTTGTTGGAAAAAAGTAAATTAAACGAAACTTCTGAACTCTCTGGTGCCTAGGATACCATATTTGGAAAACCACCTTTAGTGCCTAATGTTCTGCATTTTCGATAAATCGTTTTTCCCCATGAACTATTTGACCTGATGATATGGTCTTTCTTATTTGCTGACTTTCCTTGTTTACATGCATTTTAACTTAAGTATGCAGGTTTCAAAATGTTCAGACAAGGAACTATATGTCTGGGGACTAGAGGGTTCATTCATGACCATAATTGAAAGCATTACAGGCACACTCAACACCTACAGTATACACGGTAAACTGTGTCTTGAGGTATACTCCTCAGAACTTCTAGAAACCTCATGTCCACTTTTCACACGTTAGTCATTGGTGTCAATCCTTCCCTCTGTTTTCCCAGAGTATGTTGTCTATGGATGACCTCAAAGGTTAATATTGTTCACACTAGTATTCTTATTTCTAGGTGTCTGTGTTTGCTTTATGTCTCCAGCATTTTCCCAGTAGCACTGTCAGATTTGCCACGTCCATAGATGGTCACAGAATTCTCAAGCTCTTGTGGGGAGGGACGGCCTGTTTAATTTTCTTTGTCTGTGATACCGTACCAGTGGTAAGTACGTCATCTTGACTGTGACAGTTCTGACTTTATCAGCTCTCAGTTTGCATTTTAACTTTAACACAGAGTCCCCCACTGGTTGGCCTGTTTCGGTACCTTTCATATTCTAATGATGAAACATCTCGTTGGTGTATTGTGCAAGGTACAACATAGCCGTTATCTAGGTGACATGCCGTAAAACTGGAACTCAAACGGAATTTCTGCCGCGCGAGTAAAGCCAGATGATCTGGCGACCTTAGTTCTTATTTGTTCTATTTCCATTAAAATTTTCTCAAAACTAGAGATCTTTTAGTATGTAGAAGAGGTATAACAAATACACACTTTGGTGCTTGTTTAAAATGCCTTTTGGCACCTATCAAACTATTTCACAATTCCGATTTATCCTAACTCTTTATCGTAATGCTGAAATTAAATTTCTCAGTTGCGCAAAAAGTGGAGTTGGAACAAACGAGAACTAAGGTCGCGATTTGCGGCTGCATTGGGAAAGTTTGAGTGTTTTGTTGGACACGACATTTGGTGTCAGTATCTCAAGGACTGGATGGAATTTGGCAAACTAATAACAAAAAATTATTGTATTTACGTAGCCCTAAGGGCTTGAACAGACGGGAGAAAACGGCACAGACAGAACATGACTATTTTCAGACAACCTGACAATCAAGTGGGATCCAGCATGACAGAGTTAGAGGCCTTTGTTTGGAGTTTGTTGAACAGGGATCATAAATTGTATAGAATAGGTGCAATATATATTACACGGATAAGTAGGATAGGAGTAGGCCTTGTCAGATGAGACAATAGGTTTATTTTAATGCTTTGGCATATCTGCCACATCAGGTTTCAGGCTCTCGAACTTTTAAACAGTCCGATGGACCGAAAGACAGGATTTGCTTCAAGACTTCCAGACCAGTGTTTCTCAGCCTTTTTGGTCCCATGCCCTACTTCAGGTTGCCAAAGAAACGTGTGCTCCACCATGATCGAGCGACCAAGAACGCGTATAACCGATTAGGTTGTGCACAGCCATTAAAGTCGTACATCTGTTAAGTTCGGTGTTTTAATCCCGAGCTAAACAACAAAACCGCCACCACGAAATGAACAAACATCTGTTTATCTGTACAATTAAGCTAAAATACACTATGAAGTTAAAATTTCCGTGACAAATCCTTACACCCCATCCTGGAGTCCCACGCCCTCCCCCACTCCCAAAATGTTGCCAGGCCCCACTCTGAGAAACACTGCTCTAGGCAAAATCATGACGCATCCCTTGTTTTTTCCTCAGGCTAATTGTGAAGAGGGGTATGTCAACATCAGCACGATCTCCAAACTTGACACCGAATCTGCTTCCTGCCACTACATCATCTACTTTGCTCACGCCGCCTGTCTCGTTCTAGTGGTCATCTCCTCAATGGTCAACTTGAGTCACATGACCAAAGGCATCATGATTCTCATCGTGACGGCCATTCATGCTTTCATCATCTTGGTAGTTGAGGAGGATTTCTACCAGAACTACGATGCTCTGGTCTATTACAGGTCAGTCACTGCTGAATTAGTGTTCTATCTGCTATGTTATAGCTCTACAACCCTTTACCTTCATGGCCATGACACAATTGCCAGTGTCATTTTTGAGAACACTAGCTAAGGTGCCCAGCATTGCCTGACATAAATATGTTTATTAGTTTCAATTCTGGGTGATCAAAATGGATCTGCTTCACCCTCGCGAAGGCACTATGCCTGCAGATCCATGAAAGAATTATTTTCTGACGTGGACCGGCAACGCATCCTGTCCTTTCTGAGAGAGCCTAAGATCTACAACTTGATTTTAAAACTTTTATGCTCGTTTACCAAACTTTTCCCCCAGGTCTATACAAGATGAGTTTTGAGAATTTTACCGATGTGATAAAATTATATGCATGTAGTTAATTCTATTGTTAAACTTGAAAGTTCTGAACACGAAACATGAATAAAGAACGTGCACCCAAGTAGACCGTGAAGGGCGCAGAGTGGCCGTTCTCGTGCCGACGCGCCGTAAAACTCAAACTCAAACTCAAACTCCCCCGCGCGTTCCTTTAAGTTCACTTTGTTGTTGATTGTTTATGTGTTTGTTTGACTGCATTCCCTGTCTGAAATTCCTTTTCAAAAACCCTGGCCACTGAGCCGGCCGTATATCACCATCCGGGACCATTCCGCTTTTCTCGGATCTATCTGGAAATGTCAAGGGTCGCTGGATAACAAAATTTCATTATTTGAACCATTTATTTATAACTGTTGTCGAGATTGCTTTCGCTTTTCTTCCGCGTTCTTCGCGGTAATATTACGGTGGGACAAATATTCGTCTTTTCCGGATCACATTACAGGCGCAGCTGGATCGGCTTAGCCCCTGTTGTATAGTCAGTGTGGGATATCACATTAGCGAGATAAGCCTATTGATATTTTAATCTGCTTTTTACATACAATTTTTGTCTGTGGAGTAAACTATACTTTGTCGTATATCAACATTTTGTTTTTATTTGTTTTGTTATTTAAGTATTTGAACGTATTTTTAACATGTGGGAATTGAGACGGGGGGGGGGGGGGGTGAAAAATGGCGTTGGTGACGCCTGGTATGATTTAGATTTTAGATCAATCGAATACGAAAAAGTGGGGGCCAGAGGGCTCAGTTCGTTTTTTTACAGAGCGCCAAAGAATGAACGGCTTTATTTGAAAAAGGGGTGGGGAGGAGTGCGCCCAATAGATCATTGCTGTACTCTGTACTCAGATAATGTACCAGATTTCAAGTTGTTCAGATAATCTATCGTATTCTAATTCAGGGCAAAAGTTTCTGAACGACCAATAGCCAGTATGTGCCAAGCTGTCCCGGTGTAACAGGCCAAAGTATACCCCGCCCAGACTATACCCGGTCAGATATACCCCGGCGTATATTCTGGGCTAGGCCAGTTTAACCCCGGGTATAGTCTGGCGGGGGTATAATCTGGCCTGCTACACTGGGTGTATTCTTTCCGGTGACATTATTCATCCAACTTTTCATCCCTTTCTGGTCGTCTTTTTTTCTTTAATTGGTATCTTCCATCCATACAGCTGTCAGTTTGGCTGTTAATATGTGCTGCCTTGTGTCAGTCTTGCCATTCGTGTTTCTTCCATTTATTCGCCCATCCAGCCAATCCGTCCACACATCTGTCCATCCATTCATCCGTCCATCCGTCTGTCTGTCAATCTCCCTGTCTGTCAGTCCGTCCATCCATCTATCCATCCATCCATTTATCCACTCACCCATCCATCCACCTATCTATTTTGGTATTCATTCTCCTTTTCTTTCGATAATAATTTCATCCGTTCATTCATATTTCCTCTCTTCCTTCATTATATTTATTAATTCTACCATTTCTCCACCATTGCTTCCGTCTATCCATTGGTAACAAACCTCTTCAAATGTATGGCTTTACGAACGAAAATCACAATAATTATGTTATCAAAACATAATCTGAAAACCAGTGCCGTGTGCTTCTCTCTTTCTCTCTCTCTGTCTGTCTGTGTGTGTGTGTGTGTTGTGTGTGTGTGTATGTGTGTGTGTGTGTGTGTGTGTGTGCGCGCGTGCCTGCCTCTCTGTCTGTATGTCTGCCCCCCCTCCCAAAAAAGCAACCCAGAACCGCCCGGATATATCTTGCATACTTGAAGTTGGATCCAAATATTTACTGATCATAATTTAGATACACCATATTTTGCAGTTGTCAATACCCCTGCGACTGTAATGTATCCACATGCCTGTTACAGTCTTGTCTAATCCTACAATGGCCTCATTAGGCGGTATTTGAGTTTTCCCTCATGGCTTTGCTCCGGCTGTCACAGTCTCCCTATCCAGCGTGGGTGGTTGGGGGGATTTGGGGTTGGTAAGGTCTCCTTCCGTCCTGTCATTTTGCTAGAATATGTCGATCGTCTTGCTTCTTCCTTGCACAATATGTCCATTAACGTGTCAACGTGCTCTCTCCCTTCTCAAATTCTCTATTCATCAGAGCCGAGTTCTGCTCTCTACTGTCGGTGTTTCTCAAGATGGAGCATGGGTTTTCAGAATGGGGCTTTGGGCTTTTTTCGTAGAAATCTTAAGGTCGTAATTCATTTTAACTTAACTGTACAGATAAACTGTTGTTTGTTTATGTCGTGTTGATGCTACATCATTGTACCACATTAACGGTTACTATGTCCTAACTTAGTTCGGTCGTGGTGGGGTGCATGTTTTCTTTTCTCTGAAAAATTGAAGTGGGGCGTGGCACAAAAAAAAGGTTGAAAACACCTAAATTCTGACCTGTGTAGTGTACGACCCGGTGTCATTGTCTTATTCCTCACAGAGACCGAAGCTTCCCCAACATCAAGTACAGGTTGCTGGGACAAATCGTTGCTGTTGCTGTGGCTTTGAACTTCTACAACAGCCAGGTAAATTACCACCTTGCCCCTGGGAAATCAGGTTTTTGATCTATGGCTCTAATGGTTCTTTGCTGATGGCAGAAATATTGTGCGTTAATTCAACATTGGACAGTAAAACCAATATTGTCCAGTCCAAAATTGAGTTTGGAAAGTGCATTAATGGGAGGATTTTCACACTGTGGAGTGTTGATGAGCTACTGTGTGTGTGTAACTAAATATGGGTGGTGTGTAAAGAGTGGAAGGAAAATATTCATGGTATCCAGTGGAACTGTTTAAAAGCGGGGTGGGTCCTTCATAGGGAAGTCTAGAGACGGCTGTTACAAAGCACGAGAACAACATTTGATCAGTTTGTGCGGTGGTTGGAAAAATTTGGGTTTCATGGTCATTTACAAAGGTCTACAGTCAGACCGAGCCGTCTTAACGCATGTGCTCATGGGACAGTTGACTAGGGACCCCACGGATTTAGGGGTGCATGCAAACAAAAATTTACATTGGTTTTTGAAAGAAATAATGGTTTGGGGGGAAGAAAATCCTATTACTTTACCCAAGGGCCCATGATGATGTTAAGTCGGCCCTGCAGACAAAGACTTGCAAGATACTACTTATTGACTGCTTGCTGATTGTGCTCATTTTTGGTAAAGTGTACATGTGGAAAGTTAGTTCTTGCCTTCGTGTTTGTGGCAGTTGGAGTTTGCTGGATGCAAATTGTACATGTGGAAAGTTAGTGAATGTTTCTTGTGTTTGTGACAGATGGAGTTTTACAGCATGCAAGTTGTACATGTGGAAAGTTAATGAATGTTTCTTGTGTCTGTGACAGATGGAGTTTTACAGCATGCAAGTTGTACATGTGGAAAGTTAGTGAATGTTTCTTGTGTTTGTGACAGATGGAGTTTTACAGCATGCAAGTTGTACATGTGGAAAGTTAATGAATGTTTCTTGTGTCTGTGACAGATGGAGTTTTACAGCATGCAAGTTGTACATGTGGAAAGTTAATGAATGTTTCTTGTGTCTGTGACAGATGGAGTTTACAGCATGCAAGTTGTACATGTGGAAAGTTAATGAATGTTTCTTGTGTCTGTGACAGATGGAGTTTACCGCATGCAAGTTGTACATGTGGAAAGTTAATGAATGTTTCTTGTGTCTGTGACAGATGGAGTTTACAGCACGCAAGTTGTACATGTGGAAAGTTAGTGAATGTTTTTTGTGTCTGTGACAGATGGAGTTTACAGCACGCAAGTTGTACATGTGGAAAGAAGAGTCCAAAAAGGAGAAAGAGACAGCGGCAGATTTACAGCACAAGAACGAGGCCTTGGTCTACAATCTTCTACCTACCCATGTTGCCAAAGAGTTTTTGGGTAGGAGGAAAAAACATTCGGTAAGATTATTTTCATTTTATATAACGTTCCTCTCTCACTGCTCCAGATCTGGGACCAGAAAATTGAATAGTTTTTAAACATCTGCGGGAAAAGATCGGCATAGGAGAGCTTTATAAACACAGTTTTATGGTAACGGCAAGTTCCTGAGCTGATCGTCCTCAGTCACCATAAATCTGGACATTCTGGATATTTACAATAATTTTACATTTTTGGCAGTGAAATAATCTGAGACAAAGATTGCAACTCCAGATACTTGTCTGTAATATAAATCTGACGTTTTGCAGTTCAACCTCCGGAATTTTCTGAGTCTGTTAAAATATGAGGACTCCAGATATTTGTTCATCTGAAAGTTTGGGGGGTACCAAATCTCTAAGTATTTGTTCATCTGAAAGGTCTGGGGTACCAAAAAGTCCAAGTATTTTTGTTAATCTGAAAAGTCTGATATAACAAAAGTCCAAGTATTTGTTAATCTGAAAAGTCTGATGTAACAAAAGTCCAAGTATTTGTTAATCTGAAATGTCTGATGTAACAAAAGTCCAAGTATTTGTTAATCTGAAATGTCTGATGTACCCAAAGTCCAAGTATTTGTTAATGAAAGGTCTGGGGTACCAAAACGTTCAAGTATTTGGTCATCTGAAAGGTCTGATGTACCAAAAGTCCAAGTATTTGTTAATCTGAAAGGTCTGATATACCAAAATGTCACGAGTGGAGTGAGCGATAGTTAATAATTACGGGGGGAAAGGAGGAGAGTAAAATTAACGCACGGAGACAGGGAAGAAAAGTCGTGCATGTCATGAGTGGGGGGTCTGAAGGAGGCGAAAGCGCTGTATAACTATCACTGCAAGTTAGAAGGTCCTAGGGAGCGGATCTGTGAATAATAGCCCATCGGGCAGAGATAAAAGGAAGCAGTCGAGAAGACTAGGGAAGAGTCTTTCCAGTAATGACTGGTATGTAGAACGTTGATTGATTATTATGATTGATGTATTATATTATATTCGTCTATTACCATGATGTGAATAAGTATCTGTGAGGAATGTGGAAGTCCTTGATAATGGATATAGCAATGTGCGCCATGAGCGATAGATGAAAGTGAGTTCATGGATTTGTAGCGCGAGTGAGTAGTGTGTACTCCGATGGAAGTGTGTTACCGTAAGATGTGTGGTGAGTGGAAGGTGAACTGGTGTGTGTACGCTTCATGGGTTGTAAGGAGAGGTGGAGTGAATAGGAATGGTAGGGTATTATACCAATGTAATGTTATTCTTGTAGGTGTCGGGGACGGGCCGCAGAGCCACCTCGATGAGCACAGGGGATAGGCCAGCATAGGGCCGGAGGCCGCACATAGGCCAGAAGTGAGGCTGTCAGTGCAGGACAGTAGAGGCACATAAAGTCGTGGCAGTCAGGCCACGGACAGGGACGTAGATATGAGAGTGAATGAGATACTATATTGTTGCCATGTTGATAGGCTAGTGAACTGATATTATGTTGTTGCCATGTTGATGGCTATGGAAATAATAATGTGTTATTGCCCTGCGGAGGTGCTAGGGGAGTGCTAAGGTGTATGACAATAGGAAGGTGATATTGAGAGACTGGGGTGCCAGTGAATCATTAATGTACTATTAAGACCCTGAGGGGAGAGGCTGAGGCCGAAGTGCCTTTAGGAGTAACTACCGGATTGTGGATCCGAGGGAGCGTGTGTGTGAGAATAAGGCCGTTGTACGGCAGTCATTTCAATAATATAATATATGTAATTGCGCTATTATGTGTATAATTATGTTTAATAAATGTGTGAGTCTGATGGATTGTTTTGTTAAGTGTTAACTTGTTTGTTCGTGATTGTCGTCCTGTCATAAACTATTGCATCTCCCAGTCTGGGATTTGTGACACTGGGGGCTCGTCCGTTGTGACATTGGGGGCTCGTCCATTGTGACTCGTCCATTTTCGTAATATTTAGTTGTAGTTAGTTAGTAGGTAATTGTGCTGTCTTGTTCGTTGGATGAATGGACATTTCATGATATGATTTATGTATAATAATGAATGTATATTGATGCATGTATTGCTATGAATAGGTATTAATTTGTATTTAAACTTTCCAGAGTGTGTGCGTGCAGCCTGAGGAGACGAGCAGCCAGAGCTCCGATTAAAGGGAGGAGTTTACTCAAAATTTCAAAAATTGAAAGTTAAGTAAAAGTCTAAAATTTTGTACCCTGGATTAAGGGCTGTCTTTTCATCTGTCTGTTTCCCTGTTTTTGCTGTTTTCGTTGTAATTGATTATACGGGCGGTGGCGCGGGTTTGCTGTGTTGAACTTAGTTTATCCTTTTAAAAAGGTGTGGTAAACTTTGGAACTTCGTTCATCACAGTGACCAGTTCTGTAGGGACCTGTATTTTTGTTTAGATTGTAGCGTTCTATCTTCCTCGTTGTTTCAGGAAGACGTTTCTCTTGTCCCTCTCCTACCTTTCTGTAGATACGTTCTTTTTTTTCAGACTCTGTTCTTGTTCGTACCGTGTTGTGTAATCGGCGTAGTTAGGTTGCATTTTTTTCCATTATATTTTCTTTTGTAGAAGCTTTGTCCTAGTCTGGTTCGTTGTCCTTGACGTACTTGTGGTCTTTCTATTGAATTTCCTTATTCTTGTCTTTTCTACTCTTTTTTTATTATTAATAGTGCTATACATTTTATAAATATAGAATTAGTCAGGAAGTACGTAAATTTCTGAATTGTATTTGAGACAATTGGGTATTGTTATACCTGGTGTGATCTCAGGTCTCTGGTCGTGCTGCTAGTGATCATACCGACAGGTTAGCCGTTTTTTTTTTAATATATACCATAACCATAAATCTGTGAAATGGCGGAACTCCAACAACTAATGAAGTTGGGTAAGGAACTTGGCCTGGAGGGAGAAGAGCTACGCGGCTGGATTAAAGAACAGCAGGCGGATTTGCGCGATGAGCGTGCTAAGGATAGAGAGCGAGAAAAAGAGGCTAAGGCTCAGGAGCAGGAGAGAGAGGCTAAGGATAAGGAGCAGGAGAGGGAGTTAAGGTTAAAGGAGATAGAAGCTCAAGAGCGGGAGACAGACGCGCGAGTAAGAATCGCGGAATTAGAACTCAAGAAGAATACGCCAGCGGGAACGGCTGAGCGGCAGGTACCCAATAAAGGTGGCGTTAGGATTAAGCTCCCTACGTTCGACGACCGGAAGGACGACATAGACGCCTTCCTTTACAGGTTCGAACTGAACGCACAATTGCAATGGGGGGAAAATAAGGAATTATGGGCCACGTACCTGGCATCGCTATTGCAGGGGCGAGCGTTAACCTACTTTAAAGAGCTACAGCGCGAAGACGTGCAAGACTACGATAAGCTGAAGGCTTTGCTGCTTCGCCGATTTGCGCGTACCGAGGAATATTTCCGGGAGCAGTTTAGGCGAGCACGTGCAGATACCAGGGAGGACTTTGCTGCCTTCGTCGCGAGACTAACGGAGTATTTCGCGAACTGGGTAGACTTGGCACATGTGGGCACGGATTTCGCTAAACTGAAAGACCTAATGATCCGTGACCAGCTGTACGCGTCGTGCCACAAAGATCTGGTGGCTTTCCTGAAAGAGAACGAACCCGCGACGGTGCAGGAGGCGTCTAAGTTGGCGGAGGCATACCGAACGGCGCATCCGTCCAAACCAGTCGCCAGGGCGTACGTCCAAGATGCTGGCTACGTCGCCGTTGTCGAGGGGTCGCCGGCAGGACTTAGGGACAGGTCGCGTCAGCGTGGTGCCTATAGCGGGCAAGCCCAGGGGCAGCATAGGGGCTATCACCAATCACCGGCATATGGATCCGGTAAGTTTGACCGAGCAGGAGGGCTAGGTCGCGGTAATGGCCGGGGGCGAATTGTGACCTTTGCCGATGACCGACGGCATAGGGACTCTAGTTCCGGTCGCGAGGGGTCACGGGGACCCAGGCCTAGAGCAGCACAGGGAGCGGAGTGTTGGACTTGCGGACGCGTGGGTCACTTTTCGCGCGAGTGTAGGGCCGCGAAGTGTTGGAACTGCGGAAGAGCAGATCACATCAGCGTGAACTGCCCTGCAGGTAGGATAGCGGCGAACGTGGACAGTAGCTCCAGTCCATGTTCCCCAAATAAATTTCATCATGCGGCTGCGTGTGTTACATCGGACAACGGAGGCGGACAGTATTCTAAGTGTCCCAGTTGTGAGAAGTTATTATCTTCCGGTGTTTTACCTTGTGGGAGAAAGATCCCCGTTATAAATTCATGTCATACAGGAGGTGGTCTTAGGGTTTATCCGGGGTTTGTTGGGGACGAACCGGTCTCGGTTTTACGAGATACGGGATCTACCGTCGTGGGAGTGCATAGGGACTGCATTCGGGAGTCACAGCTTACAGGTGAGACTGTCCCGTGCATCCAATTTTCGGGGGCCATTGAGAAATTACCCATGGCAAGAATAATGATAGATACACCTTTCCTTAGCGGGGAAGTCGAAGCAGTCGTTGGTTGTTTTCCAGGCGCCCAGCTCATCATTGGGAATGTATCACGGGTAGTTTCCCCTTCCGATGAGAACGTGCAAGCATGGTCGCAATCAAAAGGTATTGACTTTTGCGCCGCGGTCGAAACACGCCGACGGGTAGCCGATAAAGATAAGATTAGACCTTTGGCTACGCCAGCGGTCAACCTAGATATCACGCCAGAGCGCTTGGCGAGATTACAAAGGGAGGACCCATCATTAAACCCATGTTTTGGGGAAGCGCGAACCGAGAAAACGAGGAGATATAAGAACGGGTCATCTTCTTTTTTTGTCCAGGGGGGCATTCTGTTCCGTATGTACGTCACAGTGGCTTCCGTTCAAAAGCAGGTCGTCGTGCCACGGTCGTTAATTGCTACAGTATTGCGTCTGGCCCATGATGTTCCATTAGCGGATCATATGGGAAGTGCTAGAATCAAGCAGAGAATTCTGAAAGATTTTTATTGGCCGTCAGTATACAGAGATGTACGTTTATATTGTAAGACGTGCAGTGCGTGCCAAAAGACGACGCGTAAGGGTCGTTCACCCCAGGCTCCTCGTCAAAAGATCCCCACGGTTTCGGAACCGTTTAAAAAGGTTTCAGTACCTTGTTGATTTAAGAGAAAGACTATCTTCAGCGCGCACTATAGCGGAAGAAGCTTCGGGTATCGCTTCGAAAAGAGCAAAAGACTATAAAGATAGAGGGTCCAAACTGAGAATTTTTAAGCCAGGAGACAAGGTTCTGTTGTTGTTACCTACGGACCATAATAAGTTATTGATGACATGGAAAGGCCCTTATGTTATTGAGCGAGTTGTTTCAAAGGTAGATTACGCTATCCACATTGATGGAGCGAGTAAGGTTTTCCATGTTAACATGCTACAGAGATTTTATGAAAGACCACAGTATCTGTGTGCACAGACAAGACCAGAGGAGACTGTCTTCTCTACTGCTTGTACGGGGGTCGTAGACCAGTCGGACTGTGACGTAAGCGACACCGAGGCGCAGCAAGAGTTGCAAATTCAATTGCCGGAGTTAACTGCGACACAAGGTTACAGGGACGTAAAAATTAACCCTGACCTTACGAGTTCAAGGAGTAGGGAACTTGAGACCCTGTTAGCGTCATTTCCGGAGGTTGTTACGGATTTGCCGGGTCGCACTACGGTGATCCAGCACCAAATAAAGTTGACTTCGGATAAGCCAGTATTCCTTAGACCGTATCCGCTGCCTTTTTCTTCGAGAGATAGAGTCATAAAGGAAGTTGAGTCAATGTTGAAGTTAGATGTGATAGAACCATCAACATCGCCGTATTCATCACCCATCGTCCTCGTGAAAAAACTTGATGGATCGGTGCGGTTCTGTATTGATTTTCGAAGATTGAACACTATTACGGTAGGCGATAGGGAGCCTATTCCGTTCCAGGAGGAATTAATAGCTTCATTAGCCGGGTCCACGTGGTTTTCCAAGATAGATTTAACGAAAGGTTATTGGGAAATCCCGCTCACTGAGGAGTCTAAACAATACACGGCGTTCCAAACGCCCATTGGATTATTCCAATTTAAGGTCATGCCATTTGGGTTGGTAAACGCGCCAGCGACGTTTGCACGATTAATGAGATTAGTGTTGAAGGACATACCTAATGTCGTGTCATTCTTTGACGATATAGCATGCCATACGTCGACATGGTCTGATCATATTCAGACACTAACAGTAATTTTTCAACGATTACGTCATTTTGGGTTAACTGCTAAACCCGCAAAGATGGATTTGGCATGTCCAGAGATAGTATTCTTAGGACATATTGTGGGTAGAGGTGTTCAGAGACCTGAAGAAACAAAAATTGACAAGTTAGTAGGGTTGCAAATCCCAAAAACAAAGAAAGTCAGAAGCTTAGTGGGGATTTTAAATTATTACAGAAAGTTCATTCCAAATTTTTCCTCCTTGTCATCTCCTCTTACTGACCTTACTAAGAAGGGACAACCCGATAAGGTCCAGTGGACGTCTGAATGTCAGACATCATTTGATAATTTGGTGACAGCATTATCATCGTCACCCATTCTGATATTACCCGATTTTCGATCAAATTTTATCCTCAGAACGGATGCGTCGGACTCTGGTGTCGGCGCTTGTCTTCTACAGGAGAAGAACGAATGTCTCCATCCTGTATGTTATGTCAGTAGGAAGTTATTGCAGAGAGAAAGAAAGTATTCTGTGATAGAGCGTGAGTGTCTTGCCATTGTCTGGTCCGTCCAGAAACTAGGACGTTATCTCATGGGACGAGAATTTTGTATCCAGACAGACCACAAGCCACTGACATTTTTGTCGAAGAATCGTTCGTCCAGCCCACGCTTGTCTAGATGGGCATTGGCTTTGCAGCCGTATACCTTCGTTATTCAACCAATTCCAGGAACCAGCAATCATATCGCCGACTACCTTAGTCGAGCCTAGGGGAAGAGTTCAGCAGCTTATACATCGGAGGACAGGAACATTGACAGGATCTGTGTGAATAAGTCGACTTTAAAATATTGACATTATAAATATGATGTGAAGAATGGTTGATAGGTTGAATGGTTTTTGATTCTGTATTAAGTATTGTGGTTAGTTAGCTATTCATGATGTGACACATATATGCATATTGCAGGCCATATTGATCCCCATATTTTCCCCTGATTTCGGTATTCTATATACTAGGGGAACTGGTAGGTCATTTTTAATGTAGGTATTGCTCAGGCTCACTCGTTGACAGTCATCTTGATGCGATTTGAAATTAATTGCATTAATTTTTTTGGGGTGGGGGATGATGTCACGAGTGGAGTGAGCGATAGTTAATAATTACGGGGGGAAAGGAGGAGAGTAAAATTAACGCACGGAGACAGGGAAGAAAAGTCGTGCATGTCATGAGTGGGGGGTCTGAAGGAGGCGAAAGCGCTGTATAACTATCACTGCAAGTTAGAAGGTCCTAGGGAGCGGATCTGTGAATAATAGCCCATCGGGCAGAGATAAAAGGAAGCAGTCGAGAAGACTAGGGAAGAGTCTTT
Source organism: Onchidella celtica (assembly GCA_963931925.1). NCBI lineage: Eukaryota > Metazoa > Mollusca > Gastropoda > Systellommatophora > Onchidiidae > Onchidella > Onchidella celtica. The sequence continues at coordinate 37,287,953 of OZ007579.1, read as the reverse complement.
CCAGTAATGACTGGTATGTAGAACGTTGATTGATTATTATGATTGATGTATTATATTATATTCGTCTATTACCATGATGTGAATAAGTATCTGTGAGGAATGTGGAAGTCCTTGATAATGGATATAGCAATGTGCGCCATGAGCGATAGATGAAAGTGAGTTCATGGATTTGTAGCGCGAGTGAGTAGTGTGTACTCCGATGGAAGTGTGTTACCGTAAGATGTGTGGTGAGTGGAAGGTGAACTGGTGTGTGTACGCTTCATGGGTTGTAAGGAGAGGTGGAGTGAATAGGAATGGTAGGGTATTATACCAATGTAATGTTATTCTTGTAGGTGTCGGGGACGGGCCGCAGAGCCACCTCGATGAGCACAGGGGATAGGCCAGCATAGGGCCGGAGGCCGCACATAGGCCAGAAGTGAGGCTGTCAGTGCAGGACAGTAGAGGCACATAAAGTCGTGGCAGTCAGGCCACGGACAGGGACGTAGATATGAGAGTGAATGAGATACTATATTGTTGCCATGTTGATAGGCTAGTGAACTGATATTATGTTGTTGCCATGTTGATGGCTATGGAAATAATAATGTGTTATTGCCCTGCGGAGGTGCTAGGGGAGTGCTAAGGTGTATGACAATAGGAAGGTGATATTGAGAGACTGGGGTGCCAGTGAATCATTAATGTACTATTAAGACCCTGAGGGGAGAGGCTGAGGCCGAAGTGCCTTTAGGAGTAACTACCGGATTGTGGATCCGAGGGAGCGTGTGTGTGAGAATAAGGCCGTTGTACGGCAGTCATTTCAATAATATAATATATGTAATTGCGCTATTATGTGTATAATTATGTTTAATAAATGTGTGAGTCTGATGGATTGTTTTGTTAAGTGTTAACTTGTTTGTTCGTGATTGTCGTCCTGTCATAAACTATTGCATCTCCCAGTCTGGGATTTGTGACACAAAAGTCCAAGTATTTGTTAATCTGAAAAGTCTGATGTACGAAAAAGTCCAAGTATTTGTTAATCTGAAAGGTATGGGGTACCAAAACGCTAAGTATTTGTTAATACTGAAAGGTCTGGGGTACCAAAAAGTACAAGTATTTGCTAATCTGAAAAGTCTGATGTATCAAAAGTCCAAGTATTTGTTTATCTGAAAGGCTTTTTGTACCAAAAGCTCCGGGTATTTAGTTTGAAAGGTCTTTGGTACCTAAACTCCAGATATTTGTTAAAATAACCAAAAGGTCTTGAATACCACAGCCCCACGCATATTTCTATGAACCACTGATTACATTGTTTAAATATTTATCGGCAAGGACAGTGAAAATGAGTGTACACAATAGTTTATTGAGTGCGCCCGCATGTCCATGAGGGATGTAGTAATTAGTACCTACAGCTAATGTTTTCACGTGGGCAGTAGCCATTGTCGTTCTCTAGCCGGGGCAAGCCGTTGCCATGGTAACATCAATGGTCGCAAATGAAATAATAATTGTTCTCGCCGTTCGTTTTTGTTTTATTTCTTCAAAGGAAGTTAATTTACCGACAGGAGGAGAGTGGCCTTTACTGGCGGTTTGGAGATGTAGAAATAGGAATGGCGAAAGTAACTTTGCTTAAGTGAATGACGCAGCTATTTTTTTTTTTTCGAAAGAACAGCAGTATTGGAGAGCTCGGTGCAAAATTGGAGAGTGGCCCATTTAAAAAAAACAACACCTCATTACTTCACGCTAACAAACAGCAACAAAAAAGTATATTATTTAAAGAGTTAGTTGTTTGCTAATCTAGAGCAGTGCAAAATGTGTTTTCTTCCTTTTTTTTTTTCGTAACTTTATTTGGGGATAATATACAACTTTTTTTTGTTTTTGCTTTTTTTTTGTGTTTTTTCGTTTTCCTGCGAACCAGCTGGTAGATTTTATGCCTTCTAGTTGCCCAGGGGTGATTGAAATGTAATGTTTAGTTCTGTTCGTGTTCAGAATATCAGTATTTTTTATTTTGTTTTCATTTGTACTGCAGTTGATGGTACAAGGTTGGGGACTTGCAGCCTTATTATACTTCGAAATTGATTAGCGCTGTCTTGTTCAATGTTTCCTCTAAGCTGTGCGGGTATGCGACTGGGCAGTGGCTGTATTGGTGCCGCGCACATCAGAATGTTGCCGCGCATTATCAAAATGTAGCACAAATGTTTGAATGTCACGCACTAGCTTTGAATTTAGAATATTTATTTTTTGCTCAAAGCATCCAAAGTTCGCTTCTGTGATTTCGGAAAATTAGAGGGAACGTTCGTCTTGATAAAATATTGGTATTTCTTTTCGTTCATCTCATCCTTTCTGTCTTTGGGCATTACTTGTGATTGTGATCATGGGAGAGATAGACAGAGAGAGTGTCAAGGTGGGTTGTCATCTGCAGGAAACGGCAACACAGAAACACTGTTCTGTACACATGGAAATGCTCTTCCTTTCTATCTACTTGGCGCATTTTTGACGTTTCTGTTACCGTTTCCATTTCCGTACACATGGAAACGCAGCCTAAGTCTATTTACTATTCGTTTCAAAGACCCATTATAATATTATGGCCAGCGGTATGCTTCTTTAAAGCGACATTTTCACACATTCACACCCTGTCTCTGTGTCCCACACTGCAGGAACTGTACAGTCACTCCTATGATGAAGTGGGCGTTATGTTTGCTGCCTGTCCCAACTTTCACGCATTTTACAACGAAAGTGCCATCAACAACAATGGCTTAGAATGTTTACGGTAAGTGCAGATTTCTCTTGTTTTTCAATTACTGGTTTTTCAAACCAACCGAGGGGTACTTGCCTATTGTTGTACATGTATGCCACATTTGGCCCATTTTGAGGTTTTGTCATGAAAGTGGTGCTTTCACTCCTAATTCTATTATGTATAAATGTCATAATAATGGGTGTATTTTTCCCGCGCATCTTTGTGCAAGTTTTGATTTTGAAGCCCATTGAATGAAACCATGAATAAAATTTACACAACTCTTCAAATTTTCAAGCCTCGTTTTCTCGAAAAGGCCAAAATGCACGTACAACAACGTGGAAAATACCTGACCAAACATGCCGTATTTCTTGTGGTAAATAACAAAAGTAACTATTAAATCAATTACCATTAAAAATAAACCCATGTTTTGTAATTTACTCATTGTGCGGTTATTTCTTTCCTGCCAACTGCAAAAATATTATAATCCCTTTTACCCTGTGAAAACTGTGTTGGAAAATTATATAGAAATGGATCTCTTAAATTAAGCGTTTTGTTTTTTTTAAATCTCCGTTGGAAATTAATTACTGGAAGAATTGGGTCTATTGTTTACGCTTCACAGTAACTATTGTTGTCTCCTCCTGCCCAGCTTTGGGTATTTCTGCGTTCCCCATCTTAATATTCTCTGAAGTCTGTAATCCTACTGTATTCTCACTGGGGGAAGGAGGGGGGGGGGGGCTCTGAATTAGTCTCATTGCCTCCTGTTTCTAACAGTAATGAAATGTACCAAATTGGAGGATTGGGGGGGGGGGGGTGGAGGTAACGGAATCCACACAAGGACGGAGCCCCGCGACAAGTTATTGTAAATCAGTGTTTTTTAACCTTTTTTTTTTATTGTCCCTCGCCCTACTTCAGTGTAACCCCCCCCCCCCCTCCCATCATGGGACAACGTTGGTATACGGTATAATTATATCCCTATACCCCATTCTGAAGTCCCACACCTTACTAAAATATTGCCCTACCCGTGGGGGACAGATAAGAAACAGTGCTACAGGTAATGCTCGCCTGGGCGATTGATTACTGAATACATACTACATTAAAAGGTGCAATCTGGTAATACTGGTATGAGACAGTTATTGCTCTGCACAACACGGCTATTGTTATCTATTCCCTCAGGTTCCTGAATGAGATTATCTCAGATTACGATGAACTGCTAAATCTGTCCAAATTTGCCGGTATCGTGAAGATCAAGACAGTCGGGCCGACGTACATGGCAGCCAGTGGGATGATGGCAGCAGAATCTAAACAGGTCAGGCACTCGTATCTGGTGGCAACTGATCCAATTACTTTGATTTCTCGCTTAATTTTGCCATGATTTTATCTCAAATTTTAAATCTGTTTTGGGGGGCATTTTTTTAAATATTTATGTCTTGTTTTAAAAACACTTATACATTTTGTTTCCTCTCGCTTTTTTTTTTCTTTTGTAGTGTAATATGTCCTTGGAATTCGATAATTATTCAGTTGCTTGTTGTTGTCGATGCTGTCATGTGCTGGATAGGCAGAAATATGGTGTTTGAGGTCAATATTACATGGACAGTAATTTGTTTACATTGATTTCTCATCTCCATGTGTACTGGGCCAATTCCCTGTTGCACGTCGCAATTAGACTTACGCCTTGGGGTGCTGGTGAAGTAATAAAAAAACATCCGTTGAGCTGTCAGATAAAAGCAGTCCGTTGCCATGGCACCTGAGCAGTGGCGGACCTATAGTTTTGGGACCCTGAAGCTTGAACTGTTATAGAGCCCCTTGATAACCAACAACAACAGGGCAACATCCAAAATTAACCCATTAAAAAAAGGTTTCTTCAGGGTCCCTTCATTAGTTTCATAGTAGATCCGCCACTGCACCCAAGGCATCAATACTGATACGATGTCAGTGAGGGAAAGAATCTTCCTGTCTATTTCATGAGATGTTTTCGCCCAGTTCTTTCCCTGACCCAAGTGAAGCAGTAAATGTACATTGTGGAAATAACATTCAACATACTCATACTTGTGTCATTCACTGTCATTTTCAATTTCATACTCTATTTATGTTCAGGCCCGAAGACAGTAGTTCAACGCTAGTGGCCTTCCTGTGTGTTTGATCACAGATATATCAGACCAGTCATGCATATTACACACAAATGGGCCGGTATTGCTTAAAAAAAAAAAAAAAAACATGGAATTACGGCCAGTAGCAAAACAATTCAGAGAACCACAAAAGAGAAAAATCCTTAAGTTGAAAAGTATTGTGAAAGGTCGTGTTTTATATGACCAGGGGATCAGGCTTGACCATGTAATATCTGAATGGTGTAGATTGTGTATTAAGGCTGGAGGTGGATTAGAAGATTTGGACGTCTCCAGTTTTATAGTACATAGATAGATGAGCACAGACTTAACATATTTTTGTTTTGTTTTTTGCCCGGCCGACTGTGGATTTGTCTTCGTGCGTTTGTGTATATTTGTGAGAGGAGGAGAATGGGTTGTGTTTGGGTGGGTCAGTAACTGTGCGATACTAGCAATTGTTGGAATCACGGTGAGAACTTGTGTGACTCTGGCATATCGCGCACTTAGTTCTTGTTAGTTCTATCTCCATTTTCTGAAGAAAAAAAATGGAGATCTTTTAGTGTGTAGAAAAGATAGAAATTTTCACACTTTGACAGCTGTTTAAAATGCCTTGTGGCATTTCTCAAGCTGTTTCACAGTTCTGGTGTATTCTTACTATGCCGCAAACATATAGTGTCGAATTTCTCAGATGTGCAGAAGTGGAGTTGGAAGACAGAAGAATTAAGGTCGGGATTATTATGGCAATAGGCACTGACTGACACACCATCTGTATCTATCTAGGCCAGCAGCAGTGTCAAGGAAAGATGGGCACACCTACACGAACTCACGCAATTTGCTCTGGCCTTACAGGATGTCTTAAAGAAAATTAACGAGCAGTCTTTCAATAACTTCATTCTCAGAATAGGTAAGATGTTCGTAGGTCCTGTCCTCCGTATGCCACAAGTTGATGGAAATTCTGTGCAGTTTTTTTTCATTCCATGGTTCAGATTCGTTTGAACAAGTACAACAGTCACAAAGTTACGAAAAACAAGAACAGAAAAAAAATTCATCTTGGCATGAAAGATTGTAAAATGTCATAATAAAATGATTGTACAGTACCATTTTGGCACTGAGCTATATGGGGTGTTTCCTGTTGTGTATAGCCCGCATCTAAAGTATTCTATCCACTGTGGGATCTTTTGACATGAGTAAATCCAGAGAAATGATTAGTCCAGCTATTACCATCAGGAAACTTGTGAAGAGATTGTGGTTGAAAAACAACAACAACAAAAAGGATGAGTTATTGAGTGCTTGGAAAACCGTGCCCCATTGATGAATATACAGTCATATAGAATAAGTCAGGAGGAGATTCAGCTAATCACGCTGAAAAAGTGGGGGGGGGGGGGGAGAAGAGAAACAAAACAGCCAGTGTAAACATATACTTGTATTAAGAGCCTGGAAGATTTGACTGAGAATCTGGGTTTAAGACCTGAACATCTTTTGTTAACCAATTACCGATCAGAGCCATTTCTAAAAAAAAAAATTGAGTTACTAAACTGATTTGAAATTTAACCAATGATCAAGTGAATGCATACTTATAAATTATACAGTATTTATCATTGAAGATTATTGATTGATAACTTAGAGAGAACTTCAAATATGTGGTAGGATGTGGCAAAACCGGTCTAAAGGTGATATACATACCTCTCTAAAAAAATCAAAATAAAATATTTCAAAGACGAGTTCAAGCGAAATGTTCGAACTGAATGCAGAAAAATGGCTAATCGTTCATATTATTAAGCAAAACCTCAATTTCCATTGAAAAAAAAATGATGGCCCTCCCAGGTTTTCTCGAGGTTTTGGTCGTTCACCTTAAGCCTGATTCGCCAGATGCATTTAAATATAGAACCATTTTAGGTGAATCTTTCAAATTTGGAACACTGGACAGTTAACGAGTATGCAAGTAGATTTGCCTTATACTGTACTGAACTGACCTGATATGTGACAGGAAAGAATCTAACACCCGTTGACTGTCGCACCTTTAGGTATCAACCATGGCCCAATCATTGCCGGGGTCATCGGTGCCAGGAAACCGCATTATGACATCTGGGGGAACACTGTCAATGTGTCTAGTAGGATGGAGTCCACTGGGCAAGCTGGGAAGATACAGGTAAGTACCTGGTTCAGTAGCATTGAATTGATAGGTGACTTCTGACTTGCTCTGGTACTGGTAGTGTTGTGTCAACTGAACTGTGCTTTCTGATTGAAACTATAATAAGTATCTCAAGTTATTTTACCCTGTTCTCTGTGAAGCAAGAAAGTTGTCCAAAAGGCTAAAGGAGTTGTCATACTAAGTCCGGTCAGACACAGTCAGATGCTGCTGGCAAAATGTACACCAAAGAAATAATGGCAGAAGCTGATTGTGTCTGACCAGGCTTAATACAACAGGGTCTTCCTGGATTTACTGAGAAAATGTAGGAAATTATGTTACATGTATGCACATCTTGTCTGCCAGCATCTGACTCTGTCCGACAGGGCTTAGTACGATACCCCATTAAGGGCCAGTTAATTTCAACTAATGACCAAGTTATTTTCACTTACACTAACTGTTATCCTTTGGATGGGTTCTCTGTGCCGACGTGCCATAAAACCCAAACTCAAATTTAAACTCCTTACTCACGAACAGCCATTTAAATAAATTAGTCATTTAATAATGACACGACCCACTTGTGTACATATGTTTATTGTAAAACATTATGTAATTATCGTCCTAGTCTCAGGGCTCTAAGCATTGAAAGTCCAATAGGGAGGGACATACATTATAATTTTCAAGTTATGAAATTCACTGTAGTTTTGTCCTGATAGCATTTCAATTCACTGGTTTGGATACCATTTACTTGATTCATTCAACCACAAACGTGGTGTACTCGTTTCTTTTACAGGTGGTGGAGGAGACGAAGAACATTCTGGAAGAATTTGGGTACATCTTTGAAAAGCGGGGTCTCATCAAGGTCAAGGGTAAAGGTGAACTAATGACCTACTTTCTAGAGCGGTGGCAGGGGGCCACTGATGGGGACATGCCAAATCTGGTGCCAGCACAGAGTTGATGCCAGTCCAGCTTTCGGACACTTGTTTACTATCTTTACCAAAGAACATAACTATTTTTCTGGGATTGTGCATATATACTATCTTGTTGGTAACCATTAATTCTATCAAAGAGTGCTCTGATACCTGACTTGTACTTTGTACCGGATCTTTCTGTGAAAATTGGTCATTTCTTATCTTTACACCATTGTCGCATCAGGATGTAAAGCTGAACAGACTGACAGTCCTTTCTGGGGCCTATGGCGGTCCTACACTTTGGGACCCTGAAGCTTGAACTGTTATGGTGCCCGTTTGTGACCAGCATCCAAAATTCCCTCATTAAATACAAGTTCCTTTAGGGCCCTTTCGGGATTTGGGGTCCTGAAGCTTGAGCTTCATTATTTTGTTTCAGAGCAGATCGAACACTTGCAGGCGCGGACTTTCAGTGACCTGACACTTTCACTGTTTCAACGATAACTTCTTGTCAGTGGACCATAGGGGCACAGTATAGCCGTGACCAAGCTGATGCGCCATAGAAGACAAACTCAGTCAAAGGCCATCCTCTGGTCCTACAAGCTACACACTAATACAAGGAGAAACTGTCAACAGTTCGGAGAGTCCCACTAGAAAATATCAACAGTTTTCAACTGTCTGACTCATCACAGGATCTCATCTAAACCAAGTTTATCTGGAATTTGTAAGATTGATTTGATGGGGAAAATCTGTTATTTGAAAAAGGGAGTAAGAATGAAACTTAGAGTGAGTGAAAGAAGGGAGATATTTAAGAAAAAGAAAGTTCGAACCATAACACAGACAGAGATGGAAAGAAAGAAATTCTGGTTGTGTTCTTGGTGATGCTGAAAGTGATATGCCATATTTGACCTTAGCCAGTCTGTCTCAAGAAAACTGACTTTGCTGTTTTGTTTTGTTTATATCAGAAAACATTCTAACCAAAAGAGATAACATGCTGGCCATGTTGTCTCACTGTCATTTTTTTTTTTTTTGAGCTCCTGGTGAACAAATTATGTTAACTGGTCTTTTTTGTTTGTGTTGAAATTTGCCAGTGGAGAATTAAATACAAACTGTGCACACTTTTTGTGATTACAATTGCTGAAGAAAACAAAAACAACAAAAAATGCCCATTTGGATTCTTAAAAACTTCTTTGAAATATGTCATACTCAGTCATAGTCATAATTGAATTTGACTAATATTTGTGGAAAAAAAATGCACTGATCTTTTTGAAGGAGTATCATGCATTTATTATCATGAATTCTGCATTTGTTGTAGCTTTTTGTTGAGAGCCAGTAGTAAGGGACCGTTCACATATTATGTCATCACATAGGGGGGGGGGGAGGGGGGGAATGGGGAGGTTGAGTCCAAAGATGATGTCATCAATGTGGTTTGGTAAAATTGAAAAAGAAGAACAAATATATAGATCAAATTCATATTTTTATTATAATACCTGCCAATAAAATAACTAATTAATTAATCAACCAATACCTTGAATGACCAGATCTACTATTACTACTCAATATTTGTTAAACTGCTAAACCTACCACAGAGACAACACTGCCTCATGTCTGATTTGATTCTATAGTTTTCACTTCTGTTTCAATGTTTATCTTCCTGTTTGTTCAGCCTTATTTTTTCAAATCAAGGGAAATGAGAATCTTCAGTTACCTATTTTTTTTTTAAATCCTAGATTTTAGACAAGTCTTGGTTTTAATTTTTGTTCTCTTTTTGCATAATTTCAGAGAGTCAGATCAATTTTATCTTATAATTTGGGGGGCAGCGTATCGGATTTGTAATCCGGTGGTTGCGAGTTCGAACCTGTCTGCTGTAGTTGCTATGGGAAAAACAATTTACCTTTAACTTCCTCAGTCCACCCATCTGTAAAACCGGTACCTGACATATAGGTAGTGGAAAGATCTTGTCAGTTTGCTAACAGGCAGCTTCTCTGTATGCTCTTTGTGAGTTGAGATGGTATTAAATGGTTGAATCAGCCTGTCAGGGACACCTTGTAAAGCGCTTAGAGCATTAGTGGATATTAAGCGCTATATAAAAGCTCTTATTGATTTTATTTTATTTATAATCTGTTTAGTTTGAATTAAAATAAATAGCAAACAGCACTATACAGGTATTTTTAGTTGTTATTTGTCAAGTTTTGATTACGTTGTCAAAGGGGAGGGGGGGGGGGGGGGGGGGAGATAGCCATTTGATGGTATGTGATGATAAGAGGGGGGGGATGGGGGTCAAAATTAGTCAATTTTTGATGACATAATATGTGAACGGTCCCTAACTTTTGAAAATTCATGACAAATTTTGCACGCAGGTGAAAGTCAATCACACTTCTGACTTTCAGGAGTTGGAATGCAAAGGTTAGTTTTGTACAATGTGTTGGGATGATGTAGAGAACACACACGTGAAGGCAAAGATAAAAATGAACAGTTTTTTAACATCCATTTTTGTTTTTTTTAAGCATTGACAGGTTTGCCACTGTCATAGTGTCTCCATCTGATCTTTGGAGTGGATCCATATGTTTTTCTTACAGTTTTCTAGCATGATTGTGAATTATTGACTAACCAGCCATGGATATTAGTCTATTTTTTTTTTCGTTAATGTTCTTGTTGTTATTATTAGTTGCTACTGTTATTTTTTATTTATGTTATGAGCTGTCGTCAGTCAGTGGCATAAGTAAGCTTACCTCAGATCTGATCATGATTTTCCATAATCTCCCTGTTTTTGATGCTTCCGTTGCTTTTCTTATTTTTATACTTGGGCAACCTTTGACTTTCACTACTTTCAGAAAAAAACAACTATTGGCCATTTTTATTGTGAATAGTTGGTTTATTGCCTTTATGAGATCAAATGAAATAATTTTTAGTTTGGAAGCATGTTTAACTTTAAAAATCGTTTTCTTGCATTACTAAATATTGCATAAATAATCTTTTGAGTAGGTAATCTTGTAAATGTTAACATAAAATCATTCATGCCTCAGGAAAAAATGATTGAACTGATGGATAGAGGGATAAATCGATGGATGATCAGGCAGATTGTTGAGAAAATGATTAACCAATTGATAGATAAAGAAATAAATGGATAAATCTGTCCAGATGGATGGATAGATGGACAGAAGAATGGCTGGATGGATGGAAGGATGGACAGATGGATGAACGGATTGGTGGATATATGGATGGATGCTGTTAACAGTGTGGATTCTCATCACTGGTTTGTTCTTTGTCATTTATTCTGACATGTTTTTCATCGTTAATGTTATTGTAAACTTTTTCTACAACTGTGATAAAACTTTTAATGTACTAAACATTTGTTTGTAAATCTGTGTATTATTATGTATTTAAGTACAGTTTGTTGTTTTATTCTCATAGTCAACAGATCTACATGTATTTGTACTTCAGTTTTGGATGTTGAGCATCCAACTGACATACTAGCTGCACATAGACACAGATTTCACAACTAATGTTAGTAATAATATAATTAGTATTTTAGCTATTCATTTCATTTGCTCATGATTAGAGCAGTTGCCCAGGGACCCCAAGGATTTAGAGGGGCCCCATGCATGCAAATTTACATTGGTTTTTGAAACGGGGAAGTAAATCCTATTGCCTTGCCCAGGGAGCCCATAATGATGTTAAGACAGCCCTGCTCATGATTGTCTTTGTGGCAAGGAGTTGTGGTTTACACCACGCGCTGAGATTTACACCACATATTTGTTTTATATACAAACTAGAACTATTATGCATTATATTTGGGCTTCATACAAGGTTGTGGCATTGTGCACAAGTTCATCAGAGCTATAAAACATTCATATCACCTTGTGTTTTTTTTTTTTTTGTGCAACTAAACTCATAAATACTTCACTTATACTTACATCTTAGATATACACAGACAAGTTAAAATATCCTGTATTTGGTTTAAAGAATAGAATTCCTTGTGCCTGATAAATTTCATGTATGTCAAAACTAAATGATTTAATCAAATGTGTTTTTGTGTTGGTCATTTTTATCTGTGGAACACGAGTGTTATACCAGAAACACACCAAAGGATATTATGCATGCAGAGATGTCATTGCTTATTTTGAATGTTTCTTGTTCTCCCTATTCTTGCTTTTCTTTCCAACTTGTCTCTTTTTGTCCTCACATTCTTTTACTCCTATTGTTACTGTGCTACTGCAACTTAAAAAATAGCCAGAGTTTTCCTAAAGCAATTGAAGTTATAATTACGAAATAAGTGACTTCAATCAAGGCTTAGAGTGATTTGGCATTATTCATGACTTCGGCGCATTAGCCTCTAAGTGGCAGTGCAAGTCTGTGCACATCACGTTAAGCACACAGTCTCATCTTATTGTACCAGTATCTCATATTGATGATAATGTCATTTGTGTTGCTTGCTTTATACTTCATTCTTTCTCGCCTTCCTTGGATCTGTGTTGATAAACCGTGTTCCAACACGTATTAAAAGTTCCCAGATTGTAAGCAGAACCTTTAGCCCCCTCTCCCCTCTAGGCACGCCACCTGTCCTCAAACTGAAATCGTAATTGAAAATATTACAACTACAGTACTACTTAACTGGGCTGACGAAACTCAGCATTACTTTTATCTGTGGAATTCAAAACTGAATTGCCTTTTTTTTTCGCAAGAACTCTGTATTCTACACTTTGTAAAAAAAAAAATTCTGGATTGTACATGACGTAACGTCAACTTTGCAACAGCTGTTGCAGCACACTGACTAACATTAACAATCACACACCGTCATTCAAGAAACAAAAAACAACACAATAGTGGATTGAAAACTTTAATTGCAGCATTTACATCAAATAAATGTATTTTACAAACCAAATATAAGAGAGCTTGCTGTCACAGACAATTTGAAAAATGCTCCTTGATGTGTACCAAAAAATGTGCCACTGAATATTAATATAATAAATAATATCATGTTCTCTGGAGTCACGACTAATATTTTCAAATATTGCAAATTTCATAAGGTCCCACACCCCCCAAAACACACGCAACCACATAAATCTATACAGTCAGTCAATAGTCACTAATACATACTCTTAAAACTACTAGTACTATACAGTCACAGTCCCGAATAATAAATTGTCTTACAATTACTACAGTCATGGTCACTAATAATAAATAAGTCTAAAATTACTATGCTGTCACAATCCCTGACAATAAATAGTCTTAAACTACTATACAGTCACAGTCATTAATAATAAATATAGTCTTAAATTGTTAAAAGTACTATACAGTCGCGGTCACCAATAATAAACAGTCTTAAAAGTACTATACAGTCACGGTCACCAATAATAAACAGTCTTAAAACTACTATACAGTCACGGTCACTAATAATAAATAGTCTTACTACACAATCACCGTCCCTAATAATAAAGTCTCAAAACTACTATACAATCACAAATACATGTATTATAAACAGTCTTAAAACTATTATACACTCACAAATAATAAACAGTCTTAAAATTACTACACAGTCACAGTCACAAATAATAAACAGTCTTAAAACTACTATACAGTCACAGTCACTAATAATAAACAGTCTTAAAATTACTTTCTCATTTACTAACCCTCCTCTTTCACATGATCCCCAAAAATTTCTATTCCTGACATTCAAGGAAACAAAAAATTCTGAATTTCACTGCCAGGCAACAGAACAGATTTTTGGGCTTCATACTAACAGGTCTGCATATACAGATACATTAGAGCTAACGTAAAACATGCATAATAAAATGAACATACCAAAAAGCATATTTTATTGTTAGAGGAACGTAGACAAACTACAAAGCCAAATAGAAAAAATACTGATTTGCACTCATTGTTCAGCTATAGCTTTCTATGTATAATACTATGTCCCGCTAACAACAGCATACAGAAAATGTACACAGCACACATTCTTGGTAAACATTTGTATAGTGTTTGCAATTAAGATTTCCAGCAAAGAAGTCAATGGATTACAGTTGCATCTCATTCCTACACATTCCACTTGATTCCTAAATATGTCTTCATTAAATGAATATTCTTTGATAGCATTCAACTTCAATCCCCTCTCTCCCTACCCCTTTAACACACGAAAATACAACACAGTCACTGAATCTTTCTTTTTCTCTCTCTCCCTCTCTCCCCTGCCTTTCTCTCTCTTTCTGTCTCTCAGTGCTTAATGACTAAAGCAAATAAATACATTAAGAAACGGCATAGCAACTGACTGAAACACACTCAAGCATAAATGAAACATTCAGATTAAAGGATTGTAAACATGGTATGCTTCCAAATGAAAAACCCATTTTGCCATTTTAAGTTGAATTTAATTACAATCAAACTATTCCCTAATACAAAAAGCATCTGCTACTTCCTCACCCCAACCCCCATCCTTTTTCTACTCCCCCCCCCCCCCCCCACACACCTACATATATGAGCCCTGCCCCTCTAACAGTATGCATGGTATCATACTCGAAGGGAATTCCACCTGCACATGAACCCCAAATACAATTTGTATTGCTGAGAGTGAAAAGTAAAAACACGCATATTCCCCCAAATAGTGATGGATTTAAATTTTACTTCACAGTAACAAAAAATATTTGAGTTTCATTCTTAGATATGAAAACGAAAAAAAAAGCTTACAATTTTCTTAACGTGCACAAACAAAAATAATTTTACAGTAATATTTATGAAAATTGAAAAAGCCAAAAATTACCCCCCCCCCCCCTCTTACTGCACACAAAAAAATGAAAAAATACAGGTCTAAAACTGTCATACAAATATATTTTACAAAAGTACTTCATGTGCCACTCATATGCTAGTAGGTGATAGGGCAGTTCAGACGAATCTTATGGATATTCCAACACTTTGACATGGACAATTTAAGAGTAATATACTCAGTGGCTGTCTTTACGCTTTGGCAATTTTAAATTGAAAATGGACACTTTTACATCAATATTACACATGTTAACTTCATTCATTAATAAAAGAATAAAATATGAATTTCACACATTTGAACAACAGTCTCATCCAGGATTTTCTAAAATCATATAATGTACATGAGCCATCATAGTCCCACGTGAAATTCTGTATAGATCTACATGTATAATTATTATCTAACAGTTTTGACATTTTCAATATCTGGGACTCTGGATAAGCCCTTTGTGGGCATTATTTTTGTGTATCATTAAAAATGGATATAAATCATTCTCAGTTTTAGTTCTTTTTCTCATTTATAGTATGTTATATAAAATGTTTAGGCAAAAGGTACTTTAAAAATATTTTGTGTTTCACTGCGACCTGATTTAAATTCCCATTTCTTTTATCTCGACTCCTAGTCATTCATTTTCATTGTCTTCATCCTCTATTCTACATGTTGGGTGGACTTCGAGTGGCTAATGTGGTTACTGCGTGGGTTCAATAGTAACTCCCTTAAGGATACACAGGATTAACAAACACAGGGTTCTGCTGGCAATCTTATTTATTCAAAAGCCTAACAAAGGTATCACTACCAAAAAGGCATAGGAAAAACTCTACCAAGAAAAAGAAGAAGAAGCCAAGAAAAAGAAAAGAAACCCAGAAAAGAAGCCCATAAAAAGAAGCCCAACCAGCCATAAGCTGGAACAAGAGAAAAAGACAAAAATATGATTAGGATATAATGACAACATTAATCAGGCAATCAATGGTGGACATACATAGTAATAGTATTAAGTATTAAATCAAACAACAACAATATAATATAGAATTTAAGCAATAACCAACTGGATATGTATGCATGGAATAAAATAGCGCTAAGGTTAATGAATAACAACTACAAGTGACTATATCATATACACAAGGAGTTTCCCAGTACACTGGCAACATAAACTAATTAATGTACTAATCAAAGTATGAAGGACATAACAAATGAAGGGGCAAGAACACAATAGTTTCGCTCCGCTGAGCCGGTGTACAACACATCCAGAGTGGCCATTCCATTTAATAACGCAGTGGCCAACATGGCCCACTGACCGTCCATAACACAGACGCTGCATCCCAATGCAGGCCATCCTCATAGGCCCACTCCCATTATTAGTACTAACCCGCCCCAGGGCGATTGTATTGGTTACTTCCCTTCCCAATCGATACTCAAGGGTCATGCCCTTTGACCTTAGCCGCGGAGCTATGCCGCCAGGCTAACATGTGTATGACACACCACTAGATACATAAAGTAATGTGTACATTCCTTAAAATGAAACTGCCCTTCACACACTTACGAAACTCATAGAAGCATAATACATCTGGATAACTATAATACACGCACATGATATATATATATATATGTCGGCGAGACTCATTGCAACATGTGTAGACTCACTGAAACATTGTTCATCCACCGCCGCACATAGAACAATCCTGGGGCTCACCCATGTGAGGCCCAACTAATATTATACATCTCCAATACATGTAATTAATTACACATCTTAAACACTAAACACGCAATCACAATCACACTGCTCTCTATAGCATAGTGGTACTGGCAAGGTACACAAATACCCGTAATACAATCAAGTGTATAGTGCCGCTCGCTATAACATAAGCCGTCCACATTAACATGTCAGGAAATCCTCACTGCCTACCACAACAAGGCAATGCTACACATACACTATATATATGCACACAAGCAAATCGTGATAGCTTGGTTAGCGAGCCATCATTATCATCTAGCACCGCAAACGTTAACTTTGACAATAAAGTCACAATATCAAGACACCGCACTGCACCGCGCATCCCACACGTCTAATGACAATGGCAATTACCGTTGAGCCGGACTCATAATAGTCTCTGTAGATCAGCATTCTCTACGCGGCATCCAAGAAGGGGGGGGGGTGCGCAAACCAAAGTCACTTCTAATATAATAGTCTACAACTTACCCAAAGTTTCTCCGGGTCCTGTGCTACCGCTTCATGCCTTATGGGGCGGGGTGGCGATGGCAAGCGTCGGCAGGCCTCTGAGCTTCTACGGGCCCGGGTTGCTGGTCTGGGTTCACTGTGCTGTCGGCTCTTGTCTCTGCGTCTTTGATGGAGTGTGCTGACCACTCGAACTCGCATCTTATTTATGAGCCAGCGCGGACGTCCCAGAGAGCTATTACGTAGCCAGTATTTGGACGAGTGAAAGGTTCGGACGTGGAGTCCAGCCCGACAATAAAACTGGTTAGGGTCCTAACACAATCGAATTTACAGTACGGTAAAAAGGGTGCACACAAAGGTCAATTAGGTATCCCAGTAAACTGCAGAAATTACTCTAACGTCCCCTCCAGCTATAATTGAATAAATTTGACCCAGGTTGGAATTATCAGGGATAACATGCGTCTAACTCATAGTTTACTTTAAATCCGAGACCCTCTTATTAATTATTTCAATAGGATAGGTGCATTAAAGTACAACAAAATTGGTACCAATATAAAGTAGAAACGCGCGGCTAAAATTCTAACTGACTACTTTTACCAGAAACCCGGTAATAGTTTTAATATAAATCTTCAAAGCTTCAGGACTAACAACATTGGACAAATTTGTGCGGGATGCTTTCTTCCATTAATACGACGTATCTCCATTGATAACAAACGTTATCATGAGTACCTATTTTGTACCGATAGGGTATTGTCTACTCTCAAAAATGAATTCGGGTTCCCGTCTTTCTGTCAGTGGATAACAACGAATGAGCGAGTTGTAAGAAACTTAAAGCCATGATATAAGAGCTGGAAGCCCGGTGGTCAAAATTTCCAATTGACCAATCAAAATGCGCGCTTTTCACCGTGATGTGAATAACGGGTCCCGCGCTAGTATTACAAGGGAAATAATCCAATTAATGGTACTCGGCCAAGTGTCCATAAACTACTATGAGTGGCCGTCCCTTACTCACGCACTAGAGTTACCATGAAAGCACATTAAAAATAAAAAGTCGTTCATCCTCTCACATACAGTAATTAATAAAATCTTCCACTCTATTACTACAATATTACAGAAGCTGAATATTATAATTACCCGCTGATCTAAATTTTCATTTCTGTAATCTTTACATATATTAATGTTTCCTCTACTCCCAGTCTAGTTATTTGTGGTTATATATTATTCTCTATCAATACTAGTAACTACTGTAGTTATTTTATGTATTACATTCAGAAACAATAAACAACACTACCATATTCACTTACCAGTCACAGGCTGTTGATTTAAATTTTCAGTTTAATGGTCTATACTTCTAACCTCAAATGCAACATTCACGGTTGTTCTCAATGTTATTCAAGCCCTAATTCTCATCCTGTTCTCAATGTTATTCAAGCCCTAATTCTCATCCTGTTCTCAATGTTCAAGCCCTAATTCTCATCCTGTTCTCAATGTTATTCAAGCTCTAATTCTCATCCTTTTCTCAATGTTATTCAAGCTCTAATTCTCATCCTGTTCTCAGTGTTATTCAAGCCCTAATTCTCATCCTGTTCTCAGTGGTATTCAAGCGCTAATTCTCATTCAGATGTTTCTTCTTTAGTAGTAATGGTTTTTCATTTGATCTCATTTCTATTTCTCAAATGTCAATTTTCTTAAACATGGCCAGAGTTTGAGTATGAATGACATTGCGTCAGTTGTTCAGTGAATGAAGTCGTCAAGAGTTTATTCAAGAATGAGTGAATTATGAGTATGTCTACCATACATGTTTTTTAAAATTCACAACACATACTATGACTAAAGTGAAAGGTGCCCTTAGGTATAACAAATGTACTAATTTCTTATTCTCTGATACTTACCTTTTCTAACCTCATCCATTCCTTAGCTTAAACTGCAGTCTGTTGTTGTTGTTTTTTTGGTGTTTTTTGCCCAACCCAAATGACACTGTACAATCTGAAAATATGCCTAAATCTTTAATGCAAGCTGCCTTCGTTGTCATGCTAGATGTCCAACCCTCTTCCTTAGCTCAAGACTCTCCATGGCCAAGTATAATCAGCTTAAATTCACGTTTTCAAAGCAAGAATGCTGCTGTAACATTCCCTGCTGTTATGCACAAACAAATACCTCTATTTCAAATTCACGTTTTCAAAGCAAGAATGCTGCTGTAACATTCCCTGCTGTTATGCACAAACAAATACCTCTATTTCAAATTCACGTTTTCAAAGCAAGAATGCTGCTGTAACATTCCCTGCTGTTATGCACAAACAAATACCTCTATTTCAAATTCACGTTTTCAAAGCAAGAATGCTGCTGTAACATTCCCTGCTGTTATGCACAAACAAATACCTCTATTTCAAATTCACTTTTCAAAGCAAGAATGCTGCTGTAACATTCCCTGCTGTTATGCACAAACAAATACCTCTATTTCAAATTCACTTTTCAAAGAAAAAAAAAAACAATGATGCCACTAGGGATAAACTCTTATAGCTTGGAATAATATATGGGAAACCTCAAACTCTACTTTTCTCAGCCAGAAAAACAATAGGGAGGAAAGGGGTAAATCTATGTGAAAACAGTGCCATGTAAGAAATAAAAATGACAAAAACTAGACAAAATTCAGCGTTTATTTTTATTTTCTTCAAAGAAAAATGACTGTTCCTGTAACTTTGGTTTCCTTTCCCCCGAAAAAGCCATTGGCCCACAAAAGTTAACATTTTGGATTTCAGAGTGCCACCGCTTTGCCAGCTGATGGGTTTCTGCCACTGAAATAATGTTGACTGGACTTCACACACAGGTAATACTTGTCGATCTTATGCATGAAGCTGCACAGTTGAATGAATAACCTGCATAATCTTGTTCAATGTTACATCATACTAACGTTTCGGAAGCATTTTCCCGCCCCAGATCCAGTCCAAGAAAGCAGTTTGGGTTCTCCATTCTTTTATTTCTTTGTAATCTTTGTAACCTCAGTGTTTATGCCTATGCCATTATCCACACAACTCTCTGATTAGGGTGCCTTATTTTTCATCTTTATAGTCTCAATGTTTACATCTATGCCATTATCCACAGCCCCCTGATTAGGGGACCCTTTCTTTTTTCCATCTTTGTAACCTCCATGTTTATACCGATGCCATTATCCACACAACTCCTCGACTATGGGGCCTTTTCTTTTTTTCATCTTTATAGTGTCATGTCTATACCAATGCCATTATCCACGCAACTCCCCGACTAGGGAGCGCTTTCTTTTTTTCATCTTCATAGTCTCAATGTCTATAAAAAATGCCATTTTCCACACAACTCCCCGACTAGGGGGCCCTTTCTTTTTTTCATCTTTATAGTCTCAATGTCTATACCAATGCCATTATCCACGCAACTCCCAGACTAGGGGGCCCTTTCCTTTTTTCATCTTTATAGTGTCATGTCTATACCAATGCCATTATCCACGCAACTCCCCGACTGGGGAGCGCTTTCTTTTTTTCATCTTTATAGTGTCATGTCTATACCAATGCCATTATCCACGCAACTCCCCGACTAGGGAGCGCTTTCTTTTTTTCATCTTTATAGTGTCATGTCTATACCAATGCCATTATCCACGCAACTCCCCGACTAGGGAGCGCTTTCTTTTTTTCATCTTTATAGTGTCATGTCTATACCAATGCCATTATCCACGCAACTCCCCGACTAGGGAGCGCTTTCTTTTTTTCATCTTTATAGTGTCATGTCTATACCAATGCCATTATCCACAGCCCCCTGATTAGGGGACCCTTTCTTTTTTCCATCTCTATAACCTCAATGGTCTATGCTTATGCCATTATCCACAGCACGGTGGGGACGGCGGCCATACCGTACGGCTTCAAAACATCCGTGGAGATCTTTTTTCGTGGT
The DNA here is from genome assembly GCA_963931925.1 of Onchidella celtica. Taxonomy (NCBI): domain Eukaryota; kingdom Metazoa; phylum Mollusca; class Gastropoda; order Systellommatophora; family Onchidiidae; genus Onchidella; species Onchidella celtica. The sequence goes on along the minus strand of OZ007579.1, from coordinate 37,267,263 downwards.
ACACTGAGAGAAGATGAGAGCGAATCCACTTAAAAGGTCTCTGTGTGGGCAAGTGTATTGTAACATACATGTAATAAAATCATGAGAAATTCAACTCTTGCATGTTGGTGAGGTGTATGGAAGAAAAGAAATTAAAAATCTACCTTTATAAAAGAGAAATAGAAAATAGGGCTAGGGGAAAGTTGAGCAACGACCAAAAAAAAAAAAAATTATCAAATCCATAATGGCTTTATAACAAAGGCGATTTTTTTTTTTAAGGGGGAGGCGGTGAGTGAGGGAGCAGGAGAAAACGTCAAAGAAGTACACAACAAAACCAGAAAAATAGATAAAATTAACCACAACAACAATAGATGAGAGGAGCATAGGAGACAAGCTTTGGTGAAGGCGACATAAAATTGTATAGGCTAATGCACATGACCAGAGTGCCATATTGATCTATTAAAGTGGAGACACACCAATCGATGCCAGTAAATAACTGACTCCACCGCACCATCTTTTGACATAATTTATAATGTAATCTTATGTTTTCCTGCGTCTTAGGTGTTTAGTGAGTTTTACTATTGCAACTTTTTACCTCACTACTTCATTTGGGGGACACAAAGGCAAAAATGCTCGCCTCTCATGCCGAAGGTAACGGGTTCGATTCCCAGTTCATCAGACATGTTGGGATTTTTCTCATACTGTCCCTGATCTTATATAATGTTTATTGTAGGTGGGACCGAGCACCTAGACTTCTCGGATAAGGACGAAAATCTCGGAGGGCCTGTGTGCACGTTGTGCACATTAAAGATACCTTGCCAGTTGGCATTTGAAAAGAGCAGGCCAAACAGCCCGCTGCCGGGCCAAAATTAATTTTTAAAAAAACAACAACAAGCAATTATTGTTAAATTGTTTTATTGGTTCAATTTCCCAGCCTGTTCATTTTTATTTTTTCTCGATCAAAGTTTAAATACCGAAAGCTTGATTTGTCTTGCCTTTTCCTTTGCATTTTATTGTATTGATTTGGTACTACATGTATTTCTTACACGAGGCTTCGCTACCAAAACCTTTATCTTTTTTCAATATTTTGACTTTGCCTCAAGCCTTGCTGCGCCTTACAGGTTTTCTGTGGTTTTTATAATACTTCCTTAATGAGTTAAGATGGGATGGTTACGATGCTGGTTGGTAAACTGACCGAATAGCTGGTTTACAGGCTGCAAGATATCCATGCGGGTATTGGCTAGGAAGTACTAGAGAACCAAAAGTAATGTAGAACATCATAGAAAAAGGGTTAACTACATGTAATTGACAAGAAATTTGTAGGTTACTGTAAATCTAGGTACACTCAAGAAATAAAGTGAACAATAAGACAATCATGATGAATAGGCTACTTAAACGTTTTTAATAAGAAAGATTCATCAATGTAATTTATGCAAAAATTCTTACACGTTGCAATGAAATACAGTAACACCTTTATCATACCTTTATCACTATCTCTATTTCTAACAACACACAGAAGTGTGCGGATTCATCCAGTAGTATATTCTTGTATTGTTTTGTTGATTAGTCTTTTCTGTAATGCATAATTTTTATCTTTTGGCCAAGTCGGCGGATGTTACCTTTGTGACCTTTGAACTCGGCAGAGGTTAACCATCAGACAGAGCCACAACAAAACCAAAACCTGGCACAGCATGAACTCTTTGGACTTTGCTCGCAAACTGTTACGGTTTTCGAATTTAGGTGTAAGTATAATATGTAGCAAAGTTCTTTATTACTTTTCCAGCATTAGATCTAGATCTAGATCTAGATCTAATTAGATCTAGATCTAGACTCTAGTTAAAATATTTCAAGACCGTGGTCAGTGAGGGAAGACAGCTAATCAAAGATGACTAGACTAGTAGAGTCTAGGCCTATCCAGATCTAGACTCTAGATCTAGACTATGTGGCGGAAATTCCCGGTAGATGTCATTAGATTAAAAAATATTCAGGAATTAGATTCCTGTTGGAATTTCAGAATCATATTGATCATAAGAATAAGCAATAAACGATAGATGATGACTATGAGATTCGTAACTCTCTTTTATTTTTGTATTTGTATTTGTATAACTCTTTAATCCCATTTGGAAAATTTTGCCTTTGTGCCATTGCAGCCCAGTTATAACTGGAGCAGGCACGTCGTCGCCACAGTGCAGCGCCGGTCGGCGTTTTTTTTTTTTTTTTTTTGGGGGGGGGGGGAGATGAGGGGGGAGGGGGAGGGACTGGTAGAGATGAATTTAATTTAATTTTGCCCGGGCAGCGGCCTGTTCGGCCTGCTCTTTACGATTTCCAACTGCCAAGGTATCTTTAACGTGCGCAACGTGCACACGGGCCCTCCGAATTTTTTCGTCCTTATCCGAGAAGACTAGGTACTCGATCCTACCCCTCAATAGAATCAGGGACACGAAAATATGAGAAAAATCCCAAACTTCCAACATGCCTGCACGGCCCGGGTTTCGAACCCGGGACCCTTGGCACGAGAGGCGAGCACCTTGTTATAGTTATGGTTCTACAACAAGCTGAAAAATATCATCAACAACGTCTTTTAAACATTTCTTTTCTAAAGCCTGGGATGTAAAATTAAAACGGAACAACTTTTGATCGCATACCATACAGGTGTTGCCAGACTGCATCTTTTTAAAATCAGCAGTTAATGACTGCCACTGAGCCACATGTTAACCCTCGTCCTGCGTTGAGTGAACTCGTCCACGTAACGCCCCGTGCGGGGATAGCCAGCGGCCAGTCAGCCGATCGTTCGCGTGTTGCCGATAACCTCGGCGGTCGGGTCAATCGGGTCTGTGTGAACACCTGTATCGCGTATACTTCAGGACACAATAACAACAATAGTGGTGGATAAATCGTAATTGACCCCTATGATATTTGGATAAAGTACTTGTGATGATACGCAGTAGGTTTTATTGTGAAATGGAAGGCCCCAAATCAAGAATTTTCGGCATATTTTTACATGCCGTTTAGCACATGTTTTATCATGTTCCCAAGACCTCTGCGCTTTTTCTGTCCCTATGTCAGGCCATTCAGGTGAACAAATTATTTTTTAAGCCATTCTCTTAATTTACTAACCACATGAATCGTGACATTGCTTCTTCCTCCTCTACTATGTAAAGCGTTCACTTACTACAATGTTAGTTTTAGCGAGAGATTTGATTTCCAGTTCCAGGTCGTAGAGCACATACATGTACTGAAAAGCGGTTTAATCAAAGGAACACAGTATCTCTCTAATTACCACATCAAATAAAGACAATGACCAACAACAAAGTCGGTCATTTTCTCCCAGTTTTCCCTGATGAAAAACCTACTGACAGACGCCTTTATGCAGCATGCCCTAACATTACATCGAAATTCATAATTACAGACGTAGAACGGCGTCTCAAATACGCACATGGCCCCTTTCTTCTCATTTCACATGTAGACGACAACCAGCATCAAAGTAAGTTTCCCCAAGATTTTCCCCAGTTCAAACTTCAGACCGTCAGTACTATTACACGAGTATGACGAATAGTTGCGAATAGTTGCATCGTAATAAACGTAATCGGACGATACCATTTTGTTAGATATAGTAGGGGTGACGGGATAGATATATACACGCGAAAATAGTGTGGAAAAAAACGTGAAAAAACAACAACGACAGCCTTGGCAACCGAATAACCAAAGCGCGAGGCGCACCGTTGCTATACAAAAATGTGGCCTCCCGCAGGACCTGCGGTTAAGCGTGTCAGACAAAATAACGGCCTCCCGTGTCTCGCGTGTTGCGCGGGGAGGCCAATATAGTGGCCTCCCGCAGGACTAGGGTTAACTATGAAAACATCCCTACAAAGGACTAACATGCCAGAGCCCCCCCTGCGCACAGCTGCTCCTCAATTGTGTCCTTGTTGACATCTGTATACCTCCGCAGTTTGGAGTATTTAATTACTGTAAGAAAATCTGGCCTTGAGGTGCATTCGGAAGTCCTCCCATTAAAATAATAGAGTTGAGGTGTACATTGGCAATGTGAAGATGCACTAAAATTTATTCCATCATCTGTGACGAGAAAAGAGGTGAGAACACTAACAATTTCAGGAAAGAGTTCTGTACTACCCAACCACATAGACAAGATACCCTAAACTATCCTTAACACGTTCTATCATTATCTGCAACCCCAAACCTTTGCATGGGAATGTTTAGAGTAGGGTTAGGGATAAGTACAGTGTTAGGGATAGGGTATCTCAACTGGAACTAATTTCTTGAAAGCAGTGCATCAACATGTTCCTGATTATATCAGTCAGAGTGGCACAGCATTATTAACCTAGCTGTAGTTAGTGAAATAATGCTTGGTATTTTTTCTTTCTGTATAGAACATCAGACTCCTCAGCACATCACAGCTTTGTCGCACTCAAGCACAGACTCAGGCTGAGCCTTTGACACTGACCACAGAGGAGAATGGAGTTCGTACCATCTGTCTCAATGATCCACGAAAAAGGTAATCACTGTTCCCCACCCCACCCCACCTCTTCAGATTTAAGTGGTTTTCTTACATTTTTAAAATTTTAACATTTTTAGTCCCATCTTTCTATTATTTATCCATTTTATGATCCTTTTTTTTTTCTTCTCATATAAATACATTCATGCTGTGTACTCATCATGATATAAGATGACAGGACGAATGAAAGACATGTCTATGAATTCCTGCAGTTTGACAGTCCATTTATTATACAACACTACCATGTCTCTGTGAAAATAGTGAACATATTTCTAGGAAACTGATCCATGTTCAGAATCAGCATCTTCAACACTGTATTGATTTCTTGCAAAATTTCTGAAATTTCTGAATTTCTGATTCATGAGTTTTATGATGTGTTTTGTAATTAAAGAAAGCATGAATTTTGTTTGGATTACTACATATAAACTTGTAAAGTGCTTAAATCTTGCAGTATATGTGTTTCTTTTTACTCGAATCATCCACCACTCTGTGCTCAGCCAAAATTGTTTACTATAATATAAGTATAAATTTTGTAAAGAACAGCCAGTTAGTGTTAAGTAAATAGCAAACATCAGGCATGTAAGGAGATCGAAAAGAAAATAACACTGGGGTTGATATGTGTCTTCAGGAATGCCTTGTCCCTGGCCATGCTGAAAGCTTTACACAACGATTTGATTCGTGACCAAGGCGATCTGAGAGTCATTATCCTTAAGGCCAAAGGTCCTGTCTTCTCAGCAGGCCATGACTTGAAAGAACTGGTAAGTGGTTAAGCTTGAGGGATCGCATGTCAATCGAAACTTCCTGAGTTTGCCAACAATTGTATCACTAGCACTTTGTTTTTCCGTTGAACGCTGTGACAGCTGAAGATCTTTCTCTGGTCACCATATATACTGTGTAAATTGTCCAAGTTCTATTATAAAGAGGGTCTTCACACTTGGGGGATATGTGTTTGGTTTTGGGGCAAAATCTTGACAAGGTCTTTTGATCAGTGTTAAAAGCAGACTATTTACCTGCTGATGAATTTATTTTGTTTCAATTATGTTAGCAGTGATAGAAAAGCTAAATATTGCTTTTCACTATTTGATTCTTATATATTTCTGGGTTCTGGTTTTCTTGGAAACATTTGACGATTGTCATCAATTTTTTCCCCAGACACGAACACAGGGCATAGAGTATCATGAGCAAGTATTCTCTACTTGTACAAGTGTCATGAATCTTATTCAGGTAGGTTTTTATTAGGTTTTGGGAAGGACCAAAAAATCTAGAGACCTCTTGTATGACATTGGCAGTCGTTGATGAATTATGAATTGATAGAGCCTTGATTGTCATTAACCTGATGCTGCCTAATGTGTTGCAAAGTGCCGCAGGCCAACATTCGACATAGTCTTTTCAAGTATTCCTGGCAGAAAGGCTTCTCAGCACTGGAAAAAATGCGATATACATGACTTCAGATGATATTTTGATATTCTTCCTCGTGAAAACAGATAAATTCTGTCTGCTTTCTGCAACAAATTTTTGAATTTTGTGTTTTTAAACTAGGTATTTGGAGCGCGTTATAGTTTATAGGAGAGGTAAGGATGAAACAGAGATTTTAACTGATATTGGATTATAGTATGAAAATAGTGACAGTTGTGGAGAAGCAAAAAAAAAAAATCCAAAAAAAAATCACATTTGCATTTTCATTTTAGTTTCTAAAAAGTAAATATTTTCAAAATTAGAGTCTTTGCTTAGGCAGGGGTGCGGGGGGACTTGTGAAATTAAATTAACTCTCGTCCTGCGTTAAGTGAACTCGTCCATGTAACGCCCCGTGCGGGGATAGCCAGCGGCCATTCAGCCGATCGTTTGCGTGTTGCCGATAACCTCGGTGGTCGGGTCAATCGGGTCCTTGTCAACACGTGTATCGCGTATACTACAGGACGCAATAACAACAATAGTGGTGGATAAATCGTAAGGGACCCCTATGAATTTGGATAAAGTACTTGTGATGATATGCAGTAGGTTTTATTGTGATATGGAAGGCCCAAATCAAGAATTTCTGCATATGCCGTTTAACACACGTTTTATCATTTTCCCAAGATTTCTGCGCTTTTTCTGTCCCTAAGTCAGGCCATTCAGGTGAACAAATTATTTTTTAAGCCATTCTCTTAATTTACTAACCACATGTATCGTGACATTGCCTTCTCCCTCCTCTACTATGTAAAGCGTCCACTTACTATAATGTTAGTTTTGGCGAGAGATTTGATTTCCAGTTCCATGTCGTAGAGCACATACATGTACTGAAAAGCGGTTTAACCAAAGGAACACAATATCTCTCTAATTACCACATCAAATAAAGACAACGACCAACAACAAAGTCGGTCATTTTCTCCCAGTTTTCCCCTGATGAAAAACCTACTGACAGAAGCCCTTATGCAGCATGCCCTAATATTACATCGGAATTCATAATTACAGACGTAGAACGGCGTCTCAAATACGCACATGGCCCCTTTCTTCTCATTTCACATGTGGACGACAACCAGCATCAAAGTAAATGTTTCCCCAAGATTATCCCCAGTTCAAACTTCAGACCGTCAGTACTATTACACGAGTATGACAAATAGTTGCGAATAGTTGCATCATAATAAACGTAATCAGACGATACCATTTTGTTAGATATAGTAGGGGTGACAGGATAGATAAACACGCAAAAAATAGTGTGGAAAAAAAGACGTGAAAAAAACAACAACGACAGCCTTGGCAACTGAATAAACAAAGCGCGAGGCGCACCGTTGCTATACAAAAATGTGGCCGCCTGCAGGACCCGCTGTTAAGCGTGTCGGACAAAATAATGGCCTCGCGTGTTGCGCGGGGAGGCCAATATAGTGGCCTCCCGCAGGACTAGGGTTAAGTTGTATTGGGTTAAAAGGACTTTTGTAATATCCATAGCAGAATACTCATTTAAAAGGCAAATTAGGCGCCTCCTCAGGAAACAGTTAGAAAATTAATTGAAATTTCAGTAATTTACAGAATGTTACCTACCCTGTTCTTCATGTTTTGTTTTTTTTCGGCCAGTGAAATCCAGGTTTTTCTTTATTGTTTTTTTTTTTTTAGTGCTATGCTTTCACATTTTTCCTCATTTCATTCATCACATTCAGTATGTCATCTTTTTTTACATTTACTTATCATATGCAGTACATCGTCAGCATGGTCTTGCTTTTTACCAGTATTTTTTTTGTAAATCCTTGTAGGATCTACCTGTACCAGTCATAGCACAAGTTCAAGGTGAGCTGATTTACTGGCACGAAAGAATAGTTTTAAAAATTTATCCTTAAGGTTATATATTCCAAGTTATGGATAGTATATATCACAATGTGCAAAATGAGAGGTGTTCTAACTTAATGAAATAATGTGTCTATATATGGATATCAGTACTTAACCCCCGCAGTGTTTGGGCAACAGTATTGTGGGTTTTTTTTTCCCCCTATCCACTATTGATAAGACCACAATATCATGGTCCTCTCTTCCCAGGCTCTAGTTGTTAAGCCCACGATATCATGATCGCATTTCCCTAGTCTGTCAATGACAAGGCCACACATTTATGTTACCTCTTTCTCGGGGCCTAGCTGATAAGCCCACAATATCATGGTTTGTGACATGGTCTTCTATTTTTAGTGTTTAGGTTGCGGGGTTTTCCAGGAACTTGCCTAGATGTATCAACCGAGGTACAACCAGAAGCAGATTTCCGGATCACTGCGAGGGTTAATCAGTACCAGGAACTCAAATATCATGAAAGTTGAAATGCTGGAAGGTTGATGATCTGTACTTCTATAAATTTTCTTGCAGGGTTGGCAACAGCAGCAGGTTGTCAGCTGGTTGCCACCTGTGACATCGCAGTAGCATCACATTCTTCTCAATTTGCTACTCCAGGGTAAGTATTTCTGGCATGGTTCTCAGCTCTCAATAATACAAAAGTATGTCTTATGTCATACTGTTTTGTTTCACTTATGTCACCCAAAATTGTGATGTTGTCTGCACAGAATTACTACATTCCAGTGCGCAGCAGCTCAGTATGTGCAGACTCACAAAGTTTGGCTGCATTCCAAAAAGAAGAAATTGAAACTCTTAGGAGAACAAGACTTACAGCTTCAGAACTTGCCAGGAAATAGACAAAATAAAATCCAAAATTTCAAGGGCGCAAACCAAGTTTTGTGAGGTCAAGCGGAACAAACCATTACCATTGTGGAAAGAATTCATTCATGAATACGCCAGGTCCAATTTCTAAACAACTAAGCAAGTTTTTAATAAGTATTTGTATCCTTAAATCTGCACAGGTCAGTGTTTTCAATAAATTGTTTGGACATCATGTTTTCCTTAGGGAAAACAAATTCAAATTTTTGTCATGAGGCGCAGAGTTGTCCTACTCTGTGAAGAGCTGAATAGGATCTGCAGTTTTAGTTCAATTTATATAATTTATGCAGAGAAAGTTTAGGTCATGTGTGCTTTAAACTTTTTAGTGGTGTTCAATGATTTGTCCTACTTTTGGCGACAGAGAAAAAACAACAACACATTTTGCATTTCTGTGGCGATGCTTATTTTTTCACATCATTGTTTACATCACTTGTTATTTATTATATATGGTGGCACCAAAGTTGACATAACTGCTGAATTTGTATGTTCAGGGTAAATGTTGGCTTATTCTGCACCACCCCGGGAGTTGCTGTGGGACGTTCTGTGCCAAGGAAAGTTGCTATGGAGATGTTGTTTACGGGTCAGCCCATAAATTCGCATGGTAAGTCGTTTTATTCTGTCCTGCATTATTTTTCTACTGAATAAATGTCACATGCATGGTCACTTGCAAGGCTTTGTTGTGTAATAAATTGCCTACAGCTGTCATGGATTAGTTTAAACAAGCATCTTCAAAACAAATGCCACTTGCGACATTTAGTGCATGGGGTCCACAGACTAATAAAATACCCAGACTGGATGATCCCATTGTGTGACGTCACAAAACAGCGAAAGGTCATGAACCATCCGCCATTATGGGTTTGCGGTAACGACCGACGCTTCAGCTTGGCTACAATTTTTAATGATACCATTTTGACGCGCCTACTGAACGCGGAAGTTTGGTTCCGCACCAAGAAATTAATACATGTACAACCAATCTTGACAAATAAAAAGAAATTTCTACTGCCGATAGAACTAGAATCGGAATTTCCCGAGCGGCGGCCATGTTAGTTATACGGCCGCCGCTCGGGAAATTCCGTAAAAAACGACACAGCCCGAAGCTCGTGTTTCCAGTCTGGTTAATTTATTAGTCTGTGATGGGGTCAGTTTCATGACAGATATCTGCTGTGTGGCATAAAAAAAGAAATGGTCCATGAACTTTGTATATTATCTAGAGGTCCATGATAACATTAGAATGTGCCTTGAATTAAGGGGATTTAAAAGTAAACAGAAATAAATAATAGAAGAAAATTCTGATTAGATTAAATTTCTTAATCATGAACCCTCTCCTGATGTTTGGAATTAATTAAAAATAATATCATTGTCACTGTTAGAGTGTAGTGTCAGGAAAGGGAAATAATGCTGGTTGGTAAAGAGTTTGTGGCAGTATTAGCATATTACAGGGAAGGGTTTGGGTTTTATGGCACGTTGGCACAATAACGGCCACACTTTGGGCCCTTCATGGTCTGTTTGGATGCAGGTTCATTATTTATGTTTCATACTCAAAGCTTTTAAGTTTAACAATAGAATTAAATACATGTACTTTCATATAATTTTATTATATTGGTAAAGTTCTCAAAAGTTGTGTTGTACGGATCTGAAAAAAAGTTTTGTAAATGAGTATAATAGTCTAACCAACAGTCATTTTAATTTACATAGTAGGTACAGTATGAGTAGTTTATCCATATATTGAAGTATAATGGGCAATTTACATACAGTTCACTTATTTTACAGATGCATTGTTATTTGGACTGGTCAGCAAGGTAGTGCCTGAGGAACATGTGGAAGAGGAGGTAGGTTTGTCACCAGTGGTTGCATCGAAAACATTAAACTTTGGAGTCCTGAACATTCTGTCCATTAAGGCAGCTTTGAAATCCAATCGGAAACAAAGTCACCCAAGCCATGTAACAGATGATTCGATACACTTGCTCAGCAGAAAGGAACAAACCATAATCTTTAGGCTAAGAACTGGACATAACAGACTCCGGCAGCATCTTTACAAAAAAGTCAGGGTTGGAGAAACTGAGACATGCCAATGTGGAAATTCCCCAGAGAATGCCGAACATGTCCTCCAACAATACAGACAACAGAGGGAAGACAGCTGGCCCCGTGGTGCGGCACTACACACTAAGCTATATGGGACAGCAGAGGATCTCAGGAGCACAGCGTCCTCCATGAAGGCTAACGGCCTCCTGATATAAACAGTCTGACACGAAGAACGAAGAAGAAGGACATTCTGTCCGGAATCCCTCCACTGGGATAGGTTTCTTTTGTAAACTGCACTTTGTGCTGTTCCACTATTACTATACTCAAAAATAAAATCACAAGACATGTGACCATCAGAATACATGTGAGTCTTGCTGATGCAGCATTGATTGTTGGCTTCTTAAAAAAAGAATTATATTTTAATTTCATTTGGGTACCTTGTTTTCAGCCACACACTTAAATGGTTGCATGAACTTTGCTGTTTTCTTCGTCTTCTAAATAATGTGTCTCAAGAAGGCCAGGCAAAAATGCTATAAGGCTGTGTTGAAATCCTCCTTGAGGGCCTTCATTCTGGACACCAGATGCTGGGAGGATGCTGCTAGGACGGGCCAGCTGCACACCTCTATTCAGAAGGGCGCTGTGCTGTGCGAGGCCAACAGGATTGTTGTCCAGGAACAGTGATGGCAGGTTTGAAATCCAGGGCCATTGATCCTCATCCGGCAGCCACCATTCCATTCCCTCACTTCCAGAGGTCCTTCTGTGGGCAGATTGGACTCATCAGCCACTTCAGCACTCACAGTCAAACCACCACTCCCAGCCCGTTGATGTCTAGATGGACTTTGTTGACTTTGACTGGCAAACAAATAACATATGACCAAAAAAATGTACAAAACACCCGCAGATTTGGAGATGATAATAATTATAATGTATACTAACGAAGCATTCTTATTTTGAATGTTAAGTGAGGCAGTTATTCAGAATTGTCTATGATTTCCAATATTTCAGACCATGAGAATAGCTGACAGAATCTGTGACACAAGCAAAAAGGTCATTGCATTGGGCAAAGCTTCATTCTACGCTCAGATGGCACTGGAGAAGAAAAATGCCTACAGGTATGTGTTGGCATGTCATATACTCAGTTTCATGGAGTTCCATGTTGCAGTCAGCATCTTTCTACCCCAAGGTATTCAGAGCCACATTAAATAGCAACTTTAATTTCTGTCACTTGTCTGAGATTTATTGTGACACAGATGTGGCATTTATAAGAACTACAGAAATGTTAATGCTATATATTCACCATGACTAAATATTGGAGGTGAAACTTACACTGACGTTCAGAGTTCAATAATTACATTGTTTTGTTTGGATTTTATTTGAATAGATAATGCAAACAAAGAAATGACAAAAGATGCTGACATATTTCTAATTTTAATCTCTACATTTGATGAATGTAGATGAGAAATTATTCATAATTTTAAGAAGTCCTTTTTTTAAAAATTATGTAAATGACATGGACAAACATGTACTTGTATTTTTTGTGAATATCATGCACTTTGTTGAACTAATGTGTCCAGTGCAACCTTGTGTAAATACATAATCTCCTACCCTCATCTGTAATAGAGTTTGATCTATTGACATGTTTTTCTTATCTCGCCAGGTTTGCAGAGAAAATTATGGTAGAAAACTTGACATTGGATGATGGACAGGAAGGCATACAGGCATTTATTCAGAAGAGAAAACCAGAGTGGTCCAAATAAACATGACTTTTACACATTTTATTGATTACCATTGACCTTTACTGCCAGGTCACACCAGAAGTGTGGTACCCAATCCATTTTAGCAGTTGCCAGCAGGAGAGAATATGATAAATGTCACTTCTGACAGTAGCAATAACCACAGCAAGATTGTGAAAGTTTTCCTTGAAAGATTTAAGAATCAAAGAATTTATGTACCATCAAAGGCAGACATTCAGAACTGATTTTTTCTGAAACAAAAATAAAATAACACTTAAGATTCTTTGGCAGGGAATGGCATATATATGCTGTCCTTTACATTGCTGGGAGCTGAAATATGTCTCCTCGGTATATCAGATAACACAGGAAAGTGAAGCTGGCTGTGATCACTGTTTTCACACTGAAAAATATTTGTTGATTGTTGACACTTTATCAGACACAGAGTTACTATAATTTATAATCAGAAATAATGTGACTCATTAATTATTGATCAGAGAGTAATGTTCCATTATTTCCTCAGTTGAACCTGAAGAAACTTATTTGTTTTTCTTGATTATAAGACATGAAATATTGCTGTTTACTGTAGAATCTTAAAATATACCCTAAAAGGACATAATTTATCATCATTGACAAAATTGTTATTTCCATTATGTTAAATAGTATCGTATCAGTTGGTTTTTGACTGATTTTCAGTTAGGAACCTCAGTTTTCAAAACTGATAAAGGTCGCATTCGCTTTACTGTGAGAGACGGGGCAAAAAATAAATAATATTGCCCTATCACATGACCTATGATTGTGAGCATTGGTCGATGGGACATACTTCTCTTTCAGAAATGAAACAAAATAATTCTACATTGTTGAAATGTTTTTTTTTTCGTCTTTTATCAGATGAGGGTAGGGACTGGATAGCCATGTTTTAGTTTTATAAATTGACATCTATTCCACTCAGTCTCAGCACACAAACTGAGTGCATAAGCTGGATATAGAGAAGTGCTGAACATAGTAAATTTGTACTATGTAACCAAAACCATTTTTTCTTGTTTATCAGTTTTTGTTGTATTTTATTACTGGTTAGTGCCATGTTGTAGCCTGTTGATTGTACATGGGTGTTAACATAATCAGCATGTTCCTATAATTTCTTAATGTAGGACTGGAATTGATTTGCAAAACATATTTTCATTTGTTTGGATTGTCCAATCATAAATCATGAGTCACAGGAAAGTTATGTAGAAGAAAAACTATTTTTGCTGCATTTGCTTTTGTTTTTTCTTTTATCAGATATTTTATTTTGCATGTTTGACCATTCAGTATCACACATAGTATTATGATTGCTACACTTTTAGGTCATATTACATTTTTAATGAACAGACCACATAATGGTATGGGAGGATAATTTAGTTTGTGCTGTATCTAGAATTTCAGTAAGGAAGGCCAGATATTTCACATCCTAGAACACACAAAAACAGCTTGATGTTGTATCTTTCATGTGACAGAAATGACCATTACTGTTTGGTCTGTAGGAGGTACACCTTGAAGGAACCTGCAAATTTCTAAACTGAGACGTTTTTAGTTTTTCGGTGCAAAAAAATTTATTGTGCCCTGCATGGTTCCAATCCAGTTTGCAGTGGCTTGCAGTAGGTACCTTTATATATAAACATGAAAAATGTGTGAAGTCAAGACTGAGAGAAACAAAAACAAATGATTATAAGACAAGAAGTTTCCTGTCTTACAAAGAGACTCATTACTAGCAAATTGTAATTTCAGTTGTCCACACAAAGATGTTAAAATAGTATTAACCTAGATTACCTAGTCGCGCTGCGAGAACCAGCTCGCGGCGTCCCGGGCGTGGAGAGCGAAAACAATGGCGGGTTGAGGTCAAGCTGTCCAAGCGGCGGCCTAGCAACGCTACTGTTTACCATAGGAAACACAAACCGTTTGCCTCGAATTTGATAGTAGGCCTACGATGTAGTACATAGTAAGCCTAGCGTGTTGTTTTACGTTGTCGAGAAAAGTAGATCTTGAGTGCTACAACAATCAGGAAAATGTCAGAGATTCTAGAATAAGAGAACATTGTAGGCCTACAATTGTTTTTAATACATGTATAAGGAGGTCTAGAAGAAGAAACTCAGAAGCTTGGACCGATAGACTCGCAAATTCTTACTTCAACGTGTGTGTTAGAGAGAGAGAGAGAGAGGGGTATTATAAGACGTACCACCATAACAGCTACAAAATCAGAAAAAATGAAAGTAATCGACAACCTCACCCCCCCCCCCCCCCTAATAAAATAAACAGACGGATATCAAGATCCAGCAGAAGCTCAAGTGCATGGGCAGACACTCACTAGTAGCATGTGAGTGTGTGAGGGGGGGGGGGGGGGGGGGATAAGGCGCAAGCATGATAATGGCTACATAAAATCATAATTTGCTACGTCAACAGCAGCCTCCAACCACCTGTGACAGACACCCCCCTCCCCCCCCCCCAAAAAAAAGACAGAGAGGGAGAGAGAGAGAGAAGATAGGGGAGACAGACATGTAGAGGAGAGGGAGAGAGACGAAAAAAGCAACCACAGGGACAAGACACAGAGGGAGAGAGAGAGAAAAAGTAAACCAGGCTAACCGGAAGAGTTGTTTCTGACCTCAATGGCCGAAAGCGTTGAGGTACGGTCACGTGACCTCACCAGGGAATCTAGGTTAATACTATTTTAAGATCTTTGTGTCCACATCATAATATGGGGAGACTTGTGATCATTAAATGGTCTATGATAGAAGTGGGACAGAACTGACCAGGTTGAAATTGCACAATGCAGAACAATATAATGGAAAGGCCTGAAAAATATGGAGGTGCACATGTATTTTTGTCGAAGGCGCAAAGTGGCCATTATTGTGCTGATGGGCTGTTAAACTTAAACTCAAACTTAAGAAAAACACTTTCTGAAATTGTGTTCCCTGCCTGTGTAAAGACAGTTGTATGAGATGAAATTTTATTCTATACATATATGCTTACAATCAGCCTAATTCAGGGTATTAAGCTCTGGAAATATTCTCTGACAGTCAAGTCATAAAAGATTTCAGTCAAACGGTGTGACATTCACATAAGCTTGATTTTTATCAACAAATTAAACAAAACCATATGCCTATCTTTTCCCCGGGCAAGTCCAGGCAATCAGTAAGCCATAACATAGGCATAAATGATAACTGACAGCAAACCAATTTCATCTTGCTACATGGAAAAGTGACTATTAAAACACTTAAAGTGTGTCAATACTCGTAAGATAATAGGTCCTGTCACACTGTTTGACCCCAATTGTCCATACAATGCATAAATAATTAATATATCTGAACCGGTGTTGTGATGTTTTGTGACAACTTTCATGTAATTATCGAATATTTCAAATTTTCATCCTTTTATCAGTTGGAATTGTTGAAAGATTTGTCATGAGATTCAAACTATTGTCACCATGGTAATTTTTTTTGTTTTATCAGCTCATTTGTTGAGGAAACATTATATCATGACTTTAGCTCTTGTTTGTTCTATCTCCATTTTCTTAAAAACTAGAGATCTTTCAGTATGTAGAAGAAATATAACAAACTTTGACCTTTGTTTAGTAAAATGTGTTGCAGCACTTATCACGCTGTTTTGCTGTTCTGATAATTTATTCTAATCCTTTATAATACTAAAGCTGCAAATGTTTAACATCGAATTTATCAATTGTGCAAAAAGTGGAGTTAGAACAAACAACTAAGGTCATGATATGCTCAAATTACAGTACAAACCTTTGTCATATAAAATATGGGAAACATTTTGGTGATATGCATCTCCTGGCTTGCTCATGATTGCTTGCATATTTTGACAGAGTTGTCAATGTATATTCACTTAGGGACCGTTCACAAATGATGTCAGCTAAAATTTGGCCAAAAATGACCCCCCCCCCCCCCCTCCCCCATTGTCATCTTTCTCAAGTGGAAAAAGATGAGATTTAGATTTTAGATCATTTTTATTATCGAAATTGAGATGAAGATCTTCCTCTCAGGCGAGCCACTGACATCATTCTCATCCAGATCTTCCACCTTCTGTTGGACTACAGGCCCCAACCCTATTCACTCATAATTTAGTTCTAATCTAGCTTCTAGCAGTCTGTGCTATGGGGAGATAACTGTTAATACCGTACTGTTCATTTTAGGCCAAGAAAATGTGGTCTATATTTTTCTTCTTGATTTGAAGATTTGACTTTTCTTTTTACCAACCTTTTAGAGCATCATGGTTGATGTCAACTTTGTAAGGACCCCCCCCCCCTCCCCCCATGTCAACTTCTGTCAACTTTTCTGACCCCCCCCCCCCTCCTCCCTCCGAGCTGACGTCATTTGTGAACGGTCCCTTACTTGTATATTTACTTGTATAAAAAAAATTCTTGCATGATAAACAAGTATTAAATTGCTAAATGTGTTTCAGCTTTTATTTTAATTTCTGTGCAGTTCCATGTGTTCTGTCCTAACATTCCATACCACGTCACTATATGTTTGCCTGTTTTTGTGGTTAGTGACTTATGATTGTTTATATACAAATAATAATGATGCCAAAGATGTGTGCATTATGTATGTACTCTTAAACGCTTGGTGAAAGAGAATTTCCCTCATGGGGTAATCAGTGATTCTTATTTTATCTTATCTTTAGCAAAACAGAAATTGTTCTAGTCAAATGTTGAATAAGAACTCACACACTCACAAATAATTATGCATTACACACATGTCAACACTGAGCTTGAAAATACAGTAATATATTTATTTAATATTCTTTACATATTATACATTATATATTTCACATTTGTTTGTAAAATCTTGCCTCATGTCACATGGTCACTTTTGACCCCTGAGCTTTCCCTCTTTGCTGTCAGACACTGTTGTTTGTCTCTCTAATGATTTTTTAAAATTACTCCAATTCTTTTAAAATATTATTGACTGGATGATTAATAGAAACAGACCAAAACTGAAGTTAGATGAAAATTGTCCCACAAAAATTGTTTAATGAAAGATGTTGAGCACCATCCTGAATGGCATTTACACTGGGAGTGTGGAAATTAAGTTTTACTGGGAAGTGAATTTATCTTGCGAAAAATAGTAAGGGATGTACAACAGACTTTGATCAGTTATATGTATTAAACAGCTGAGAGCAGCCACTGTCTTGGAGCACAGAGAAGATAATATGGGGGCCTTTTTCCTCTCGCTAAAGGCAAATGGTTTCACAGCAATACTTTTTGTTGAGACGTATTTTTGAGTGCAACACAAAATATGGCAAGAACTCTTGGAGAAATACATTAGCTCCTTGGCTGTCCCATCAGTCCAGCTGAATTCTGTACAAATCACATTTGTTGTTTCAGGTGAAGGTACTGGAGAAAAAGAGACAAACACAGCATTGGTATGATCAAAATGGTAGAGGAATAGCAGATATTCTTTTCTGGACGACATACATTTGTATTAAGTGTTCAGCCAAAGTTGTTTGTTGTGTGATTTGTATCAAGGTTGGACAAAATAACACATTAAAAACTGATATTGCACCTCAACGTAATCAGATCTTGAAAATCTGAATAATTCTGGAAAACCCCAAAGTAAAATTCTAACACCTGAGAAAGAAATTTCCAGTCAGTTTCATGTTTTCTGATAACTGATATTGCAATCTATGACTATTCAAAATTACATGAACTATACTTGCAATCTTAAGCCACAACTTGCGCACTACCCATAAGGCCCGCTGACCGATCAGTGACCTTACTCACAGGGAATCTTATCTGGTTCGCACTGACCCTTGCCGATATGCGATGACCACACTACTGCTGTCCATGTGGTTTGGTTTGTATTTTGATTGCCATGAAAACATCTGCTGCTATGCCTTATCACACTCGATGATGAATTAACCAGTGAAACTTTTGTCTTTAAGTTTCTAACCAATTATCTGACTTACGATACCAAACTGTCAGCTGTAACTTTTGTGAAAACGAAGAATGATAACTAGTCACGGCCCCCAAGCCCTAAACAAATGGTTTCATCCAGACTGGCACATCTTACTATTGAGCTAGACGGTGAGCCTGTAAGCAGCTAAAACTTCGCCACTATGCCATCAAAAATTATGAAACTTGGCGCACTGCATCAATTTCTGATGAAGAGTTACATGGGGACATTCATTTTGAACAAAAACCAGTCTTTACTATTGTTGATATTAATTTTTTTTACACCGCAAAAACATAGACGCATTTTCATGGGATAGAACGGAAAATTGTGTCCGGAAATTCCGTCCTTGACCTCTCTTTACACACTGGTAGTCTAAAATCAGTGCAATCACATTTGTATATTTCTACGTGAAATGGTGGTGTAACAGTAAGTTCTATTAGACATTGTTTGGAATCCAAATGCCGTTTTAATGTAGCCGAAATCTAGATACTCGGATGGACTTGGTACATGGAAAATTTGCAAGATTTATCTTGCATGGGTCTGCTAGTATTAATGAACCAACCTGGGCATTTGGGGGAAAGGTCATTTCAGAGCTTGTTTCTGATTGGTTCTTAGATACAGACAACTCTAGATGGTGGTCAGCTTGTGAGAAAAGGAGACAATATTGCAAATTTGTTGAGCAACATTTCGCATGTCAATGTTAAGCATTTTGATAGTGTGGGGAGAGCCTTTGAAAGCTTAGTCTTTGTGATTCCGACCAGTGGTTCACAGGATAACATGTCCTTGTCTCAATGCCTTTGAATTTGATTTAGAAGAGATACAATGATATCAAGATGGTAGTTACGTCTCAAAGAGGACAGTGACCTGGTACGTAAAAATACTGTTTGACCTGGCCATGTTTACACACCCGTGCACAGTGAACACCTGGGAACGTGTTATTTCAATGCCTCGTGCAGCATGGGGGTTAAAAGTTGTTGCTAACAGTAACAGCTGGCTGGTTCAAAGTTTTCACGAAACTGAATTATTCATCAAACTTCATGATAAAAAATAAGAGCAGGGAAGGTCAGTTCCAGATTGTCTGTATTTGCAATGGCCAGTGAGATGCAAACCAAATACAAACAGAAATACACAAATACATTTCAGATATTTATTATCAATCATATTCAATCAATCAGTCATACTTACATGCTTTCGACTATTGATAGCTTGCTGCATCCAAAGCAACTCCATGGCCATTGTGTTCTTCAATTGAACTAGCTCAGCTCTGTTATCAGGAAGTTCTAAGTTTACCACTGAAAAATGGAAGGATGAACACTAGACTAGAGTTGATGATATCAAAATACATTTTTAATCATACTTCTCTGACAATGAACCTGCTTGCTCTACCATGACACATTATATAAAAATCCTTAGTTTTCATTGTTATTCTCACACTCAGCATTTTATTTCTTACTTCTGGATCTTAAGCTTCTTTTTAAGATTGCAATAAACTACTGAAGTCAAACTAATGCCTGTAGCTATAAATTTAAAACAAAAGACTAACAATCAACGGTATTCCTCTTCTAGAATTTACCAAACATGCCATAGGTGCTTCACTGATGCCACCTGGCATAACTTTTGGCCTCTTGAGATAATCAACACTGGATTATCTCATGTTATTACATACTATTTGAGCCATTATCAGGTTTCTTGACACGTTATCTTGAAAAGTGTCGATTCTCAGCTCACAATAAAATGCATACATGTATGATTTCTACCTTTTTGCTGGTGTAAAGTTATGTATTCATGGTAATGTACACTTAAACCATCATTCCTACCTCTCTTATCCTCATTCAGTTCTGCAGCTGTTTTCTCAATGTCTTGGAAAAGTTTGTGCTGATTGGATTCCTGTTCTTTGTGTCCATCAACCCTTTCTGCAGCAGAGATAGTTTGTGATTTTCCCTCAATGTCGTTACGTAAACTCTCCTCATCTTCTATTCTTTCAGGCTGTACTGTCTCCTCCACATGTTTTGAATTAGATGCCATAGGCTGAGTGGGAATATCAGGTAAGCTATCTAAGCTGGCTCCATTCAAGCCACTCCTTGTAATATTAGTTTCCACTGCAGATTTCTTCACTAATTTAGCACCAAATAGTTCAGTTTCATCTGTCTGTATCTCTATACAAACACTTCTGGGCGGATGCTGTTGTTCTTCATTTATATTCTGGCTACGAACAGACACTACATCACCATCTAACTCTGTCTGCACATCAACAGAAACTAAATTTGAATTGCTCCATGTCAAACCACTAGCACTCGTAGATTCTTGTCTAACATTTGATGTCTGTATGTCTCTTTCTGGCACTAAATCTTCTACTTGGATCTCTTGCACCTGAACTGATGTTTCACATCTTCCATGTTGCTCCGTGGACACTGTGGTTTCCCGAGTTCTGGCGGAAGGATGATGATCGGATTCAGTTCTAACATATAATTCACTTTTGTCCTTTGAGTACTCTGGCTTTAATCTTTTAGTGGAGTTCTTGGCTCTTCTGACAGTTGGATGAGCAAGATGACCTGCAGGCCAAACAACTTCTACGTCTGGACCATTGATGTCATGAACTATTTCCTCATACAGTTGACGGATTTCTGCCATCTGCTTCCGTACGAAATCACCACGTATGAAGGCCTGCAGGATAATTAATGATAGTGATTAAAGATTTTTTAAAATCATTTTATCAATACATAAATTTACATATATCATTTCCATGAAAAGTTTTCCTTTATGAGAGGCAAATTGTTTTGATATATTATATTGTTGCCAGAGGCTCTTGTGTGCAAAATTTTATTTAGAATGACTTCCTTTGTTCACAACCACACCAGTGCACACATTTGTTGGGGAGAAATGTGAAGATGTATTACAGTAGAATGCATCTCATCATCTTTCTCATTGTGTAATACATATAATCTGGCATGCAAGCTGCCCATGGCATACAACAGCTGGTGCGTGCACTCATGCTCTCACCATGATTATGTTTCTGTTCAATTTAAACAAATACTGAAGGACATCTGCTGTGTTTATACATCTTGTAAACTAATTATGCACTGACGTCATTTCATAATAACAAAAGTAAGTGAATGAAGATTTGTTTTCATCCATTAATTTGAGTAGTTTTTTTATAACAGTTCAAATATTATGAGACACAACCCTTTCATTTCTAATTTTAAAAATTAGAATGACTATTAATTACAGTATTAGTTGAATACGATTAAATTAGCGTTTGAAGTTTAAAAAAGTGTGTTTCAGTTGTTGTCGGATGTGCGCCCTCCCGATTTCATTAACACTTTCCTTGCCACTGGTTTATAGGAAAAAAAAACCTTTCTTGCCACTGCTTTTTTGGAAGAAGCTAAAGTACAAGGTGGTGTGAAAAAAAATTAGTGTGACAAAACCATACAAGACAGAGCTTTCAGATTTTTATGACGTGACAGAGAAGATGTTTGACAACCAGTCTTCATCCCCAAATCCAGTTTTTTTAAAAGAGAGTGCTGTTAGAAGTATCGTGCTGGTAGCCGTCGTGCTGTTACGCGGTGACCACTGTACCACTCTGTGTTTGCAATCTTTAGATCTAGATCTAGGTTATGTCTTAACTCGACAAGCTTGCTCGTACTTGTCGTCGTAGCCATATTAAAGGCAGCTGTCAATCCAATATACATCGGGACGAACCTAAGATAAATGATAGATCTTAATATTTTTCTATTCTGATCTCTTTTCGCGTAAAGGAACTGTACTTTTTAACTTACCTGTAATTTAGTTATTTGGGAAATCAAACTGGCATCTTCGAAATGCTCAAGATACGACTCGTCTGCCGCCATTTTGAAACAAATCTGTTTCCAATTCCAATCCGACGAAGGTAGCGTTCCATTATTATGGTCCATAAAATAAGAATACGCCAGATTGTATCATGGTTGATAAAAATAGAGTTTATTTTTTCCATACTAACGAATAAATATTGTTTACCTGTTGTGAACAGCTGTAATATTGTTAATTCAGTACACGGCTTTATTATTTGCCAATGATGTAGTTATGGACAAGAAGAAATTGGTCTCCGAATTTTAAATGATTAAAAAGTAGAATTCACACTTTACGAAATGTGAAGCAGCATGACAATATCGGGACGGTAGGTTAGGAAGTAGAGCTAGATCTAATATTTATCCAGATCTTCTTCTTCTTCTTCTTCTTCTCATGGAGTTGATTCGTCTATTTACTCAGACGATTCCTCAACTGCACCATGTGCGACTCGACGCCACTGCTCTGAGGCTAAAACAGGCTAAAACAGCATATATATTAAGACCATTTAAATTATATCGTTGTGTAAATTCTTTTGTTATATACATATCTCTGGTTAAAAATATCTCTTGGCACCAAGATTGTGCACAAAAATAGACCCGCACTTTAAATACAATGGTAGCTGCAACGGATAATTATGTTCTTCAATTCATTGCCAAAAGCCGTTGCAGACGATAGTTTTTGGACTTCTGCCGGGAGGTTGTTCCACATCCTGATGACACTAGGGTAAAAAGAGTAAAGATGGCTGTTAATCCGTGAGCTTGGGATGTTATATTTTATGTTATTCTTTCTGTTGCCTCTGGTGTTAATGGTGAGGTGGTTCAATGGGATATTGGTATTTCCTTCCCTGCCCTTGTAAAATAGTTTTACTTTGTTTTTTGCTCTTCTTTCTTCTAGTGGTGTCCACTCGAGGTCTCTCATCATTTTATTGACACTACTACTTCTAGCATACTCATTTGTCACAAAGCGAGCAGCTCTCCTCTGGACCCTTTCCAGTTGTTCTATATTTATTCGACAGTGGGGGTCCCAGACACTGCAGCCAAGTAAAACAGATCTAGATGATTGTAAGAAAAAAAATATATGCCTTTATTAATGAAGAGTAGAAATGTCATCAGTTTAATCAGATTTTGGAGGGATTGAAAGATTAATTATTTTGTTTTCGATAAAGAATCTTCTTCTTCTTCTTCTTCCTTAAAACTGGTTTTCTCAGATTTGAGTATCTCACCAGTGCGCAATAAAAATCGACTCGGCCCGTGTCCCTGGGAGTTAAAACTTTTATATACATATAAGGGTGTAAGAAGCGGGAGTCGATTAGATTTATAAAAACTTATAAAAACACTTGATTGTGGCCATGAGCAGATCAACCAATCTTATCACTGGGTTTATAAGTATATCTATGCAGCCTGTTCAGTAGCTAGCTCTCAACGTGTGCTTTTCTAATTTTGTCTTAAAAGAGTCTAGGCTACTGCACAATTTTAGGTCCTCCGGCAAAGAGTTCCACAGCCTCAACGTGCTCGGATAAAAAGAATATAAGTGGCCGTCAACACTGGACGATGGTATGGCATAGGTCTGGCTATTCCGCCTAGTCTTACTAAAATTAATCCCAATGTGTTCCATGGGTACTTTTATTTCTTGCCCGCCTCTCCTCTAAAGGCATCCAGCCAAGTTTTTGCATATTAATCTTGGTGTTACCCTCCTCAAATTTATAGTTGTTTGTCACGAATCTGGCTGCTCTTTTCTGTATCTTTTCTAGATAATCTATGTGAGTTCTACAATGGGGGTCCCAGATGCTACATCCATATTCGAGTATTGGTCTAACAAGGGTCTTATAACGGACCCCTTATAACATTTATCTTTAACATCCATGGGACAGTCTGAGATATTTCTCCTTAAAAAAGCTATTACTCCATTTGCCTTACGACTAATTGTGCTATACTGTTGTTTCCATCTAAGTTTCCTATCAATAACTATGCCAAGATAAGTAGCTGTTTCTGTTTCCTCTAATTTGATGTTGTGGATAGTATAATCAAAACTGATGGTGTTAATTTTGTTTGTCACTCGAAGTACTTGACACTTCTTAGGATGGAATTCCATCTTCCGCTTTTGTTCCCACTGTTGGAGTCTATTCAGGTCATTTTGTAACATTTCTGCATCTCTTACACTTCTGATGTTTCTATACAGTAGACTGTCATCGGCGAACAGCCTGATCGACGTACCATTGGACAGATCTTTGGATCATTTATATAAATTAGGAAAAAAGGAGGTCCTAAGACAGTACCTTGAGGGACTCCTGATACAACAGGTTTAGGTGATGATTCGCTCCCATCAACAATTACTTTTTGCTGGCGGTTGATCAAAAAAGATCTTATCCAGTCTAGTAAAGAATTCCTAATTCCGAGGTGTTTCAATTTCAAAAGCAGTCCCAGATGATCTACCTTATCAAATGCCTTCGAAAAGTCTAGAAGTATGGCATCTATCTGTCCCCTGGAATTTAAACATTCGCTAAAGTCATTTAATGTTGTTATCAGTTGCGTTTCGCAGCTTCTTTTTTGTCGAAAACCATGTTGAGAATCATCTAAAACTTGATATTTCTGTAAATGGTCCAGGATGTTACTGTGAACAATATGCTCTAAGAGCTTACATGAAACTGACGTCAACGAAATTGGTCTATAATTTTCAGCCTTTGCCTTATCGCCTTTCTTAAACAGCGGAACTATGATGGCACTTTTCCAATCATTTGGCACAGATCCCTGGTCTAAGGATGCTTGGAAAGGCAATGCATAAACGCTCGCTAATTCCTGGGCGCAAATTTTCAAAATTCCTCCTGGAATGCAGTCAGGTCCAGTGGCTTTATTTTCCTTAATGTTAATCTACATGCCTTACGACATTCTATGATTCTCTGCAACAACTATTCTGCCAAGGGGCCTACAAATAAGATCTAGCAGACCTCCCTGAAGTTTGTAATTGTATTCAGCTCTTTCATTCCATTCAACGAGAGGAACTTCACTTGAGCAACAAATTTTTGGAACATCACAATACACGAAACTGAGACAGCTCAGTAACCCGTAGCTTTTTAGACTAAGTTAACGGAAGGACTCCCGAATGCGTTCCATAGTCCGAGTGAAAACAATACATAGCAGCTTTCCCTGATATGTCAATCTGACTACTGCCCAGACGAACATCGGCCTACGGCCTTGATGATACAAACTGACTAGACCCTCACGTCGTTACATATCAATCTGACAATCGACTAATAATAATATAGCCTAGGTAAGTTTGGGTGGGAACAACCGAAAAAGCACCTATTTCTATTCTTTTGTATAACATCATAGATTATAGTTCAATCCACAGATCATCTCGATTTTGCTTTTGTTGACATTCTGCATAACTCAACATTATTTTAAAATTTCCGACCAGTTCTTTCTTTAATGCTGTTAAACAGTTTCAGGTTGTAATTCAACATGTCATTCCATTTTTTCGTCTTATAATTATCGACAACAACCTTTCCGACCAGAGCGCAACAGGTGTACTTTTGTGTTGCCATAAAAACACCCATGCTACTGCCCCCCCTCTCTCCTCCACGCATCAGACCTTTTTATCCTGTGTGTACTGGTACTTTTCTTTTCACTAAGCAATATGAGCAATTGGATTGGTATACGGTCTTGACCTAGATCTCTTGGTTACTTGCTGTGCACATGTACCAGTACCGTCACTTTTTCCAGAGAAACAGCCAAGTGACGGCTAAAAAAAGAAGAGCTAAAACACTGAGCAATTGATGTAAAACTACAGCATTTTGCTGATATCAGCAAACAGTTTGCCATGCAACTGCTCCACAAAACATAAAAACTGCAAACATGTGATGGCATATTGTGGATCAGAACAAACGGGACATAATTGCATTATTTATTGGACATAATTGCATTATTTATTGAACACTATGGTGATCTCTGACCTCCCCAGCTTTTTTTCTTTCTTCCATCACCATTCTGTTATTTCAACGTTGTCTTTACTCAATGCAGTTCTGATGGTCTCACTGATATCAAGTTATTAGGACTGCACTGTATTTGGCAAGAAAATCAAACACCCAACTGAGAAGTAAGTTTCAGCAGTGTATAAAATGTGATTACTGTGTGCTGGAGCACAATTTTCAGACTGTGCAAAAGGTATGCATGGCTTGGGATGGAATGACAACTTTCAATATTTTTCGCCCTTTGTTGTTTAGGTTTGTACATGTAAAGCTACTGTAATACATTTCAGTTGTTTATGTTTTTTGACAGGCAAAACTTTAAGCTTCAGTGATCAGCAAAGTACAGGAAAACTGAGACACAGAGAAATGTTTATGGTTGTGGGTTCAGACGTGACCAGATTATTGAGACTGCTACCCGCTTGTGCAGAATGTGCATTTTATCACCACACACCTTTACGGCAGATGAGGATTCAGCATTTGAATGGAATTCCAGTGTTGTCTGCAAGTCAGAAACATTGTTTACAGTCTCCAAACTGTGAAAGTTCCATACTTTTTCAGACAGCTTCGGAAAGTTTTAAGGATGGAAACACTCATTCATGGTTCAAAAGATGGGTGAATGTAAAACCACAACAGTGCCATTGTTCTTCAAATGCTGGCTCTTCAGTGAAGAGGCCTCCAAAAAGCAGCATCTGTGCCTTTCCCTCATCAAACAATAGTTATTTCAAATCTGGAGGATCTTACTTGTTTACCGGTATGTTACCCAGTGCGTCACAGTTGGAGCGGCATACATCCATGTTCTGTTTTAGACAAAGCCATACCTTAAGTCATTGTTCTCACTTGCCTTATATAAACACAGAGTTGTTCTCAAGCAGTCCTGCAAATTCAGTGTATTCACACATTGGGATAAATGGTCACTGGATGGACAGTTACAGATCATGGGCCAGAGTCAGGTTTTACAGGGGTCACACAAGGCACAGAGGCTCAAGAGAAACTTCTGAGCAACAGAGATTCAGTGAGGTTAAAAATGATGATGGCAACGATTCATATGATGAGCTTAGTGAGTCGGAAGATGAGTCTGACGTAAGAAATCTTCCTTCTACAGATTTACAGCAAACATATCCTTTACAGAACACATCAGACACTCCATCTCTACGTGCAGCAATGGAAACTGATGAAGGTGAAGTATGGGAAATACTGATGTCATTTATATGTAATTATGGATAACTGAAGCCATTGTCACTGGGAGGAATGTCAGATATTGTGAGATTAATCCAATTTAATAAGTACTGCAGTTCTCTGTTAGGGCAATTTCTGTATAAAATTCAGAGCTGAAAAGTTGCCATTTAAATGCTATAGTATTTTGTCTTTGTGTTTTGCAAAAATTCAATTGCATTTAATATTGGCTTTCTTTGCACAATTATATCTATACTAATAAAAGTGAAACTTTACGACAATTGCAGCGCGCCTTTCGCTACTCCTCTCTTAATGCTGATTCGGTGGCCCTCAGATTTTATACAGCGCTTACTATAGACTGTCGTCGTGTCGCCGGCACAGAAAATACCAAAAAAATTAATAACTGGCAGAACATTGGTATTAGTTCTAGGTTGCGACACATTGGCGTTCGATCTATTTTTTCGGTAAAGGTAATTGAGATTGGTTCCGGTATCTGTATCACACTCACAAAACAACTTTCCGGTTAGGACTGGTTTGAATGATGAGATTGAGTTCTAAGACTACTAAGTATGAAACTTTGTGTGTTCTCAACGTGCCTAGACTAGGAAAAAGAAAGGGTCTGGAATTGGGAGATTGACGCTGCAGGGCCAAAAGTACAGGTTTGTGTTTTCAATATGCCTATGAAAATATTATTTCTTTTCCATTAACACATGACGTTATCACTTCCTGCGATGTGTTCACCAACAAACAAACTAACCCATGCACAAATCATCATTTGACAGATGCTGGCGGGACGCGGAGGACATCAACGTGCAAAGGGAGCGCAGTAAAACGTATCTAAAAACAAACAAACAAACAAAAATAAAATAAAGCTAAAGGAACAGGCAAAATGAAGCAGGTCCATAATAATCACCCATAACTGAAACTATAATAAATCGATTTATCCTGGGCAGGGCCGGGAACTCAGCTAGTATATATATATAATATATAAATATGTACAGAATTCATATATATACTATGAAATGAACAATAATGTGTGAAATGCCAGGTCAAGCCTTTATCTGAATATTTTCACCAGGAAATAAAGATATAGCAGTAACAAAGAAGTCAGTGGATGAGCTGACATTACCAGAACTGTCTCGAGTGGCATACAACATTGTGCCATATGTCAAGAGATCTGAGACACTTCAGAATCTGGTCAAGCTGGGTGTCAACCTTGACAAAGTGCAGAAGGTGATTTATACAACAGATTGTGTTTAGTTCTTGATTTTAGGAGGGTTTTCTCGTTTATATTTTTCTTGTTCTTGTTTCTGTTTGTTTTTGTGGTAGGGATTAGTTTTTTAGAATTTTGCCCAGGCAACGGCCTTGTTCACCCTGCTGTTCTTGACTTTCAACAGCCAAGGTATCTTTAACTTATGGGCAACGTGCCCTCCGCATTTTTTGTCCTTATCTTAGAAGTCTAGGTGCTCAATCCTACCTACTGTAGGATCAGATTCGGGAATTTTCCCTGCCCAAAAATTCCAACATGCCTGTGCTGACCAGGGATCGAACCTGATACTTGGCCATGAGAGGGGAGCACCTTGCCTCAAAACCAACTTGTCCCCCAACATATTGTGTATCTCACTGTATTTTATATCCAAATGCCACCTCTCTGTTTTAGGAGGAAACATTCATGGACAGTCTAGAACTGTCAAATCACTATAAAGCAGTTTACAGACAGTAAAGAGGTTGTGCATTCAGTGTGCATATGTATGAGTCCAGCACATGCTATTCCCTGAACATGGTTGTGCACTTAACATTTCGCAGCCATTTTGATCAAGCATTTCATAATCTAATAGTGACAGTGAATAGTATTTTGCCACTTGATATAAATATTTCAATGTCTTTATGGTTTTTATTCATGCACAGTTTGAACTTTCTGAGTAAAAATTCCATTCAAAGTTTATAATTATTATAACTTGCCTTGTATAATATGTATAATAGTTCTATATATTTTTCCCCGTTGTTTGTGGAAGGTGGAAGGGATGGCGGAGCTTTTGATCAAATCTAAATTTGATCGGGACATTTTACCGTACATCAAGTTTCTCACCCTGGTTGGAGTGGAAGCTGGCAGTGTTGGTGATGTCCTTTCGAAAAATCCACTAGTGTTCACAGAATCCATTGATGATTTAGAGATGAGAGTGGGGTAAGAGCAAACCTGTTTTCATTTGTCTCACCTCTGTGTAGTATTTGTAAAACATCCTTATAGACACAGCCTTGGTTGACTGTTGGAACCTGGTTAAAATTAGCCTTTGAGCCTTTTTTGTTAGGGGACCGTAGCCTAATTTTAAAGGCAAATACTAATAGAGAAACCACTGAGTTGTGTTCACGGTTCAGTCATAGCTTTCTATGAAAAGTACTACGGTCGCTGGACAACAGCGTCAAAGGTTAGTTTTAATGAGGTTTCAACAGCCAACCAATGACAAATTGTTTCAGAGATTTACTGTACTATTATATGCGGAAGAGAGCATCTCTATTATAGAGAGAAGTGATAAGATTCATAAACGTAGTGGAAAGACTGTTGTGTATATATATCTCTGAAAGAATACATAATATATCAAGACAAGGCATTTAATTTATTTTTGTGTAGGATGGGGAAGTAGGAAAATAATTTGGTGTTATATTCAATAGAAAGACGTAAATGCTTTTACCTGTGTCATCAGCTTGTGTTGAAAAACAAAAAAAATGGCAGGGACTTATCAAATGACCTCTGTTGTCTTGTGTCGAAAGTCATAACTGCCTTTGTCTGTATTGTTGGTTTGTATCAAAAGAAAAAAACCCAAAAAACGTTCATTTGGGTTCTTTTTCTTATTGTATTTCTGAATTTTGATAGTATCGGCTCTTTCATTATTTTGCAGTGATTTAAAATTGTCATATTATTTTGAATTTTGGCACTTTTCTAAATCTATGTTTAATTTGTAATTTTACTTAAACTCACTGGGTGTCTGTCCATATTTTAGGTACCTCATACATCAGAAGTTCAGCCTGGAGGATGTAGCCAGAATTGTTACCCTTGCTCCAGTCACTTTGTTGATGAATCCTCTAATGCTGCAGGAAAAACTCAAATTTTATCAAGACGTTTTTGGTTTGACAGGTAATTGATAGATAAGTTAATGTAGAGAGAAATCTAACAGTCCAGGTGGTAATATTTGTGTTCTTAACACTTTAGACCGCCTTCCGGTTTGAGATTTCAAGAAAAAAGATAGATATTTGTTATAGAGATATTCAAACTCTCACATATATAATTCTGTGTTTTTCATAGTGTAGAATATGTGAAATTATTATGGAGGATTTAAAGTAGAAAAGTGTGATTCCTTGCCTGTTCACTGTGTATTTGCACCAGGCAGTGAGTGAATCAATTGGATCTCCTTAGTCCTTCAAGGATTTTTTTTTTCTTTTCCTGCAAATACATGGCAAATACTGTACTTAGGCACAAACTGCCTGTCTAGAAAGGTAAACTTTTCAGGATGGACAAATAACTATTTAAATGCAGAAAGCTGAACAGAATTAGATTGTTTGATCACAATGCACATGTATTTTTTTTATATTTGTATATGAATGCATGACTTGGAATAAGATCAGCCTCTATTTCCATTATATTAAGAAAAAAAACAAAAAAACGCCACAAAATTATGAAACTTCAAAGTTCCGTGGTTTGTGGCCAGAACAATTACTGGTAAAATCTGAGTTTATTTTCTGATGGTGAATATTTTGTTATTTCATTTCCCCAGAAGAAGAGGTTCGACAGGTAGTGACATATTTCCCTAAACTGTTACCCAGAAGGAAAGAGTTAATAGCCGTAAGTAAAAATATTGCAATATCAATGAGTCATTCAATTGTTGCGTCTGTGAAAATTCCAACTGCATAGCTCTGAGTGCTTCATGTTTAATGTACAGAATTCTACAACAAGTCTTACCTTTAACTCTTTGTGTGCCATGAATTTTTCCACGTTTGCCGATACGGAAATAAAATAATGGGGGAGATAAATGAAGATTAGCTACAGCAACATCTATTGTAGAAGACGACTTTCTTTCTTCCTAAAACAAAACAGCCTAGCATTCTTGTGCACCGATACATCGGTGATTGGCACAAACATGACCAGCGGAAGAACTGTTGTATTCATGGTTGGCACACAAAGAGTTAAGAAAATTGCAGTGACAGACTTCTGATGTAGATTCTAACCAAATGCTCTTGAAGCATTGCAGTTTCTCACTCTTCTTTACTGATATGAAAGGGAAATAAAGTCAAATTTTCTTTCCCACCGTCAAGGGCCACATGGTAACTGGGTGTCTACAAATTTTTCAGGAGAAGCAAAAACTGAACAACTTTCTGTATCAGACTTAACAATGTTTTAAAAATGTTAATTTACCCTTAGTTTTCAGAATTTAACCCCCATCCAACAACATCCAGGCTGTCAATGGCTGCATGCATATCTCAATTTTTTTTTAAAAGTCGAGTTACGATAGTTTATCATGCAGCCCTTGATATTTGATATACGAAACAAGGCCCACAACTTCAAACTTTGTCCAAAGTATTCACAAAGCAAATATTTTAAATCATGTACATTGTACTACATTCACACAGTGAATGTCCGGTATTTCAGGTTTGCCAGTAAATTGGTTTTCAGTCTCCTCATATTTTATTTCCTTGCAGCACAGAAGAGAAAACATTCAACATTTGGGCCTTTGTCATCGCCATTAATTCCTGATTGTCAAGTCCTTGTTTTTGTGTGTGATATATAAGGTGTGGCAGATTTGAAGGTGTTTGTGCCGTACATTGTGATGGATATGAAAGTACATGTATATAGTTCAAGTTCATTGGTGCATCATGGACTGACCATAGGATAGATCTGTACTTAGTAAAATACAGTCTGTTCATCTTTTCTGCCCCAGGATGTGAGGTTCCATGTGAAAGAATTTATTGGATTTACAAATCAGGAATTGAAACAACTTCTTATGAAAGAACCCAAGATTTTTCTCTCAGGTATAGAATTTTCGTTTATTTTTCATAATTTTTCTACATCAAGGATTTGTGTAAAAATGTGAGAGATTCCTGAAACTCACAATTTGAAACATAATTACAAACAACATAACCAAAATTTTACCCAGTGGGTTCTGTTATTGTCTTTGTTGATTATTTTTTATCATTTGGTTATCATTCTTGGAACCTGATTTAGACTAACCTTTGAGGATGTTGTTACGGTCACCAGAGAGTATGTATGTATATAATAATAATAATAATGAAGATCATTTATATAGCGCCTAATCCAAACGAGTTTGCTCTAGGCGCTTTACAAAAAGTCTTGTTCTCTCGATTTGCATCTCTCCCACTCTCTCTTTCTTTCTCTCACCCTCTTTCTCTCACTCTCTCTATCTCAGAGCAAATTGTAACGCAGCCTGTTAGGTGCAGTTCACAACTCACAACAGTTCACAACTCACAACTTGTATTCTAAAGTATTATAATATTATTTGATGTATAGAGAGGTTTCACCATTGGTTGGTTTGCACTGCGAGAAACGAGATGCTCCGTGAAACCATTGTTAGCATGGAGCGGAAAGTAGGTCGCTGCGGTAAACAATTTTTTTATGCGCAGCATATAGTCAATCATTTAAAATTTACACTCCGCATAGGCGTCGCGCACAGATTTCCCACTCAACTGAGAAAAAAACATCTGAAATCTGTGCACTTGGTTTTTGGAGCACATGAGGCATGTCATATTGACTTCTTTGGATTGTTTTTTTTTTTTTTTAAATCCTATGTCTGTGTTGTTTTTACTGAAGGAAATGTAGGACTGGATTTCTCTTTCTCCCAAGATCTCCTGTAATCTTGCTCTCCCAAGGGTTTGATTTCCCTTTATAAAATAGTTTACATGTGTCAGTGTGAGAACCACTGAAATAGAAGTTTTAATGTCAGCCTGTCAGGCAGAAAAGCCCATGTGAAAAGCTCAGATTTCACGACCTTAGTTCTTGTTTGGTCCAGCTCCACTTTTTTTGCACAACTGACAAATTCGATGTTAGACATTTGTGGCTTTAGTACATGTATTAGGATAAGAAGTCAGAATAAATTGGAACTGTGAAACAGCATGATTTGTGCCACAATGTAGTTTAAACAAGCATCAAAGTGTACATTTGTTATACCTCTTTTACATAGTAGAAGATCTCCAGTTTTCCAGAAAATGGAGATACAACAAACAAGAACTGAGGTAGTGATTTTTATTGCCAAGACTGTAGACTTTGTATGTACTCACTACAGGTAAACACAAACTAGTGACAAATTTTGACTACCTACACAACACGATGCTCATCCCACATGATCAAATACTGGTCTGGCCCAAGATTCTTCTCATGCGACTCTTCATCTTCAAGAATCGACACCTGTTCTTGCTGTACAAAGACAGAGCCCAATATGACCCCTGCCTGGAAAATTTTGTGTCCCTGAAAGCCCTTGGTTCAGGCAGTGATGAGGAATTTTGTCACAATGTTGCTAAATGTGATGTCGAAGAGTTTTATGATTTCTGTAAAACCTTGTGATGTTATGCTTTAGTACTTAGTGTTATTTTGTTAAGTACATCAATATTAGAAGCCTATCTGAAAGTTAATGTTGGTTGGATTTTAGACCAATCCTTTAATATGAAATCAGTACATGTAGTTTGTTTGAAAAGTAATGTTTTGATATTTTTGTCAGTTTTCTACATTATTTTGATAATGGCAAAGATACTAGGTACAATAAGATGAGACAGCTAGCATGTTTAGAGTGCACAAATTTGGCACAGTCTTCTAGTTCTAGCTCTCCCGAATGTGCTGAAGTCATGAACAATGCCATAGTTCAAGCATTCTTTTCATGCTGTGTGCCATGGGCCCCGCCTTTGATCAGCATGCAAATTGTGTGCACAGTTTTTTTTAGAGGGGTGAAGAAAGGAGTGTCTCATCTTATTGCATAGAAACATTTAGATACGTTTGTTAGATTCCGTCATCTCAGTAACCCTTGTCTTGGAATTCCTGATTTTCTTTATTGTCTTAGTGGGCGGACATGAGAAAATCATTGCTTTTACACTGTTGTTGAGGTCAACTAGACCTGCAGTCACTATAAGTCCTTAAGTTATTGTAATATTTGAAGATTTGAATGAACAAGATAAAAAAAATTAGTGGAAATCAGTCTCATCATTTCGTAGTATTCATTACTTTATCCATTGGCTCTGCAGTTTGGTTAATGAAGTGTTACTACAGCTTTACATTATATTTGTCAAACTGGCATTTTGTATACAATTGCCTTTTGTATATGCCCTCTGTGGGAAGATTTGAATAAAGGAGATGCACACATGTAACTGTCAACATTTCTGTTGTATTTCATTTGAATTTGTACTGACCTAACTTCAATTTATCGTTTTTATTCTATCTATGTACAGCTGGTGAAGCTCCTCCCACCTACTCAACTATCCATTCATTCATTTATCCACTTGTTGAATAAACAGTGCAAACATTAACTTCAATTTGACTCTTTCATCTCACACATTGAACATTATTCTATACATCATAAAAAAATGCAGAGGCTTACATAGAGAATAAGACTATTTTTTAACAGTTTTAACATAGATAGACCGCCTGGAAGGAGTCGCCATTACACATTGCGGCATTACCCATCAGCTGCTTCAGGCATACACATTGTGGTTATCAATAAAATACAAGTATATACGATCGTTTTTACCCCTACCCCATCCCACCCCCAGCTTTTCATACCCTTGGCTTTAACCCCTACTCCTCCTCTCCCCTTGTAGGAGCGTGGGGCCTTTCCCATGTTGAATGTCCATGATTCAGCCTTGATATTTTGAAGCTTTAAATGGTAATTTTCACCGGCTGTTCGGCAGTTTCATCAGAGACATAGCCTGTATTCGCCTCACTTTGTTGCCATCATCAACAACAAGAACGAAATGAATAAAACCAAAGCTTTTAATTCACTGCCATAATTGAAAAGTGTACGTCCACTTCACAGATTCCCCCCCCCCTAAAAAAAATGTAAGTTTTTTTTACAAATATTAATATGCTTGGGGCAAGCCCCCCCTCCCCCTGAAATAAATAAAAAATTGTACGTTTTTAAAAAAAAATTAATATGCTTGGGGCAAGCCCCCACCCCCACCGATCGTACCTTTATGGATGGCCCCAGACGTATGTAAATAACATCTTGTGCGGCTTCTTTCACCTACATTCACATACACCAGTATTCATAAACATAAGATAAAATAATAGATAAGAATCACTTTAATATTATCCCATGAGGGAAATTCACATTCAGGGGGGTTTAAGATCACGTACAGGGTACACACAATTTGCGCATCATTACAAAAACATATCATACCTCGACAACAGGCATAATGATTATTATATGAAGTAGTAATGAAACGTTAGTCAAATATGGCACACTTCCAGCTATAATGTCTTGTTGCGGCGAATTGCAGAGTCATAACGATCTTCCGTATCTTTCTCTGTTAGCTTTCGTATGTATTATTCTGTTGCTCCTAAATCATCTACAAATTTGATGAAACAGGCGGTGGTAACTGTTATTTAAGAATTGTGTAAGTTTCTTTACACGAGCATTTGTCATAGGTAACACCCATTCACACACACATAATAAACACACACCCATCATTCAGCGAAATCTGAAATTTCTGAAACTGGTATTGACTCCAAAGTCTAAATTTTCACGACGTGCGAATCATCCTCATGATGGTGTCGCGAGCCAAATTTGACAATATCGGACCATTTGACCAAAAATTATGAAAGTTTGTATACTGCCTCAAGCTTTGACGCTAAATTACGTGGGTACATCCATTTTTTGACAAAATTAAGGCAGTCATTTAATTTAGTTACAAATTATTTGAGTCACAAAAAAGAGAGTCGTATTTTTATTGAATGAAATCGAAAAGTATGATCGGAAATTTCGTTCTACGTCTCTTAAACTTTGATGGTCCAAAATCAGCTTTATCACGTTTGTGTATTCTGCAAGGAATTATCGGGTGACAATAGTTTGTATTAATCTTTGTATTAATTAATCAAATTCAAATGGTCTTATTAATGTGACCTAGATCTAGATTGGCAGGAGGATTTCTCTTATTGTCTTATTAGAATACACAAACACTCTGGTAATACTAAATAAGTCAACATCTTTGTCTTCATACATGTACTAAACTCAGCAATCCTACTTTTTGGTGAACCTTTAATTTTATAATATGGACCGTGGGTCTCCATTGATATGTGTCCCAAGAGAAGTACATGTATTTCGTTCACAGAAAGAATAAAAAAAAAGAAACAAAAATAATATTACGGCTTTGAGACATCAACAGCAACAGCCACAAAAATTAAAAAAGAGGTGGGACGAATTGTTATTTTATCTTTACACAAAGCAAAGCTAGAGAAATGGGGGGGGGGGGGATCAGAGGGGAGGGGGTAGAGACAGGCGGATTTAGTGTTGATTAAACAAGCAAAACGTTGTGTTGGCCAGTTCGTCAGATGAGAACAATGACCCGATGGTCGTGCAAACGCGCGAATGAACTCTACCACTGAATCCGAAAGAGCTTGTCACATTGCTCGCGCGCACTTGCTTCATTGGGTCAATGGTAGAGATCATTGGCGCGTTCATACGACCAGCGTGGCATAACTGGAGCTGAATTTTTTTTGTAGTGAGAACTAACCAACTGGAACTGGGTTACATGAGGTCAGAGTACAAACCATACAAATCCACTAAAGTGCAACACAGCCAGGATCTGTAACAAATTCCAGGCGGTAGAATGTCGTAACTCGATTTTTTTGTTTTTGTTTTTCAACAAGTGAGATTATTATCTGGCAGGCTTACAGCCCCTGGCAGCCTGGAGTTAAATTCTGAAAACTATGGGTTAAATAATGTTGTTATTGTTTTCTTTTCTTTTTTTTTTCTTTTAAATAAACACAGTCATAAAGAAAGTGTAAAAACCGAGACACGATACGTGTGGCTGTCGCTATTTGCTCATTCACAATCACGAGTCGCTGAAATATTCACGGGTGTTTGTCCAAGCCTAGCTAAGAATAACAGGGGCATTTCCTCTATTTGGCTTTGTCATTAGGCGGTGCCCTAACAATAGCAGTGGCGGATCTACTATGAAACTAATGAAGTCTCTTTGTTGTGCCAGTCACCGATATATCGGCCTTTGCACTGGTCACGTGTGTGCCCATCACCGATGTATCGGCGCACACGAATGCTAGGCTATTTTGTTTCGGGGAGAAAGAAAGTTGGCTTTCTATTAATAAATGTTACTGTAGTTCTTCTTCATTCATCACCTCCACGGTTTTCTTCCTGTATCGGCAAATGTGGAACTATTCATGGTACACAGAAAGTTAAGTTTCAGGGCCCATAATCCAGGACGGGCCCTAAAGAAACTCTTCTCAATGATTTTTTTCAACAAAACGGTGGAGTTTTTTAGAAGAATTTTCAATAAAGATGTCCCCGATGGTTAGATTTTTAAAAAAAAGAAGTTATTTATGATTTGCCATGGCACAACCCCATTGAAGAAGGCTGTTATTTTAGGTAGGTCCCCAAGAGTTTTGCTCCAAGGACGCGTACGTATACGTACTATCCCTAACTCCATCTTTATCCTCAACCCTAAATCTTATCGAATCACTAATCCTGCCTACCCTTTCAACCAAAAAAAAAAAAAAAACAGGAGGAAAACAAGAAGGAAATCTGAAAGAATAATTAATCATAATTAATTAGGGCTGTTGTTAAAAATATTTCGGGAAGAGCTCTCTAGCTCTGGAGCCACGAAAGGCTTTAAAATACGTATCCCTAGCGCAAAAAACTTGGGGGACGTACGTAGCGAAGGCAGCAAGGGGAAGGGTTTGGCCTAGAGGCAAGGTGCTCACTTCTCATGCCGAGGGTACCGAGTTCGATCCCCGGTCAGTGCAGGTCTGTTGGAATTTTTTTGGGGGGGAAAAAATTTCTGTCTCTGATCCCATGGTACGTAGGATCGAGCACGTAGTCTTCTCGGACAAGAACGAAAAACTCGGAGGGCCCCTGTGCACGTTGCACATGTTAAACATTAACGTTAAACGATAGCTTGGCAGTTGGAAATCGAGAAGAGCAGGCAGAACAAAGCCTCTGCCCGGGCAAAATTCTTTTAAAAAAAAAAAAAAAAAAATCCCTAGCACAATAAGAAAAGTAAAAACAAAAAAAGTGAGGCGTAAATGCCAATGGCAGCGGAACCTCTTCAAATAAACAGCTAAAACACAAGGGCAACAAAGCTTTTTGGGCCTTGTTGAATGTTTCCCTATTATTGCTGCTTGCGAAGGGGCCGACGGCCCCATAACAGCTCAAGGTTCAGGGTCCCAAAAATGTTGGTCCGCCACTGAAAAACAGCACAAAAGAAAGTTTTGGTAACTGTATTTGCGTACCAACGTTGATTTTGCCTGCTGAGAACGTCTAAACACCAATTTACTCAGGTCGCGTGCATTTTCTTTGTTTAGGTCGCATGCACTTTCTAGGAGGTCAACACCAAAATGGTTCATCGATACCAACGAGAAAAGCTAACTTATGAATAGATCTTTCAAGGGTTCAAGGGGGGCTGTATTTGACAGGGGGGGGGGGGTAGGTCTAACGAACTTTTATACATGTTTGTAATTATTTGGCGTTTTTTTGTTCTTTTTTTCTCAGTGAAGTAAATATTGGCTCACCTGACCAACGGTGCCTTAGAGAGAAATGCTGCCCCTCTCTAGACCTGGCAATATACTGCCATTTTTATGGAAGGCCGTATGCGACAAAATATACATATTT
Organism: Onchidella celtica; assembly: GCA_963931925.1. NCBI lineage: Eukaryota > Metazoa > Mollusca > Gastropoda > Systellommatophora > Onchidiidae > Onchidella > Onchidella celtica. The sequence continues at coordinate 37,228,111 of OZ007579.1, read as the reverse complement.
ACTGTAAAGAAAAACAAATTACCCTGGCGTCCACCTATAATTACAACGTGCGCAGCCAAAGTAACCACGTGGCGTTCAACGTGCAACATATTTCTGGAATATTTTGGACTTCTAACCTTTGCCTTTCGTATGTAAATAGTAAGGTTAATTCCCAAACATCTTGAGGTTCATTTTTCGAAAAATATATTTCTCCCTTTTCTCATAAACACGAGTGTAGTGTAAGTAAAGTCAGTGTATTCAGTATACTATTTACTGTTTTTCCTACAGCCCCCCCCCCCCAACTCTCCACCACGGCGACCACCCCACATAAAGACTAACCACTGGATATTTCACAGTACACAAACCAGCGAGGTAGCCTAGTTGGTTAGAGCGCTTCATCTGTATGCGAGAAACTTCGGGTTCGAATCCAGCACAGGAAGAGTTCAGATTATGTTCATGTATGTACTTGTAATTTCGCACAAAGTTTTTTTTACTGGTCGTGCCTTGACGACGGCTCAAGCTGACAAAACTAGACCTGCTGTGATGGAAAGAAATGTACACAAGGGAGACCCGTACGTCATCAACAATCTTACTACAATGGAGCTAGAGGGTCAACGTGTCATCACCTCAAACTTCGTGACTAAGCAATTAAAAATTATGAAACTTGGTGTACTGTCTCACATTTTAACAAAAGTTACGTGGACACATTCATGTCGGACAAAAATCAGTCTTTAACTCTTTGTACGCCAATCACCGATATATCGGTTCTTTTGCTGGTTACGTTTGTGCCAATCACCGATGAATCGCTGCACAAGAACCTAGGCTATTTTGTTTCGGGAAGAAAGAAAGTCGACTTTCTATTAATAGATGTTGCTGTAGTTAGTCTTCATTCACCCCCCCCCCCTATTTTCTTCCTGTACCCAGCAAACATGGAAATGGAACAAAGAGTTAATATTATTTGTTTCAGATTTCTTTTGAGCCGTAGAAATAGAGAAGCATTTTCATAGAGTAGAATCAAAAAGCATGATCGGAAATTTCGTCCTTGACCTCTCTTTACACATTGGCAGACGAAAATCAGCGTAATCACATCTATGTACTTCTACGCGAAATTGTGGTGTAACAGTAAGTTCTATTAGTCATTGCACCGAATCCAAATGCCGTTTTAATGTACAATAGCCTAGTTCTAGATAAACGGTTGGGCTTGATGCATGGAAAATTTGCAAGATTTATCTTGAGCGGGTCTGCTAGTGACAATAAAAACTGTTAATAAAACTCTCCACTTGATATAAAGTCTGTGCTGTGATACTGGATTCATGTGCTGGAGACATGTTGGCCTATGGGTAAGCTGTTCGTCTCTCATGCCGAAGGTACCGGGTTCGATCACCAGTCAATGCAGGCATGTTGGGAATTTTGGGATTTTTCTCATATTTTCCCGTCCCTGATCCTGTTTTAAGTGGGATCGAGCACATGGTCTTGTCGGAGAGGGACAAAAGACTCGGAAAGCCCGTGAGCACGTTTGGCACGTCAAAGATACCTTGCCAGTTGGAAATCGAGAAGAGCAGGTCGAACAGGCCGCTAACGGGAAATTTAAATAAAAACTTATCCTTACCACTCCCCCCCCCCCTCCGTCCCCCTTCGCCCCTCCTCCCCCCCCCCCCCAAAAGGGGACCGGCACTGTGCTGTGGCGACAACGTGTCTGCTTCAGATGTAACTGGGCTGCAATGACACTACGTCAAATTTCCCAAATGAGATTAAAGAACTAGAAAATATACAAAATGCAAAATAAGGGCGTAAAAATGTTGACATTCCGCAGAGCCTTAAAACTTTGTGACTCTTTGTAGATGGTTGTTTGCTGGGCGACTAAACTTCTCCGTAGGTTAGATTTCCCAGCTCCAATACTTAACCTTTCCTTCAGTGCAATCTGATGTCGTCTTCAACTAAAATCGCTCTAAGAAAGGCTGAAGTGTACTGTGCTAGTTTCATTGTCTTAGTTGATGGAAACGAGCAATTAATTTGACTCCGCCCTGGGCGCCTGGTGAAATAAAATCTATTGACATCAAGCTGGCTATTGTCACTTTGACGTCACGACTTGATGGATCGATCAAAAGGCCAGTAACTGTGACTGCTGACATTGTTTGAGCGGACAAAGTGCAGTAACTTACGTTAGTGTTTCCTCCTGTTTCACATGTTGATGATCATGAGTGAGCTAAAAACAAAATCCCCTGAAAGAAAAGGTACGAACCAATAACAAAATGCAGCTTTTTAAAAAAGCAGTTTCCTCTGCTAAAAAAAAAATAGTTGCATTTGTCATTGTTTCGTATCTTTTCAAAGATCTGCACTCGCGGCGCTAAGTACTTCCTCTACTTTTTGTAGGACCGGATTTAGATCTCTTCAGGCCGGGGCACTTCAGGCTCGGTGGGCGACATAGAACGCGACATAAATTCTAATTTGTTCTGTCTCCATTTTCTGAAAAAATTGGAGATGTTTTACTATGTGTAAAAAGTAGTAACAAATGCACAACTTTGACACTTGTTTAAAATGTGTTTGCGGCGCTTACCAAGCTGTTTCACAGCTGGATTTATTCTAGCACCTTATCATTATACTAAAGTCGCAAACTTTCAACGTCCAATTTCTCAGTTTTCTGTCTTCTCTTTAGTGTGCTTTGTATTGTTTGGGTTTTATTTCTCACGCTGGGTTTCGCAACAAAGAACCTTTTCTTTTTGCCCAATTTTGACTTTGCTTATAGCCCTGCTGCGACCCCACAGTTTTTCTTTGTTTTTACAAAAATTATATTTCGATAGTTCACCATGCTGCCTTCGATTTGATCGTCGTGTTTAACATGTCAACCCCTAACCATCGGCTTTTGAAAGTTAATTCTAACGCCCTTGAGGTCTAGCTCTGATTCTGGGGGAAAATTTCCTATTCCTGATCCTATGATAGGTAGAATGGAGCATCTGATCTTCTCGGATAAGGACGAAAAAGTCGACGGGCCAGTGTGCACGTGGCGGACTTCAAAGATACCTTGGCAGTTAAAGGTCGAAAAGAGCAGGCCGAGCAAGGCCGCTGTCCGGGCAAAATTCTAAAAAAAAACAACATTACTAATCCCTACCACAAAAATACACAGAAACAAGAATAGGAAAAATAAAAACAAAGAAAGTGGGGTGTACATGCCAAGGGCAGTGAAACTCCAAAACTAAAGACCTAAAACACACACAACACAAGTCTAGCGCTGAAATGTGATGGGAATGTGCAATTCAAAGCTGTAAAATCCAATGTACACAACCATAAATTATTCCTAAACAAATTTGTTTCCTCCAGTACCGACGTTGCGTAATCTGAACATTGACGCATTTCTTGTTTGAGTTTTTTTTCTTCTTCTTCGATTGCCACGAACAGGCAGAAAATCAAAGGGAGGCTAACGATGTCATCATAAAATGGAGATTTGTGCTTTCTGTTTCGATTTGCTGTAAAAAGCGAAGCCTGGGAATACTGAGAATAAAAAGATCATCAGCTGCCAATACTTGAACTGCAGTCATTAAACTCAGACTGGTGTGGCAATTGATGACCTCTCAGAATAGTGGTTTTCACGTCTTGCAAGTCCTGGACACATCGCGACCCTAGATCTTGTTTGTTCCAACTCCACTTTTTACACATCTGAGAAATTCGACGCTAATCATTTGCGGTTTAGTATTATGAAAAGGAGTTGATGATATAAGTGGTCTTGTCCACATCATCGCCCTGTTATTTTTTTTACGGAAAATGAAGTATGAAAAAGTCGCTTTGCCTCTACAGCGGCGAGGAGCGGAGCGGATGCTGTGGACAAAGAGTGTTCTACTTTTTCATTTGTCATTGTCCGTACAAATAGCGGAGCGGATCCTGTGGACAAGAGCACTAAATCACAATTCCAAAACAGCTTGATAAGTGCCACAACGCATTTTAAGTAAGTGTCAACGTGTGCATTTGTTATACCTCTTCTCTACATACTAAAAAGGCCTCCAGTATTTCAGGAAATGGAGATAGAACGAACAAGAATTAAGATCGTGACATCGCAGAAACAGTCTTGCGTCAATCCAATGTGTTGGTCTTAGGAATTACAACGTTCCTACGTAACAGCTACCCGCTGGTTATGACATCGCGCTTCTGTCGGTTTGATATAGGAAATCCACCCCTGTGGTAATCCTATCAACTATACGCAAACCCTATACATATCTACGTCGGATCCAGGTAGGGATGCTGGCTGGGCTGATACTGTGCAGCGATTTGGGATAGGACATGAGTGTGTGGTGTTTTTTTTTTGGGGGGGGGGGTGGGGGGTGGTTCACGCCTGATTTTTTTTTTTTTTATTACACAGGATGAGTTCCACTTAAATTATTTACTGTATCGCTTCCATACCGAGAGAAAGTGGCTCAGTGGGGTATTTGTGTTGGTCGTTTCGTTGTTTTGTTCTATACCTTTGTGTTTTATGTGTGTTTGTTAAAGAAAGATAATGGTTCGAAACAGTGGCGTGGCCTGGGTTTCGAGCGCCCCAGGGCAAGGCAAGCATGCCCCCCCCCCCGACCCGTGGGCTGCAGTTGGTTACAGTACATGGCAACGTTTGTTTGGCCCGTCATGTTGAAAAACTGTGTAGAATGTTGGAACATTGGGAGATTTTCTCTGTGTGTGTGTGTGTGGGGAGGGGGGAACTATTTTGAAATTTATTATTTCTAATTTATTTTCCAGCCCTAAGAATTTTGCACCCAGGGTAACCGCCGCTATTGGTTGAAAAGAAAGGCGACGAGGTGTGTGATGTGGGGAGGGGGGGGGGGAGGGGGAAAGAAAGAGAGAGAAAAAGGGACTGATAGAGAAATTTGTGCAGCAGAGTCAAAAAAAGACCCATGTGCGTGTCAGCAGAGGAAATTTGAATACACTGTAGACAGTGCGTGCCTTCTTTGTTATTTATCATCATAAATTATCTCAAACTCAGGATCCTGTACGAGCGCTTTGGTGTATATAAATAACGTCTCTTAACACTGTTTTACATGCCCAGCGAGTCATCCCTCTTCATCCACCCTCATTAATTTGTACGTAAGCCTTCAGGTTTGAGGTCTTTGCTCATTGGATGTTTGTCTAGAAGCAAGGTGTTCGCCTCTCATGCCGAAGGTGCAGGGTTCCTCTCCCGGTCGGTGCAGGCATGTTGGAAATTAGGGAGAATTTTCAGTCCCTGATCCTGTGATAGGTAGGATTGAGCAGCTAGTCTTCTTGGATAAGGACGAAAAACTCGGATTTCTCGCGTGCAGGCTGCGCCCGTTAAAAATACCCCGGCAGTTGGAAGTCGAGGAGAGCAAACTACCCGGGCAAAATTTAAAAAATACAACAAAAACAAACAAATACTAACCCCCCCCCCCCCCCACCCCCCATATGATCAAAGAAGTATACAAATAATACAAACACAACAACAACAAAAACTAAGAACAAGAAAAAGAGAGATGCAAATGCCAAGGGCAGGGATGCTTGGAAAACAAAAAACTGAACACACATGTATGTGTGTGTGTGTGTGTGTGTGTGGTACATGACAATGTATTTGGTTTCAGAGGACCTCTGTCCTTAGCATTCACACCTAAACGTACCTAAACCTTCTGTTGATTTGCTTCCAATTATTGGGTTTGGCTCTTAGTACCGCAAAGAGCACCCCCTTTTAGGCTTGTAGCTGTATTGTTAAACTGAGTCTTTTTTCTGTTATACGCCGGAATGTAATAGGCGGAACGCGAGCACCCATTTACGAATATCAATAATTGGGTGCGGATGTCCCTTTGGACTCGATATGAAGAGAATGAACTCTGCCCGCTCAAAGCTTTCCGGTACCAACCTGGTGGTGTGTAATCGGAGCGTGACCATATGAAAATATGAATTGTAATTACGAGACATTGACAAAAATATTAGGTCTAATCCATGTGTTCCATTATTTACTGCTATAATAATGTCATCGATTCAGTGAAGGTTTCCAGAACGGCAATAGCTGTAATTTTATATTATTATTATACCCATTGATCTGACTCGGCGATATTGTTGAATCTGTGATATAGAGTTTTTTTGGTAGGTTTTGATTGCCTGACGTCAAGCCAGCAATAATCATTGATTTAAGGACAGAACTTTATTGAGCAGCATTATTACTAATATCATTGTGTTATTATATTATTATTGTTGTAGTTATTATTATTATTATTATTATTGTATTATTTTGGAAGTAAGATATGAATTATGTATTAGGATAGTCGACAGCTACTGTACTCACTGCAAGATTACAGGTGAAAAGGTGAAAAAGAAATGATATTTCCGAAGCTCTTGGTTGGATCCACAGAGTAATAAATTAACCAGGCTGGAAACACTAGCTTCGGGCTGTGTCGTTTTTTTACGGAATTTCCCGAGCGGCGGCCGTATAACCAACATGGCCGCCGCTCGGGAAATTCCGATTCGAGTTCTATCTGCAGAAGAAATTTCTTTTTATTTGTCAAGATTGGTTGTACATGTATTAATTTCTTGGTGCGGAACGAAACTTCCGCGTTCAATAGGCGCGTCAAAATGGTATAATTCAAAATTGTAGCTATGCTGAAGCGTCGGTCGCTCCCGTAAACCTAAAATGGCGGAGGTTCATGACTTTTCGCTGTTTTGTGACGTCACACAATGGGATCATCCAGTCTGGGTATTTTATTAGCCTGTGGTGGGATCGGGTGAATGAATAAGAGAAAGCTAAAGATAACATGTCAAAGAAAGACTATGATTTCCTAAACTTCTGACTCTGCTGAGACAGTCTTTGTATCGATCTAGGATCTTTACGAAAGCATTTGCTGCTGTTGTTCAGCGTACACCTGGCACTGACCAACCGAATACAAATCGCGACTTTAGTTCTTGTTTGTTCCTACTCCATTTTTTGCACAACCGAGAAACGTTTGCGGCTTTAGTGTTATAGTAAGGAGTTGGAATAAATTGGAACCGTGAAACAGCTTGATAAGTGCCACAACGCATTTTAAATAGGTATCAAAGTGTGCATTTTTATTTGTTATATAAATATACCTCTTCTACATACTGAAAGATCTCCACTTTTTCAGGAAATGGGGGTGGAACGAACAAGAACAGAAGTCGCCAAATTTCTAATGACAATTTACTATGTCCGTGTGCAATGGATCTTTGATTTGGATGTAAAATTGGTCAACTTATCCGTTGTTCTCTGGGCAGATAGGAAACTGCTGTGGCTACCGGGATAAACCTGCTTCAGTCCTTACTCACTCCGTCACCCCTCTCTCTCTCTCTCTCTCTCTCTCTCTCTCTCTCTCTCTCTCTCTCTCTCTCTCTCTCTCTCTCTCTCTCTCTCTCTCTCTCTCTCTCTCTCTCTCTCTCTCTCTCTCTCTCTCTCTCTCTCTCTCTCTCTCTCCCCCTCGGATAGATTCTATACAGCCATTTTTGCCAATAGTTTCCAGGCCCAAATGATGAAAATCGTGAGTCCTACCACAAAAAAAAAAGTTGCTGTTATATTTCACTGTGATGCAATTTTCGTGTTGCAAATCGACCAATAGTGATTTCTCTCCATACATATATAATCTCTGGAGTACAAACGTCCATGTGTGGACTATATTGTTGGCTGAGTGTTCACCCAACGTTTTTCCAGTTCAAACCCACATCTTGAAATGAAGTCAGATAAAAACTGAAAACGACAGTGGACAACATGGCAGGACGAAATGAATCGTGAAAATATTTTCTCTTTTGAAAAATAGACGCCTCATAATCGGTAATAATCAATGGTCGCATTATGATCTAAATATCAGTTGTAATCTATAGATCAGATAAGCATTTTGAAGGATTGACTTTGCAGTTTAGTTTAGTCAGTAAATCGTGCCAAACAACTCCTGAAATTAGATGATTGTAATGATAATGATGATAGTAGTGATGGGAATGGTGGTAGTGGCGGTGGTGATGATGATAGAGCTGAGGATGTTGATGGTGTTGATGATGTGATGGTGAAGGTGATGGTGATAATGATGACAATGATGATGACAATGATGACGATAATGATGATGATAATGATGATGACGATGATGTCGATAATAATGATGATGATGATAATGACGGCGACGACGATGATGATAAGATAAGATAAGATAAGATAAGATAAGATAAATTTTATTCGTCCTTGTACAAGGAAATTTGTTTTGATCATTGAATACATAACAATACAGTTACAGAAGCAGAAAGTATGATACATAGCGCGCACACACACACATATACACACACACTGATAAATTAACTAAATTAACAAAATTAACAGTGCACACAATATGCTTCCCTAACTAAAACACATTGACCTGACACGCAGGACATAATTCAACTGTGCACAGATTACGATCAAGATGACGACATTATTGTAACATCCTAGTTGATGATGGAATAAACGATTTAAAGTAGCGCTCAGTTTTAGTTTTCTTTGACAACAGCCTTAAACTTCTTACAGATCTTATATATTCCTTGTTCAGGGGATGCTGGGGGTCATTTATAATAATATTAGCTTTTTTAATACAAGCACCAGTGTACAGCTCATCAAAATATGGCAGATCACAGATACAAATTTTGGATGCTTTTTTAATTAAATTATTGATCTTATTTTTATCTTTTTGTAAGATGTTTCCTCCCCAACAGACAACTCCATACATCAAAACGCTCTGAATAGCCATGGTGTAAAATATTTTCAGAATGCTTTTGCTAACTTTTAAAAAGCGGAGCTGGTTGGCTTTCTTGTATACATATGTTACATGCGCATGCCAGTTAAGCAATGAATCAATAGTAATGCCAAGATATTTGGCCTCTGTGACAATTTCAACCTCTTCATTGTTGATAGTTAGAGGGCAAACAGGATCGTTGTTATTTTTCCTAAAGTCAAAAACAAGCTCTTTTGTTTTCTTAACATTCAGTAGAAGATAGTTGTTATTACACCAACAATGAAAGGATTGTACAATGTTAGAATATTCGTGGCCAGAGTTAGGTAAAAGGCCTAAAATAGCAGAGTCGTCGGCAAATTTAAGAAGATGATGATGAAGATGATGATGATGACGACAGAGACAAAAAGATCTGTATTTGGCACCTACTGAAGATAGATGACATTAGGGGTGTCTAACACATATCGACCCCCCCCCCCCACCGCCACCACCACCACCTCCCGATCGATGCCAGCTTGATAACTATTCTTGACTTCCTGAGTTCTGGGATTTGATCACTATTGATAGATTTTGGTCACGCTGAAAGATTCACACACAGATCGAACTGTTGGCAATCCAAGTTCGATATGTGCATGTCCCCAGGAGCGTGCCTGGATTACGTCTTGACGGCTTTGTTTTCGGAAGATCCCCTGCACTTGGCATTTGCACGGCTCTTTTTTTCTTGTTTCTTGTATTTGCAGTTGTTGTATTTTTATTCGTGTGTGGATGGGGTGGGCGTGGTAGGGATTATTTTTCTTTTCTTTTAATTTAATTTTGCAAGGGCAGCCGGCCTTGCTAGGCCTGCTTTTCTACGACTTACAACTGCGAGGGTATCTTTAATGTGCGCCACGTGCACACCATCCATCCGACTTTTTCGTTCTTATCCGCGAAGACTAGGTCTCGATCCTACCTACCACAGGATCAGGGTCAGGAAATTTCCCCCCAAGATATTACAATAATAAAGCCTGCATTGAATGGGAATCCAACCCGGTACCTTCGGCATGACAGGCGAGCACCGTGTCTTTAGGCCTATGGGCCCCTGGATTACGTTAAACCACCCGCATTTTATAACCTGTTACTACATCTCGCCCGGGAAGGTGTGGGGGGGGGGTCATGATGGACTTATTAAAAGACGCAGCTGAGTCACTGAATTGCGCACGTCAAAGATACCTTGACAGTTGGAAATAGAGAAGAGCAGGTCGAACAGGCCTTTGTCAGGGGAAAATTACATAAAATTGATCCCTGCCACTACCTCCCCCTCCCCGCCAAAACAACAACAACAGCCCACCGGCGCTGCGCTATAGCGACAACATATCTGCTCCAGTTTTAACTAGGCTGCAATGACATTAAGGCAAATTTCCCACAATGGATTAATGAAATGTACAATACAAAATACAAATACAAAATTACGTAGCAGACAAAATCACCCATCTTTAGTGTCAGCAAAAGTAGTTTTCAAGACACCAAGTAAATTTGTAGCGATTAATTGGGTCATGTGGCCAAACTGGGCTTTGTTCGCACATTTTTGTTGTTTGCTGTAGTTGCTGTTGATGTTGTCGTAGCCGTTGTTGTCGTTGTTCTGACAGTTTTAGTGTACAGGCCCCCGTCTGTGGTCTGTAGTTTCGGCGCGTTTTACGTACATATTTTAGGAACGAAACTAGTGCCACAGACGTGCGTGGTTTTATAATAATACGCACCCAATTTCACTGTGGGCATTTCACTGGGACATGTAGAAAAACACACTATGCAAATGAAAAGTGTGCACGACTTCTGCTAAACGCACGAGTGATAGAAAATACGTACGTAAAAAATATGCATCGTGGGGCTGTTCCTTGGGACTTAGGAATAAGCTTAGCTTATTGTCCTTGAAACTTTTGTCCTTGGGAACATAGCCACAATACAGAAATTGGTGGCCAGTTGGTGATCAAATCCTACGGTGAGAATTTTGGCCACATTGCCCAAACAGCTTCTTCCGGGATAGGGGGGTTATCATGCTAAGTCTGGAACGTCACAGCCAGTTGCTGTCTCCAAATCTACACCCAAGAAATAATGGCAGAAGCTGACTGTGTCTGAGCGGGGGCTGATATGACACGGTCTTCCGGATTTCTAAGAAAATATGGGAAATTGTGGTGTGCACTTCTTGCTTGCTAGCAGCTGACTGTGCCGTTCCGGACTTAGTATGATGGTCCCCTTATAAATCATAATTTATGTCTGTTGAGTATTTGGAAACATTGAATTATCTCTACAGATTCAGTTTCTCTAGGTTTGATCATCTGTCAAACAATTCACATGCCCCCTATTCACTTCTTCTCAACTTCCTCTCCCACTTTCTCCTCCGTCCATTGTAAACGACGGTAGTTGGTGCTCAGTTCCGATAACTCTGAACTGCAAATCTTTTGTGTTTTGTTCCCAACGCTCTGGGGACGAACGGAGTTAAACATCAAGGGAAGTAATGTTTTTCATTTCCCGTACACCCACGTCTGTGTCAAAATCAATGCAGTAATACTTCGTCTTGGTTCTCTCAGGTCAAGGATAGGACTAAGTACTAAGCCCTTTTTCTTGCCTTTCGGGTTCCATTATGCCATATGATGACCGTCATTTAACAGTGTGTGCTCAGAGTCACATGCAAGTTATTGATAAATTGTTTTATTTTTTTTAAAAATTAAATCATACTGCTGAGTTGACAAACTGAGGATCGTTCTGTGATACACTGGAGGAGCCAGTGGGTCAGCCATAAAGGACGACAAAATTAGAAGAAAAGAAAAAGTCTGAGCACTGTCTGTATGTACAACCACAATGTTCAACATCGTCACCGCTTTACGCTAATGGCATTATTAAGTCATTTTTGACACTTTTGAGGTGCATGTGTTAAAAATAAACTGTCTCTTTTCCTGTCATTCGGTGACTTGTGCCATTATGATTTTTTTAAATTTTTTTTTGAGTTATTACATTTTCCTACTGGCGCATTTCTTTTTCTATAATATTACCCGATAGCCCTCATGCCCAGGAATGCAATGAACCGTCAGTTGCCTTTGGCGTGAGTCTGTCACAATATGCTATTATCTTAGAGAAGTGACGATATGCACGTCTCCTGGCAAAAGTGATGAGCGTAGTTTATATCTTCTATTTCTAAAAGATCACTGATTTTTCTGTAGTCATTCCGCGGTTGTGTGCACTCAGCCTTTGACAAACTGAAAAGTCTAATAACCATTGGCGTGGTCACTACCAAGACGGGTGATCCAGAAGTATGAAGGCAACTGTCGTCCTAAATGCTGCAGGAGTCATAATATGGATGTCTCCCGGTTTCCATACACTGTAATGAAGTGCTAAAATACTTGTTTGACAGTGGTCCTCTCTGAAGATCTTTTCTACGCTATCTCCGTCTCTCTCTCCTCAAATTTCATTAAAAACAAACAAACAAACAAAACATTAATAGTCATGTGCCACTATCTTCAAGACAAACTAAAGTCCAGATCTGCACGGCTCTGTTCTGAAATGTTAGACGCTGTCATAATTTTGTTTCATCTCTGATAGTTCAAAATAATCTGCGAACTTTACCTCATGTCTTTCATCGGTCACTTTCCTCTCCCTTCTTCTCTTTCTTCCTCCTTGTGTTACTTTATTTCACCCCCTCAGGTTTAGTTAAACGTAGATCTTAGTGATAAAAGCATAGATGGTCTCTTGGAGACAATTTCCCAATGAAATAATGTTATAGCGCTTTTTGACCTACCGCATCTTTGTTCCTGGCCACCAGAAATAGTTAACCACTATTGAACCAGGCCAGATCGGACTGTCCCAAAATCAGGATGGCAGCAAAATAAAAGCGTTTTTTTTTTTTTTTCAAGAAATTAAAATCGCTGAAAGTTTAGACTGTAATGCGCAATGTATTCTCTCTATTGTAATCTTCACATTTCCAGACAAGCGAGCAAAACGTGCAGGGAGACGTTTTAGAAGCCGTATTCGATCCGGTACATTGACAGAGAGGTAATCTGAAAATGGAAAGAAAATCCAAACAAATACTTTATTCACGAGAGTGCCGGTGAATAGGGAATGAAAAGGGAGAAGTTAACAAAGACACCATCTTGACTGAGTTCATTACGAAGGAATTTACTGTACCGGATGAGTTGACGATATGGAACAGAAACTACGTAGGCATTTCAATGCTTTTTGAGGTTATCAAAAAGAAGAAAATAGAGGAAACCTCCTACGCCTTAGTTACAGCACGTATCGTTGGACAAAGAGGGCATTCATAGACTGTAAATGGTATACATCTGCATTGATTGTGCTAAACAGAGCACTGGAATCCTGAATATTGAGTACATTGGCAAACTCTGACATGTAACAATCAGACATGGCCCCGGGGGTTGGGGTGGAGAGGACGGTGTTGAAGAGGGGTGAGGGTGGGGTTGAGAGTCAAATGGACATTGAACAATGGAATTCCTTAAAATAATTTTATTACTTTCTTCGAAGGCACGAATTTAGAGGAGTAACTGGAACTATGGAGAAAGCATTCGAAAAAAAAAAGGCGGTTGATTGGGGGAATGCGGGGGGGGGGGGGGGGAAGTGACATAAGATGAGGTCGGAACTTATCTGATTTTGCACCCATGTCTCATGGGACAACTGAGTGACGTTGCAAGTATGAGATCTATAGGAATAACGGATTCACATCTTTCACGTTTTCCAGTGCAATGGTCTTTAGTACAGAATTAGATTCAGATAGCAGAAATGTGGGCCCAGGTGGCACTTGTTTCAAGCTGTTAACTACAACAATAAACCATCTGTTTTGAGGTTTTTATTTTAGGAGATTCGCTGCTCGTGGCATTTACACTTCACTTTTCTTGTTTTTATTTTTCTTGTTAATGTTTTTGTGTGTGTTTGTGTGTGTAGGTTTGTCGTTGTTTTTTTTAAAATTTTGCTTGGGCAGTGTCCTTGTTGGGTCAGGTCTTTTCGACTTTCAGCTGCCAAGGTATCTTTAGCGTGTTGCAACGCGCACACGGGCTCTCCGAGTTTTTCACCCTTATCCGAGAAGACTAGTTGATGGATCCTACCTACCACAGGATCAGGTATCAGGGACAGAAATCGCAACCCTCAAAATTCCGACTTGCCTGCGCTGACCGGGAATGGAACCCAGTACCTTCGGCAAGAGAGGCGAGCACCTGGCTTCTAGAGCATCATGTCCCCTTCAATAAACCATCTACATATTTGAGGGCTTCGAAAAAAAAATTAACACATTTTCGTACTAACAATAACACATACAGATTTCAAAATTGACATGAACATTTCAAATTGCTTGAAGTTCTGCATGATGTCCTTGTCATTTAGCTTAACAAGAGCGTTATTTTTTTTTCTCTTTAGGTAACTGGATGACGTACCACGCATTATCCGGAATAAATCAGTGAAACCGCTGTTCTATGTCTCTTTCTCCATGGCCTGGAAAGCTTCCCATTTTCCACAGTCTTACTACTATAGATTCCATGTGCACCAGAGCACTACGCACACATTGCTGTTAAGGGACTTGCGCGCACCAAATTGAACGCGTATTAATATCGTTTCCGGTACCGTGAGCTTATTACAGGGAGCCAAAGCAAAGATCATTGTATTTTACAGTTTTACCATTTTTTATTTAAAAATACCAGAAACTTGAAGCACACAGTTGGGCGATACAGAACTGATTGGGCTGGATTAGTTGACACTTAATAAGAAAATTAACTCTGTAATTTTTTTAAACTGTCATTTAGGCTGTTGCGTCGAGCAAAAAAGGGGCCAAATTGCACCACAATGAATTATTCCCGCCACAGTTTTTTTTTTATATATATAGAATATTCAGCCGGCAGGTTGTGTTATAAACGAGAGGGGGCATTGCCGGATTTACCACTAGGCCAGGTAGGCTGAAGCGTAGAGCCTCAAAATCTAGGGGTCCCGCCGTCTCAGGCCAAGCTGCATAATATATTATATTTTGGCAGGCGTAGCATTTTCTTGCACACCGTGTTACAATGCACTGTAGTTTCTGAACAAATCTTTTGTAATTTTCCTAGCTTATGACTTTCAAGAGGGAATTCTGAAGAAAAAGAAGAAGAGCTTTGCTGAGATGTGTCCAGATTTAGGAATTTGTAATTATGAATATTGCATTCAAAATATTATTTGTCCCTTTTGCTTTAGAAAGTCAAAAGTTAGAACAATTGGTTGAGAGCACTAATTCAAAGATTACGCCAGAAGATCGTTTTTGCCCTCTGCAATGCGCCTCAGTCACAGCTAGATGTGTGCCATATTTTGCATAGCTTCCCATGCCATGGCACATAAATCGAACATTTATTTTGCTTCACAGCCATTGAACTATTCCTAGATTGGTGGTGCATGTTGAGGAATCAGATTCTGAAAAAAATTGCGAGGGAAATCTCATAGCCTCGCCAAATTTGGGTTTTTGTCCAATGGCTCATTTTGCTCAAATACAAAGGGCCGTAATAATGTAGGTGGCGCTCCACAAGTGGAGGTATACTTTCAAGCACTTTCGCTTTATCCGACTCGATGTTATCAATATGGCGAACGTTGCAAGAAGGATTTATTTAAATCTGTTTGGATTCTTGAGCATGATTTGATCAACATTAGGTGCAGCTATGGTCTTTTCTTGCCTTATGATGCAAACTGCTGTATACACAGAGCATAGCTTTATTTTAAAAAATGTGTTTATCATGTGATTTTAGGTATCAGCCATTATCTCATTAAATGAGCTTATGGATCATATTCCCATGCAAAGTGATTTCTTGATTGTAAAGTCGGAGTTGTAGCCCTGTGTACTGAAACTGAAATACTTTTTCAAAAAAAATTCTTTTTTATGCTTGTAACCCTAACCCTAACCCTTTCTATACTCTAATCCTGATTGGCAGTGAAATAAATTGTACTCCAGTGAACAGTGGGTGTGTTTTCTTAGGTTTACTATATGAAAACTTGTTTTATGTTGTGATTTGTATGATTGATCCGACTTAAACGTTAACCAATTACTTAAAGTTAGTGATATCGATATTAACGAAACATATTTACTGACAGAAGCAATACAAACAAATTAGGTGGGAAATCTGAAACCAGGCAGGGATTGAGATTAAAAGTAGGTACTCAAAACTGATTTTGGAAAGTCGCTGTATAGACACTTAAATTAAGTTTTCCAATTGAAAGAACTCACTTTCCTAAGAATTTTGATACCAAATTTGTCTCTGTATCTCAATATTTGGCAAAGTTGGGATCATCTGAATTTTCATGAAACACCACCGGTGCGTTATCACTGCAAACATGCCAAACTGTAAACACATTCTATTCAATACAGACAACAAGCCCAAATTTTTTCAAGGGTTTAAATTATTAATAAGTGGTCTTTTATTTGAATCAAAAATGCCTCCACATCAAATTTCACTTTTTGACAAGGAAGACAAAAATGTCAAAATTTATCAGTTTTCACTGTCATCATAAAAAAAATCAACAGATTGACTTGCAGAAGTAAGAAACACATCATTGTGTTGGTTATTCGAAGGCCTATCCACAGAAGGATAAACGAAATGCTTATTTTCAAAATCAACAGCCATATTGAAGCTTAATTTAGGAGCAAAAAATGCGTACTTTCGCAAATTTTAAAACTCCATACAAACATAAAATCGACATACACATACAACAAATGACTTTCCGTAGCCCAGGCAAAAATATACCAAAATAAAGGTTAGTTATTCAATGTAATCCAAATATCAGTAAATTGTCATTTTGAGTCTGTGTGATCAGATCCATCTTGAAACGATATATGGGTGTTACTCAGCTCCCGCAGATTAGCGATATTGGCCGTTAAAATGTCCGACAGTGACTACTTTGGGCTCATAATATTAAAGTTATAACAGTAATTTCATGGAATTGAAAAATAACATTTGGAAGAGGTGTTATTTTCAATGGTATTTTTGGTATGTGGCATTTTAAGTTATTTTACTTTGGTGCTGAGCTACAGAGGAATAAGAACGGATCGCGGCAGTGCCGATAACCATCGTGATTTTTGCAAAAGGGAACAATGCAATAATCTGGCATTTTGGAGAGAAAACTTCAGTTTATTATGCGCAGCCGTCACTTCATGGAGCATCAGTATAGGGAAAATCAAGCGGTCACTTCCGGGATCGGCTGCTGTTTGTTTACCTCCAGTTATTGCGCGCCCCCTATCGGATTAAGGGGAAATAATTTCAGCAAAATGAGCCATTACTTTTGAGAAATATTCGTCCACACACTGGCTGCCTGAAAATTTGACTTATTCTGTTACATTTTATCTCATAACGTTTCATGGCTGCGTGTTCAGCCGAGTTTTTTTGTTTATCTTATTTATTATTATAACAGCATAACGTCCGGGGTAACAGATCGTCCCTTTAGAATGACAAAGCTCTATGTCCGCTTTTTGGCTCAACACACTACACACTACAGCCACGGGCCTTTTCTATTGCGTGTCAAAGTAATCAAGCGGATTGGGTGTGTAATTTATAAGTATTACTGAAAAGAAACGAAGTCGTGTCATCAAAAGCCATGAGCACATGAAATTTCTTCTTCTTCTTCTTCTGCGTTCCCCATCATGGCGGACGTCAAATCTTTACTCCAATCCTCTGCAAAAAAGCAGCTGTTCTCTTCAATTGTTCCAAGCTGCCATACAGCTTCTCCCTGACAGGCGTGGCCTCAGGCCAATGGGCTTCCCTTTGCATGTTATATTTTGGACAAGTCTGCAGGATGTGTTCTGCATTTTCTGCTTCTAAGCCGCATTCGCATACACTGCTGTTGCCAATTCTAAAGATGCGATGCATGTGATCCTTTAGCAGGTTGTGTCCTGTGCGAAGCCTGAATATCATAACCTGTTCTGCTCTGTTCAGTTGTCTTATTGAGTCTTCACCCTGGAATTTTGGATGGTTATTTTTCCATTGCTTTTGGTATGTGGCTTTTATGATGGTCTTTACTTCTTCGTGGGAGACACTTCCATCTGGTTGTTGCTGCTTAGCTCCCTCCTTGGCCAGATTATCTGCAGCTTCATTGCCATATATACTGCAGTGTCCAGGAATCCATTGCAGGTAAACTTCTCTGGCTGAGTTTTTCAGTTGCATTAGCTCTGTAATAAGTTCATTGTGTATCATGCAATCTGGATTTTGGAGAGATTCGAGCACAGACCGTGCATCTGACAGGAATACAACTTTGGAGTCATATGTGCCTTCTTCCTTGTAGATGGCCTTTGATCCCTCTAGCAATGCCAGTGCCTCCGCTTTGTAATTGCTGCATCTCTTTCCTCCAGGCATTCTGATTTTCTTATTAGTTCCATTTGGCCATTCAATGAATATGCCAGCTCCTCCGTCGGTGACAGCTTCAGTAGCCGATCCATCTGTATATATTCTGACCCATTCGTCTCTTGGGTATTTCTGGTCAAGGTACTGCAGTGTCACTCTTTTCAGTGCCTCCTGGTTTAGGTCTTGTTTGGAGGAAATGCCCTTCACACTGGTTATAATAGGTGGCAGCTTTGTTCTTGCCCATGGTGGACATCTGTTTGTTACTTCTCTTACTTCCTCCACCGATAGTTTTGTTAGGTTGTGATTTTTTTCTAGTCTTTGTGCATTTTCCACAAAGTTTGTTCTCTTCAGCCTGTCAGTGCCTTTCTCTTTGGATCTCGGGTGGAGTGGTTGATGGATCTGTGACTTTATTTTAGAGTACTGGTTTAGTATCTTCTTGTCTCTTCTTTCAGGTAGAGATTCCAGTGTAGTAACTGTTTCCATTTCTGTGATGGGTGTTGATTTTATGCCTCCCGTAATGATTCTCAGGCTTTGGTTTTGTACTTTGTCAAGTTTTCCCATTTGGCTTTTGGCACATGTACCCCAAGCAGCCATTCCATATTCTAGTGCTGGTCTGACATATCCCTGGTAAGTATGCTTTAGGATTGTCATACTTGCTCCCCATTTTGTTCCTGCTAATTTTTTCATTAATCTGGTTCTTTGATATCCTTTTCTTTGGCGTTCTGCTATCTGGTTTTTCCATGTTAATCTGGTATCAAAGTGCACACCAAGGTATTTGGGTGATTCATTTTTCTTAAGAGTGTGTTGGCCTACATTTAGCGTAATGTTGTCCAGCTTTGGAGAAAGGCTGAATACAGTGTAGTTTGTCTTGTGAGCATTTAGTTTCATACACCATGTTTCTGTCCAGTCTTGTAGGTGGTCCAGGGTGATCTGTAATCTCTGTCTGGCCGCTCCCGCATTACTATCGGAGGAGAGCAGAGCAAGGTCATCTGCGTACATCACTGCTTTTACTTCTCTGCATAGTGTTCCTTTCAGGTCGTTGACATATAATAGGAACAATGTTGGAGATAAAACCCCTCCCCGTGGCACTCCATGCCTCAATTTGGCTTCTCTGCTTAGGGTTCCTTGAGATGACACTCTAGCTTTTCTTCCATACAGGTAGCTGCAGATCCATTTTAGCATATTGTGCGTCACTTTAGCCTGCAACAGTTTCAGTATCATTCCATCCCTCCATACTCTGTCGAAGGCTTTCTCCATATCGACCCATACGGCTACCGTCTTCTTTCCTTCTTGGAAGCCGTCTTCTATGACCTGTGTGATATAGGTGATCTGGTCTCCTGTACATCGACTTCGTCTGAACCCGGCTTGTTCATTCACAAGGATGTGATTGCTTTCCAGATACCACATGAGTCTTGCATTAACAATCCTTTCTTGTTGTTTGCACAGACAGCTGGTTAGACTGATGGGTCGGTAGTTTTCTGGTTTATTACCTGGTTTACCTTCTTTTTTGATGGGGATAACGGTTGCTTTTTTCCAAGTGGCAGGTATTTCTCCAGTCTTCCATGAAGCATTAAAAAGTTGGAGTAGTTTTCTTTTGGCTGTCTCTCCCAAATGAATAAGCATCTCATTTGTTATTCCATCAGGTCCTGGAGACTTTTCTGTGGTTAGGGCTTTTAGCGCTTGCTCTAGCTCTTCTTTCTTCAGTGGATCCGTCATGATTTTATCCTCTGGTTCCTTGTGCTTGTTCTTTAGGGTTCTATTATTTTCCTTCACCTCCTTGTCAGAATGTTTTTCCACTGATATGTTGCCAGTCTCCTGAAATTGTTCCATGAATGAGTTGGCTGCCTGTTGTGCGGTTTGCAGGTTACCATTTTCTGTTTCAAGGGCTGGGGGTGCAAAATAGTTTGGTTCTCTATTAAGTGCTCTTGTCAGTTTCCACAGTTTTGTCCCGTTCTTGTCCAGGTCCAACCTCTGTGTTTTCTCTTGCCATGCAGTCCGAGAAGTATGTATTGTTTCTCTTTTCAGTCTGGCCTCTGCTGCTTTGAAGGCGATCATGTTTTCATCCGTTGGTTCTTCTTCTGCTGTCTCTCTTGCCTGTGTTGCTGCATTAGTGAGATTCTCAAGCCCATCAGACCATAGGGGGATGTAGTTTTTTCTTGCTCCTCTTGGTATACTTTCCCTTGCGGCTTTCAGTATTGCTTCTGTGAGTTCCCTTGCAGATTTATTAACATTCTTGGACTTGCAATTTGTTTTGGTGGAATAAAGGTTGGTGTTCCTTTGGAATTTTTCCCAGTTTGCTCTTTTGTAGTTCCATCTGGGGACAGTTGGTGCTTGGTTGCAAGATTTATTTGAGTCTATTTCAGTGAGTATGGGTCTATGGTCGCTACCTGCAAGTTGGGGAAGCACTGCTCTTCGTATTTTCCCAGTCAGGTCTTCTGACGCAAAGGTGAGATCTGGGTTTGTGGTAGTTCTCCATGTGCGTGAGAAGAATGTGTCTGGGTCCTCTTCATCGTAGAGTAGTTGTAATTTAGTTTCCACTTGCCAGTTTTCCATTTCCTCTCCTCTCTTATTCAGATCATCGTATCCCCAGCTTGGGGAGTGGCTGTTAAAATCACCCAGTACTAAGCATGTCTCCTCTCCTATATCTAGTTTCTCAAGTGATAGTTTCTTGTTGGGTGGGCAATAGCAGTTGTAAATACTGATTTCAGAGTTGTCTTTGTATAACTTGATACCCTGTAGTTCTGACTGGTTGTCCGTGTCAATCACTATATCTTTTATGGTGTAGTCATTTTTAACTAGTATGATGATTCCACCCTTGTGTCCCGTTATCCTATCTTGCCTCAAGCACTGGTATCCTCTTATTGAGAAGCGTATGTTGTCCGTGAGATGGGTTTCCTGTATGCAGGCGACATCCACTTTTTCTTGATACAGCTTTCGCATTAATGGCAGCTTTTTCTTGGCTACTCCTTCTGCGTTCCACTGTAGCACTTTAAGATTGGTTCCAGTCGTCCGTAACCTCACACCTCTTCCCCTGGTTCCACAAGAAGGGGGTAAGGCACCACCAGATCGCTTGGGTGGGCCCTTTGGGCCCGGCGCTACACCTGTCCGGCGGGAGTCCACAGGCTTCACACCATAACTTCTAGTAAATTTTTGGTGTCCGTCCATGATTTTTAGGGGGTTGGAGAGAGAGAGAGAGAGAGAGAGAGAGAGAGAGAGAGAGAGAGAGAGAGAGAGAGAGAGAGAGAGAGATTTAACATCATTTTTTTATGTTAAGGTATTGTTAATCATATTAATCTTAATCTCTAACAGGTCTCGCATCTTCTTTTCATCATCATCGTCACCATCATCATTATCATCCTCATCATCATCATCATGATCAACAGTATGTCTGTCATTACCTCCATCATTTTCACTCACTCTCTTATTCACTCACTCTCTTATTCACTCACTCACTCACTCACTCACTCACTCACTCACTCACTCACTCACTCACTCACTCACTCACTCACTCTCTCCCTCACTCACTCGTTTCGTCCCAGCCTCAACCAATCCCGTCCCAACCGTTCCTGCCCCCACCCCTGCCCTTAACATACACACATACACATTTTGTCAAGATTTCAATAAATGATCACTTCCAAGTGTCAAAACCGCTAAGTCAAAAACACAGAACATTCTCCTGCTCACTAACTCAACTGTGACATTCAGCATGCAAGAAATGCTCAGCAATGAGTGGCTCCTGTCACAAGTCTCAGCCCCGCCAATTCCTATAGCAGTGAGTGGGACCAATGCCAGTCTGCCTATCACAATATCAGTACGCCTTCCACTGTTGATTGTATCAGCTTTTGTGAATGAAACTTGTGAGGAGTGTCTCAACGTTTGTGTTCAATTTAATAACGTGCTCACTCGATTTTTTTGGATCTGCACAGTTAACGAGAAAGGCGAAAGGCATTAAGGAGGTGAGTAAAATAGACCGACCGACCGATAGACAGACAGGCGGACGGACGAACTGTCTGATAAGTGATAGACAGAGAGATAGATATATAGACAGATAGATAGATTGATAGATAGATCGAGAGAGAGAGAGAGAGAGAGAGAGAGAGAGAGAGAGAGAGATAGAGACGGAGATAGATAGATAGAGAAATAGATAGACAGATAGATAGATAGATAGATAGATAGATAGATAGATAGATAGATAGATAGATAGATAGATAGATAGATAGATAGATAGATAGATAGATAGATAGATAGATAGATAGATAGATAGATAGATAGATAGATAGATAGATAGATAGATAGATAGATAGATAGATAGATAGATAGATAGATAGATAGATAGATATACATTTATATCAAATTTGTTTATTTCCATTAAATACATGTCAAATGTACCCGTACAATATCTTATTGGAAAAACAATATTTCACATTGTACAGAAACGGAAATACATGCTATGGTCCCTTTCATTCTTGCCCCCCAAATCTTCTTCTCTGGTAAAATATTAGAGTTGATACAATATTGTTTCACTTTATGCTAGACTACCTCTGTCGTACTTTCTTGCTCTCAGCTTCCATACATTAAAAGAGCATATCTATATATCTATCTATCTATCTTCTATCTATAGATAGATAGATAGATAGATAGATAGATAGATAGATAGATAGATAGATAGATAGATAGATAGATAGATAGATAGATAGATAGATAGATAGATAGACAGACAGACAGATAGATAGATAGATAGATAGATAGATAGATAGATAGATAGATAGATAGATAGATAGATAGATAGATAGATAGATAGATAGATAGATAGATAGATAGATAGATAGATAGATAGATAGATAGATAGATAGATAGATAGATAGATAGATAGATAGATAGATAGATAGATAGATAGATAATTTGTAAAAGGTACGTAATCGCTATATCTAAGTAACCTAAACAGCCAATGTAGAACTTTCGATGTAACCACCAGTGACAGCAACAGATCTAAGTAAACTGCTCTGAAACGTTTGTAAACTTTGACCAACGTAACCACAAAAACTGTCCAATTATTTACACAAACTGAGCCATTTATTTGATTGTTTGCTTTTTTAAAAATCAACCTGCCTTGAGTGATTCGGTGAGTTCAAATTGAAAAGCAAACAAACAGGATGGTAATGTTTTAGGCATGAGATAATATCTCTGATCAATTATGATGGGCGTGCCAACGTAAAAGCTTTCAAGTGCATTTGCTAAATCCAAAACGGCAGGACCATGGCAATGTGGTGTAGATTCCATCTAATGCACTATTTGATGGTTTAGCCTAGTGGTTCTCAACCCGGGCATACCGATTCCAGTGGGGGGTGGGGGGTTGAATTCCAGGGGGGCGAAAGCGAAGAAAAGGCCGACAAGGGAGCGGAAATGACGTGTGGAGAAGGGGGGGGGGCGATTAGGCAGACGAAAATATAAAATATGGACGATTTGGGGGCAAATATTTTACGCATCTTGTTATAAAAAAGAAAATAGTGACGGGAGTAATACATTGTGGTGCTATTTCGGTCTTTTTTTCTTTTTTTTTTTTATTGCTCGAAGCTGCAGCCTAAATGATCGTTTCAATAATTATAAAATTAATTTTTTAAGTGTCCAACTAATCCAGCCCAAAAGCATTTGTATCGACCATTTGTGTTGATTCAAGTTTCAGGTACTTTTAAATAAAAAGTCGTAAAAATGTAAAATACAATGAACCTTCTGTTGGCTCCTTGTAGTAAGCCAGTGGCACCGGAAACGATATTAATACGCGTTCAATCCTGTGTGCGCAATTCCTTGCCAGAAAAGAGTGCCTAGTGCTCTGGTGCGCATGAAATTTGTAGTTAGACTAGAATATGGGAAGCTTTCAAGACCAAAAAGAGAGAGACAGAGACAGAAGGGTGGGTTCACAGGTTTATCCCTGATAATGCCGGGTGCCTCATCTAGTTTGGTAAGGAATAATTTCTTTTTCTTTATAATGAATAATTAATCAACATGTCTGTTGTATTTAGTAAAGCTTAAAAAAAATAACTGTGATTTGTATGTTGTCTAAGTACTTGTGGAGTCATATGGGCATTTTTCAAATTTTAGCCAAATCCCTGTCTGTTACTCTAGGAGGCTTTAAAAGTGCATATTTACACTTCTAACATATACTCTGATGGTTTGTTTGTGATATACATCCAATGCTGAGCTTAGAAATGCAAAATTGTCTGGATTCATATATTTGCTTAAGAATGACAACTTTTTACATCACATTAGTTATACTGAAATTGCATGTCGGTCAGTGCAACATAGAAATTACAATGTTTATTAACACAATGCTTATCATTTGATATTAATTTTCCTTCTTTATCTAGAGAAAATAGACTTATATGTCTACCTGTGCGTGATGGGGGTGGGTGCTGTGGAGTGAAGTTTGGGGGAAAGGGGGAGGAGTGGGGGGGGGGGGGTCATGAGAGAGAGTTTGGGACCTATGGAGGCGATTGTCTGAAAAAGTTTGAGAAACGCTGGTTTAGCCATTTCAGTGCCATCTCCGTGAGGTCTGACCACTTTTCTGTCTCATTGACCACCGCATTGTACATTTTTCTGCTGTATTATTTTTACATTACAAGCACATACATGGATTAAAGGCGCCATGTTCAGCTCGCTGCTAACACCGTGGAGGGATGAAATGTGGTAAGATAGAGAGAGCTGGAGGGCGGGGGAGGGAGAGGGAAAGAGCGAGAGCAACATAGACAGGGAGGGAGGGAATGAGGGACAGGAGGAAGAGCGGGAGGGAGGGAGAGAGAGAGAGCGCAAAAGACCGAGAAAATGAGAAAGTGAGGGAGAGAGATAGAAAGCAAGAGAGGGATGGAGAGAGAAAGAGAGAGAGAGAGGGGGCATGAAAGACAGGGACGGAGAAAATGAGAGAGAGAGAGGGATAAATGGCAAGAGAGAGAGAGAGAGAGAGCATGAAAGACGGGAACGGAGAAAATAAGGAAGTGGGAGAGAAAGATAGAAAGCAAGAGAGGGGTGGAAGGAGAGATAGAGAGCACGAAAGATAGGGACGGATAGAATGCGAGAGCGAGGGAGAGAGAGATGGAAAAAGAGCAAGACAGGGGTGGAGAGAGAGAAAACTAGAGAGAGAGAGAGAGAGAGAGAGAGAAAGAGAGAGAGAGAGAGGGAGAGAGAGAAAGAGAGAGAGAGAGAGAGAGAATGAGGGCGCATTTTGCAAAGTCTTACGTGGCAACAAATAACAACAAAACTACAGAATAAAAAATCTAGATGACAATAAAAGACGACAGAAGATTAATTTGAGTCACTAAAGACCTGTGAAACCTTGAAAAGATTAAATGCATTGCTGACATGGCAAACGTTCCTCCCTATTCTGCCCTCCTTCTGTCCTATCATTCTGTTACATTCTGTCTATCATCTGGCTTTTTCCTAGCACAGTGTGACTGTTAACGTATTATCGGGGCAAAGTACTCTCCCCGAAATCATAACTCAAACTTAAACTCAGAACTCAACCCGCCAATGGCAGAGTGAGACAGAAAAACGGGAACAACCCACTGCTTCCGGGTACGAGCTCCATCGTGCACTTCAGTTAAGCACTGATCCTCCACCCCTACCCGCAAATGTCTAGGGAACGGGATTGAATGACACAGTAACTATATTTAGATTTACGTCATGGGACATTCGAACTGTTCAACGCGGCGGTTAAGCACAGTTGTGGACTTTGTACACACTTTTCATGTGCAGTTGATCTTTGTGCCTCGAATCGCCCTTACAAAGTCCATAAAAACTGTGCTTAACCACCACGTTGAAAGTTCGAATGTCCCATGACGTCGTCGGTAAATTTAAATATAGTAATTGTGTCATTCAATCCCGTTTCCTATACTCACCTCAAGCATTGCCATTAGCATCTGTTTGCAGTCACATAATCAGCAAAACTGTGACGTAACCACGATGCTTTGCAAAGCATCTCTTAGCAACGCCATTGTTATGAGTGCCAAAGAGGTTATATATAGCTAGAGGTCAGACTAGCACTACGCAAGTCTCCGCGTGGCGTCGTCGGTAAGTGAAGTAAAGATGGCGGCCAACTTACGGCAAGCCTGCCTCGACCTAGACAGTACGGATAAAGTAAAGCCAACTTACGGCAAGCCTGCTTCGGCCTAGACAGTACGGCTAAAGTAAACAAATCCAAGCCTAAAATAATACGGTCTTTCAGATTGTTTGAACGGGGATTACAGTAGTAATGCGCAGACTTAATTTATGGATTGGGTGAACCACGAAAATGTAAAAAATGTAATCCCACCAAAAGAAGAAAAACAAACATTATGAATTATGACAAAATACAAAATGTACGGATGAATTAGAACCTCCATCTCTGAAGGGGAATGAACAAGAATAAAATACTGAGACCTTCCGACAAAATCTACTTTCGTTAGCACTGGCCTTGACACCGTGTTTGCAGTCGCTTGCCGTAAGCAAAGATGGCTGCCGGGCTTTATATTTGCGGCTATGTGACGTGACCGAGTCTTACCTCTAGCTTTATTATAAACTCTTTGATGAGTGCTCAAAATGAGCATGTTGCGATCTTAGTTCTCGAAACACTGGCGATCGTTTAGTATGTAGAAGAGGTATATAACAAAAGCATGCTCTGACAACGAGTTTTAAAATGCGTTGTGGCACTTACCAAGCTGTTTAACAGTTCCGATAGAGTCTAAATCCTTAACTTAATGCAAAAGCCGTATACGTTCAATGTCGAATTTCTCAGTCCTGCAAAAAGTGGAGTTGGCACAAACAAGAACTAAGGTCCCGATGTGTAAGACTAAATAAAATGGGTTATCAGTCATTTCGGAGACGTGGAAGTTAAGCAAAACAAACAACCTGAATACAGTCATGGATAACCAATGTTCTAATATCAAATCTCGCACATTTGTGTGCAAAATTGATTTTAATTATATATGAGGAAGTTTGATTCGTTTGCACAAAGAGCAGTGCTAATTTTGGGTGCAAATACAATTATAAAAAACAAAAAGAACAACTGAAACTTTTGGAGAACAAAACATGGAAATGCGTCACAAAAGATGGGAAAAACAGAATTTTACAAGAATTTGTGCATATTTACAAATAACCAATTTTATTTTCACAGATCTAAACTGCATTGGATTTCCCTCCGGGTTGTGTAACCAAACTTTATATAGAAGCAAACTGGGATTCTCTTTTCATGGCCTCATTTGTGAGCTGTAAATTGTTTCTCTCTCAATTGTCCCTATGCCTGTGATGCCTGGCAACACGCTGACGAAACATTAAATAAAATATAAAATTTCCTAAGAGAACAAGCTCCAGAATGTCAAACCAAAACAAACCGATTGTTTGGGGTAGCTGTTGTGGTGGTGGGGGAGGGGGGGGGGGAATACGCAAAAAAAAAAAAAGATTTTTACGCCACCAAAATTGATATTTAGACCGCCATGCATTGCTCTGTATTCTGCATGCTAATTGGACTAGTTGATTTGTTTCACGAGATACAGAGCATCTGATTTGTATAATTATATTCTTACAAGTTTTTGTTGTTGTTGTTATCGTTATTGAAAAGAAAATAGAGGAACCAAAACTTCTTCAATTCATGACCATAACTGGCAAAAAGA
Source organism: Onchidella celtica (assembly GCA_963931925.1). Taxonomy (NCBI): domain Eukaryota; kingdom Metazoa; phylum Mollusca; class Gastropoda; order Systellommatophora; family Onchidiidae; genus Onchidella; species Onchidella celtica. The sequence continues at coordinate 37,200,487 of OZ007579.1, read as the reverse complement.
AAAAGTTGTGTGTAGCAAAGCCTAACCTGAGAAATAAAATGCAAAAAGAAAAAGTTGTGTGTAGCAAAGCCTAACCTGAGAAATAAAATGCCAAAAGAAAAAGTTGTGTGTAGCAAAGCCTAACCTGAGAAATAAAATGCCAAAAGAAAAAGTTGTGTGTAGCAAAGCCTAACCTGAGAAATAAAATGCAAAAAGAAAAAGTTGTGTGTAGCAAAGCCTAACCTGAGAAATAAAATGCAAAAAGAAAAAGTTGTGTGTAGCAAAGCCTAACCTGAGAAATAAAATGCAAAAAGAAAAAGTTGTGTGTAGCAAAGCCTAACCTGAGAAATAAAATGCAAAAAGAAAAAGTTGTGTGTAGCAAAGCCTAACCTGAGAAATAAAATGCCAAAAGAAAAAGTTGTGTGTAGCAAAGCCTAACCTGAGAAATAAAATGCCAAAAGAAAAAGTTGTGTGTAGCAAAGCCTAACCTGAGAAATAAAATGCAAAAAGAAAAAGTTGTGTGTAGCAAAGCCTAACCTGAGAAATAAAATGCAAAAAGAAAAAGTTGTGTGTAGCAAAGCCTAACCTGAGAAATAAAATGCAAAAAGAGAAAGTTGTGTGTAGCAAAGCCTAACCTGAGAAATAAAATGCAAAAAGAAAAAGTTGTGTGTAGCAAAGCCTAACCTGAGAAATAAAATGCCAAAAGAAAAAGTTGTGTGTAGCAAAGCCTAACCTGAGAAATAAAATGCCAAAAGAAAAAGTTGTGTGTAGCAAAGCCTAACCTGAGAAATAAAATGCAAAAAGAAAAAGTTGTGTGTAGCAAAGCCTAACCTGAGAAATAAAATGCAAAAAGAAAAAGTTGTGTGTAGCAAAGCCTAACCTGAGAAATAAAATGCAAAAAGAAAAAGTTGTGTGTAGCAAAGCCTAACCTGAGAAATAAAATGCAAAAAGAAAAAGTTGTGTGTAGCAAAGCCTAACCTGAGAAATAAAATGCAAAAAGAAAAAGTTGTGTGTAGCAAAGCCTAACCTGAGAAATAAAATGCAAAAAGAAAAAGTTGTGTGTAGCAAAGCCTAACCTGAGAAATAAAATGCAAAAAGAAAAAGTTGTGTGTAGCAAAGCCTAACCTGAGAAATAAAATGCAAAAAGAAAAAGTTGTGTGTAGCAAAGCCTAACCTGAGAAATAAAATGCAAAAAGAAAAAGTTGTGTGTAGCAAAGCCTAACCTGAGAAATAAAATGCAAAAAGAAAAAGTTGTGTGTAGCAAAGCCTAACCTGAGAAATAAAATGCAAAAAGAAAAAGTTGTGTGTAGCAAAGCCTAACCTGAGAAATAAAATGCAAAAAGAAAAAGTTGTGTGTAGCAAAGCCTAACCTGAGAAATAAAATGCCAAAAGAAAAAGTTGTGTGTAGCAAAGCCTAACCTGAGAAATAAAATGCCAAAAGAAAAAGTTGTGTGTAGCAAAGCCTAACCTGAGAAATAAAATGCAAAAAGAAAAAGTTGTGTGTAGCAAAGCCTAACCTGAGAAATAAAATGCAAAAAGAAAAAGTTGTGTGTAGCAAAGCCTAACCTGAGAAATAAAATGCAAAAAGAAAAAGTTGTGTGTAGCAAAGCCTAACCTGAGAAATAAAATGCAAAAAGAAAAAGTTGTGTGTAGCAAAGCCTAACCTGAGAAATAAAATGCCAAAAGAAAAAGTTGTGTGTAGCAAAGCCTAACCTGAGAAATAAAATGCCAAAAGAAAAAGTTGTGTGTAGCAAAGCCTAACCTGAGAAATAAAATGCAAAAAGAAAAAGTTGTGTGTAGCAAAGCCTAACCTGAGAAATAAAATGCAAAAAGAAAAAGTTGTGTGTAGCAAAGCCTAACCTGAGAAATAAAATGCAAAAAGAAAAAGTTGTGTGTAGCAAAGCCTAACCTGAGAAATAAAATGCAAAAAGAAAAAGTTGTGTGTAGCAAAGCCTAACCTGAGAAATAAAATGCCAAAAGAAAAAGTTGTGTGTAGCAAAGCCTAACCTGAGAAATAAAATGCCAAAAGAAAAAGTTGTGTGTAGCAAAGCCTAACCTGAGAAATAAAATGCAAAAAGAAAAAGTTGTGTGTAGCAAAGCCTAACCTGAGAAATAAAATGCAAAAAGAAAAAGTTGTGTGTAGCAAAGCCTAACCTGAGAAATAAAATGCAAAAAGAAAAAGTTGTGTGTAGCAAAGCCTAACCTGAGAAATAAAATGCAAAAAGAAAAAGTTGTGTGTAGCAAAGCCTAACCTGAGAAATAAAATGCAAAAAGAAAAAGTTGTGTGTAGCAAAGCCTAACCTGAGAAATAAAATGCAAAAAGAAAAAGTTGTGTGTAGCAAAGCCTAACCTGAGAAATAAAATGCAAAAAGAAAAAGTTGTGTGTAGCAAAGCCTAACCTGAGAAATAAAATGCAAAAAGAAAAAGTTGTGTGTAGCAAAGCCTAACCTGAGAAATAAAATGCAAAAAGAAAAAGTTGTGTGTAGCAAAGCCTAACCTGAGAAATAAAATGCAAAAAGAAAAAGTTGTGTGTAGCAAAGCCTAACCTGAGAAATAAAATGCAAAAAGAAAAAGTTGTGTGTAGCAAAGCCTAACCTGAGAAATAAAATGCAAAAAGAAAAAGTTGTGTGTAGCAAAGCCTAACCTGAGAAATAAAATGCAAAAAGAAAAAGTTGTGTGTAGCAAAGCCTAACCTGAGAAATAAAATGCAAAAAGAAAAAGTTGTGTGTAGCAAAGCCTAACCTGAGAAATAAAATGCAAAAAGAAAAAGTTGTGTGTAGCAAAGCCTAACCTGAGAAATAAAATGCAAAAAGAAAAAGTTGTGTGTAGCAAAGCCTAACCTGAGAAATAAAATGCAAAAAGAAAAAGTTGTGTGTAGCAAAGCCTAACCTGAGAAATAAAATGCAAAAAGAAAAAGTTGTGTGTAGCAAAGCCTAACCTGAGAAATAAAATGCAAAAAGAAAAAGTTGTGTGTAGCAAAGCCTAACCTGAGAAATAAAATGCCAAAAGAAAAAGTTGTGTGTAGCAAAGCCTAACCTGAGAAATAAAATGCAAAAAGAAAAAGTTGTGTGTAGCAAAGCCTAACCTGAGAAATAAAATGCCAAAAGAAAAAGTTGTGTGTAGCAAAGCCTAACCTGAGAAATAAAATGCAAAAAGAAAATGTTGTGTGTAGCAAAGCCTAACCTGAGAAATAAAATGCAAAAAGAAAAAGTTGTGTGTAGCAAAGCCTAACCTGAGAAATAAAATGCAAAAAGAAAATGTTGTGTGTAGCAAAGCCTAACCTGAGAAATAAAATGCAAAAAGAAAAAGTTGTGTGTAGCAAAGCCTAACCTGAGAAATAAAATGCAAAAAGAAAAAGTTGTGTGTAGCAAAGCCTAACCTGAGAAATAAAATGCAAAAAGAAAAGTTGTGTGTAGCAAAGCCTAACCTGAGAAATAAAATGCCAAAAGAAAAAGTTGTGTGTAGCAAAGCCTAACCTGAGAAATAAAATGCAAAAAGAAAAAGTTGTGTGTAGCAAAGCCTAACCTGAGAAATAAAATGCAAAAAGAAAAAGTTGTGTGTAGCAAAGCCTAACCTGAGAAATAAAATGCAAAAAGAAAAAGTTGTGTGTAGCAAAGCCTAACCTGAGAAATAAAATGCAAAAAGAAAAAGTTGTGTGTAGCAAAGCCTAACCTGAGAAATAAAATGCAAAAAGAAAAAGTTGTGTGTAGCAAAGCCTAACCTGAGAAATAAAATGCAAAAAGAAAAAGTTGTGTGTAGCAAAGCCTAATCTGAGAAATAAAATGCAAAAAGAAAAAGTTGTGTGTAGCAAAGCCTAACCTGAGAAATAAAATGCAAAAAGAAAAAGTTGTGTGTAGCAAAGCCTAACCTGAGAAATAAAATGCAAAAAGAAAAAGTTGTGTGTAGCAAAGCCTAACCTGAGAAATAAAATGCAAAAAGAAAAAGTTGTGTGTAGCAAAGCCTAACCTGAGAAATAAAATGCAAAAAGAAAAAGTTGTGTGTAGCAAAGCCTAACCTGAGAAATAAAATGCAAAAAGAAAAAGTTGTGTGTAGCAAAGCCTAACCTGAGAAATAAAATGCAAAAAGAAAACGTTGTGTGTAGCAAAGCCTAACCTGAGAAATAAAATGCCAAAAGAAAAAGTTGTGTGTAGCAAAGCCTAACCTGAGAAATAAAATGCAAAAAGAAAAAGTTGTGTGTAGCAAAGCCTAACCTGAGAAATAAAATGCAAAAAGAAAAAGTTGTGTGTAGCAAAGCCTAACCTGAGAAATAAAATGCAAAAAGAAAAAGTTGTGTGTAGCAAAGCCTAACCTGAGAAATAAAATGCAAAAAGAAAAAGTTGTGTGTAGCAAAGCCAAACCTGAGAAATAAAATGCCAAAAGAAAGGGAAGACAGAAAATACCGATATTTTGGTTAAAACCTTCTCCAAGGAAAAAAAAAAGAAAAAAACATGTTGGATATTATTTCTCAGGTGAGGCTTTGCTGCATTCAACTTTTTTTTTTTTTTTATTTGCCAATTTTTGACTTCGCTTTAAACCTTCCTGCGACCGTTTGTGGTTTTTGTATTTCGTCATTTACCATAATTGGGTAGCTCACTGACGCTATCTAGACCCCCCTCCCCCCCAAAACCACCATTCAACCCCCCCCCCTCTCCCACAATACGCTTTTCACATCTTTACCCCCCCCCCCTTTTCCCCCAATGTTTTCAAGCCTATATAGTATACTATATTCTGGATGGCGCTTGGTCACCAGGTTTGATGAACTGAAATTATACAGTAAACATTAATCTGTTTTCAGCCGAATGTTTTTTTTACCAGCAGATCTTGATGCGAGGAAACAAAGTAACACTGTGTTCCATAATAACCCATGCTATAAATGTGTAAAGTAACACTGTGTTCCATAATAACCCATGCTATAAATGTGTAAAGTAACACCGTGTTCCATAATAACCCATGCTATAAATGTGTAAAGTAACACCGTGTTCCATAATAACCCATCCTATAAATGTGTAAAGTAACACCGTGTTCCATAATGACCCATGCTATAAATGTGTAAAGTAACACCGTGTTCCATGATAACCCATGCTATAAATGTGTAAAGTAACACCGTGTTCCATAATGACCCATGCTATAAATGTGTAAAGTAACACCGTGTTCCATAATGACCCATGCTATAAATGTGTAAAGTAACACCGTGTTCCATAATAACCCATCCTATAAATGTGTAAAGTAACACCGTGTTCCATAATGACCCGTGCTATAAATGTGTAAAGTAACACCGTGTTCCATAATAACCCATGCTATAAATGTGTAAAGTAACACTGTGTTCCATAATAACCCATGCTATAAATGTGTAAAGTAACACCGTGTTCCATAATAACCCATGCTATAAATGTGTTCCTTTTTTTTTTTTTTACACGCTTAACACACAGCGAAGTCTGAAAACCTATTGCGACCGATTGCTTATGGTCGACCAGAAAAATATTTAGTTCAAGGCTGTTGTTGTAAGCACGTAAGCATCCTTATCCTCAACCCTAAATCTTATCGAATCCCTAGCCCTAACCCTGCCCTCTACCCTTTCAAGCAACAAAAAAAAACAGGAGGGGAAGAAAAAGAAAATCTGAAAAAATAGTTAATCATAATTAATTAAGGCTGTTGTCAAGGAACATTTCGGGAGGAGCTCTCTAGCTCTGGAGTCACAAAAGGCTTTAAGATACGTACCCCTAGTGCCAAACAAAAAAAAACTACTTGGGGGACGTACGTACCTGTAACAACATCTTTAGCAAATCAATATACCTGAAAAGTGGGACTATAAATTTAGCATTGATGTTTGCTGATGACAGTGGCGTGGAGAGATCTGGTGCTGCCCGGACCCAACTCTTTGATTGTATGCCCTAAGGCTCAAGCAGAGGGGCCTAGTATAATTTGTACATTTTTGTATTTTGTATACTTTTTTAATCTCATTGGGAAATTTGCCTTAGTGCATTGCAGCCCAAGACTCAGGCAGAGGGGCCTAGTATAATTTGTATTTTTTTTTGTATTTTGTATACTTCTTTAATTTCATTTGGGAAATTTGCTTTAGTGCATTGCAGCCCAGTTACAACTGGAGCAGACACGTCGTCGCCACAATGCAGTGACGGTCGGCATTTTGGGGGGGGGGGGGGGGGGGGAGGGTGGTAAGGATAAATTTTATTCAATTTTGCCTGGCAGCGGCCTGTTCTGCCTGCCCTTCTCGATTTCCAGCTGCCAAGGTATCTTTAAGCTGCGCAACGTGCACGCGAGCCCTCCGAATTTTTCGTCCTTATCCGAGGAGACTAGGTGCTCAATCTTACCTACCATAGGATCAGGGACAGGAAAATATGAGAAAAATCCCAAACTTCCAACACACCTGCACCGACCGGGATTCGAACCCAGTACCTTCAGCATGAGAGGCGAGCACCTTGCCTCTAGACCACCGTGTCCCTGTAGTACTGAGAAACGTAAGAAAGGACTGAAGTCTCGCTGATTAAAACAGGTATCCATGTTCACACCGGCTTGTGGGACTGTAAGGCAGATTGTGGGACTGTAAGGCAGCTTGTGGGACTATAAGGCAGCTTGTGGTATTGTAAGGCAGCTTGTGGTATTGTAAGGCAGCTTGTGGTATTGTAAGGCAGCTTGTGGTATTGTAAGGCAGCTTGTGGGACTGTAAGGCAGCTTGTGGGACTGTAAGGCAGCTTGTGGTATTGTAAGGCAGCTTGTGGTATTGTAAGGCAGCTTGTGGGACTGTAAGGCAGCTTGTGGTACTGTAAGGCAGCTTGTGGGACTGTAAGGCAGCTTGTGGTATTGTAAGGCAGCTTGTGGGACTGTAAGGCAGCTTGTGGGACTGTAAGGCAGCTTGTGGGACTGTAAGGCAGCTTGTGGGACTGTAAGGCAGCATGTGGTATTGCAAGGCAGCTTGTGGGACTGTAAGGCAGCATGTGGTATTGTAAGGCAGCTTGTGGGACTGTAAGGCAGCTTGAACAACGAAGTTAACAGCGATCATTTCAAATTTCAAAAAATCAATTTTAATTTCACTCTATGCTTGGCCGCCGCCTGAAATGGATGCCCGGGGCCGTGGCCCCTCTCCCCCTCCCCTTTCTGCACGCCACTGCACGATGAATAGAACGTTTAAACTGAAACTGGGCATTATCTAAATAAGTAATTCTATTGTACACCTCAAGCTATTTACTCTAACAAAGAGTGTCACTTTACGCCCAAGTGCTATGAAGAGCGAAAGTTTCAATACTGCCCCAGGGTAACCGGACTACAGCCGCTCTTGCTCTATTTCAGATACTTGAATATGCAAAAAACCGGATTTTAATTCATGTCATTTTGCGAATCTTCTCAATGATTTACCTCAAATAGCCTGCGCTACACCAATGATTGTTTCGTTTTATTTCGTTTCTATTTTTATTTTTCCTCCACCAAATGCAAATACATATTATTATTCGACGCAAACCATTTCTTTGTTATTTGTTTAGTGTTTTTGCAAAGTAATTAAAGAAGCATCCATATAGAAAAGTTTGCCAAAGGACAGGTTAAAGTGCACTAGAGATTTTTTATAGACCTGGAGATAGATTTTCTCGACCTTAATTGTCTGTATTTTTAACTACTCACAAAACATTCATATTTACACAGTTCTACGTTTCATTCAATATATTGAGGGAAAGATAAAGTAACGCTGTTTTAATTGTTTTCTGCACGTTTCTGGGGCCGACAAAACCGAAATATTTTGCATTCGAGTTTGTATAATATCCGGAAGGACATCGTTCCAATGATTTTGCCGAAGACAAAACACTGGGAGCGCGAGGTAGTCACAATGTGGCCTAAAGTATGAAACGCCGTAGGTATCGTTTTCCACATCTGAAAATAAATTGCAACACTCAATGGCCGCATGGTAAAATAATAATGCCATAACTCGCTTTTTACAAAATTTTCAACAGAAGCGAAAACCAGAATTACTTTCTCTATCAGGCTTAATAACTGCGATATTTCAAAAACGTTATTTAACCCTTGCTTTTCAGAATTTAACCCACAATATATAACAGAAAATATGGGTTGTTAAGGGCTAACTGCATGCCGAATATTTCAATTTGCTAGGACGGGTTACCACAGGTTACCGTGTGACCCTCGAATTGCCCAGATGAAATGAATGGGGTTATTATTGCTGAACCAATAGATTAGACAGGTTTAAAAGTTGGATTGTCGAATTTTGACAAATATGATTATGCTCATGTCCCATCTGGTCAGATTGGTACGTGAGGACGCCGTCTCGTAAATTCCACCCAAAAGATTAAAGGTCGCTTTAGTTCTGTTTTAATGTACATGTAATAGATATCGCGACCCTAATTCTTGTTAGTTCTATCTCCATTCTCTGAAAACCTGGAGATCGTTTAGTATGTAAAAGATGTATAACAAAATTTGCACACAATGACACTTTGTTTAAAATTGCATTGTAGCACTTATCAGACTGTTTCACGGTTCCGATTTATTGTGGCAGTGTTGCAAAAAAAAAATATGATCTCCTTATCATAACATGTTTAACAATAGAAAAAAAAAGGAAAATTGAACAGATAAAACAATCGAACAATGAAAGATTTGAATATGAAATGTATAGTATCAAAATAGAATAAATATATCTAATTAGCTGCGAGTTCTTGATTGTATTGCAGTACAGTAGTACGTCTGCCAATGATTGTGTGGAGGCTCGAAGTCTGAGGTTGCTCGGGGTGATCAGTTAGTACAAAGACTGCACCATATTTCTTGCAAATTCTGATGTTCCTTATTGATGTGATTTATCCAAATAATCTTGTGTACAAGTGCACGCCGTCACCCTTCATTAAAACTGTAGTAAACAGCTTTGGCTACTTTTCAGGAAAAATAAAAAAAAACTGTTTTGTGTTAGCACAACTTTACTGGTCTAGTTCCGAGGAATTTTTTGAAAGTTTTGCTATTCAATTATTTTCAAGGGTAAATGCCAAATTGTTGAATGCGACATTTTTGCTAATTTTGAGGTTTTGTCCTGAAAGTGTTTCTTTCACTCCTAGTTATATTATGCATAAATGTCATTCCCATCGGGCAAAAACTTTTCGAGATATGTGTTGATGACGTAATGTTGTACGCATTTTGGCCCCCGATTCAAACTTTAACCCTCATTCTCTTGAAAAGGCAAAAATGTACACATGACAATACGGAAAATAATCGACGATTTTTCAGCTAAGGAGTCAATAACTAGGATCAATCGATGTGGCTTTGAATGGAGTTGAGTGTGTATAAAAATATCTTTTTTTCAAAGTTTTGAGTTACTACAGTCTTAAGGAACCCTGTCGATTTTGTCTTGCCTTTGCCAGGGCAGGTCAAAGTAAGAGCACACGGACTTCTTTCTGAACCCGAGACATTCAATTGCCAACATAAATTCTGTATATACAGATTGTAAAAAAAGAAAAAATCGGTGGAAATTGTGTATTTCAAATATCAACAGTCCAAAGTTCTCACAATACAGCGGCTCGGAAGTTCTAGATCATTAAGTTTCAAGCTTTGATCTCCTTGTCTTGAAACGACATCAGGCCTTGTTCCTGCTGTGGACCCAGCGTACAAATTGTGTTTGTCCATGTTCCGTGTTTGAATCGATCATGTCGAAATGTTGGTGTTGTCTAACTGGTGCGGGTGTCCGGAGGGGGGGGGGGGTGAATCACCTGTTTGCCTGTCTCTCTGTAGAATGTTGGTGTTGTCTAACTGGTGTGGTGTCGGGGGGAGGGGGGGGGGATGGGATGAATTACCTGTTTGTCTGTCTGATTATGGAATGTTGGTATTGTCTAACTGGTGTGGGTGTCGTGGGGCTGGTAAGATAGAGGAGAGTTGAAGAGCTCTCTGTTTATTGTCTGTCTGTCTATTTGTCTGCCTGTCTCCTTGTCTGTCTCTGACTAACGCTGTCTGCTTATCTGTTTGTCCAGCTGTCTGTTGACTGCCAGTCTGTCTGCCCGTCATTCTCTGTCATTTTGTCTGTCTATCTGTCAGTCTGTCTTTCTATCAGTCTCTGTAGTTTTGTCTGTTTGTCTGTCTGTCTTTATAAATCTGTCTATCTATTCATCCATCCATCAAACAAGGGGTGATTGAAGCCATAAGTAAGTACAAAGCTTTCTCTGTTGTTGTCGTTCTTCACCACCATGCCCCCGTAAGTGCTTTGAAATGAAGTTCTTGGATTGTTCGGCCTGTGTGTGTGTGGGGGGGGGGGGGGGGGGAGGGGGGGGCGGGGGGTGGGATGTTCTAATGTCCGCCTCCTTGTCCCAACTTTACCTTACAGATTGAAAGAAGAAAATAAAGCAGCGCGACAGGCGTTTGTAATTCAAGACTTGAGATTTTTTTTAAAGTATATTCAGGCCAAGGTTTGATTACTTTTGTCTCAGAACAAAGAGGTGTCGGCCAACTGCTCTAATACATTTAACGTCATCAAAGTGGAGCTTCTGTCAATGTTTGTATATTATGTGTAATAAATAAGTTATTTATAGATCTATAGCTCAAAAGATGTAACACAACTAGAAAGATCTATTGTGGCAGTGTTGCAAAAAAAAAATATGATCAAGTATTTGTTTCGTCGCTAAGCATCAGCGTTGATGTGTCTATAATAATCATACTTAATAACAGTACATGAACGTACCATGTCCACCACCCCCTACCCCACCCCCTACTCGTGTGAAAGACCTCAGTACTAGCATTTGGAAAACATTAAGAAAGTAGGTTGTTTTTCACTTGCCGTCACAAAACATGCATTTCTTCAATTTAAAAACAAAAAAGACGACGACTTTTACTCAAAATGGCGACAGAGCATTGCATAAAGGTCTGCGTCTCAATTTTGATATCTTAAAAAGAAACACACCGGTAGATTCACAAAGTGAATGACTAGATTAATGAACGCCAGCAAAATAATTTAAAATCCAGTTTGTATGTGGCCTGTTCTTAAAGCCTGTTCCAGTGAAGCGTGGTCTCGTGGCTTTTTCCGCGCGTCGTTTTAACTCAGTGAACAGGCGCGTGTATTCTAAAAATCGTTTCTTCTATATTTGTTGTAGGTGTTTCCGTGTAAGGTATTTTTGAGATATAGAACTTTTCGAAGAAAAAATATGCTCGTTAAAAAGACGCGCGGAAAAAAACACAGAAAAAAAATACAACAACACGGTTAATGGGGCGAGGTTTGAGGTCATTGTTTCAAGGTTTGAGTTTGAGTTTGGAGAAAGTACATTGACACAATAACAGGTCACATTGTGTCAGGAAGAAGCAAGCCAGACAATAGACAGAGTGTAACACAATGATAGGACAGAAGAAGATCCCACCAGAAGCGTCCACCAATCATCCGCTATTGTTTCAGGAGGATCACTGCTCTTAGCTTAGCATTGACACCTCGCTGGTCTTGTTTCAGGGGGATCACTGCTCTTAGCTTAGCATTGACACCTCGCTGGTCTTGTTTCAGGGGGATCACTGCTCTTAGCTTAGCATTGACACCTCGCTGGTCTTGTTTCAGGGGGATCACTGCTCTTAGCTTAGCATTGACACCTCGCTGGTCTTGTTTCAGGGGGATCACTGCTCTTAGCTTAGCATTGACACCTCGCTGGTCTTGTTTCAGGGGGATCACTGCTCTTAGCTTAGCATTGACACCTCGCTGGTCTTGTTTCAGGGGGATCTCTGCTCTTAGCTTAGCATTGACACCTCGCTGGTCTTGTTTCAGGGGGATCACTGCTCTTAGCTTAGCATTGACACCTCGCTGGTCTTGTTTCAGGGGGATCACTGCTCTTAGCTTAGCATTGACACCTCGCTGGTCTTGTTTCAGGGGGATCACTGCTCTTAGCTTAGCATTGACACCTCGCTGGTCTTGTTTCAGGGGGATCACTGCTCTTAGCTTAGCATTGACACCTCGCTGGTCTTGTTTCAGGGGGATCACTGCTCTTAGCTTAGCATTGACACCTCGCTGGTCTTGTTTCAGGGGGATCACTGCTCTTAGCTTAGCATTGACACCTCGCTGGTCTTGTTTCTGTTTCACTTTTCTTTTGTTTCTGCTCTTTTTTTCTTGTTTCTTGCCATTCTTCTGCCAATTCCTCAGCTTCCTCTTCTTCTTCCTTTTCTTTTCCCGCTTCTTTTTCTTACTTTTCTTGTTCTTCTTCTGCTTCTTAGGCCCCAAACGGGCTGTTTGGCCTGGCTCTTGAAAAGAGAGAGAGAGAGAGAGAGAGAGAGAGAGAGAGAGAGAGAGAGAGAGAGAGAGAGAGAGAGAGAGAGAGAGAGAGAGAGAGAGAGAGTGCTGTAGAAAGGAGAGGAAGGTGTTCCTACGGCAATTGGTTTTGGGAGAGGGGATATCCAGGCTTTTATCCTCACGTTTCCATCAAAACCCCAAACACAGAATGCAGCTCGTTGTTTTAAATACCAACAAAGAATATCTATGCGTCTGTAAATCTAGGAGAAGAGATGACCTACGGTTTCAAGCCAAGTGTCGGGTTATGTAGAGAACTAGATCTACATCTACATGTGTTTCAGAGTTCAAGTTCAAGTTTACTGTAGGCCTTGACGGCCAATTCAAAATAAACAGAAGAATCATGCAAACCAGATAATGAAACTTTAAAACCAGAACAAGCGGTCATTCAGTCTCTTCGCTCCTTGCTGTATATATACAATAAAATATAACTTAACTGATAACTGTCAGCAACAATCATCATTCTTTAATCCCGCCCCCCCCCCCCCTCCCCCTTTCATCTGTCGTACATTTTCTATACATGAAAATATCGCAAAGATCTACGTTTTAACACATAGAAGAGTTCAGTTTCCAGATCTCACCAGGAGAAGACACAAAAGTGACATTCTGCACTCTTTTAACACGAAATTGACATTCTGCTCTCTTTTAACACAAAGTTGACATTCTGCACTCTTTTAACACAAAATTGACATTCTGCACTCGTTTAACACAAAAGTAACATTCTGCTCTCTTTTAACACAAAATTGACATTCTGCACTCGTTTAACACAAAATTGACATTCTGTTCTCTTTTAACACAAAATTGACATTCTGCACTCTTTTAACACAAAATTGACATTCTGCACTCTTTTAACACAAAATTGACATTCTGCACTCGTTTAACACAAAAATGACATTCTGTTCTCGTTTAATACTTTATGGTACTTTACACTACTATTACCATAGATGTGACTATTGCAATCTTCAAAGCTCAGGTGATTTCAACGTTCAGTTAAATGCAAACGCTGCTGAGTATTGTGAAACACAATAAAGGAATCGCTGTGCACAAGTCCGGAATTCAGTGAGGAAAGGTGTTCAATAAAGGTTCCCACGCATTAATATAATAATAATAATGATAATAATAATAATAACGCCACTGAAGACCAAATTAATCTTGTGTTTTGTAACCTTTCCCGAGAGTTCCATTAACGCTGAAGTCCACTGCTATGTCAGCAATTTATATCTGTACTGAAATCTCAAATTCTCAAGTTCATGGCCAGATCAGGGTTTGTCATTTTGAAATCGTACCGGATAAAAACATTGCAGCCGCTTGACAGAAAATCATTACAGAACAATTATCGGAGCTAAATCAGCTCTGAAATGAGAAGTGTCGATGTTCCTACTTCATCTCAAGCGCCAGCCAAACCCCTATATGCTATCAATAAAATTGAAGATTAAAGCCTTAAATTTACATCACAGTTTCTGCAGAAATAAAATGATGGAAGCCCAAATTTGATGAGAAATTTAATCATTGTTAGAAAACATACTTTGACCCGGATTTTCTTCTACTAAGATTTACAATTTGATTTAAAAGCTCTTACACTCATTTACCAAAACTCTATTCCGATCTACGCAAAACAACTTTGGAGAATTTTACCAGTGTAATAAGTTTACATGGTAAGTATTTCATTCTATTCGTGAAATTTAAATTGTTGAAGCTCCGAGTCCAAACGTAGCCCAGGTATAAAAAAAAAGACCGCGTAAGACGCAAAGTGGCAGTTATGGAGCTTACCCGCCGTAAAACCTAAACTCAAACTCTAACTCAAACTATTGGTCTGAAGGCAAATGGTACTGGTAGGGTCTTCTCTTGTCTTCTCCATCTGTTCTATTCTGTCTGTCGTCTTGCTTGTTCCTAGCACAATGTGACCGTTTTCATGGCGACTTGCTATGTCCAAATTCAAACTCAAAAACTCAACTCAAATTGTCTCTGTTTGAAGATCTCGTAAAACCCTTCCCATGGTCCCTACTTTAAATGCCTTTTACGTAGGTATTACCACAGACTAATAAAATACCCAGACTGAATGATCCCATTGTGTGACGTCACAAAACAGCGAAAGGTTCGCCATTTTAAGTTTACGGTTGCGACTGACGCTTCAGAATAGCTACAATGCAGTGGTCGTTAAAAGTCCATACGGTCATCATTTGTAACAATAATAAAAAGGCAGATGTAGACAATGAAATGAAAGGATAAGGAAGTTCATGCATTATTAATACATATACAACCAATCTTGACAAATAAAAAGAAATTTCTACTGCAGATAGAACTAGAGTCGGAATTTCCCGAGCGGCGGCCATGTTAGTTATACAGTCGCCGCTCGGGAAATTCCGTAAAAAACGACACAGCCCGAAGCTCGTGTTTCCAGTCTGGTTAATTTATTAGTTTGTGGGTATTACGGACCGAAACTGTAGGCGCAGAAGACGCACGTGGTTTTAAAGCAAACATCCCCTTATTTCATTGAGGGCATTTCCATAGTACATGTACAAAATTGCACAATGGAAATGTGTTTTGTTTTGTTTTTCCTAACTCCAAGTCCAATTTGGTGAACCCATAGCGCCATCATGTTGTTAAACAGTTATAGGTTTAACCAGAATCTGTCGAAACTGCAGGCCAAATACCCTCTTTTCTTTTGCCCCCAAATCCCCAAGCTTATGCCAGATGGCATTTGGTTATGATTTGTATTAATTATCATAGTCCCTGAGGAAATAAATGAACCACTTTTATTTTCAAGATAACTTCTCCCCGCGGTGAATTCTTGCCTCTTCCCTTCTATAGTTCACACTACTCGGTGATCTTCTTTGCAAGTAGACTTATTTTCAGATGAATATGTTATTTCTAGAAATTGTCTCGCCTTCGACTGTTTATGGAAACAACAACAACAAAAACCTCGCAGACATAACTGTCGAATAACCTATTCAAACGAATACTCGTCACATGTCACTATTCAAATGTTCGAATACCTTAACATTACTAATAGCATAGTTTTTTTGCGTTCGGAGACACATAATAGAATTTGAGAATTTTACCAGTGTAATATAATTAATGCGGAACTATTTAATTCTGTTTGTGAAATCTAGAAGTTCTGGATACCAAACATGAATAAAGTACCTAAACAGACCGTGAACGGCGCAATGTGGCCGTTATATATGCTGACGCGCCATGACACACAATTCAAACTCAGAACTCAAATAGAATGTGGAAAGATAAAGAAGAGAATTGAACTTCTTAGAAGAGTGAGTCTACAAGAGATCCTCAGATGACGAGAACGTCCGTCATACACGTGTTTCGGACCACTGGAGATCTTTGTTTCTCGGTCTTCAGTCTAATACAAATGTAGAGTGCGAGCAAATGTTTCGGCCTTTGACTGCCCCATACACTCTGGGTATAAATCAAATCGATACTCAGGTTTTCATGTTTTGGCATGATAGGGTCGAGTTTTGTTGATATTTTATTTAAATATCTGGCTTCCTCGTCGTTATTGTGCTCGTTGGCAATGATATTGTTGTTACTATTGTCATTGTTTGATGTTCTTGTCGGCAATAATATTCATGTAAACACTGGTGTTTTGTCACTCATGTAATGGTTAATACTATTTTTTTCTGGCGCCGTTGTTGCTGGATTTTTTAAAATTGTTGCCGTTTTGTTTTGTGTTCTTGTTAATGTGTTGTCATTCTTATTGATGTTGATGTTGTGTTGTTGTATTTGTTGCCGTTGTTGTATTATGTTGTTGTTGTTGTTGTTGTTAATATTGCTATGTTGTTGTTGTTCTTGTATTTGTTGTTATATTGTTGTTGATGTTGATATTATCTATGTTGCTGTCTTCTTGTAGTTGTTATGGTTTTTAGTTGCTTTGGTTGTGGTTGTGGTTGTTGTTGTTGTTCAACCACCAGTCCTAGCCCCCACCTCTGTCATATCCCACTGTCTAGTAACAGCCATCTCGTCGATAACAACTCTGTGTCTCCCCAACATTCACGTCTCAGCATAGCACCCTGCAGCGTCACGCGGGACAAAAATCCCTTCATAATCGGCAATTTCAAAGAACCAGAAATAGGTCTGTTTTGTCAGAATGGTTACCGTACACAACAGAATGATCTACCAACCTCCACCATGTTACACGTTAAACTGCGCAGCCCTCCAACGACAAGAGACAACAGAATTTTAAAATTTTCCTCCAGTCATTCCAAACAAGACATCGCACACTGGCAAAAAGTATTTCGTGTCTATTGATCCGTATTGGCAATTATCTATTGATTTTTTAAATTTATTTTTTGCCACCATCGGTGTCAATAGGAGACAGGTTTTTGCTCTAATTGTCTTGACATGGTTCGTCTAGCAGTTAGTCAGACTGTGCACTTTTGTTTCACGTGATGACGTCATGAAATCTCAGCTCCAAATGATTTCCATTCTATTACGTCAAGAAAATCTATTGCAGTAACTAAAGAAGATCAGTCTGCTGTGATAAACAGTGCAAGTTTCTGTTGTCTCCAGACACCGTATGGGGAACGGGATTGAATGACACAGTTACTATATTTAGATTTACGTCATGGGACATTCGAACTATTCAACGCGGCGGTTAAGCACAGTTATGGACTTTGTACACACTTTTCAAGTGCAGTTGATCTTTGTGCCTCGAATGGCCCTTACAAAGTCCATAACAACTGTGCTTAACCACCACGTTGAACAGTTCGAATGTCCCATGACGTCATCGATAAATTTAAATATAGTAACTGTGTCATTAAATCCCATTCCCTATACGTCTTTACTAATTGTATCTTTGACAATATCATTACATTAATGTATTGGTCACCTTGTTAATGTCCAAAAGAAAGAAGGAAAAAAAATAAAGATAAAAGCTCCCCACCCGCGCATGCACCAAGCGATGTGGGAAAAACACGTTTCGCTCAAATCAAAACACACACACACTTAAGTTTGAATTCAACCGACCCCATAATTATAACTTGCGTTTCATCGATTTCTGAAACTGCTTTTCTTTTAAAAAAATTTTGAAGCATTGCCTAACCATCTATTTCTCAACTTTGCTGACATAATTGAAAGAAACCGATATTAATTTAATCATGGCCTGCGAATTTTACTTTAGTCCGTTTAGAAATGTGTGCCCATCTTCCGAAAGCTGTAACTTTGTGGCCTTCCGACTGTATGTATTGAAAATTGACACGTGGACAACTGGTCTTCATGATCTTTTTTACATTCGATTGTGATGAAAAGAGTGAGTGTCTGGGATCTGTCAGCCCCTGAGTGTAAAATAGGGTTAATGAAGTATTTCTTGCCTTTTGAAAACGTGTCTCCATGTACTGAGTCGTTGGAATTGTAGAGGAGAAATATTTGCTAAAGTTTGTACCACCTTCAGCATGTTTTTATAGATGGCAAAAAGTGCATTTCAAGGAAACCTATGTGACGCTCATTTGAAATGACGTCGCGTTACTTTTTCACAAACCGTTCCACCGTTTGCAAAATGGTTGTCAAAAAGAAAATGTGGCAGCTGGGGTGTTGTGTGTTGCTTGGCTCGATCCGTGCTGACCCCCCGGACTTTTCATAGATATTAATTATTAACATTCGGTTCATAGCATGTCAAACTAATAATAATTCCAGTATTCCAGCGGGCTGTTGGAAGGAAATATTTTGTTCTGTGTGAGTGGGCGAAACCGATCTTCGATCCTCGAGTATTTCTTGCCTCAGGTCGCACGAGCATAGCCGTGGGGAATTACCTGTCAAGGTATGGACAGAAAAGAAACAGTGGAGGAAAGGTGAACACTTCTACCGTATTGACAGGCCTTTTGAATCATGAGGAAAGAATCCTGGTTTCCACGCAAATTAGTTTCCTTACAAAGGAGTTTTACAGTATGTGCAGTGTAGCGAGACTGTGTGAGAGCACTGCATATTTACAACATCTCTCATATGGTGAGAAGTAGCAAGTGTGAAAGAATCTCGAAGCTTACATTTTTCATAACTTTCGCTAAGACTCATTGGCGTTTATTGTTTTTGGGTTTTTTCCCCCCAGGAGGTTAACGAAGGAATATTGAATAATTTATTTGATAGCACAAGTGCGTGGAATGTTCCCGCTTTGTGCACACTGAATACGTGAGTGGGCTTTTGAAGAAAGCATACACAGCCCTGGTAGATTTGAGCACGTTTTTTGTGTTCTGGACATCAAAGATTGCTTTGAGATTATCTCAACAAAACAGAGAAAAATGTAACAAATTCCAACCTTCGCGCTTTCTACAGCAGGGATATTTTGCATCTCAGTTCAAACCTAGCCGCCATCCCTTCTCAGTTCCACGTAGATTTTGTATAGGACTTCCTTAAGGTGAGTAGGATTACTGTAGAGCTGGATTCCTACCTCAAACCGACGGTGGGCCGACATTGCAACAAAAATGGATCGACATAGGAACATTGCCATTCCTATTCAAGCACACCTGATGTAAGACCTACGGGCGGATTGACGTTAAAAGTTGCCTGCTGCGGGATGACATCAACTCCGCTAGTTACCTTGAAAAAGATTTCGCTGTTCTCGATAAAATCAAATGAACCGCAACACTGTAAAAAAGTCGGAGAATATTATTGTCTTGCAGGAAGAATAGATGAAACTCTCTCAATTTGAGGTTTGCGTATGCGTATCGTTTTTACGAGGTCTTTTCTTTTCATTTGGTGTGGGTGGTGGAGCTTGGAATGTGGTAGCGGCGGAGATATGGAGAATTCCTTTTAAAAACAACGTCATCATCAATATGCTACTATTCTATCCAAAAAAAAAAAAAACAAGGCAAGAAAGCAGAAAAAAAAATTCAAACAAGGAAAGGGGGTGCAAATGCCAGTGCAGCCCCTTCTGAGTGTAAAGATCTCCAACCAATACCATTTTATTATGTTTACCAGAATGTGGGGAAAAAGGCGCTTTGCGGATCTTGATGGCTGTCAGTTACGTTTTATGCACAGTTTGTGATGGCAGACATTATAACATAACAAACTCTATTCTTTTGTCCAGATTCTGATGTCTCACGTAACCAGCGGCCCACATTATTATGTAGTCAATTTTAATTTTACTCTGGCCTTAAATGTGTTGGACATTCTTCTGTCCCAAGAAGGCCGCATAGCTATTCCCATGTTTACGTATTGTGTTCTGGTTCACTATTTTGGAAGGACAATTCGTCGTGGTTGCTGTGGAAACGTAGTAACAGCTGGCAAAAATTGGGCTTGTCAAAAGATCGAAGTGTCTAAGGCAGCACTGTGTCACCGACCACTACAATTGTTATCCATTGCATTTATTTCCATGGTAGGATATATTTTTGTTATATTTTGCCACTGCCATGCATTATGAAAATCGTATTCTAACGGAGCTATTGTGTGAATCTGTAAGCTCCTACAGCTCCTTGACGTGGACACATCAGTTGAGGCAAAAATTCAGTCTTTGATATTATCTATGTACGATTTTCTTTGAGCCGCAAAAAAGGGAAGCAGTTTCATCGAGGATAATGGAAAAATGTGATCGGAAATTTCGTTTTAAAGATGATTACGCATCTGCAATGGATTTTAGACTTGTCTCAAACACATTGGACACTTAATAACATTATTTGTCCAAGGGAAGATTTATTTTTTATCTTTTCATGTCAATATTAACGAATTTTGCAAACCTTCATGTTCTTTTTTCTTTCTTCCATCAACAGTGGGTCTCAGTTCAGTGGCAAGAATTCAGCAGTTTCTCGATTCAGTGGCTTGAATTCAGCAGTCCTCAAGTTAATGCCAAGAATTCAGCAGTTCGCATTCAGTGACATAAACAGCGATAAGGAAAGCTTCCTCCAACAACAGGGCAGCGACATTTTGCAAGATCCAGCACGGAGAGGAACGGCATACTTGGAAAAGTGATCTTTTCCCTGTCCCAAGTACCTGAGAAAATCCCTTAGAGAGGCCAAGGCTGCCCATTTGAATCTAACCTGAAGTTTTGATGGCTCAGATGCCGACAATGCTGACCTTCCACCACTATTTAGGACTAGCGAGTTTAATTGTAATTAATGCACCCAGCCCAGGTCAGAGTGCAGCAGGATTTGACCCCACGGAGTTTGTTGTAGTACCCAATGACGGTAACTATTAGTGTGTTACTGGCTGTTTGTGTAAGATATTTGGTTGTTGTTGTGGTTGACTTTCTTTGTAGGTGCTGTTCTTGTCTTGTAGTCCTTGTTATTTTATTGGTATCGGTTTCATACCATTTCGTCTTTGGTCATTGTTGTTGTTCTTGTTGTCGTCATCATTTATCCATGCAGCAGCTGCTTTCGCTGACATATCATTTGTTACGTCTTGGCGGTTACGGCTATTGTTAATTATTATTGTTGTCGTAGTATCTGTTGTCATTGTTGTGGTCGAATTTGTTGTTACTGTTGTCATAGTATTTGTTAGTGTTGATGTCGTAGTATTCCTTATTATAGTTGTCTTTGCATTCGTTACTATTGTTGTCAAAGCTTTTGTTATTATTATTGTCATAATATTTGTTGTTGCCATAGTATTGTTTTTATATTGTAGCCGTATTTGCTATTTCTGTTCTTGTAGTACGGTATTTGTGGGTCTCTCCGCCCCGTGACTCATAAAAATGGGCAGGGGATCCTGCCTAGAATACTAACATTAACCATTACTTAGTCCTCTGCACGTGTAGCTTTAACATCAATCCATGTTCCCTTCCCTCTCCTACTCACTGATTATCCAGTCCCTCAAGCGAGCAGTCAATAAGAAGATAACGAAAAACTGATGCATCAACAATAACAAAAAGATAACCCTGGTCAAGAAAGGCAAAGTCAGTTATTTTAACAAAACTATATGAACTGTCAGAGAACAGTGAAGTACGGTACCAACTAACACAGCGGCGCTATCGGAAGGAGCGAGAAAGGGGGGGGGGGGGGGGAAGTTGTTGGATGTATGGAAATCATGTTTCTAATGAAACAGCCAAATAGTTCATGTAAAATGTCATTAAAATAAAAATTTCTAAATAGTAAGTGGATGGAAACACACTGGTCAAGGTGCAAGATGCTCGCCTGGGGTACGGAAGACTGAGCCGGTTTTTCACCTGTTGTGCAACACATTGCGCAATAAGCCACCGACCCCTGTTGGAAAACTGAGCCGGTTTCTTGTTGTACATATCGACTATGTTGTTTTCGAACTTTAGATCGATTAGCCTGATGTACCAACCCTAAAGTCATTGGACTGTATAAACATGATAGATCTTTGGATAGACTCAGTATGCTAACACACAGCAGGAACAGTCACAAACTGACTGCGCGCGCGCCTAACACAACTCAATAGGCTAGCCATGCTTTCCGCCTGTTGAGGCACCTTCCCAGAGACTACAATAAAAGCCTGTCAGTTTCATGTCGGTCAAGCATGGTACCGAAAACTTCAACAAATTGAACTATCTTCTGAGTACAAGTCTACCAGTGAAACTGCAATGTGGCTAAAATCCATTTTTGGCTTACCGACTCTTGAGCCTAGTGAAGTACAAGATTGCTTTGCTTTTGTCATCATGGTCCAGTGCCCAGACCAGGATGACGACAAACTCACAATGTTTTCAGACTATGTTTTTGAGAAGTACATTTCTTCAACTGCCAGATACCCGCCCAGCTTGTGGGCTTGTCTTGAAAGTTCCGTCAGAACGACCAATGCATGCGAAAGTTTCCATAAACATTTTGCAACCCACTTTACATCGCCGCATCCAAACATATTTCTGTTCATTGAAAAACTCGCAGAAGAACAGCTACGAACGGACATAAAGGTCAGATCATCCTATCAGTACCACAATGTTCCTGTGAGAAGCTTGCGTGAGCGTGAGAGAATTAGGGAGACCCTCATTACTGAGTACAATGAGCAAAGGCTGTCCCAGGCAGAGTCTGTGCACAAAATGGCTCTCAAGATGCTACCCGTCAAGTTGTGAGGCCCTTTTTAATATTTTTTAACAAATTTTTATCATGATTTTAACAGCTCTCAATATAAAATTTATCCTGCTCAAAATCCGACTTCCGCCCCCCTCCCCCCTCCCCCCTCCCCCGTGGTGAGCAGGAGGCAACACGTATCAAGACCGTTTCATTCAGCTGTTATAATTACATGCATTTAATTCTTACAAAATTCACCAGAAAAAAAAGCAACGAAACAGTCTCGATAAGTGGTGAACGGAAAAGGTTGACTGGTCGTTAGAAAAATTAAGTATCGATATGCCAAAAACCGGCTCAGTCTTCCAACAGCTTTTACGAGCTACTTTTGAAGTTTTGAACAATAGGATTAAAAATCCGGCTCAGTTTTCCGGTACCCGCTCGCCTCTCATGCCGAAGGTACTGGGTTCGATCCCCACTCGGGTACAGGTATGTTGGAATTTTATTTGGGGGGAAAATGCCTGTCCCTGATCTTATGGTAGGTAGGATCGAACAACTTGACTTCTTGGATAAGGACAAAAAAACTAGGAGGGCCTGTGTGCACACTGCGCACGTTAAAGATACCCTGGCAGTTGAAAATCGAGAAGAGGAGGCCGGACAAGGCAAAACTCTAAAAAAAACGAATCCCAACCGCAAAAACACACAGAAATAAGAACAAGAAAAGTAAAAAGAAGAAAAATGAGGTGTAAATGCCAAGAGCATCGAATCTCCTAAAGTAAAAACACACACACACGTCATGATGATGATGGACGTGGAAACACACACGTCATGATGATGATGGACGTGGAAACACACACGTCATGATGATGATGGACGTGGAAACACACACGTCATGATGATGATGGACGTGGAAACACACACGTCATGATGATGATGGACGTGGAAACACACACGTCATGATGATGATGGACGTGGAAACACACACGTCATGATGATGATGGACGTGGAAACACACACGTCATGATGATGATGGACGTGGAAACACACACGTCATGATGATGATGGACGTGGAAACACACACGTCATGATGATGATGGACGTGGAAACACACACGTCATGATGATGATGGACGTGGAAACACACACGTCATGATGATGATGGACGTGGAAACACACACGTCATGATGATGATGGACGTGGAAACACACACGTCATGATGATGATGGACGTGGAAACGTTTTTTGTTATTATCATTAGTATTATTATTATTTTAAGAATCCGTGACAAGGAATGAGACTTGAAACTGGGACGATTTTGTTGCATCGAAAGAATAATTTGAAGTAAATGAAGAAAACAGACTCTGAGATCCGACAGCAATGGTGCCCAACCTTTTTCGTCCAGTTTACTCCTCGCGACTCTTGGAAAGTAAGTTTTTACCTCCACTGTTTCTATTCAGCAACTAGTAACTGGCCCATTCTCTGAACAGAAGAAAAAACAAAGGATACCATCTCAGACTGAAAGGAATCAGCACTAAGACATTGATGCCGAGGTGTGTAAGGTCGTCCACAAAGCTCAGCGATAGATAGATAGATAGATAGATAGATAGATAGATAGATAGATAGATAGATAGATAGATAGATAGATAGATAGATAGATAGATAGATAGATAGACTGATAGGTAGACTGATAGATAGACAGATAGATAGATAGATAGATAGATAGATAGATAGATAGATAGATAGATAGATAGATAGATAGATAGATAAATAGATAGATAGATAGATAGATAGATAGATAGATAGATAGATAGATAGATAGACTGATAGGTAGACTGATAGATAGATAGATAGATAGATAGATAGATAGATAGATAGATAGATAGATAGATAGATAGATAGATAGATAGATAGATAAATAGATAGATAGATAGATAGATAGATAGATAGATAGATAGATAGATAGATAGATAGATAGACTGATAGGTAGACTGATAGATAGATAGATAGATAGATAGATAGATAGATAGATAGATAGATAGATAGATAGATAGATAGATAGATAGATAGACTGATAGGTAGACTGATATATAGATAGATAGATAGATAGATAGATAGATAGATAGATAGATAAATAGATAGATAGATAGATAGATAGATAGATAGATAGATAGATAGATAGATAGACTGATAGGTAGACTGATAGATAGATAGATAGATAAATAGATAAATAGATAGATAGATAGATAGATAGATAGATAGATAGATAGATAGATAGATAGATAGATAGACAGATAGATTGATAGATAGATAGATAGTAAGATAGATAGATAGATAGATAGATAGATAGATAGATAGATAGATAGATAGATAGATAGATAGATAGATAGATAGATAGATAGATAGATAGATAGATAGATAGATAGATAGAAAATAGATAGATTCGATAGATAGATAGATAGATAGATAGATAGATAGATAGATAGATAGATAGATAGATAGATAGATAGATAGATAGATAGATAGATAGATAGATAGTAAGATAGATAGATAGATAGATAGATAGATAGATAGATAGATAGATAGATAGATAGATAGATAGATAGATAGATAGATAGATAGATAGATAGATAGATGAGAATCAGACTCCTAGCACATCGGCCATCCCCACAAGACTCCCTCTCCCAATATCCATTTTAGGGTTGTTTTACTAATATGGTCCCAGTGACCAGCTTTGACCATATTAAAATTTGTCGGATTCGTCCGGCCTTGTCGCACATTCTTCCCTCTCCCCTTTGGTGCTCTTGCCTCCATCATTCTGACAGACAGATAAGACAGTAAGCAAAGTGCACTGGTGCGCACCGACAATTTTTCGGGAAGTGATGATGTCATGGGCTCATGTGTTCGTGAAAATAATAGGATCAGAGGTAGTCAATTAGCGACACAAAACGAATTCAAAACAAATACTTCCCCACTTTTTCAAGACTCCAAATCTAAAGAAGAAGCAAGCCGTTATTTTCAAGGCATACCTAATTGTGTGTACATCGATCGCCAGTGGCTACCCCAGCCCCTTTTCGCCTGATTAGTCAAGCAAGCCGTTATTTACAAGGCATACCTCGAAACTAATATAACTCCAGGTTTCAGATTTATATTTTTCCAGCTTTGCTATACAATCGGAATAGGATGCTTAAACGTCGCCTACCTTAATACTGAAACAGCTTCTGATTGGTCAATGAAACATGCCTTGAAAATAACGTTGGCGTTAGTTCCAAGGCATACCTTGAAAATAACCACTTCGAAAGAACCCCTCTGCAGGTCGAAAAGAAATCACATGAAAAATTTCTCGCCAAAACTGAGCTGTGTGACCGGCGGTAAGGCTTGTTAGAAAAATCCTGGGAGGTTTTTTTTTAAATATACATGTAAGATGAGGTTTGAGTTTGCCCTCCTACCATAGCAAAGCAACCAAAAGCAGGGAAATTTTAAAAGACATCGTTATTTATAAGATATTATTTAAGTTAATTTTTTTGTTTTTGTGGGGACCCCAGAAAATAGGCTAACTTCAAATTTCTTCTCAGCTTCTTTCCTTTAAAAATTATAATTTTAAAAAAAGTGCACAATATCCTTAATCAGAGTATTTCACCACTCCCCCCCCCCCCCCAAATCCCTTAGCCCCCCCCCCCCCCAACGGGGTATGGAAATTTACCCAGGATAGAGCAACGGCAGATTGAAACAATGTCTTTACAGCCACCAGAAAAACAAGCATAATGTTATTGAAAGCTTCGTGGAAGAATGGCTGACTTCCGTCATTTGACACTGCCAGGCAGGAAACAACCCTGAATGGGGTGATTTGGAGGAGAGGGGGTGGGGAGGGGGGGTGTAAGGGGAAATAAAGCCAAACGTTAAACGTGGCAAACTGAGCAAAATGGACCAATGGTCCCCATGGTGGCGTTGCCAGGTAGCAGCAAAAATTGCAAGTGCATTAATGTTTTTCACATAAGCCTTTTCTTTTCTCGTGGTTATTTGCACATCCTCATGGGACTTTGTGATTGACGTAGCTCTAGTAGAGTTCACTCCTTCATGTGTCCAAGTTTCTTTTTCCAAAGGTCCTGACAAAGAGGGGCAAGTTACAAAACCGTACCAGTGGATTTAACACAGAATAATTAATTTGTCGACCTTAGTTTTTGTTTGTCCCAACTCCACTTTTTGCACAACTGAGAAATTCCACGTCAAAGGTTTGCGGCTTTAGTACTACGATAAGGAGTTAGAATAAATCGGAACTGTGAAACAACTTGATAAAGGGCCCACAACGCATTTTAGCCCTTTAGGGCCCAGACGAAAATTGCCAATCCCAAAAACTTCTGAAATAATATCTGAACTGATTCTAAATAGGGTATTCTGAAAATATAAATATTTAATAAAATAAAAAAATATTGATAAAATAGGAAGAGTAAGGGTATCAAAGATGGAGCATTTTGGCTCCAGATGACATTTCAAATCTGGCACATTGGGCGCTGTGGGGTTAAACAAATGTCAAAGTGTGTATTTAATTTGTTATACCTCTTCTACATCCTATATTCCTAGAAGATCTCCAGTTTTATCAGGAAATGGAGTTAGAACAAACAAACACTAAAGTCACGAAATATCTTTCAAGAAACGGTCACTCTTTGAAAGAATCTGATCCCAGCATGATGAAAAGGAAATCGTAAAATTTCATCTTTCTTTCAAATTTCATTGTCCACCCAGTGCGGGATGTAGCCCTCCAGCAATGACTTCCATTCCTTTCTGTCTGATAATTCCCCATCCATGTTGTTAATATCATCCAGCCATCTTCTTCCTGGACGTGCCCGTGTACTTTTTCCTGTCCGTGGTTGCCATTCCATGCAGCGTTTTGTCCATCTGTTATCATTCGTCCTCCCCACAATGTCCAGCCCAATTCCACTTTTGCTGTAGCATGAATTTTATTATGTCCGTTAGCTTTGTTTGTTTGCCAATTTCAGCGTGGGGAATATTATTTTGCAGTCTGAGGTTAAGCGTGGAAACCAACCTGAATAATATTAAACAAACAGAACAAGAAGGCTGGCCTGAAAACGCACAAAAACAAATCAAAATACATGACGAACTGCGAGACAGATGAAAAGACAACAATTGAAAACAAAACCATTGAAAAAGTTACGGAATATAAATACCTAGGCCAGACAATACATGGAATACAATATAAAAACTGAAATACACTCTAGAATAAGAGCAGCATTGAGCTGCTTTGGAAGAAATAGAGAGATATTCCTGGACCAATATCCCCCAAGAGACAAGTATTCAAACTAGTGTATTATTCCAACGATTACCTATGGTTGCCAAACATTGTCGATTACAAAACAACTTTTGAACAAATTAAGAATTACCCAGAGGGCAATGGAGAGAACAATGTTTAACATCAAACTACAAGATAAAATGAAAAATTGATGAACTGTAAATTACCTGCCCATCAAAGGCGTAGCGTGGGTTGCCAGCGCTCGGGGCAAGGCAAGTACATGTAGTGATGCGCCACCCGCCCCGTGGACCTTTGGCATGTGGCAAGGTCTCTGTTGCCCGGTCATGTTGAAAAACTGTGTAGAATCTTCGAACGTTGCGACATTTTCTGTAGGGAGGGGAGGGTGTAATTATTTCTACTTCATTTTTTTGTATTTTGTTTGTGTTTTGCATACGATTTTAGTCCCATTTGGGAAATTTGCCTTAGTGTCATTGCAGCCCAGTTAGAACTGGAGCAGACACGTCGCCGCCATAGTGCAGTGCCGGTCTTTAGAAATTTTGTGCCCTGGGCAACCGCCTCTGTTGCATTCCCAACGCTACGCCAATGCTGCCTATCAATAGTTGGCACCAAAAGTCGGAAATACTCTATGAAGCAAAATTTCCTTTTTTTTTTACTTTTGCCGATGCTGAATGATGAAATTTCCGTCGGCCTCTCACACATTTCAGTTCAGTTACTTTGTTCATGATAAGGTGCTTTCTCTATCTTGAAACCAGAGAACTGCAAAAGATCTAAGCTTACACAAAAGGAAAAAGAACTGTTTCACTTAAAATAATTAAATATTCTTTATCTAAAATTCAATTGTTAGTTATAAAATATTGAAACACGTGTTTAGTACTCTTTCCTAATCAACAGCAAAAACAAAGTTCTTCCAGACTTTCATGGAACGTTTGACGCAAAAGACATGTTATCTATAGATGTGAGGGAATATAATCATTGTACTTGTGCGGTGTTATCGTACTGCCAGCAACAAAGCAACCGCCCACATACAATAAAA